>OY856415.1:89238834-90438834 GCA_963693085.1 Alisma plantago-aquatica
GTTCAAGGTCATTCACTAAAAAATGACGAGACCCCACCCCCACATATCCAATATGAAATATTATTACATATTTGAGTAGATCTAGACTAGTAGATCATTCTGGTAAATTTTCATAAATTAATTCGTTTATTTTGCCCTCAAAACGCCAAGAACGCGTTTATCAAAATTTCTGTCGATATTTGTCGAAATTTCTAATTCTGTGGCCACCGAAACGGCATCGAAATCGGACATTTTCTTCTTTGACAAATATCACCAGGGTACCCACATTATACTCAACATATATATTGACCCACTATGCTAATCAATATTGAATTTAGCATACAAAATGATATATATCATATCCAAGAATGATAGATAGTAGAAAAATCATTTAAATATGATTACATGCAAATCTTAAAACAAAAATCTAACATTAACAATTTCTTTGTTACAATGATAATGGAGGAGTGGAGTATAGGGAAGAACGAAAGTAGTTGTGATGGAGGGGAGAGGTGTATCGGTGTTGGTGAAGCAAGAAGAGGTTGTAGTGGTAAGAGGATGAAAGTAATACATGAGGACTGCATGTTAGTAGAGGAGGAAAAGAGGGGGGGAGTTTTTGATGTAGTAGGAAGAAGAGGTAGCTGGAGGATTGGACACATTGGAGGACCAAAGAAGTAGGAAGAATAGCAGGGAGAAAAGGAACAAGAGGGGAAAAGTAGAAAAAAGAAGAGCGAAGATTTTACCCACAGAGGAAGGAAATTGCTGATTATGGTTGCTTGTGGTGTTTGCAACTCCTGCTGCAAGCAGCTGCTGCTTGTGGCCGCTTCAACTCCTAGTGATTGCTAATGTAGCAGCTCCATCTCCTCATGGTGGCTACTTGCAGTGGCTCCAACACCTAACTGCCACTTGCAGTAACTGTTGCAAGAGGCAGTTGCTACTTTCTCTCCGGGGACAACAACAATTTGGAGGAGGAAGGCTAGTTGGTCACCTCTCTAGGGCAAGGATGAGCATTTTGGTGAGTTGGGGTTGGTTGAAGTCTCCAGGGGCTGGATGCTATTTTCTCTTATCTTTTTAGTTAGGTCTAATGTAGGCAAGGCTGGGTATGTCCAGGAATTGTCCTCGACGTGTCTACATGTCCAATTTGCAAATTTAAATAAAAAGCTGGACACATCGAGGTCGTGTCCCCCGCATGTCCACGGCGTGTCCATGGCACACACGTGTTGGACACAGACACGGCAGCCTTAGAGAAGTGTCCCTTCTTCCTAGATGCCAATTAGATCTTGGTCTAGTTGCGAGAATCTAAAAAAGGTTGATACCGTGTTCATCCAAAGCAGGTAGCTGCTTGATGACGGAAAGGATTGGCATGTCATTGTAAGTGACAATAGAGGTTATATTTGCTTAAACGGAATTCATCATGTACCGAAATTCAAGCATGGTGCTTAAAATGTAGAACTGCTGACTATAAAGCTCGATAAACAGATAATACTAACCGGATTGAAGCATGGTAGGTAGATGCAAACAGAAAATTGGAAAGTGCTATTGAAGAAAGTGTATAGTAGGAGGTAAACAATCACAAAACTGTAGGATTATGATGTTAATCATAAAGGGAAGGTCCCCTAATTAAGAGCAAATAAACTCACCCATCTGGTTTAGGGAATCCACTCGAGAGAAAGAAACTACAAATGTTTTGCCCCAATTTTGTTTAATATATATATACATGTGTTTGTGTGGTTGTCAGCTCTTGTTTTCCCTCGCTCTTTATTTATATGCTTGACAATAGAAAAACCCTGAGAAAAAATAGATCTAGTACAAATGGGTTTAGTCCATGGCAGAGAGGAGAGGCGAGTAAGTTGACTATGGTTGCTCCCCTAACGAACTCCCTGCACATCAACGCATTTAGCAAATGGCCCCATTGCAGTTGTTGTTGCAGCTGTCAGCTTTTGCGGCTGCTCGGCGCTCAACATAGGGGCCCGGGCTGCTAGCTATCAATGACGCTGGGCTGCCGGTCAGCCCCTTGCCTCCTGCGCTGCCAGCCGGCTCCCTGCAGCTACTCCTTCATGTTGTGTTTGATGGCATTAGAAGAGAGGGCTGAGGGAGAAAACAAGGTAACGGGTGAGAAAGGAGATGGGTCGTTGGCCCGTTGGTAACTGTTAGGTTATGGTCCCAGAGAAACATTGCTCTAAGTCTAATACCATGTTACAAAGTGATTAGGATAATAATCCAAGGTAATTAGATTAGAAATTACTCTCCTATATACAGTAGAGGGAGAGTTAACTGGATCTTCTCATGTCTTAATGGATCATTGAAAATATAAGAAAACATAAATGGGCCAGGCCTGATGACAATTAAACCAGTAAACCACTTATTCTAACAATTACATTAGATTTGAGATATTGTAGTTAATCACAACTCTTTCATAGAGAAGTAATGTAATTAAAAATATGCAACTTATTGAACTTTATTATTCAATGTGTGAAGTTAGAGTTATATGTGGGATGACCGTTTGAGATTTCATTTCGTTTAGGATCTCTTTTACCGGGGACAACAAGATTTTGACAGAAAACACAGAACACAGAGATAAATGAATCAGCCTGGTATTTCGTCAAGCAGCAGGATGTAAACAATGTTCAGAAAATATCCAATTTTCAGAATCTGCATCTGTAGGAGAATAACGATGAATTCATATTTTTGGTGAAAGAGAAGTCCAAACAAATCTGACAACACATAGGGTATTCAAGCATGACTAAGCTCTAAGAAGATGATTTGCAAACAGAATTGACTTGAACAAGGAAATGAATAGTCGGAGGAAAGAATCTTTAGTATAGTAAAGATAATCTGATTTATTCTTAAATAATTATAAATTAAACACCTAATAGAGATACTAACTTACCTTCCGAGTAGCCCAGAATTCATCTTCCGTCAATACCCCCTTGATGACAAATTGCATGTGCAGCTTCTTCAATTCACTGAGATTTTTTATTGCATGTAATCTTTGTAAGAAAACGATCATAGTAAATTACAGCTAAAAGTAATCTACAGTCTACCTACAAAAAAGATCGCAAAGATGTGAGATTCAATGAGGCACTTTCTATGCCAGTAGGTGAGGTATCCTTGAGGATTATGAGGTATATATGCTATGCTAGTATATGTTAGACTATAATGCATACATAATTCAAAATTTAAAAATCTAATCCACTTGTACTTTTAGATGAGCCTAACCCATGGTGAGGTGTAAGATCATGCCTCATGAAACGGACTTTTAGAGTAGTGGCAATGAACTACCTATTGATATTACAAGTTAAAGAAGAAGTCAACCACCGCTGTACAAATGCTGATTTCGTACAGTATTATATGGTCAACAAATTTAAGCCACACTTTATAGCCCCACAAATGGCAATGTTGATGGTCTATCAGCCAGTTCTCCAGCTGTCATGATAGACAAGACTGACGATGGCACTGCATAAGGCAGATAAATTACAGCAAGAGCGTATGTTTAGTAGATTCCGGTGCCCACATTACACAGCATCCTATGAGCTGTGTTTGGAATGGGATAAGGGTACCAGAATAAGAATTATGTCCTTGCAACACTCAGCACTCAGAATTAGTATACTGTTTGAAAAGTTGAGCATCATTCAAAATTAAAAAATAGTAGGATAAAGGACTGGTTGTTGGGTTTTAGGGGAGGCAGAGAAGGCAGCGGAAACAAAAAATTTCTCCCCCAAACCCAGCACGAGGAAACGCGTCAACGTCTATATAATAGGAAAGGATGGTTTGTGGAATCATACCTTGTCCCGAGGCTTGCTCGGCGACAATACCTCGCGCCTTGCGCGGTCTTCAACTCCGGTCTTGGACGGTGTCTGTGCAGCTCCTGGTCGCACCGGGACTGACGACTCCTCTCACCGGGACTGTCGGGATTGACAGTTGTCCTCCTAAGCGGCAGAAACCTCCCGCCTCTGAACTAGTCCACACGGACCACCTGGAACTCCACACTCCTTGTCCCACAAGGAAGTGGAAGGCGTCGCACCCTCCTGTTGACGTACTAGTCGCCAACACACTCTCCTGCCTCAAGTTGCAACTGCAGTTGTCCTTCCCTTGTTGCACCTCCCTTTGCGGGAAGCACTTGCTCGGGCTCTCTCTCGGTTACCAAAACCAGAGAGAACGACAACTTTGCAGAGCAACTGGTTGCACTGAGTTGTACTTTGAGAAGCCCCCAATACCCCTATATATATAGAAGGGTCATGGGACAGGGTTCTCCATCCCGGGCAATGCGGGACTAAAAGCAGGAGTAGAAGGGTTCGAGATTTTCCACAAAAGCAACCAACTCGCAACCTGAACCGATCGGTTCACAAGTGAACCGGTCGGTTGGGGACCTGAACCGGTCGGTTGACACCTCAACCGATCGGTTGGGACCCTTGAACCGGTCGGTTGGTGGTCCTGGTCGGTTCCCGGTTGACTTTCCTTCTTTTGTTTCTAATTGGTATTGAATACCAATCCTATTTCCAATAATATTGGACAAGTGAAACACAAGGAAAATTCTCACCGACCTGACTTTCCCAACTTGCTCGGTTGCACCAGTTGAACCGATTGTTTCAACACTTGAACCGATCGTTTCACTCTGACCATGAGCCGATCGACTCAACACTTGAGCCGACCGGTTCAGCAACCTCAGCCGACCGGTTCAACACTTGAACCGATCGGTTGGGAGTGCAGGTTGTGCAGAATCAGTCAATTGCGATTTCAATCAATCTGATACTCCAATCAACATGTTCAACACCTTGAACATTATGATATTGAGCTATCAATCAATTATGTGTTTAATTGAACTACTAAACTCCTTTAGTAATCAATCTAAACATTGCTTGTGGACAAAACTCCTCTTCCAGGTTAAATCCTATGTGTGTGACCCTACAGGTCCATTTCACGTTGGCAGTGAAAGTCCATAACACTTATGACTTCACAAGCAAAGAGCGGTGCCTAGTCACACATCAGTGCTACCCAAGTGAAAGTAGAAAGTTGGAGAACAACTTTCAATCCTACAATCCGTGAATGGTGTTACAGCGAATGTATAATTCCTTTGTCACTGATATCCCGAATGAACTCGAGGCATGGAACAGTCATCCTGTCAACGTTCATTCACTTTCTTGATCTCAGAGTAGATTGAACGAGATATGTATGACATCAATATCACATACTGATTCACACATGCGTGCGCACGCCTATCTCAATCCTACTCATCAAGTGGCCTTGGATATCAAACTCCCTCAGGAGGGACAAATCCCATATCTATCACTCACCCCTCAAAAGCCCCATGTGTCAAAGCCACCCAATCATCACCTTTATAACAACCCATGTTTCAGGACTGCGTTTGATGATGTCAAAGTGTGCCCAACGACATGTGTTGAGTGCAGTGATTTCAGGTCAAAGAATCACACTCACAACCATCACTGTGAGTATTGACTGTGACTACCATGTCATGGTTCCATGTGTCAAACTCACGGTGGGTCTGTCCGGTACACTTGTTCTCTAACAAGTACCTATGTGTTTGGTTTGATATCTCTATATCATGACTAATGAGATTATGTCATCAACCAACACCACAATCTAGTCTTGTGTGTCATTGTTGTCTATCTACCTTCCACAATGACATCCGACTAGGGACATAACAAGAATGTACAAACTCTTAGCATCCGTATGATCTCATCGTTCAGGTCCTCAACCTGAAGGCATACGTCATTGAGTACTGTCATTCTCTAGACATTCAATCTGTTCTATCACTATCTCATATGACTGAACCAGAAAGAATTGGAAGCTTGCCTTTGATGTTTATCAAATCAATCTTGATGTATCCCACCAATCATCCCATGATTGGCTCTCAGGGCATACATACCAACAGACTCCCACTTGCACTGCGAGCTAATCACCCTTGAATCATATTCATAGTGATCTTCAAACATGTCCCACATGTTACCGTGCTCTAGTGCGAACATAGTGAGTTATGGCAACACCTTGCCAAAGTCAGTATAAATTGCATGTCTCTCATCCCTTCGCTGTACGTCACACGTATGAGATGGAGTTGCCGCAATATGCGATCTAGTATTCCTTTGCTAACATTTAGCCACATTGCATGATCAAGGATTCCAGACTTGTCATCAATGAGCGGAATATCTATAAGTTCATCTCATGAACTTCCAGATCCATATAGTATCTACCGTTGTTCTCTAACGCATAGATACTCGGCATTTCCTTTTAAATGGTTTTATTGGAACACTTCCAATTATCAACAAAGTTTCACTTTTATATATCCTATATATATTTTGCGATTAATTTTCTGTCCTTTTCGAAAGTTCGCATCAATGTAACTCTTTACATTGAACTCTTCCTTATCTCCATAGAACTAGTACTTCTCAAGTACTTATCAAGTTCTCATGGTATTCCAGTAACCCTTACTGGAAGTAGACAGACATCCACTCGTCATGTCCCACATACGAGTTATCAGGATGAGCACATCATATTGCCATGTCCTACATACAAGATGATGAATGCATTTTGTTCTTGCCATGTCGATACATGCAAGATTATGGGATGATTACATACATGATAGATCCATATCTATTCTTAATGTTCCCATTCTTCATAAGAATTGGACACTTGGCCTTGGGATACTAACCCTTCAGTACAGATTGCCAATGTATGCTTTCTCTTTTCAGGTCAAGAGGTTTTCAAGAACTATCTCTATAGATCTCTATTCCTATCACATAGGAAATATCTCTATCTTCCTTAAAGATAATTTCCATTCTAGAACAATTCCATTTCACATCAATATGTGGAATGTGAATACGCTCCCACTAAATCACAGATCCGTTCTTTATCTTTGATATATCAGTCAAACCCTTTGACTATACCATCAAAGTAAAGATTCCAATTCTGAATTGCTTGTACTCAATCAATCACATTGATTAGTCCATTGTAACTGATAGACTTCATTTGCATTAGTGGATTCATAAACCTTATCGGTTGTGTCACGTACACATCCTTATTTTATTCCTCATAGGAATGCGGTTTTAGTATCCATATGTCAAATGTCTTAGTCATTAAGTTGCAAACAACAAGCATCATCCTTCTCAAAATGTTATCCATGTGTCTTAACACTTAAGACTCATTTGCACTTATGGATTTACATCCAATGGGTGCTACCATCAAGGTCATACCTTATGGTTTACATGGAAGTCATTTAGGATGTAATGGTCATAAACCATAACTCAAAATTCGGTTCCTCATCATCTAGATAGTTGACTCATCACATGACCAACTCATCACATAGATAATTGAGGTGTATCTGTCAAGGATATGAGAACTCACAACTCCTTGTGATTCTTAATGTCCTTTATTAGTGTGGGGTATTCTTTTATTAAGAAGAATTCAGTTATTTGATAATCATTCTCTAACTCCTTAGAGTATGATTCCTTCTTGATTTAGACATCACCATGCCTTAATCATGAGTTCACTATGATACATTATCATAATCACTCATAAGGATCTCAAACATTTGGTCCAAGTGTTTCATTCATTGATCTCATCAAGAATTAACACTTTACCAAATTTGCACTTCATCTATGATGATCTTGAACACTTCAAGATATTCATATTGGTATTTCACCATTTGAAGTATTAGCATTTGTTCCAATAGGTATGTAAATACATCACATGTATCATACCTAATAGGATAATCATTCTCCTACTACCATTAGTGAAGATTGATTAATCATGTCCAAGATATTCATGTCTCTTACTGGTTCTCTAACCAAAAGAGTCTAGATTTATCCATCACATGGAAACTAGAAATTAATTTCTTATGATTGATGCTAATTTGATTGTTTGAGTTATCTATAACTTTTAGGTATCATTTTATCTCATGCATATCAAATACCACAAGATAAATAAGGCATTGCCACAAAGATCATATCTTTAAGATTGAAAACTCAACTTTATTAATTGCCATCATTGTCATACAATATGCAAAAATAAAGTGTTTCTATCTATTGGCAAATATGAAATAGTAGTTCATAACTGTATTACATGCCTTATAGGCTGAAAATAAACTAAAGTACTCCTATCTATGGCGGCAACACTTGCCCCAATTATGAGTGCTTTACACTTTACATCTTGGTATCATATACCTCAAAAAGTGTTACAAGTTTACTTTCATGACACCTTTAAGTAGAGACGTCAATCGCCTCCTTCTTTTGTTCTTCCAGATAGAGAGGACAATTCCTTTTCCAATGCCATGGCTTTTGACAATGGTGGCAATTTCCTTTCTTGGTCATGCCTCCCTTGGCCTTGAGAGCTGAAGACGGCTTGGACTCCTGGCTAGCTTCAGAACCTTTCTTAGCTTTGCCCTTGCCCTTGCGCTTGGACTTGCCTTTCTTGCTTGTGATCACCATCACAGGCTTAGGCTTGTCCTTCTTCATCTGTATCTCGACTGTCCTCAACATGCCCAACAACTCTGACAGTGGCCTATCAAAGTTGTTCATGTTGTAGTTCAGCACAAACTGACTGTATGATTCTGGCAACGATTGCAGTATCACGTCAGTAGCCAACTCTTGGCTCAGTGGAAATCCCAGTCTCTGCAGGTTCTCCACATACCCAATCATCTTGAGTGTGTGAGGACCAACTGGATCTCCTTCTGTCATGACGCACTTGAACAGCGCCCTAGAAACATTGTATCTCTCTTGCCGTGCCTGATCTTCATACATGTTCCCGAGATGTTGAATCATCTCAATGACGCCCATGTTCTCATGTTGTCTCTGCAACTCATGGTTCATAGAACATAACATCAAGCACTTTGCATCAATGGCATCATCAGCATGCTTCTTGTAAGCATCCCTTTCTGCCTTTGGAGCATTAGGAGTGGGTTCCTCTGGAATTGGAGTATCCAGGACATAGAGCTTACGCTCTTGAGTGAGAACAATTCTCAATGTCCGATATCAGTCGTGGAAGTTTGTCCCATTTAGCTTGTCCTTTTCAAGGACCGATCGCAACGAGAAGTGATTGTTGTTTGTCGTCATTTGTACTACAAAAGGAAATATGCAATTTTAGTCCAAAAACTCATTTTTTTTTACTTATTTGATTGATTTGAAAATTTGACGATATAATTAGGCCTTTAATTGATTATCGCTCCCACTATTTTACTTCAAATTGATAGCCTTCACCATCAATTCGGAAGATTGCAGCGTACAACCTTCTAGTGGGCAAGATGCTGAAATCCTCTAAGCCATGGACCAGCTAGGGCTGTCACCCACAACATAGATCTCTCAGGTAGGCAACTTTTGCCAATTGCATCATATGCAACTCTTGATAAGATGTCATATGCAACTCCTTGCCATGATCATCTCCATGCCTCAAGGTACTAGATCCCATCTAGATCACCTTGTTAAGTCCGACCCAAAGCAAACACGATGAATATGCACCCTGCTAGGGCAGACCCACACATTCATCCTTCACGCTTCCACGAGATAGACGGTGCACCACGCTAGGGCGTGCCCACACTTGGTCGATCAAGCTTTTCACGTGTGTCGCATTTGGAAGGCATCTAAAACTTAATATTTAATGAGGGATTTGGTTTTTATATACATATACATATCCAATCACCACAATACATAGTACGTATCATATACATGCTATATCCCACAGAAAACATGCAAAACGATAAAAGCGATGATTATGGCCATCCTAATGTGATTCCTCGAGCCAAGAGGAATCACGGTCATCTAGGTCTACATCACATGCAACCTGTACAAGATGAACTTTGTGCTTTGCCTTCTGAGTAGATCAACTCATCATATGATTGACTTGCTCATCTGGCCCGGTCGTCTGCGTGCCACCAGCCGATCGATTGGCTCCTCCAACCGATCGGTTCGCCTGGTCGTCGTGTATCTCGTCATGGTCGCCACCCGCTCGTCTTTCTCCTCGAACCGGTCATCAACTGATCGGTTCACTCCTTGAATCGATCGTCTGGAACGTCAACCGATCGGTTCACGCCTTGAACCGATCGTTTCAGCTGTCGTCTCGATGTCCTTCGTTCTTTGACATAACAGGAAATAAAATCTATCCTAATATTACATTGCTTAAAAAGGAAACCCCGAGTTACATTCGGGGGGAGCAAAGGTAGGAAAGAATCTCGAATTATTTCGAGTTACATCAGGAATAGAAGAGGGAAGATCGGTGCGCAGACCGAGATGCAAGCAACCACACACAACCAATCACAGATAGGGTTTATTGGCCATAATCACACTATACATCCACCACAAAACTCGTTTAAGGGCGACGCGTATCGAGTGCATTAATAATACATATCATATATGTAATTGAGATTTGTGGATTTAGGATTGGACATGCATAAAGCCAATATTATTCGCATCGCATGCAATAAATAAAGGCGACAAACCAAAATCGATCATATCGATATTCCTAAAATATAGAACAGTTGACGTGGCTCTGATACCACTGTTGGGTTTTAGGGGAGGCAGAGAAGGCAGCGGAAACAAAAAATGTCTCCCCCAAACCCAGCACGAGGAAACGCGTCAACGTCTATATAATAGGAAAGGATGGTTTGTGGAATCATACCTTGTCCCGAGGCTTGCTCGGCAACAATACCTCGCGCCTTGCGCGGTCTTCAACTCCGGTCTTGGACGGTGTCTGTGCAGCTCCTGGTCGCACCGGGACTGACGACTCCTCTCACCGGGACTGTCGGGATTGACAGTTGTCCTCCTAAGCGGCAGAAACCTCCCGCCTCTGAACTAGTCCACACGGACCACCTGGAACTCCACACTCCTTGTCCCACAAGGAAGTGGAAAGCGTCGCACCCTCCTGTTGACGTACTAGTCGCCAACACACTCTCCTGCCTCCAGTTGCAACTGCAGTTGTCCTTCCCTTGCTGCACCTCCCTTTGCGGGAAGCACTTGCTCGGGCTCTCTCTCGGTTACCAAAACCAGAGAGAACGACAACTTTGCAGAGCAACTGGTTGCACTGAGTTGTACTTTGAGAAGCCCCCAATACCCCTATATATATAGGAGGGTCATGGGACAGGGTTCTCCATCCCGGGCAATGCGGGACTAAAAGCAGGAGTAGAAGGGTTCGAGATTTTCCACAAAAGCAACCAACTCGCAACCTGAACCGATCGGTTCACAAGTGAACCGGTCGGTTGGGGACCTGAACCGGTCGGTTGACACCTCAACCGATCGGTTGGGACCCTTGAACCGATCGGTTCACAAGTGAACCGGTCGGTTGGTGGTCCTAGTCGGTTCCCGATTGACTTTCCTTCTTTTGTTTCTAATTGGTATCGAATACCAATCCTATTTCCAATCATGTTGGACAAGTGAAACACAAGGAAAATTCTCACAGACCTGACTTTCCCAACTTGCTCGGTTGCACCAGTTGAACCGATCGTTTCAACACTTGAACCGATCGTTTCACTCTGACCATGAGCCGATCGACTCAACACTTGAGTCGACCGGTTCAACAACCTCAGCCGACCGGTTCAACACTTGAACCGATCGGTTGGGAGTGCAGGTTGTGCAGAATCAGTCAATTGCGATTTCAATCAATCCGATACTCCAATCAACATGTTCAACACCTTGAACATTATGATATTGAGCTATCAATCAATTGTGTGTTTAATTGAACTACTAAACTCCTTTAGTAATCAATCTAAACATTGCTTGTGGACAAAACTCCTCTTTCAGGTTAAATCCTATGTGTGTGACCCTGCAGGTCCATTTCACGTTGGCAGTGAAAGTCCATAACACTTATGACTTCACAAGCAAAGAGCGGTGCCTAGTCACACATCAGTGCTACCCAAGTGAAAGTAGAAAGTTGGAGAACAACTTTCAATCCTACAATCCGTGAATGGTGTTACAGGGAATGTATAATTCCTTTGTCACTGATATCCCGAATGAACTCGAGGCATGGAACAGTCATCCTGTCAACGTTCATTCACTTTCTTGATCTCAGAGTAGATTGAACGAGATATGTACGACATCAATATCACATACTGATTCACACATGCGTGCGCACGCCTATCTCAATCCTACTCATCAAGTGGCCTTGGATATCAAACTTCCTCAGGAGGGACAAATCTCATATCTATCACTCACCCCTCAAAAGCCCCATGTGTCAAAGCCACCCAATCATCACCTTTATAACAACCCATGTTTCAGGACTGCGTTTGATGATGTCAAAGTGTGCCCAACGACATGTGTTGAGTGCAGTGATTTCAGGTCAAAGAATCACACTCACCACCATCATTGTGAGTACTGACTGTGACTACCATGTCATGGTTCCATGTGTCAAACTCACGGTGGGTCTGTCCGGTACACTTGTTCTCTAACAAGTACCTATGTGTTTGGTTTGATATCTCTATATCATGACTAATGAGATTCTGTCATCAACCAACACCACAATCTAGTCTTGTGTGTCATTGTTGTCTATCTACCTTCCACAATGACATCCGATTAGGGACATAACAAGAATGTACAAACTCTTAGCATCCGTATGATCTCATCGTTCAGGTCCTCAACCTGAAGGCATACGTCATTGAGTACTGTCATTCTCTAGACATTCAATCTGTTCTATCACTATCTCATATGACTGAACCAGAAAGAATTGGAAGCTTGCCTTTGATGTTTATCAAATCAATCTTGATGTATCCCACCAATCATCCCATGATTGGCTCTCAGGGCATACATACCAACACTGGTGGCATGGATAAATATAACATACTAAGAGTTATAGAGGGGGCACCGACCAGGTTGCTATCTACAGCCATTATACTTTTATGTTTGATATGGATAGTTATAATCTATCATAAATCAGAAAAGGATATTCCCACTTTCTTTTATCCAATTTAGGAGTCCTTCACCATGTCGGGAAACCTACCACTAATTCCGATTAGTTTAATATCTAGTCATGAGAATTGATGGGCACAGTTTCCTTCTAGAAGTCCACCGAAACCCCCAAACCATAATAAAAGGTGAGGAAATCGAAAGATTTCGGCCCTAAAATAGGGAAATGGGAAATTTAAGCAGAAATTACATGCAGCTCAGATGAGAAATATGATAGTAGATCTCAATTTCCAGCTTAATTACAGAGAAGAAGCACATAAAAAGCCATGTCTTCTAATTGCCATAAAAAACACATAAAATTCTCATTATTAAAGAAAGGTAGGAATAAAAAGACACAAAAAATTCTCATTATTTCCTGCGATCATGGAAATAAATAAATAAGGTGCCATTGGAAAGAAATGTTATCATCGAATAAAAAGGTGGGGTGCAACAAAAAAAATAGAAAGAGTATTGAGAAGGAGCTTGGTCAATGTTTGTTATACAAAATAAAAAGGAAAGGTGGTTGGTAGGAGGTTTTGATAAAGAAGGAAACAATAATGGACGATGGTTCAAATAGGAAATGAGAAAAGGAAATATTGGCTGGTCATGATGACATGAGAAAAGTTTAGAAAAGAGACTGACCTGACAAAATGATGATGACACGAAGCAAACCAGACCAAAAAACATTGACTCGCGTTCCGATTATAAAATGAAATGAGAAAATAAAATCTTGGATCGAAAGGAAGATTTCCTTAGTGTTGCAAGTTGTGGGAGACGGGTTTCACACACGCCAAGGCGAGAAGGATGTTGGGAAGCGACGACTAGATATATAAGACTTAGGGAGGCATATAAATGGAGATGATGGCAGGGATGGAGAGCACCGGCAAAAAGATTGAATTTTAATGACAAAGGGAGAAGGAGATAACGATGAAGGTCGGGTTGATGCCAAACGAGTGCCCAAACCAATAAGAGACGGCGGCCGCCCGCAGGACGAGGCTCTCTTTTTCTCCCTAGATTAGGATCGATGTGATACCATGTGAAAAATAAGATCGGAGGCAAAATAGAATATTTTCTTATTGACAGAAGGAAGACTCCTCTTCTACATATAGGAAGGAGACAAGTACGAGGGAAGTGAACTTAATCTTAATGGGCCAAGACAATTAGGCCCATCTAAAACAATAAGCTAAATAACAATAATTCTAACACATAGCAAATATGACTCCACCTCAACCCCCCATGGGTCCTCCTCCTGGACCTCATTCTCCATCCTAGCCAGGACGTTTATCATGCCCCCACTCGTGGGCCTACTTTTCCCCACAACCCTTATGGCCAACATGAACCCATACATTATCCACCGCCTCGCGACGATATCACCTAATGAGTTAAGGTAGATGACCAGTTTTTGATGGTAAACTTGATCCCAAAGCTTTTCTCGATTGGATTTGCCCATTTGGAAGACTATTTGATTGGTATATAATGACAGACGCTCAATGGATTAGACTTGCGAAGATGAAACTTGAAGGGTCTGCCAAGCGCTATTGGCAACATGTCCAGTGCGACATGGAGTGTAGTGGTCAATTCCCGGTCCACTTTTGGGATGAGATGAAGACTAATCTACGTGAGCGCTATATACCCTCCCAATACCAAAGAGAGCTTCTTTGACAGGAAGACCCTTAGCCAAGGATCATCATATGTTCAAGAGTACATGGAACGATTTGAGGAGGCTAAGAACCATTATGTCCATAATGATTTCAATTGGCAATTGGGCGCTCATTTTTTGCACCGTTTGCACCCTTATATTAAACTAGAAATGGAATTACAACAGTACAACTCTTTAGATGACGTGTTTCTCCGTGCCCAAAAGGTAGAAAGTTACCTACAGTCTGCTTCTCGGCGGTCCTCCCTTTTCCCATTTTGGGCAACAAATTTGCTCCAATATTAACCCTTCTATAGTTCTGAAACTTGAAGGGTCTGCCAAGCGCTATTGGCAACATGTCCAGTGCGACATGGAGTGTAGTGGTCAATTCCCGGTCCACTTTTGGGATGAGATGAAGACTAAGCTACGTGAGCGCTATATACCCTCCCAATACCAAAGAGAGCTTCTTTCTGACAGGAAGACCCTTAGCCAAGGATCATCATATGTTCAAGAGTACATGGAACGGTTTGAGGAGGCTAAGAACCATTATGTCCATAATGATTTCAATTGGCAATTGGGCGCTCGTTTTTTGCACCGTTTGCACCCTTATATTAAACTAGAAATGGAATTACAACAGTACAACTCTTTAGATGGCGTGGTTCTCCGTGCCCAAAAGGTAGAAAGTTACCTACAGTCTGCTTCTCGGCGGTCCTCCCTTTTCCCATTTTGGGCAACGAATTTGCTCCAACATTAACCCTTCTATAGTTCTAAGACCCTTATTTTTCCTATCCTTTACCTCAACCCCCCTCACCAGAGTTCTTCAGTCTCTTCCTCCAGTAAGGGAAAGGAAGTTGTGACCACCTCATCCCACTCTCCTCAGTAAGGCCATGAATGCTTTCACTGCCACAGCACAACTCATCTAGTTGTTGAATGCCCCCGGCGTGCTCTATTCGTGTCCTCTGATTCTCCTAACACCATCCCTGAGGATAACATTGAGCATGAGGATGTGCTATTTGCCTCTGAACCTTCAGATGATGATGTTGATTATACTTATGATTATGATCTTTCAATATCTTTAGGTCACGCATGTTCTAGTTGCTCCTTCTGATGGGTATGTGTGGAAATGCACCACTCCTTTCATAACCTTCTTCAAGCATGTTGGTAGAAGTTGCAAGCTATACTTTGAGGGTGGAGGTACACAAAACATCATCTCGCCCATGGTCTAAAGCGCATGGACTTGCACCCGGAGCACCACTCTCAACCACAGAAGGTACATTAGGTTTACCAGATTAGCCTACCCGTCACCAAGCTTTGCCTTGTGCCCATCACTCTAGGTGCTTATTTAGACCACATTTGGTGTGATGTGTTGCCTATTAATGTTGGCCATGTCATCCTTGGTTGTCCCTCGATCTATGGCCTTGATACCCGCAATGAGGGACGTTCTAATGTTTACACCTTCAAGCACAAAGGAAAACGCGTATGATTCGCCCCTACCTATTTCATCTCCCCCCTCAAAACAAGTCAGTCACCAAACCCCCAATACTTAAAATCCCAACACTCTACACCTTGTCACCCATAGAGAGATGGAAGAGGTCAGTCAAGAATGAGGATGCATGTATGTCTTATACATCAAAGAAACCACTCATATGTCTAATTTCCAGTCCTCGCCACCAGAACTTGCCTCCCTTCTCAATAAGTTCAAAGACATGAGCCTACTGACCTCCCTGATGAGATTCCACCATTGTTTGTTCTTCAACACAAGGTTGATTTGATCCCAAGGTCATCACTCCCTAACGACCTCATTAGCACGTGAACCCGATTAAGAATGCTTAATCAAAATGACATGTCAATGCCATCCTACGGAAAGGTTTCATCCGTGAGAGCAAGAAACCTTGTGCGGTTCCTGCTCTCCTTGCACCCAAGAAGGATGGTAATTGGACAATGTGTTTAGATTGTCAATCTATTAATAAGATCGTTGTCAAATATCGATTCCCTATCCCAAACCTTAGTGACATGCTTGATCTTTTGACGGGATCTCACTATTTCTCCAAGATCCACCTTCGCAGTAGTTACCACCAGATTTGTGTCAAGGAGTCTCATGAATGGAAGACCGTCTTTAAAAGACCAGACGGATTATATGAATGGCCAGCCATGCCCTTTGGCATGTCAACGCACCCAGTAGCTTCATAAGAGTCATGAACCATGTGTTGCAGCCACTCAATTGTAAAAAATTATGGTTTACTTTGACGATATTTTGATTTTCAGTAAGACCAAGGATGAGCATTTGGCTCATCTTCGACTTGTCCTAGAAACACTTCGCTCTGAGAAATTGTATGTCAATCTGAAAAAGTGTTTTTTCTTCAAGATAAAGTCCTTCTCCTAAGCTACTTTGTATCCATTGCCAGTATTGAGCAAGGTCAGCCAAAGTCAAAGCCATCACTAATTGGCCCATGCCCACTACAATTTTTGAGCTCCTAGCTTTTACAGGATAGTCACTTTTTATCGTCACTTTGTTTGTGGTTTCAACACCATTATGGCTCCACCCACTAGGTCGATGAAGTATGATAAGTTGGGAGTGGACGTCATCTGTTACACGAGCTTTTGAGGTTGTCAAGACATGATTGACGAAAGGCTTGGTTCTTCGCCTCGCCAATTTTTCGGTCCCGTTTGAGGTTTCATGTGATGCTTCAGGTCTGGCATTGGTAGCGTTCTGAGCTAAGAAGGCCACCATGTTGTTTTTTAGCGAGAAACTCAATGACATTGTAAATACTCCACTTATGGTAAACAATTCTATGTTGTTGTGCAATCTCTGCGTCATTGGTGTGGCACTACCTTCTACATCAGGAGTTCATCGTATGGTCTGGCGATCTGGCCCTTTGCTTCTTATATTCCCTAAAGCATTTAAGTGTTCGCCACGCCAAGTGGTGTGAGTTTCTTCAGGAGTACACTTTTGTCGAGAACAAGGTTATGACGCTCTTAGCAGTGTTTGATCACTCTCCAATCTATGAGTTTTGAAGTTATGGGCTTCAACCGTTTGAAGGACAATATCCCACATGTGTTGATTTCAGAATTACCCATTGTGACCTCTTTAGTAGCACTCCCAGACGATCTTTTGAGTTTGTGTTGTGTGATGGATTTCTCTCCACGGCATACAGCTATGTATCCCCTCCCCTTTAGTTCACGATTTCTCACTTGAGAATTCCATGCCAGTGACCTCATTGGTCATTTTGGTAGTTGATAAGACCAATTCTCCAGTTAATGGCAAATTTTATTGGGCTTCCCTATGTCGTGATGTTGCTTGCATCGTGTCTCAGTGTCGTCCTTGTCAATTGGCCACAACCAGAAGACAAATGACGGGCCTCTACACTCCTCTCCCTATTCCACATGAACCTTGGAAGGACCTGATTATAGATTTCATTCTTGAAAACCTCGCACTTCACATGGCCAAGACTCTGTGTCCATGGTTGTTGATTGTTTTCCAAGACAGTCGACTTCATTCCCTGTAGTAAGAAACCCTATGCTCCTTGTAATGCCCGTCTTTTCTTTAATGAGGTAGTCAAGCCACACAGAATTCTTGCCACCATGGCGTCTGACCATGATGTCAAATTTGTTAGCTACTTTTAAAGGACTATGGAAAATCTTTAGTACCCACCTAAAATTCTCTTCTGCCTTCCACCTTCAGATTGATGGTCTAACTGAGGTGGTTAATAGGAGTTTGGCTAACCTTCTATGATGCCTTGTGGGTGAACGTTTACGCAATTGGGATTTACTCCTTTTGAAGTCGTTTTGAAGAGTCCTTTTGAAGTCGTTCATGTTACAAACCCCACCAATCTGTAAATCTCGTACATGTGCCCACTAATTCCCGCCCTTACCATATGTTGAAACCTTTGCCCAATAGATTCGTGATTGCCATGCTTAGATTCGCCAAAATATACATGTCTTATGAAAATTATAAGCTATATATGCAGATGCAAACCTCAGGTTTCAAGAATTTAATATGAGAGATTGTGTTAGTATGGGTGTGTCCAAAACGTTGCCCTAATATTTCTTTCAAGAAGCTTCATGCAAGAGCGTCTGGACCATTCTAAATACTTAATGGGCAGGGAGCCAATGCCTATGTACCAATAGGTTGGGGCATTAGTGTTGTATTAAATGTGGAGCTTCTCCTTATCGTGGCACATTTTAGCCCCCTCCACCACCGGCTGTAGCTTCTTCAAATTGTCATCATGTCTCACCGTCTCCTGTAGCTCTACCCATATGCCTCAACTTCCTTCAACAGTCGCCCGAGTGAATCAATACCATCCTTGACAATCAGACTGTGCTCACCAGCAAGGCATTGTATGTCGTTTCCTGGTTCACTAGCTTGACCATTGTCTTGTGCTACACAGATCATCGAGTATGACCTTCGTTATATTGATACAGATCTTCTTGAACTCTACCTGAGTATTGACTCGACGGAGTCGAGTCTTGTGCAACTGAGGGGAACTGATGTAGGACAGGAACCACCTCTACACACTTACGAGCGTAGACGTCGTCACGTTGTTATTTAGGCTTTATTAGCTTGCTTCATTCTAGTATATTTTACCCACTTTTATTGAGCTTTCCTAAAGTCAAGTGGTTTCCACATTGGCTAACGCCCGTTTAGTCTTTGTTTTGGGAGCCTATATAAAAGCTCTATTGCACCATCGTTTAAACACACTTGAAGAATAAGTTTTTTTGGGGTGGTCATAACACAATAACTCAATAAGTTGCTCCTTTGTCTTGGGCTATCAACACCTCAAATCTTCAGGACATCCATTGGAAGTGAAAGCATCTCCTGGAATCTTCAAACACCATTTTGCTAACTTGTTTGCGGGTCTATTAGCATCTCAATTGATCTTTTCAAATTTTGAGTTTTAAAAATAATTCCTCACGATATTAGTCTCTATACAAGAGGCTAGTACTTAGATGGGCATTGTAAAGCCTTCCCAGAAATCCGACCGATAATTTTAGTCAGATAAAACCTCGCATTTCCTCCAGTAGGGCTTATTAACCGCCTGCAAACCTCTGAGGATGACTAGTAATTCACCTTCCAAAGGGTGTACCAGAGTGTTTTTGTACGCCTCCAACAACCCATTGTCCTTGTGCATCTTGGGCAATAAATCTAGTACTCAACAAGCTTGACTGATTGTTTAAGGCAGTATCAACAACGGCTTGAATCCAACCCTATTGAGAAGGTTTCCACGTTAGAGGTTGTGTAGTATGTTGACCTTAATCAAATCCTTTATTTATACCTATAGATAAACGAAGGCTTATTTATTGAGTGAGTAAAATAGTGTACAATGCAGTCTCTTATATAACAAAAGAGAGTAGAGACGAAAACAGGGATGAGCAATATGGGACTAAACTACCGAAGTAAACAGCATAAGTGAGGCACATGCTATGCACATGACACTCAACAAGACATAACAAAAAAACAGCATATCTCTATACTCCCCCTCAAGCTGGAGCGTAGATGTCGAACATGCCCAGCTTGTCAATCAGAGTTAAGAAGCGAGCTTTGGGAAGTATCTTTGTGAAGATGTCTGCAACTTGCTTGTCAGTACTGAGATATGGCGTACAAATTTTGCCAGTGAGAACTGCTTCTCAAATAAAGTGACAGTCGACCTTGATATGTTTTGTCCACTCATGAAAAGTGGGGTTGCTCGCAATAAAAATGGAGGCCTTATTGTCACAAAACATAGGATTAGGGCTAGAATAAGATATGTCAAACTCCTGAAGGAGAGTCTGAACCCATAACAGTTCGCAAGCAGTATGAGCCATTGCTCGGTATTCCGCCTCTGTACTGGATCTGGCAACAACAGTCTGCTTTTTGCTTCGCCAGGTGACAAGGTTTCCACCCACAAAAGTACAATATCCTGAAGTTGACTTCCGATCAGAACGACTTCCCGCATAGTCTGAATCAGAGAGCCCGGATAGGTTGCAGTGGCCATGCTTTTTATACACCAAGCCTTTTCCTGGAGAGCTTTTAAGATATCTAAGAATATGGCATACAGCATCCCAATGACATTATCGGGGTTTGTCAAGATACCGGTTGATGAATCCGACAGCAGCAGTAAGATCAGCTCGTGTGACAGTCAAATAAATAAGTTTGCCTACCAGCCGCCTGAACTGGTGATGATCAACATAGGGAGGAGAGTTTGCATCATCCCAGTCCATGTTTGGATCAAGTGGGGTGTTAGCCGGTTTGCAGCCAAGCATGCCAGTTTCCTGCAACAGATCAAGTACATATTTCCTCTGAGAAAGACACAGTCATGCAGATGATCTGGAGACTTCAATGCCTAGAAAATATCGAAGTTTTACCAAATCTTTAGTGACAAAATGCTTCTCTAAGTAAGTTTTAGTTTCCTGTATGCCCACTGTGTCACTGCCAGATAATATTATGTCATCCACATAAACAATCAAAATCACAAGTTCGGCTACTGTCTTTCAAATGAAGACGGAATGGTCAGAATGAGAACGACGAAAGCCAAAAGTGACTAAAATTTGACTAAGCTTGTCAAACCAGGCTCGTGGACTTTGCTTGAGACCATAGATCGCCTTATGCAGCTTACATACTTTGGAGGCAGACTCCCCCTGAGCAACGAATCCAGGCGGTTGCTCCATGTATACCTCTTCCTGTAAATCTCCATAAAGAAATGCATTTTTCACATCAAGCTGATAGAGTAACCAATCTTTATTCACAGCTACAGAAATCAGAATGCGAACAGAGTTTAACCGTGCAACAGGAGAGAAAGTCTCAAAATAATCAACATTGTATGTCTGTGTAGCCCTTAGCAACAAGACAGGCTTTGAGACGTTCAATAGTACCATCCGGCTGATATTTAATAGTGAAGATCCAACGACGGCCCACTGTAGGGCAAGAAGCCGGACGATCCACAAGTTCCCATGTCTTGCGATCACATAGTGCCTGCATTTCCAGGTCCATTGCCTTCTTCCATGCTGGAATAGTAAGAGCCTTTGTAGCATTTTTCGGAATACTGACAGCAGCTAGTGCAGAAGTGAAGCAGGCAAAGTTGTGTGCAGAAATGACTGATAGGATGCTTAGTACAGGAGCGTACACCTTTCCTTAAGATGATAGGAAGGTGCAGATCAGAGTTTACCTCAGTGTTTATTTGATCATCCGCAGACGCAGGAATTGGTTGAGGAAGGGCCATGGAAGGAGCGCTTGTCTTCGGTCGGCGTTTGTATACTTGCAGTGGACGTTCTTCAGGCTGGTCAGAAACAAACAGATTTTCAACAAGGTAGAGGTGTTTGTGCCAACAAATCAGGAGTTAGGCTAGCTCCATCCTCAGAAAAGAAGGGCATATGCTCAAAGAAGACGACATCCGCACTGACAAACCACTGCCTAAGCATCGGATCAAAGCAGCGATAGCCTTTCTTAGCTCTTGAATAACCCAAGAAAATGCATTTAGTAGACCGAGGGTCAAGTTTCGACAGTCCTGGGCACAGATTTTTAACAAAACAGGTACACCCAAAAATGCAAGGTGGTACAGGAAACAGAGGTACATCAGGAAACAAGACAGAGTATGGGATGCGATTTTGTAGAACAGACGAGGGCATGCGGTTTATAAGAAAACATGTCGTAGTGACAGCCTCAGGCCAGAAACGGTGAGGGACTTTGTAATGGAGAAGAAGAGTGCGAGCAACCTCTAAAAGATGGCAGTTTTTGCGTTCAGCAACACCGTTTTGTTGAGGAGTGTAGGGACAAGTGGTTTGGTGTATGGTGCCATGATTAGAACAAAATGAGGTGACAGACTTTTGCATAAATTCTAGGGCATTGTCAGTACGGAGAATTTTGATAGTTTTATTGAATTGGGTTTTTATTTCTGAGAAGAAAACATGGATATTGTCCAAAACGGTACTACGGTCTTTAAGCAGAAAAAACCAAGTAGCACGGGAATAATCATCAATAAAAGTCAAGAAAAACTTAACACCGGATTGACTCGGGACACTACATGGACCCCAGATGTCAGAGTGAACAATGTCAAACATATCTTTAGACCCAATATCAGTCTTTGTAGGAAAAACAGACCTTGTTTGTTTACTCAAAACGCAGGTCTCACAAGAGAATTTATGTTCAGCTAAAGCAGGAAATAAAAACTTCATCTTTGCAGCAGACGGATGACCCAGCCGAATGTGCCACTGAAGTCCTAAAACAGAGGTAGATAAGAGAGCTAACGTCGCAGGTGGTCCATCTAAGTAGTAAAGTCCATCTGGTCCTTCATGGCCCGAACCAATCCTCGTCTTCATGCGGAGATCCTTCAAAACACAACCAGAGGGATCAAATTTAATAGAGCACTGAAGTTGTTTGACAGTTTTACTGATAGATAGTAAATTAACAGGAAACTGAGGTATATATAAAACAGAGTGAAGATTTAGCTTGCGAGATAACGGAACCGTGCCAATGCCATGTACAGGTGTTTCCGAGCCATTAGCAACGGTGACAGATGGAATATGTGAAGTTTTAGATAGGGCAGAAAATAAGTGGAGGTCGTCTGCCATGTGAACAGACGCCCCAGAATCAATACACCACTTTTGGTTACCAGCAGAGGGACACGCCATCATAGCAGAAGAGCCTCCCGTTAATGTCGAGGGTAGTTGAGTCATTCGCTCCTAGAAGAATTTCTCGAACTTAGAGCGAAGCCAGTCAGTGGATGGAGCAGGTGGTGGATTTGATGCGGCTTCTGTAGTAGCTTCAGTGGATGCCTGGTTTGCCCAAGCTGGCTTTTCGTGCTTGATCCAGCACCTATCTTCAGTGTAATTATCACGACCACACAAGTTGCAGTAGTGAGGGCCAGGAGCTTAATCTCGTCCAGGGGCAGTGGAAGTGCCTCTTCCTCCAGAAGGCGGTGGATGTCCTCCACGACCGCGGCCACGTCCAGAATCAGTAGTACCAGCAACCAAGGAAGGATGCTCAATAGCTGGTGTAGAGGAAACAGAAGGTAGTCGTTGGACTCGCTTTAGAACATCACGAAGGGTCGGTAGCGGATCACTAGACAATATTTGGTCAACCACACCGGAAAAAGAAGCGGGAAGTGCAGCCAAGAACTGAACCAGTTGGAGTTCATTGCGCTGCTTCTGAGCTTCCTTGATGTCAGCAGTCAATGGGTGGTAGATCTCATACTCGTTCCAGAGAGCGGGAGCACTGGTTGTAGAAATCTTCAATAGACGCATCTGAGGAGTACTCCTTTTTGGCAAGGTTTTTGAAAATTTCAAAAACCCTCTTTGGATTTTGCTGGTGTGAGTAGACATGAGACAGTTGGTCCCACATTGTTTTGGCATCATGAAGGCATAGGAGAGACTGACTAATGCGCGGCTCGGTGTTGTTGAGTAGCCAGGACATAACGCCTGAGTAGTCTTTAGACCATTAGGCATAAGCATGTTTGGTCTTGTCATCAGAAGTAGCCAGAGGCAGACAATAAATTTGACGTAGCAGCAGTAGGCAGCACATAAATAACCCACGACAGGCAGCACACAGTAAATAATAAACCCGTTATGGGGCAGTAGCAGGTAGCAGCAGTAGGGATCTGACGCATCAGATCAAAAGGACCCATAGTCGGGCAAAGATAGATGAAGAAAACCTACGCCGTCATGAGGAAATCAATAATCCTTCATGAGGCGCAGGCAGAAAAGGAACCGGAGACGTAGGGGACTCTCAACGTGAGAGGTTTATCACTGTCCGAAATAGTCGATTACCCGGCAGAAGAAGAAGGTTGGATTAGTGAATCAAGGAAGAAGATGGATGGGGGTGGAGAGGGAGGGTTGGCAGTCGATGGGTGGGGAGGGGGTGGAGCGGCTACGACGGCAGCAGGGGATGGGGTGGAGGTGAGTGGCGGGTGGTAGGTGATGGAAGGGGCGGCGGGTGGTGGTGGGGAGGGTGGCGGTGGCGGCAGGGCAGGCCGGCGGCGTGGGGGGGGGGGGGGGACTTCAGGGCATGGGGGTAGGGTGGGACAGAAAAACTGGGACCGGGCCTGCTCTTGATACCATATAGATAAATGAAGGCTTGTTTATTGAGTGAGTAAAATAGTGTACAATGTAGTCTCTTATATAACATAAGAGAGTAGAGACTAAAACAGGGATGAGCAATATGGGACTAAACTACTGAAGTAAACAGCATAAGTAAGGCACATGCTATGCACATGACACTCAACAAGACATAACTGAAAAACAGCATATCTCTATGATACCTGATGTTCGGCACATAAGATCGTACATCAAGAGCTATGTCCTGCACAGGCATGGTGGATTTATTAAATATGAAGGAGTTTCTTGCCTTATAGGCTTTCCAGCAAGCAACCATGAACATAATATTCCAATTAGCTGAAATATTATTATTCCCCAAGTTCCACTTGATCCATTTACTTGATGTTGCATGTGTTGTAAAAGTCCAATTCAAGTTTGGATCAATATAGTCTCACACATGTTGATCATAGGACGGTTTTTGATAGCGTGAATGCATGTTTCAACACACAATCTACATCATTCACACCTCCTGTCGTCGGTCATATTCCTCTTCATTCGTACTTCCTTCGTGAGAAGCATTATGGTAAAGCAGTCGTATAAAAGTTTTAATGCAAGGCGTGACCCTTGTCTCCAGATGACATTTCAGTCACCTTTAATATAGAAATCTTCTTCTTAATAAGATTCTTGTACATTTCCTTCACTAAGTATTGTTCGTTTGGAAGATCAATCCAATACACCTAATCCTTCACAAAAGCATTCATCAGGGTAGAGCATTACTTTAATGGCGTTAACGGTATCCCCCTCGAAGTAGTGTAAAAGGAATTCCTCATCCCATAAGCCTTCCTAAATCACGAGACTAGAGCCCTTCAGGTCCTTTAGTTTTTCCAGAATCTCAACACCTGGTTTCAATTTTAGAGAACTTGCATTCCGCAACCATTTCATTCCAAACTAATCCATCATGGACATTGGCCTCGGACGTTCAGCCTCCATCACATGCATGGGAGAGGGGGACAGAATGCCTCACTTAATCCCATCATAGCCATTGGCAACTGACAAGCAGGTCACAAAAGCTTCTCGATCATCTGGAGCAGAAATAAGCAACAACACAATCATCTGGAGCAAAAGATATAATAGTTGATAGGCACCAAGGTCTTCATCAACGTCGCCGTCGTAGTAGCCAGAGAGTGCTGGGTCACAGGCAGCAAAGTCCAGAGAGTGCTGGATCACAGGCAGTAGAGGTCAACGTACAAATAAAGTACGGACGGGTCAACGTGCGAAACAGAGCACGGACAAGGCAGAGAGTGCTGGTACACAGTAGTAGAGAGTCGACGTGCAAACAAGGCACGGACATGCCAGAGAGTGCTAGCGCACAGAAGTAGAGAGTCGACGACGTAGGCAAATAGAAGACCAGTATCGCAGAGTAGCAAGCAAATACATAACTCCAGTAGGCGAAGCTCCATGTAAAGTCAGTAACAAATGTCTTCATCATCTTCCCTCTTCATAAAGCATCCATCACAGTAGCAGACATCATAAATCCAGATATCAGCAGTTAATGTGGCATGAAGTAGCATAACATAACTCTCCTCCATCTCATCTCTTCCCTCTACTCTTTCTCCTCTATTCTCCCCCTCACGCCAAGCACGGAAAGAGTAAAGGAGTGGTTGGCGTGGACAGTAAAAAAAAACAATGGTAGAGACAAAAAATTGCTATAGGCAAATAGGTGGAGGAGGCAACCGACAACACGCATGGATCTTAGAAAAACCCACGTAGGGCAGCAGATCAAGAGAAAAACCTATGCCAACATGGAGGATCAGTCACTCCACCATGAGGCACAGGCAGACAGAGAAGGAGAAGTCTTTTACGCCGTCAACGTGCCAGAACTGGAAAAAGTCAGGGCTGTCCAGAGATTGTAGCAGATATACTGTAGTAGATGTACTGTAGCGCCGTACTGTAGCGCCGGTACTGTAGCGCATACTGTAGCGCTGGTACTGTAGTGCGTATTGTAGCAGTGTGAAAAAAAACAGAGGGAGGGTTGCGGCTGGGCAATAGGCAGCAGATCCGACGGCCGGTAGTAAGAGCGTAAAGGAACAAGGAAGAAGGCAGGGAACTAGGAAGGAATTCCCTGCGAGCAGCCAAGCACCGCCAAGGGCGGCGGCTGCCCGCAAGGGGGGGTGCTCCTTTGGTTCTTGCTCTCTCTCGCGTAGGGTTTTGGTCCCTAGGACGGCTGCTCTGATACCATGTTAAACAGTAAAAGACGACTAGTCGATATTAGATAGGAGAAACCCTGCTCCTATAAATAGGAGAACAGGGAAGCATACAGACTTAACTAAACCCTAATGGGCCAAGACACAGTGAGGCCCATATTACAAGAACAATATAAATAACTAATAAATGGACTCCCTAACAGGTTTAAACCCAGATTTTCGAGGCTCGCCTTTTGGTTTATGGAAATTCCTTTGCCTCCTTGTATGTATGTTGAAAACTCAAGGTTCCCTTCTTTGGCCGCAGCTTCCTGCACGGATTTGCCACCAATGCCTCCTTGGGTTTGTCCTTCCCAGATTCTGGTGGTCTTCCTCTGCCACTTCCCCCACTACCAGATTGCCCGTCGCCACCACCAAACCCCCACACCATCTCTCTACAGAATCATTCTAAAACACTCTATTCTGTTTAGAATAAGAATTATTCCCTTTAGCCTTTAGCTGCATTTTTTATTTGTTCGGTAAGATTACATTACAAGGTCTAGTTAAAATGGAGACTGACTACAACAATAAAGTACAATAAAAGTATGATGTTAGTGTCATTACCTATCTTCTCCTAGCAATTTCATTCGGCGTTCCATTTCTGTCGTGCTGAGAGCGGTATGTCCAGAGGGTTGAACGGTTGAAAATCTTCCTAGGATATTCCCTGTCAGATTGTTGAAGAGCCTATCACAAAGGATTGTAAGCAACAGCTATTAAAATGTAGATTGCAAACTCTAAAATATAGCAAGTATAAAGGTAGATTACTAACTCCATTGAGTTTAATAGCACTTCATAGTTCATACCCAATTAATCACTAATATCAAATTATTGTACAATAGCGAGGGTACCCTTGACAACGCCATGCTGGTGTTTTTATACTGAAATAAGAGAAAAATATCAACCATCTCCTACATCCATCCACCCCTTCCTACCACAGAATAGCAGAACATTCAGGACATTTTATGTCATTGTTGCTGCTAGGGCTGAAACCAAATTTTGGCCACCAGACCACAGTAGACTGCCCAATATAGTCTAGTTTAGATGGGAAGTGGGATCATCGTCTGAGTGACCACTTAACCAATCAGACTAAACTTATGTGTATGTGATCATTATATATGCATGTATCAGTACATTTGTCTAATGATACAACATAACTGCATCATAATATATATTATTATAAAGTATCTTTTTATTAAATGCAAGAGAAAAATGTGTGAATCAGTCTTCAATTTTAAAGGGAAATGTTGGATGCTATTTTAAATTTATATAATGGTGTTAATATCCAAATGATAAATAATATAGTGCTCCAGCTCTTTAATTAACAAAACTTTTATATAATTCAGTTATACGATATAGTTTTAAGTTAATGCATAGGTGTAGAAACTTTGGGCATACTTTCAACATTTGCATTATGAGTGTGTTGCAATTGACTCGATCTTGTTAATAAACTATGGCTTTGTTGCATGTGGATATAGAAAAGATGTCCATTTAGTGATCTTAAAATAGACCACCTTAAATTAATGTTGCAAATATTTTGACAGCAACATCAAATTTATCGTTTGTAACACTTGTTCTACAAATTTAATTTTCATTTTTAGTAAGATGGTTATGGTAGTAAACAGTGTTCTCATATGCCCCGCATGAGGCTGCATATGTGGTTACATATGCATCTTGGCCACCTCTCTGAACCGCATATGTCTATACAGTCCGTTATACGGTCTCAGTCGCATATGCAGTGCACATACAGCCATATGTGGTGCATATGTGACCACTTTTCATATAGAGACTGTGTCTACTCTGTTATCAGTTATCTTGTGTAATTATTCATCAAACTACTTATACACACAAACATACACCCACACATACATATATGTATGCATATATACAGCATTTTGAAAAGCGTTTGGAGCGGCAGCTTGAGCGGCAACAGGGGTTGGACGCTCCAAATCTCTGTTAAGCGGCTGTTACGTGGCTTGCAGTTAAGCAACCGTTTGAAGCCAGCTTCACTCGCTTGAGCGCCCGCCTGAGGGCCTTTTTTGAGCGGCCTCATGGGCCTGCTTTTGGTTTGGGCGGCCAAACTCAGTCCCAGCTCAGGCCCAATTTCTTGTCGGCCCACATGGATCAAAAAGAGGTTTAATGGTACTATACTAGTATAATAATACATAAGACATTACTATTGTAGCATATATTCATACATTACTGTTGTAGCATACAGTAATACATTAGGCATGGCAGAAAAACCCTGCCCGACCCGCCCCTACCCTACCCGACCCGACCCGACCCTAAAAAATTGGATTTTATCGGGTTTAAGGTTTTTGCGGGCTAGTACTTGGATGTGCGTCTGAGTACTTGGGTTTTGTGGGTGTTAGAGAGTCTGTTTATTAGTTATTTATATTGTCCTTATAATATGGGCCTCACTGTGTCTTGGCCCATTAGGGTTTAGTGAAATCTGTATGCTTCCATGTTCTCCTATTTATAGGAGCAGGGTTTCTCCTATCTAATACAACGAGTTGCCTTCTTTTATTATTTAACATGGTATCAGAGCCGCCGTCATATGTGAGAGAGAGAAACAAGAGGGAGATGTAGACGGCGGGCGGCCACCCTTCTTCCTTGTGGGTCGGCTGCCCGCAGGCTGTTCCATGGTCTCCGAGGCTATTTCTTTCATTTTCTGCTGCTCCGGGCGTCCTTTCCTTCAGCGCTACAGTACTGCTATAGTACGCCGCTACAGTACATCTGCTACAGTATGCTGCGACAGTAGCGCCGCCCACCCCTCCGCAGCCCTCAATCAACCTCTAATCCCCTAATAACCTCTATCCTTGTGGCCTAATCTGCTATTATGATGGATATTGTGTGAAGAGGGAAGATGATGAAGACATTTGTTGCTGACTTTACATGGAGCTTCGTCTTATGGAGTTATTTATTTGCTTGCTACTGTGCCTATTGGTCTTCTACCTGCCTACGTCGTTGACTCTCTACTGCTGTTCGCCAACACTCTCTGACATGTCTGTGTTTTTGCCACGTCGACTCTCTGCTTGTCTGTGCCTTGTATGCACATCGACTCTCTACTACCTGTGATCCAGCACTCTCTGGACTTTGCTGTCTGTGACCCAACACTCTCTGGCTACTACGACGACGACGTTGATGAAGACCTTGGTGCCTATCAGCTATTATATCTTTTGCTCCAGATGATTGTGTTGTTGCTTGTTTCTGCTCCAGATGATCGAGAAGCTTTTGTGACCTGCTTGCCTGCTTGCTTGGAGTATCTACTTGAGGGGGAGTGTATGAGTTTCTGAGTGTTTGAGTGCTTTAATGTAATATTGAGGAGGAGAAAAATTCTGTATGGGCTTGGTTTATCTTTTTTTTTTGTTTCTTTGTTTTTTAGTTTGACTCTCTATCTGCAAGTTGATTTGGTATTCTCCCAACTTCAGCTTGAGGGGGAGTGTTAGAGAGTCTGTTTATTAGTTATTTATATTGTCCTTGTAATATGGGCCTCACTGTGTCTTGGCCCATTAGGGTTTAGTTAAGTCTGTATGCTTCCCTGTTCTCCTATTTATAGGAGCAGGGTTTCTCCTATCTAATACAACGAGTAGCCTTCTTTTATTATTTAACAGTGGGCTTCCAATCATAGATACGCGGGCACCCGATCTTACCCGCTTGCGTACTCACCCTTCTCCTGGCTGATTGATTCGACGTCGGCGATATCCCTCCCTATGACCACGAGAGTTGTGGCGGGTGTTAGCCTGACCACGAACCCCATGACTAGCATCGCGCGGCACCGCATCTCCCACTTCACCTACCCAGAGCCAGGATCGGGCGGCGACATGGATGACTCTTGCAGCACCGGAGGTAGGCCTGGGATGGATTTGGGGATGTCGACGTCCCCATTGACAAAGCCTCGGACGCAATCAGCCCCATACCACTGCTCCTCGATATTGCAGGGTAGCGGTCGCTCGTCCATGAGAACGAGTTGTCGTCACTTCCCCATCCTGTGGATCGTCCCGCCTCATTCCAGATTAAGCGCGCCAGGGGAGCCGGGTCGTCTTGGTGGTGGTGCGCCGACGGTATACGTTCAGGTGCTGCCCAGTCCGCCGGGTGGCAGGTGGCTGATTGAGGTGCGAAGAGGGTTGCGCTTGTAGTCAGGCTCGTTGATGCTCGTCGTGTTGGCTGTGTTCAACTGTTCATGGTGTCGCGCGTCATGAGGAGTGCCGACGATAGTCGGAGCACTGGCGGTGGTGGCGCTGGAGGTGTGAGGATCAACGAAGGAGTTACGACATACGTGAACTTCGCACAAGAGACACAACACTGGCAGCAAGAGAAGCAATATTAACAGTATTAGTATACACTCAACCAATGTCCCGCCGCTGCCCATGATGCTCCTGAAGGAGCCGCAGAATCTACAGAGACCAGAGGGAGGAGCAGGATGACAGCTTCAGGGAAGAGCACAAGCACTTGAAGCAAAGGGTAGGCTAGAACTAGGACGCAATATTCAGAGAAGAGCACAATCCAGCGGGAATCAATCATTCACACGGTCTTATGGCAATTGCCGACCCTTGCGCTGGATTACCTTGAATACGATATTTAGTGGAGGTTTCCTATAGATTCAATTAGAGGTTTCCTGTAGATTCGATGTGTTTGTTATCTTGAATATGATATTTAGTTGCTAGGATGTAGCTTTTTCCTATATGTACGCTCTGTCAATTTTTGTGCTGTGCTGCAATGAGAAACTAAAACTAGTATAACAAGTACACCTCAAGATAGCGAAGTATGTTTTAGGGTCAGGTCGGGTATATACTTTAGAGTCTGATTTTTTCGGGTTGAGTACTTGCGGGTTTTTTACGGGTTAAGGATTTTCTGGGTTTGGGTTTTTTCGGGTCAAGAATAAACAGGTCGGGTCGGGTATGTCTCGGGTTTTCAAAAACCCGACCCGTTGCCATCCCTAATTACTATTGTAAACATACAATATGTAGTACATTAGTGTATTATACATGATTCTATACTAAATAATATACATTAATACAATATATATCCCCCGCAGACTTTTTGTATACCTTATAGTATATAATAATACATTATTGTTTTATACACTACATCTACTGTCTAATGCATATTAGTATATCAATCTATAACTCCGTAAATTACGACATTAACAATATCAAAAGAGACTAAAGTATAGTTGTATTATAAATGGTTTACATTGTTGTGTAGGATGATTTTTACACTCAATAAATGGTGTAAAACTCCTAAGCATATGGAAATGTGTAATTTTCTCTAAAATTATATAAGAATTTTGGCACCCGCTTTTTCAAAAAGTGCCCGCCTGGTGCTCAAACGGCCACAGGGTGTTGCCCGCACACCTCCCATTTCCCGCTTTTTAAAACATTGCATGGTTATACACGTGTATAGCATATTATACATGTATATTTATATATTTACATAATATATATAGGTGAAATATTATACAGGTCAAATATATAGTGTTATGTTCACACAAATAATTTATTGAAAAAGAAATCTAAAACCACATATATCTGGCATATGCACCCGCATTCTGCATATACTGTATGCAGCACCCTAACCGAACACATACCGCATACCGCTTTTCAGAACATCGGTAGTAATAATAAATAGCATAGGTTTTAAACCCCCATCTTTACCACAATTTTGCAGTTAAGTTCGGTCTTGACCTTGCTGGCCAAGGAAGAAAATGTCCGATTTTGACGCCGTTTCGGTAGCCACAAAAACAGAAATTTCGACAAATTTCGACGAAAATTTCAACAGATGCATTCCCGGTGTTTCGACGACCAAATGATTGAATTATTTAGCGAAATTTTACCAAAACAATCTACTAGTGTAGATCTACTCAAATATGCAATAATATTTCATATTGGATATGTGAGGGGGTGGGGCTCCTCATGTGTGAGTGAAGGAAGCTGAACAATTTCAATGGGCATTTCGATGGAGATTTTGAGGTCAATTGAATGGCGAAATGAATGAATTAAGTCATCATAGTTTGCAAGCACAATATATAGACTTAAAGACACAAATTTATGGAAACATAGCATGATCTAGGATGGTAGGACCTCTCAGTAGGATGACAGGACGTAGTACAGAAACAATGTCGCAGTGGTATGTGAGTGAGTATTGAGGAAGCATGAGACAACTATGGTTTATGCATCTAGTTGAACCATGATGGTTGTCATCCTCCTTGTTGATTATACCTATCAACATATTGGCTCATGTTTATTTTGTTTTATACAAGCATAGATGTGTCTCACTGTTAATCTCCATATGCTTACAAGTGATAAAATGCATACTAATGGATTAACTCAAGCTTTGTTCTTGGTCGTGTGCTTTTGTAGCGAGAGCCTATAGGAGGCAACCATGTAGTTAGAGGTGTGATTGATAATGGTACACATACAAAATATCTCAATAGTCATGCTAGTTTTGCGCACTATAAATAAATCATGTGACCTAAAAATGAAAGTTAGCGGGTCATCATAGTCATAGATATCACTCCCACACACATTTTTACATATTTTCTTTGTAGATCTTTATAGAAGTGAGAGAAATAGGAGAGAGAGGTAGAATTAGGCTAGGAAGAGAAGAAACATAAGTTAGATTGCCCCTAACAAGCCCAAGGAATCACATAGTAAAATCTGTAGACACCATACCCCATTTCTCAAAATAATAGATCTGTTTCTCGAAATTTCGTCGAAATGCGAACGAAATGGGCCTTTTTTCACCAAAATTTACCTAATTTTGTCGAAAGTTGAAATAATTGTCGAAATTTAATTTTTTTTCTGGCGAAATTCCCTACGTACTGACATGTAAGCCATTTCTATGTCCGATCGTTGGCGGCATCGAAATAATTAGCAAAATTTCGCCAATTTCGACGAAATTTTGAACATTGTTGCTAGCTATCAAACTCGGTTTGGTATTTTCAGATCGTTATGTATAGTTTTAGTCTTGACTGTTAGGGGCAAAGCAGACTAGATCAGACATGCTCAACCCTAGTTGCAGCCAACACCATAGCAAACTTGTAACCTTTTGCAAACCCACAAACAAGTCACATCTTTACCCAAGATCATACTTGTATTGAAACATAGAGTTGAGATCAAGGTTTGTAAAGTGTGTGAAGGCGCATCACAGTTTAATTGTCAAGGCAAGGCATCGAGGCGTAAGCCTTAGAAAAGTATCAACCTTCTCATATAAGGGGATTATGGAAGAATAAAGTCAAATCCCCATTGGATATTGAAAGAAAGAGTTCAAACTCATCCATTGCCACATAAACAACTGATATATGGGGTTGGACCCATATGGGATGTACGAAAGGAATAGTGAACAGCCATGACAATTGGAACTGTGCGACTTCCAAGAAGACCAATTTACATTTGTAAGCACAATGAGTTATTTGGAATGTTTGTGTCTGTAGAGCCTTATATATTACATACATACATGTATACGTACATATATTTACATACAGATAAATACATACATATATAGTGGAAGGATCTAGTGAGAGCTCTATGACGGTGAGAGCATGAGAGCCCTTTGAATAACTCTTGCAAGTGGCATGCTAATCATGATCCAACCGTACAGAATGGAAGACTACCATTACTTATACCTGCCTATTAAAATTTCATACACATTGGACATGTGGGTTGTTTGCAGCAATAAAATCATTTCAGCGTTCCTTATTTTGTTTTGAGCTGACTGTCAAATGCAAAAAGCACAGATTTTATAGATGAACAAGCAAATGTGTGTGATCATAGTAGATTTTTGCGTGATGGTAATTCCAAAGATATTCAAATATTTTGACAGCAACATCAAATCGATCGTCTATAACACTTGTTCTACAAACTTAGTCTTTGTTTTTAGTGAGATGGTTACGGTAGTAAACAGTGTTCTATATGCCCTGCATGAGGCTGCATATGTGGCAGCATATGCATTTTGGCCACCTCTCTGAACCAAAGGGAGAGGTCTAACTTTGGATTCGGGGAAGAAGTCCTAACTTTGTAGTTATTCAAAGGGATCTCATGCTCTCATATAAGAAGGGCTCTCACAGGATCATGCCTATATATATACATATATATAGAGAGAGAGAGAGGCATGATCATGTGAGAGCCCTTCTTATATGAGAGCATGAGAGCCCTTTGAATAACAACAAAGTTAGAATTTATTTTACAAATCCAACCATACGGATGGAAAGGACATCATTGGCACTTACTACCTCACACAAAAATCTATTATGATCAGATATCATTTGCTTGTTCATCTATTGAATTTTTGTTTTTTGCAACTGACAGTCAGCTCAAAGCTAAATAAGGAGTGTTGAAATGGTTTTCATTGCTGCGGACAATCCACATGTCTGATGTGTATGAAATCTTATAGGTTGCTACATGCAATCGTATCTTCCACTCTATATGGTTGGATAATGATTAGCATGTCACTTTATGGGATAAAGAGAGGCATTCTCTCCCCCTCTCCCACGCCCGTGACGAAGGCCGAACGTCCGGGAGGGTGGTAAACCAAGGCGGCAGCTGGGATTTGAACCCGGGTCCCTTCGTGAGGAGACACCGTGCTTGACCACTTGAGCCACTCCTTGTCGGCAGAGTTATTAAAAGGGCTCTCATGCTTTCACCATCATAGGGCTCTCGCTAGATCACTCCACACATTATATATATATATATATATATATATATATATATATATATATATATATATATATATATATATATATATATATATATATATATAGAGAGAGAGAGAGAGAGAGATAGATGCATATGTGTGTATATATATAGAGAGAGTAGTGATCCTATATGGGTCGTTCTTACCTACGAGCATGCGAGTGTCGAGTGTCCACCACTTGTTTTGCTTTTACAGTATATGAATTGAAATCTTCATAAATACTGTGAGAACTAATAAATTAATGTGGTGGTATGTCCTCTATCCTTCCACTCTGCTGGCACTCTCTCTCCTTCTGCACTACAGCGACCATCAGAACCTGTCCAATCAGTAACATTTGGTCCATCCTGCATTTAAATGTTTGTGTTCATGTTGAATCACCGTCTGCTTGCATCAAGAAAATTAATGCTACAAACTACTTCATTCGTAGATACAAAAGTTGAGCCTATAATTTGTGGTGTGGTTATCAATTGTTTTGCATTCATGAAGCAATTGTTAACGGAAGAGAATGTCTTCATGTATGCCATCGTATCCATACTCATCGCCTCGTTTATCTCTCGTTTGTTCTTTTACACAACATAGAATTAGGAAAGCAAACAAGAACATCACGCATTCATGCTCTTTGTATAATTTAAAAGATAGCAAATTTTGTAGTCACCGTGAAGACTATGACAAGCATTATGCTCTTGAGGAAATTTCTTACATATCATAAGTTTGTTCTAATATCTAACTATTGCAGTTTGGAATATTTTCGTCATGATCCATAGAAGAAATTAATTTTACATTTTATTTTCTCATTTTGTGTTTGTCAAATTTAGTAATGTAGTTTTACATCCTTTCTGGAACAATTATAGGGATGACTAGAATGTGCATCAGGTCAGAGATTACCATTGCCATGGTAGGGCGGGTTTGGGGGTTATGAGGGACAATAGTCAAAATAAGCACCCTCCATATATGGCATTTTCCGACAATCGTCATGGTGGAAAACTTGACTGAGACAGATATTGTGACCATGACAAATGATTAAAAGATCTCTCTATCGACGATTATGGAATTGGGTATTCAACGTGATGGTGCTACTAGTGACAGTGTTCAACGACTGCTTGGGCACAACAATTATGATGCCCTTGGGGGCATATAGCATCGACATCCCCACCGTGGCGCATAGTCACAATATACTCTGTTTTTTAACGCGTTCAAAAAGTGAATTATTCACCTGCCGTATCTAAAGGCCATTTTAAACTTCAAACCGAATAATACGTTTTAAATGTGTTTTATTCGTGCATTGCATTTTAAATGCATTCAATACGTTTTTTTGCCGTTTTATACAATTATGTACTTTTGCTTCACATTTGTTTTTTCCACGTCCTTTTTTACTTGCAACAGGGCTCCACTAAACCGTCCAACCTTCCTCCTCTATCCCCCAGCACACCCTGAGCCAGGAGGAGTAACCCTCGACATTCTACATGAATGCTCCGTCTTCCTCTTCCATTCTCCCCCCTTCTTCCCTGATTTGTGCCTGCTACTTGTTGCTCCCACTTCTTCCCCTTCTTCCAATATTAGGTTAATCAGTTTGACGTTTCGTCATTTTAATTCATTATATGTGTGTATATATATGTTTGTATGTGTTTATGTGTGTGTGTGTGTGTGTGTGTGTATATATATATATATATATATATATATATATATATGTATGTATATATATATGTATGTATATATATATATATGTATATATATGTATATATATATATATATATATAATCCGTTTTTTGCCGAGTTTTTTCCGAATAGTTGACCGAACTTTTACCGTACGTTGACCGAATTTTATCCGAATTTTCTGCATAATTCCCGATTTCCGAATTTTTCAGCTTGGTCGTATGTATCCCAAATACCGAATTTGTGACTACGCCGTGGCGGCAACAATCGTGAGACTGCCAGACTGGAAGGAAAAATAACATCATCAACTCCGAATCTCTGAAATATGTACCAAATTTTTCTACAACATGAATTTCAGTCTCATGGTACCATAAGTCCCATACCAGTGGAATTGTTAGCAATGCGCCCGCTAGGTGCTAGCCATGCATATTTTGTTGTTGGAGTTGTTGGTGTTGTTGTTGTGATGTGCCCACCGTCACAAATTGTTTGCATAGACAATCCTTGACCTTGGAAAGAATGATGGTGTTGCTTCCACTGCAGTTGGAGGTGGCTGATAGGTCCTTATTGGGACATTTATGCATTGTGGTTCATTAATGCGCCCAATTACGGGAATGTATGAACTAGACCTTTCATGTCTCTTTTCATTATGTAGGAAGGAAAACCAACATACTATATTATTTATGTGTTGTCGCATCCTATCCTTTTACGTTTCTTGTCTCAATGCTTTCTAGCTAGCCAAGCATCTGCCATCTTCCTCATCTAAACCTCAGTCCAAAGTCCCAACCATGTTGTAGTCTACCACATAGATCCTTCTTTTTCATCCAGCTCTGTTTTGGGTCATATTCTCATTAAGATGGCATGAATCCAATCTCTTCTTATCACCTGTCCCAAATACATTCAGACTCTTCCTCTTTCACCTTTGTTTAATTCAGTAATGTTACTTCAAACTAGTGCATAGCTAGTCTTCTTTGCATGTGTACAAACCATCTATCCCTCTCGTAGTTTATACTCAGCATTAGCCAATCCTCGTATTTCTTATATAGCCATTTCAACATGATCTTTCCTCATCTTTCCACACATCCACCTTAGCATTCTCATTCCGTCACTTGAGTCTTTTGGACGCTTGCTTCTTCATAGCCCACCATTCAGTGTCATTCAACATGGTTTGGCATATAACTATTCTAGAAATTTTACCTTTAAAATTGAGTTGAATCTTTTTGCGCATAAAATTGAGACCGTACTCCTCCATTACATTCATCTTGCATTGATGCTAAGAGAGATATCCCGTCTAAATCACCTTCCATATGTAGAATGGTGACCAATTAGCGGAAGTTAGCACATTTTGGGACATTTGTTCCATCTAACTTAGCTCCATCTCCTAGACCAATTGAAATCGCAATGCATATACTTTGTTCATCAACTAATCTGAGAACTTTTAGATTCCCAGGCATTTCTTCAAAACTGCAATTTGTGAATACTCCATCTTCAGTTCCATTAACGAGCACAATATCATAAGCAAAAAGCATACAACAAGGGTTTTCATATAAACAAAAGATTCTTCCAGTCTCATTTATGGGTCCAATGGAATTCATAGGTATAGGAAGAAGCCCAATCAAATACAAATTTTTTTCGACCATCCTTCGATTGTTAATAAGAATGCTTAGTCAACTTATCCATAAGTAAAACATTTAGACGAGCTTAAAGTTAATATTAATGTACCTCAACTCTTATAGAAAATCTAGAATCTCTCACCTACTACAGACTTGAATGGGAGTTGAGTTATCATATACATCTTTTATCAACTCAAATTGTTGGGATCAGGAGCTCTTTTTTCCCCAAAACCCACCAAAGCACTTACCTAAATACTCAATCAATCCTAAAATCAATGAAAACCATACGAATATCTCTTTATTTTCTCTATGATTCATAAACCTCCTGACTAGAATAATAACCTCCATAGTCAGTCTCCCTAGCATGAAACCAAAATGGTTGTTTGATATGTGCCTTCTAGATCTCAGTATGCACTCACTCATCTTTCCAAAAGCTTCAAAGTGTGACTCACTAGCTTGATATCTTTATAGATGTATGGCTATAAATGTCGCCTTTATTTTTGTAAATGGAAATAATAGCATTGTCTCTTCATTCATTAGCCATTTTCCATGTTCTCATACTTTATTTAAAGAGGTTGATTAGCCACATAACTTGTTTATCTCCAACACTCTTCCATGTATCAAAGGGATACCCATCTAGCCCCCATATATTTCCCCTTTTTCAATGCATTCATAAGTCATGGTTGTGCTACCCTCCGGTGTAGAATATATTTCTTTTTTTCATGTTACATGTGTCCCCAAAATTATCAGAGGAGTCTCTATTCAAAAGTTTTTGGAACTAGTTTTTTGATGATTCTTGATAATATCATCATTTACTAACACTCGCTAACCAAATGTGTTGTGCATACCAAAAGTGAACACACTACGATAGTTATAACTTGTAAGTCATCCGTCCAGTGTCTACAAACGCGACATCCAAACTATTTTGTCCAATCCATCATTGTGTTGTAGCCTTTAGAGTTCAGACGTGTGCCTATAAGTGTCCAAACAAGCTCAAAATTGGTATACAGACTGTTCATATGAAAATTAAGAATATCCACAACTTGGAATTTCATCCAAAAGGTTGTGGCATGCAAATTGGTTTAAGTGATTAGACACACAAACAAGGAAGTGATCAATTTCCCACACACACAGTGTATAAAAAGGCATGCACACACACTCCATGGTGTAGCAAAATACTTCGTAGAACGGGCCCACAAGGAAGTGATCAGCCCTCCCGCATAGTAATTTCCTCAAACATGTTTGCACGCAAGTGCTAAATGTGTAGAGGGTTGAGGTTTTGGATCTTAAAGTTTGAGAACTCAGTTCACGCGGCTCATTAAACTACCCTAGACTTATCCACAGTCATCCCTTGTCGAGCTTTTGCAATTGTTGGTCATAATGGAAACATAATCTTCCATTGAAATCAAAAGTACGCACATACATGTGTGCAAGCATATATACATACATGTGCGTGTTAGAGAGAGCTACAGTAGGAAGTGACCCCTTGCTATCCCACACAAACTTAGCAAAGACCTGATACGTGATAGGGGGTCAATCAAAGGGTGTGTTCATACTGATTGAACATGCATCAATTCTAACATGGATGTAGCTCCTACACATTGAGTCACCTCTCGCCAGCATGTATATATGTATACATATGTATAGGTATAGATATAAATACATATGTGTGTGCATAAACGTAAATGCATTTATGTTTGTCTATGTGTGTTTGTACATATGTGTGTGTGGTTAGAAAGTGTAAAACATACACAATCTATATGCATAGAACGGCCAAAGAGGCAAGTATTGATGTTGACTAAGACATTGGGACTTGAAGTTACTACTAGCAGAAATAGGGGTATTAGGCCGCCAAAACCCACCTAAGTTGAGGCGCCTAGCCATTCCCCTCACCTCAAGGCACGCTCCTTGAGGCGTGCCTTTTGTTACCACGGTTGGATTATAAGCGAGACATATTCATTCATATACAATATTCTAGTATGGCATGTACAATGTCTTAGTGACCCACAGAGTTGCATGAAAAAGAAGGATCCATGTAGCCAACCCCACCATGGTTGGGAATGAGGCTTAGATAATGATGATGATGACTATGAAGATGATGATGATACAGTTTTGTCTCAAAATTTATTTGTTGCCTCGATACAAAGCAAAGTAGTAGTATGCAATGAATGGAAAATACCATCCATCGTCTATCACCATTAGAAATTGTGCCTTCACGCGCATTACCAGTTGCTTCTCAACCCCGCCTCATGTAAGGCATGTTGGTTCATAGATCTAAGGCATGGCTGCATTCTCATCACCACCATTCACTATGCACAAAACATGCACCATTGATTCCATTATCTTAATGGTTAGAACTCTACTACAGAAGTAGTTGATCATTTAAAATTCATCTTACCTCATTGGCATTTAAACTCAATACTAGGATCAGCGTTTTGAAAAGCAGCCCAGGCGCCCGCCTAAGCGGCCAAGAGGCCCAACCACCTGGCAAGGGCCTTGAGTGGCCTCTCAGGCGGCAACCCGTTAAGCGGTCTCTCATGCGGCAGCCCATTAAGCGGCCCCCTCAGACCCGCTTAGCTGGCCTGTGCTCCAGCTTGGATCCCTGCTTTGGGCACACGCTTTTGGTCGCCTAATTTTTGGGCGCTGGTATTTTTTCTGTTGCTTTCTTTTTTCATTTTTTTGTAGTCAAATGTTATTTCTGCTACTATATGTTGACTTACTATATGTGCATGTAATAGAATATACAATACTATATGTCTCTAATAGTATAATACATTGATGTTGTATGTTCATTGTATAATATGAAACGTTACTGTATAGTACATTCTATAATACATTAATTATTAATACATACATTATATATCTAGTTATCATTGTATTAAAAAACAGTCCAGGCGGCCGCTTAAGCGTTGACAGGTCTTGGCCGTTCTAATCCAGCCTTAGGCGTCCGCCTAACGCTTGGGCCATTAAGCACCCGCTTTTGGGCCGCTCAGCCCGCCTAAGTGGCCGCTTCAACAACTGCTTTAGGTGGCCTCTTTGACCCGCTTAAGTAAAAATCGGCTCCTAGAGCCATGATACTGGAATTTCTTTGCTGATTTTATACTTGAATGGATATTACTCTATTATACTTCTAGTGAATGATTAATTTTATTGATTTCCTTGCTGATTTCACTAATTACTGGTTGGTATTACTGATTAGTATTACTTTCTTGGCACAATAATGATTATTTGATTAATATTACAGATTAGTAGTAAAGTTCTTGATAATTAATTCATAGTTGGCTTACAATTACTAATTTGTTTGCTGATGATTAGGGATATTGTTTGGTGGTAAGTATTGATAAATGCTTAATTAAATACTGATTTACTGATATGCTTGCTTATTTTACCTATTAGTATTACTGACTAGTCGTTTAGAGTTCAATAATAAATTCATAGTTGGTTATTTACAATTATTGTTTTGTTTTCGGTGATTAGAAATATTGATTAGTAGTAAAGTATTGATTCATACTTAGTTTTAACTAGTGGTTTTCTGATTAGATATGTATAAAAGTTCCATAGAAATATATTTTTTATGTACAAATATGTGTAATTTTGTATAGAAATATATAAGAACATAGGAACCCGTTTTTCAAAAAACGCCCGCTTAATCACCCGCCTGGCGATTAATCGGCTACAAGGTGCTGTCCACACGCCTCCCACTTTGCGCTTTTTCAAACATTGCTAGTTATCTATTGCATATTGTATTTCTGCACCTTACCTTATATAATACATTAACCCATTCTATAGTACAATATATATTTTACTGTTTACTGGATATTAACAAATTATATAAAACAATCTACATATTCTATTGTTTACTGCATAATGTACATTATTACATTATATATCTTCTACTGCTTACTGTTAGTATATAAAGTTATAAATATATTTACTATAGTAACAATAAACTATTTGGGTATTACGGCTGTGTCAAAAATTATTTTGGGTGCTTTATTTGTCGTGTAGGGTGTCTAGATAAATAGTTAAATACAAATTTCCTTATAAATATATTACTTATATACAAACATGTATATTAGGGTGCTTTATTTGTTGTGTAGGGTGTCTAGACAGGTATAAAATTTTCTTATAAATATATTACATATATACAAATATGTATATTTCTCTATTAAATTATATAAGAATTTAAGTACCCGCTTTTTCAAAAAGTGTCCGCCTGGAGCTCAAGCGGCCACAAGGTGTTGTCCGCACGCCTCATGCTTCCCACTTTATAAAACATTGACTAGGATGTCTAGCGGCTTTGGACCACATTTTCGACATAACAAATCTTCTTATACTCTTAACACCTTTACTCCACACTATACAGGGTTGTGTCATTGCTTTGAAATTGTAATTTAATTGTACAGTCGTACTATGTCTCCTCCACACTATGCATTGTGTTACACCATTCCCAAGAATGCACGAATATTATAGATGAAGTTTGTGGTTCTCCTTGCCCAGGCATTATATATTGAAAAGGATCCAAATTTTCCAAATCCTAAAGGACGAAATCAATATACTGAGCAGCAAATAGATTCAATTATATGTTGTAGTAAGTTTAAGTGTTTAACTATCCAACTTGTTTAAAACCTTGTATCTGTTGGCTTCGTTATCGATGCAAACTAGCACTATATAAACTATCAACAAGATAATTATGCTCACTTAGACCCTAGAAAAATCTAAATGCATGCTCAGAGTCTAAAGAAAAATATACAAGCATCTCAAGCCAAAAAAGAACAAGGCATTGGCTTTCCATATTGAAAGTGTAAACTAAAAGGCACATCAAATTATTCTATTTCACATAAAAAGTTATATACAACTGGTACATGTATCCATGATGTAACTAACCAACAAAATCTCGACAAACATTGCGATCAGCAAAGTCATTGAACTCAAAAATATATCCACTGCCCTGATACAACACAAAAACAAGTTAGAACTCATTAAAAGACAAATGAAAAACACATTGGAAACAACATACACGTTACTAAACCACTACACCCATGGTTGTCAAGGCAGCCATGCCTAGGCCGCCTAGATGGCTAGGCGGGTGAAGTTTCATTGTTTCTGCATATTTTGCATGTATAATAGGATACATTTATCACATATATAAGGTATTTTATGCATTCATTTAATGTTCTACACCCTAAATAGACAGTTAATAGAGAAGTAGAGGCCTAAAAACACATACAAGTGTCAAATATGATATGAAAAAGTCCAGGTGCACGCCTACGAATCTGGTTTTCAATCTAACTAAGCGACAGCCTAGGTGGACGTTCCATGGGTGTCTAACTGCCTCAACAATTAGGACTGCACTTATAGCCTCAAGAAACATATAGCCAATTATATAGGTACTTGAACTGTGATGTGAAAAACCTTTGGGTTGTCATGCACGATGCTGAGCAATATTTGTTTGGCTCCTTCTTTGCTAAACTTGTGACCTGAGATGATGGAACACAAAGAAGAGCAATAAGGCAGCATGCCATAAAATATAAATAGCATGCATGATGAGTGTTAAGTTGGTGTCCCACAAAAGAACTTATTCTCACCAAAGAAAGCGTGCACACTCTAGTTACTATGTTTATAAATCACATTTCAGAATGTGCTACGTGTGGCTTCTACATGTATTAAAACTAAATTGCTTTGAAGAGACAACTTGACTTCCTGAACTTGGCCTTGTGTTCATTTGTTGAACGATATTTCTAATATTTAGATTCCACAACAAAAGGAATCATGTCGCGGTCCCCTTTCGATAAACACGTGGATATTTAGCATTAATTAAGAGTGTAATACGAAAGAGACGGAAGATTGAGAGGCGGAAAAAAATTGAAACAACATTAACTGGTTAGTGGCTATCAATTCATACTGTGAAAAGATAACATTGAGATTTAGCAACATGACATGTGCTGAACAATAAAGGCTACTTACCTAGCAACTCAAGACGGGAAAAAAAAATCTATGCAGGTACAGATACAATAGTATTGGAACGAAACCATATGAATTAAAGCCAAAGGCATAGAAATGTACTATTCTAATATGTTTCATCAGAGCTAAGGTAGTTACTGATGATGGAGCAAGTGAACCTCCAGGACCAGTTGACGGAGTATGTTAATGTGCTTCAATTTCTGCTGGGTAGAACGGTAAAACCGCGAAATCTGGCATAATCCACAGTAAATATAGTTGAATCAATCATAGTATAGTGCCATGGGATACTTCTCAAGCTCGCATAGAAGCACAATCCCCAATTCTCCTAACCAAATAGAACTCTAGACATTCTGATACTCAATAATTTCACAGAAGCAAGTCAAATAAAATCTGAAAGAAAAAGGAACATTCCAAAAAAATACAACGGGACCATGGGACAGCAGATTTTTTATAATAAAAGGGTTACACTACTGCAAAATGAAGGATGGATTACATTATGTGACATTCTCATTGACTTCCAGCCCAAAATAAAAAGTGTTCCGAGCACTTTTCAGCCAGAGTTACTAATCAGTTACAAGACTATATCACCAGTCTTTCAAATTGAGAAAAACATAAAGCTACTATATGTCTTCATAATTGTAGAAATATGGGCTTGAGATGTATTCTTTTTATCATTGGCTTGAGATATATCCGTAGCACCTTAGAATACAGATAGAATTTCCAGTTACAAGCATAGATTTTTCGACATGAAATAGCCTATTTACCTTTAATAGTCCTAAAGTCGACATCAAGCTTTGCATTAGATCGTTGATCGTTGGGCGTGAACGTAAATCGTTTCTCCGTCTGAAGAAAGCAATATCACAATTCAGATACTATATTAGTTAAGAAATGTGAGCAGCAATATGCGTAAATTATTCAGGTTCAACTAAAGGTCTACGAGATATCCACGAGGGGAACATAATGAGTTCGTTTTAGTATTTGTATATGAATCTGAAGTATCCATTTTTTTCAGCTCCAGTTTAACCGGATGTATTTGGCACGCCTGGACTAGCAAAGCTCAACGGCAGACATCGTTACATTGAACAGGCAGCCATCGCCAACAATTCCCCGACACAACATTATACCAATCAACAACTGGATAAGCCAGTTGCGAAATTCAGTCAGCACGAAGTACTCGATCTTCGGATTATATGTGATTACCATAACCAGCACCCCAGGGATGCCGGGCTCCTTGACGGAGGGCTTGTACTTGGCGGCCTTGTTCACGACAGCCATGACAGTGATCGCTCTATCTGCTTAGCTCCTTGGCGGCAAGATGATTCGGTAAGAGAATTAGGCCAGAGCCGCGCCAACTCAGACCGTCTAGAAAGAGAGGCTAGGACCACAGGGGTCTAACTACTAGGGCACCTCCACCTCTATGAGCAGAGGGAGGGTTATATGCTCTCAGGGTTAAATGAAAAGAGTAAGCCAGGATGCCGTGGCCGGTCAATATGAAGCGCACAGAAATTGTGCGACGGATAGTAGCTATCGGTGCTAGGTGGGCGCCGGACTGTTCAGAGGTCAGGATTTGTACGTTCGGCCAAAGAGACGAGGGAGAGCAAATAGGGGCGGCGGAAGAATATATGACTAATTGTAAGCTAGTCGGGCACTGCCCAATTCGGGCGTCACCCAATGGCGACGCAGGATCAAGCGGTTTACAAATTTGTTGGCCGAATCGTTTTGATAACTGTATTTATCTCTAGATTCATATATATTCTATAGAAAAGTCCGTTAAAGTGGTTGGATATAATTTTTGGTCCATATAGGTGCACACTATATTTTTATCTTTAATTTTTTAAATTATATTATATTAAGAGACACATCTAATATAGGAAAGCTCGTGGAAGGGGCTGGATGCAATTTTCTTTATTATTTTTTGAAACTATGTATTGGTCCTTGTGTGTGCACACCACATTTTTGTCTTTAATTTTTTTAATTATATATTAGATTAGGAGACACATCTATACTATATAGGAAAGCCCATGGAGGGGTTGCATGTAATTTTTTCAATTATTTTTTAAATTACGTATTGGTCTCTGTGTGTGCACACCACATTTTGTCTTAATTTCTTAAATTATATATTATATTAGGAGACACGTCTATACTATATAGGAAAGTCAGTGGAGGAGGCTGTATGCAATTTTCTCCATTATTTATTAAAATTATGTATTGGTCTCTGTGTGTGCACACCACACTTTTATCTTTAATTTCTTAAATTATATATTACATTAAGAGACACATCTATACTATATAGGAAAGCCCGTGGAGGGGGGTTGCATGCAATTTTTCCATTATTTTTGGAAACTACATATTGGTCCATGTGTGTACACCACACATTTGTCTTTAATTTCTTAAATTATATATTATATTAGGAGACACATCTATAATATCTAGAAAAGCTCGTGGAGGGGGTTGCATGCACTTTTCTCCATTATTTTTTAAAATTACATATTAGTCCATGTGTGTACACCACATGTTTGTCTTTAATTTCTTAAATTATATATTATATTAGGAGACACATCTATACTATATAGGAAAGCCCGTGGAGGGGCTGCATGCAATTTTCTCCATTATTTTTTTAAATTATATATTGGTCCATGTGTGTACACCACACTTCTGTCTTTAATTTCTTAAATTATATATTATATTAGGAGACAAATCTATACTATATAGGAAAGTCTGTGGAGGGGGTTGCATGCAATTTACTCCATTTTTTTTTGAAATTATATATTGGTCACTGTGTATGAGAAGTCTTATTAATATATGTATTGTATATAAATTTTTAAAATTTTTAAGTTAAATTTATAAATTATTGATTGTAGTTTACTAAGGTTCCTTTTTGAGGTTACTCCCGGTAAGAGGTCTTAAGACCACCTGTTCTAATTCAGTGTATGTATAATATGAGTATGTAACATAGTTATTCGTTGACCACCTTTTATACTATTTCATTTATTTATACTCACTTTAATCCCAAGATCAAGATTCACTCACTTGTCGTGAGGGTGTTGTGAGAAAAGGTTGTGCCTATAGGAAGGGAAAATTCACTTCCTTATGTGACACGTTATATAATGCATTCATATATTGCGGTCTAGTTTGTTTCCTTTTCTAGTTAGTTACATCAAGGAGCACGATATGATTTCTTTTTTGATAATCCATTCAGAAACATTAGTAATAAACTGAATATGCAACCGCGCAATATGTGTTGAACAAAACAATATTCGATTGACGATGGGGATTAGAAGAGATCATCATGAATGGCCATGAATCGAGGTGTGGCAAATTTCAATGGGAATATAACCATAAGACAGCAAGATGGGGTAGGATCCCATTAACAACACCCCATGTGAGGGATAAGGTAGAGCATGGAGTGTTGAAATTGGGTGTGGATGCCCCTTATTACAACTCACTTTGTTTACTAAAATAAGGAGATGTAAGAACAATCTAAGGAAAAACAACAACATAAAGGGTGGTCCTGAGAGCAGCACTATCACACTATGCAATGGGTATCATCATGATCAACATCAGTGCTTAGATAAGGTGATAAGAGTTGTTGGGATGTGGCCTTCATCATTTGTGGAGATGAAGAAGGCTTTGAGAAGGCCTTTCTTAAGAGTTGAAGATGCATCACTTGCTAGAATGAGAACTCCAAAGAGCACGAGAAGCATATATGCCAGAGATATTTTTTGTATATGAATTAGACAAACGTATTGTTTCTTTCTAGCCATATATGTCATATGATATCGGCAACAAGTATGGTCACAAGCTCTGGTATGTTGGTGTTGACCTAGAGGTTATACATTGTCCATATTTTGATAATGACTTAACCATTCCATTCATATGTATCTAATAGGTGTATTCAAGATTGATTTCAGGTGTTAGGTACATGAAAAGGATCAAATTACTCAAGCCCTAATTTGCTACAGTTCAAGTCAAAAGCAATGTAAGTGTGTTTTTTAGGAAATCCATGTAAATGACCTTAGAATATTTTTGTAATCACTTGTATTGATGATATGACTTGTAACTAAGATGAGAAAATTAATTGGGACACTTAAAACTAAGTTTTAATCACTTTTGATGCACTTTAAAAAATTGATCACAGGCAGTCAATCGGTTGAGTTACAATCTTGAGCGATCCACTGGATCAATTCTCTGAAGAGTGCATCGGTCGAGTTGCACACTCACAGAACTCGACCGATCAGGTTACTGACCAAATGCAACTTTCATTGGCCGGTCGAGTTTTCTCAAGACAAACTCGACCGATGGTTTGAAATTTGGGTTTGTCTTTTACCCAATCGGTCGAGTTACCTTTATTTAATCTCGACTGAATGTACTGTACGGAAAACGCAGAAAAAGTGATTATAACCGTTGGTGACTTGTTTGGGTAAAAATAGATATGTTGCCTTGTGCAAAAATGGCTATAATTTGACCCTAAGTGTTCCCCAATTCAAAGGGGCACCCCAGCTATAAATAGGACTACTTATAGTTCATTCCAAGGTTGCTCACTCCATATATGCTTGGTTCTTGCTTAGTTGAGAGTGATGCACAACTTTGAGCCCCTTTCTCTCTCTACCTTCAAGTCAAATTTGTGAGTATGAGTGAGTTAGGATCTGTTGTAAGAGAGCTACCTCTTATATCCATTTAAAGCTCTCCACCTCCATCTTCCTACCCCCTTTCCTATTGAAGAAAAGGCTTGAAGATCTTCTCCGAGTGAAGGAGAAGGAGTTGTTGTTCTTCAAGGTTGAAGAAGGCATGGTGTTCCATATATCCGAGTGAAGGAGATAGGCAAGTTGGACGCTCAAGAAGGATAGGTAATCCCTGGAAGGCCAAAGACGTGAAGATGGAGTGGGTAAGTCTTTGTTGAAGGCTAAAGACTCCCTAGTTCAGGTGGGTAAGTTCCTTCGGTAGGTTGAAGATCCTTGCTTGAGGTATTAAGTCCTTGAATGAATGTGGTTTTGTCTTGTAATCTTATGAATGAATATAACAACATCAAGATTGCAAAGTCCTAGAGCCTAATCACCTCTAGGTAGTGAACTGACTCACTTCTAGTTTGAAGTGTGGAACTACTCTAAACCACTTTGTCCATGTGTATGTTCTTCCTTATCTCTCACCCTTGTTATGCTTGTTATTTAGGACCTCAAATTGGTTGTATGTTTAAGTTTCTGCGCTTAATATAATTTGGTGGTCTAATTCATTTTGTGAAGCTCTATTCACCCCCCTCTAGAGCCCTTGATCCAAGAAGTGGTATCAGAGCAGGTCTTCTCCAAGCTACTTCCACAAGTAGGAGAAGATGAACGATTTAGCACTTGGATCTCTCAACTTAGAGGGAAGTTTTTCCATGCAACCTCCGGTCTTCGACGGCACCAACTTCCTCTATTGGAAGAGAAGAATGCAGTTCTATCTCCAAGGAGTAAGCTATGGGATGTGGAAGGTGGTGCACCTAAAGTATGAAGATCCAAAGGGGGAAATCTCCACATGGACGGAAGCCCGAATGAAGCAAGCTCAGCTCAATGCCAAAGTCGTGAGCATCATTTATGCAACCCTCACCCCATCCGAGTTCAACCGGATCTCCTCATGGGACACCGCACATGAAATTTTGGAACAAGCTATGTGTCACCTATGAAGGAACGGAACAAGTGAAGGAAGCTAAGATCTACATGCTTGGTGGTCTACTTGAGAAATTCAAGATGGGCAAGAATGAAAGAGTGGAGGACATGTACACAAGGCTAAATGTGATCATTAATAGATTGGCAACCCTTGGTAGTGTGATGGAAAAAGGCACAATCAACTCAAAGATCTTGAGATCTCTTCCAAAGAGATGGGAGCCCAAAGTGACATCCATTGAAGAAATGTACAAGCTTAGTGAATTGTCAACCAAGGAGCTGGTTGACAACCTTCAAGCTCATGAGCCAAGGCTTGATAAGTAATAAGAAGAAGAAAAGAGAGAAGAAAAAGAGTCCAAGAAGATCAAGGACACAGCCTTCAAAGCTCAAATTGATGAGATGGTTTGACAGCAACAACTTGCACTCAAGTCCCCTACTCCTTCCTCAAGTGAAGATGAATGCCCAAATGAGCATGAAGCTAACTACTCCAAGGGCAAGCACTTCAAAGAGAAGTCTTCTTCATCAACTCCTAGATGCTATGAATGTGGCCAAAAAGGCCATTACAAGAGTGACTGCCCCAAGGCCAAAAAGAGCCACCACAAGAGCAGCCACAAGAAGGACAAGGAGTACAAGAAAGAAGGCAAATACAAGAGAAAGGAGAAGAAAGAAAGAAGAAGCAAAGATGCAACTCATGCATCTTGGGAGGAGTCTTCCTCAAGTTCTTCTAGCTCCGAAGATGGAGAATGACACCTTGTTCTCATGGCCTCTACAAGTGAAGATGTAGGTGAGGTAAGTGAGATAAGTGATGTAAGTGAAGTCAATTTGCATGAGTTGTCTAAAGAAACTCTTATTGATATGCTTGATGCTTACCGGTCATCTTTTACTAAATGCAAAGCTAAAAAAAAAGGTCAGGAAAGATAATAGATGATCTTTATGCTAAGATTGAGATTCTTGATCAAAATGAAAAGTTACACCTTGATAGTATTGATTCTTTGCAAGGGCAATTTCTTGATCTTGAGCTCCAATACAATAGAGTAGAGGTTGAGAATGGTGTCTACCTTAAGACCATTGCTTCTCTTAAAGAAGATAACCAAAAATTCCTAGATGAGATATATGTTCTTAAAACTGAAAATGTAGAACTTAATCTCATTGATGAAGCTAGGAAGCAAGAAACTCATGCTTATCGAAAGGAAAATCTTTTGCTTAAATATGAAAATGCTAACTTGCTTTCTCAAGTTAATGATCTATCCTCTAGACCTATTTTGCAAAGTAATGAGGTAGCTGGCACTACTTTAGAACGTGATTCTTTTCATACTAAAGCCCTCTGTTTAGAGGCCGACATGTTGCATGCTAGAGATGATCTTGCTAGTTTATCTTCTACTGTCATTAACCTTAGTGATGATAATGCTAAGTTAAGAGCTTCTTTGAAAAAGTTTAGTAAGGGAAAGAAATCCCTTAATACTATCTTAGAACACTCTACCAAACAAATTGCTACTAATGGTTTAAGATATGATGAGACTGCTTGTTATGACCCACGTTTCGTTTTACCAGTAAGTACCTTGGTTAGTGCATAATTGAACTAGTTATGTTGAGATGAGTACTTGCTTTTGTTAATAGTGTTTTGAGCTTTTAGCTAGTGTTATTGTATCATTAGCTTGTTTTCTTGTCCTGAGGTTGAGGACAAGTTTGTGCTTAATCCGTTGCCGAAGAAATCATGTGAAACCGACCTACGAGTAAAAAGATATAAGCTTTTTAGTGTGCAGGGACCTATGTGTAATTCCGGAAAGCTTTTGGGCAATTTACATCTGGCCCCCTGGGCGCCCTTCCTTATCCTTTCCATCAGTTTTTCCTTTTTAACTCTATTAACCGACTTTGGAATGAACGATAGTTCATTTCCTTCGGTTGCCGCTTGGGAAAAACAGAGAAGGAGAAAGGGAGAGAGAGCAAGCTAGAGGAGAAGCTAGGCAACCAAGCTCCTTCCTTCTCCGTTCTTCTTCGATTTCTTCATCTTCTCCAGCCAAACCAACCGGCTGCATCATCTTCTTCTTCACCTTCTTCTTCCTCCTGCAGCAATGAAGAAGACGACCATGGAGATGGTCTAAGGAGCGAACGGTGTTTTCCCTCCGTTCTTTCTTCTTGCCAACTGCTTGCTAGGTCATTCCGAAGCTATAGGAGTGATTCGGGTAAGAATCGTCCACCGAATCGACCCCAATCTTCTCTTTTATTTCTGCAATTTCCGCCTCTGCGCAGGTTGCACGGCGTGCAAATCCGTTTTGCACGACGTGCAACATTCCAGAAAGCTGATTTAGGGGATTTCCATTTCTGCGCAGGTGCACGGCGTGCAAAGTCAGATTGCACGGCGTGCAAAGTTATAGATAGCGGGACGAGTTTCAGCCCAGGTGCACGGCGTGCAAAATCAGTTTGCACGGCGTGCAAGTCAGTTTGCACGGCGTGCAAGATCAGATTGCACGGCGTGCAAAGGTGCAGAAAAGTAGAACAGAAGTGCACTGAAGGTGCACGGCTTGCAGTCTAGGTGCACGGCGTGCACGTTGCTGTAAAGGGTAGAATTAGGCGTGTTTGTGGACGTTTTTCGGTGTATACGAACACACCGAAGTGGGTGAGTGGCAGTTCATTTAGAAATCATTATTTAACTCATTTTAAATGCTCATTTGCTTCAGTATCAGTTGACATGACCTTTAAACAGTGTAGCATGTACTTTTTAGTATGATAAGTTCATTGGAACTTGAAATGCGTGATAAGAATGATGAGAAAGAGGAAATTCTGTGTTTTACAGTTGTAATGTGATATTTCTGTTAAATTTTTTATCTGTTTATTTAATTAATAGACCTAGATGCCCTAACACCGTAGAACCCCTTAGACAGGTCTGCAACTTTGGGGTGAAACTCGTGTTGCAACATCATCCGTGCTTGTGTCGCGGACAAACGAGGAAAGAGAGGCAGTGTCCAACAACAATCGTGCTTGTGTCACGATGGCACTGCGATAACAAAAAAAAACTTGGTTATCTAACACCATTCGTGCTTGTATCACGAAGGTAACCCTGTGACTCTCCGCCGGTGTACTCAGGTTAAAGGAGAAGTCGGGAGCACACGTGGTTGTGCAGCACACGTGGTTGTGCGTTGAGGCCGTAGAGCCTGGGTCCTGTGCAGACCAGGACGAGTAGTCAGACTTAGCACTTCCCGGGTGTGTCACTAAGTCTTGTACGGTGGGACCGTAGCATGGACTTGTTGCGGATCTTTATATGCAGAGTACACTGCATATATTTAGGGCATAATAATAAAATGAATAAATAATCAAGTAGGTTCACAGTAAATTTATATAACTGTTTATTTACCTGAAATACCTGTTAATGCTTAGAAGTGTGGTTATTGTCTGTATATTTGCTATGCTAATAGAACTTCCCTGCTTGAACTGTATATTTGTTTATTTCAGTTTATAAACCTGACGAGTTGTTTAATGATAGCTAAGTGAAATGTTATTCACTGAGCGAGTAGGCTCATTCCTCTACTCAAACATTTTCAGGTCAACATCAGCATCAGGAATCAGAAGGATCGTTTCACCCTAACGCTTAGTCGATAGAAGGTTTGTCGTTAGCCTAGTTAGAGGTCTCTTAGTCCATTCCCCTCGATCCGCGGGACAAGGTGTGAGTGAGAGAGAGAGAATGTGTACAAAGATGTAAATTAATGTTATGCTTTCTTTATGGTAATCAATGTATTATGCTATAGACCTTGCTTGTATCTTCTATCAGTTTAATTGAGAAGTTTCTGCAGTTTGTTTAGTTCTTGTTTACAGCTTAAACTTGATTATCAATTAAATGCCTTGGATTGTTTTAAAAGTGACGAATGGTTGGTTATGTGTTAATCCCACCTGTCGTGCCCTAATCTCGTGGTTTGTGTTTAATGTGAGATTGGGGCGTGACAACTCTTGGTATCAGAGCTTAGGTTGAGTACATAGTTACTCAGAGTCCATGTCAGGGGACGATAAGAGACCAATAGGATTAAGGTTTAGGTGTCTTTCTTCTATCTGTAGTTTTCTAACAAGAAATATTCTGTTATATCATTGCAGATGGCAGGAAAAGGCTTTGATCGTGATGATCAGGCCGAGAGCCATGTTGGCCCTGACCCTTTGTACTTGGGTCCAGGTGGTGGTGACCACGTGGATGAAGCATCCCGGATGTACAGGATGTTTCTGGAAACCAAAGAAAAGTACAAGGCTGATAGGCGAGAATCTTCTTCTACCAGCAGTAAAGATCTGATGCGATCTTATGAGCTTGTGAAGAAGCTTGGTGGCACAGAGTTCAGTGGCACCACAGATCCCGCCGAAGCTGATGAGTGGTTTAGACAGATAGAGAAGGTCTTTCGCCTGATGGAGCTTCCAGAAGAGAAGAAGATTAATCATGCAGTCTACCTTTTGACAGGCGATGCAGAGTTGTGGTGGCGTGGTGTGGAAGAAAAGAGGAGAGGTACAGAGCTTTCTTGGCAGGATTTCTCTGAGGAGTTTCATCTCAAATTCTATCCACCCACTTTTCTTAATGAGAAAATCAGGCAGTTACAGAATATTAAGCAGGGGAACATGACAGTTACTGAGTATGAAGCGCTTTTCACACGGTTAGCTAATTTCTGTCCACAGCTTGTTCCCGATAACATAGAGAGATGTAGAAGGTTTCAGGAAGGACTAAGGCCAGAGATTCGGCATACAGTTTCTGCTACTAGTAGGAGGAACAGAGAGAACTTTGGTGAGTTTGTCGAGGCTGCTAGACAGGTTGAAGAATCTGTGAATGCTGACAGGGTGCCCGAGTCTAAGAAGAGATCTGCAGATTTCAGTAGAGGGCAGTCCAGTAGTGGATACAAAGGTGGAGGTAGAGGCTTCTTTTCCAAGCTTGGGTGTGGCCTTGGTTGTTTCGGCAGGCAGAGATCTGAGGATGTCACTACTTCTAGAGGCAGAGGAGGATACAACCCAGGAAGATGGGGCAGTGCCGATAGTGGACAGTCTTCTGGGTCGTCAATGTCAGTGACAGGTCCCCAGAGGCAAGAGTTACCGCCATGTGACAAATGTGGAAGGCCACATACTGGACCGTGTTGGAGTTCTGGTTGTTATGCCTGTGGACAAATAGGACATGTCAAAAGGGAATGTCCTCAACTTCGACAAGCAGCATCACAAGCTTTCCAGCCTCAATACCATGATGTTCCGAGTTCCTCTGTGGCTTCTGGTTCTAGAGGTGGTGGAGTGTCTAGTGGCAGGAGTGGTCAGAGAGGACAGCGTGGCAGAGGGAGAGCTTCAGCACGTTTCTTTTCTTTGACACCTCAGGAAGGTATAATTTCTTCACAAGTTGTTACAGGAGAGATGCTTTTGTTTAATAGTATACCAGTTTCAGTTTTGATAGATCTGGGTGCTACTCATTCTTTTATACGACGTTCTTTAGTTGATGAACTTAATCTGTTAACTCAAGAGTTGGCAGATGAGTTAGTGTTGAGGGTTCCACTAGGTGGACCAACCGTTTTATCTGAGTTCTGTCCCGGATGCTTGTTATCTTTTGGAGGTCTCACCTTTGCTGCTAATCTCATACATTTGGATGTAAATACTTTTCAAGTCATCTTGGGTATGGATTGTCTTGAAACATATCGAGTGCGACTCGATTGTTGGAAGAAGGAAGCTACCTTTCAACTAGGGGAAATTTCTTGTATCTTTATTGGAGACAGGAAAGTTCTGCCTACGTGCATAATATCAGTTGTTGTAGCTGATAAGATGTTACAGAAAGGATGTGAAGCATTCCTTGCTCATGTGGTTGACACCAGAGCAGAGAAGAGCACCGCCAGTGTTTATGATGTGCCTGTGGTTCGTGAGTTCTCTGACGTTTTTCCAGAAGAGTTACCAGGCTTACCTCCTGTCAGAGACATTGATTTTGAAATTCAGATATATCCAGGTAGTCATCCAGTAGTACTGCCAGCCTACAGAATGGCACCTGCAGAGTTGAAAGAACTCAAGGTGCAGTTGCAGGAGTTACTAGATAAGGGTTTCATTAGACCCGGTTCTTCACCGTGGGGTGCTCCAGTCCTATTTGTTAAGAAAAAGGATGGTACCATGCGTCTCTGTATAGATTACAGGCAACTGAACAAGATCACTATAAAGAACAAGTATCCATTGCCGAGAATAGATGATCTGTTTGATCAGTTGCGTGGAGCGACGATCTTCTCTAAAATAGATTTGAGATCTGGATATCATCAGCTTAGGATTAAGACTTCTGATATTCCCAAAACAGCTTTCAGAACCAGGTATGGGCATTATGAGTTTTTGGTCATGTCGTTTGGACTGACCAATGCCCCAGCAGCCTTTATGGATATGATGAACCGGATTTTCAAACCGTTCCTAGATCAGTTTATTGTAGTCTTTATAGATGATATTCTGATCTATTCCAGAGACGATGAACAGCACGAGCAACACCTGAGAGTAGTGTTGCAGTTGTTGAGACAACACCAGTTGTTTGCTAAATTCAGCAAATGCAAGTTCTGGTTGGCCGAGGTAGCATTTCTTGGACATGTTATCTCGAGAGGTGGAGTTAGTGTTGACCCTAAGAAAGTTGATTCTGTACTTCAGTGGGAACAGCCTAAGACTCCTACTGAGATCAGAAGTTTCTTGGGATTAGCAGGTTATTACAGAAGGTTCATACAGAACTTCAGTGCGTTATCATCACCTTTGACACGCTTGACGAGGAAGGATGCACCGTTTGTTTGGTCTGATAACTGCGAGAAGAGTTTCCAGATTTTGAAAAGGAAGTTGACCACAGCGCCAGTGTTAGTGTTGCCTGAGGCAGATAAGGGTTATACAGTGTTCTGTGATGCTTCTAGGAGAGGTTTGGGCTGTGTACTGATGTAAGAAGGCAAAGTTGTGGCTTACGCATCTAGACAGCTTAAGAAGAATGAAGAGAATTACCCTGTTCATGATTTGGAATTAGCTGCTATAGTTCATGCTCTTAAGACATGGAGTCATTACTTGTATGGTGAGACATGTCAGGTGTTTACAGACCATAAGAGCTTGAAATATATCTTCACTCAGAAGGATTTGAATTTGAGACAGCGCAGATGGCTTGAGCTGATCAAGGACTATGATGTGACAATCGATTACCATCCTGGTAAGGCGAATGTTGTAGCTGATGCTTTGAGTAGAAAGTCAAGTTCAACAGCAAATGCATTTTCTATGGCATGTTTCAAGAGAGACTTGCTTGTAGATATGCGAAGGTTGAACTTGGACTTGGATGTGACTGGACAAAGTGGGTTGATTGCTTAGATGCAAGTCAGACCTACTTTTTATAATCAGATTAAGGAATTACAGCAGAATGATGATGAGTTGTGGCAAATCATGCAGGATATGTCAGAAGGTAAGAGAACAGAGTTCAGGTTTTCTGATGAAGGCATGTTGTATCTTCATGATAGGTTATGTGTACCTGGAAACAGTGAGCTGAAAGAGCAGATTCTTGAGGAAGCGCATACTTCTATGTATGCTATGCATCCAGGTAACACAAAGATGTACAGGAATCTCAAGGAGCTGTACTGGTGGTCTAGTATGAAAAAGGATGTGGCTGAATACGTGGCTAGGTGCGGGGTGTGTCAGCAGGTTAAGGCTGAGCATCAGAAACCTGCTGGTACTTTGCAGTCGCTTCCTATACCAGAATGGAAATGGGAACACATCACGATGGACTTTGTAGTAGGATTACCCAGGACGCCTAAGGGTTCAGACTCGATATGGGTGATTGTGGATAGACTAACTAAGTCTGCTCACTTTCTTCCTGTCAAGTCAACCTTTGACGTTTCAAAGTTGGCCAAAGATTATGTGGATGAGGTAATCAGATTACATGGGATTCCGGTTTCCATTATTTCTGACAGAGATCCAAAGTTCACATCTAGATTCTGGAATCAGTTACATCGTGCGTTGGGCACAAGGCTGAAGTTCAGTACAACGTTTCACCCATAGACAGATGGTCAATCTGAAAGGACCATTCAGACCCTTGAAGACATGCTGAGAGCATGCGTGCTACAGTTTAGAGGCAACTGGGAAGAACACTTAAGCCTCATGGAGTTTGCATATAATAATAGTTACCATTCTAGTCTTGGAATGGCTCCATATGAAGCTCTTTATGGCAGGAAGTGTAGATCGCCAGTTTGTTGGTACGAGGTGGGTGAGAAGGAAATTCTTGGACCTGAGTTAGTTGATGTAACTACAGAAAAGATATCTGTGATCAGGGATCAGTTAAAAGCTGCTCAGGACAGACAGAAAAGTTATGCAGAAAGACGACGTCGACCTCTTGAGTTCGACGTTGGTGACGAGGTTTATTTGAAGGTTTCACCGTGGAAGGGAGTGCTGAGGTTTGGCAAGAGGGGTAAGTTGACCCCTAGGTATATGGGTCCATATCCTATTGTTGAGAGGATTGGACCTGTAGCTTACAGGTTGGATTTGCCGTCTGAGTTGGCAAATCTTCATGATGTCTTCCATGTGTCTATGCTGAAAAAGTGTTATCCCGGTACAGAAAAGATTCTAGATCCAAAACCGGCACAGCTTAAGGCAGATGTGTCCTATGTTGAAGGACCAGTGCAGATAGTTGATCACCGGATCAAAAAGCTTAAGAACCGCGAGATACCTTTAGTGAAGGTTTTATGGAGAAACCATAATATAGAGGAAGCTACGTGGGAGCTTGAATCAGAAATGCGTAACAAGTTTCCTTTTCTCTTTTAGGAATTTCGGGACGAAATTATTATAAGGGAGGGAGATTGTTATGACCCACGTTTCGTTTTACCAGTAAGTACCTTGGTTAGTGCATAATTGAACTAGTTATGTTGAGATGAGTACTTGCTTTTGTTAATAGTTTTTTGAGCTTTGAGCTAGTGTTATTGTATCATTAGCTTGTTTTCTTGTCCTGAGGTTGAGGACAAGTTTGTGCTTAATCCGTTTCCGAAGAAATCATGTGAAACCGACCTACGAGTAAAAAGATATAAGCTTTTTAGTGTACATGGACATATGTGTAATTCCGGAAAGTTTTTGGGCAATTTACATCCGCCCCCCTGGGCGCCCTTCCTTATCCTTTCCATCAGTTTTTCCTTTTTAACTCTATTAACCGACTTTGGAATGAACGATAGTTCATTTCCTTCGGTTGCCGCTTGGGAAAAACAGAGAAGGAGAAAGGGAGAGAGAGCAAGCTAGAGGAGAAGCTAGGCAACCAAGCTCCTTCCTTCTCCGTTCTTCTTCGATTTCTTCATCTTCTCCAGCCAAACCAACCGGCTGCATCATCTTCTTCTTCACCTTCTTCTTCCTCCTGCAGCCATGAAGAAGACGACCATGGAGATGGTCTAAGGAGCGAACGGTGTTTTCCCTCCGTTCTTTCTTCTTGCCAACTGCTTGCTAGGTCATTCCGAAGCTATAGGAGTGATTTGGGTAAGAATCGTCCACCGAATCGACCCCAATCTTCTCTTTTATTTCTGCAATTTCCGCCTCTGCGCAGGTTGCACGGCGTGCAAATCTGTTTTGCACGGCGTGCAACATTCCAGAAAGCTGATTTAGGGGATTTCCGTTTCTGCGCAGGTGCACGGCGTGCAAAGTCAGATTGCACGGCGTGCAAAGTTACAGATAGCGGGACGAGTTTCAGCCCAGGTGCACGGCGTGCAAAATCAGTTTGCACGGCGTGCAAGTCAGTTTGCACGGCGTGCAAGATCAGATTGCACGACGTGCAAAGGTGCAGAAAAGTAGAACAGAAGTGCACTGAAGGTGCACGGCTTGCAGTCTAGGTGCACGGCGTGCACGTTGCTGTAAAGGGCAGAATTAGGTGTGTTTGTGGACTTTTTTCGGAGTATACGAACACACCGAAGTGGGTGAGTGGCATTTCATTTAGAAATCATTATTTAACTCATTTTAAATGCTCATTTGCTTCAGTATCAGTTGACATGACCTTTAAACAGTGTAGCATGTACTTTTTAGTATGATAAGTTCATTGGAACTTGAAATGCATGATAAGAATGATGAGAAAGAGGAAATTCTGTGTTTTACAGTTGTAATGTGATATTTCTGTTAAATTGTTTATCTGTTTATTTAATTAATAGACCTAGATGCCCTAACACCGTAGAGCCCCTTAGACAGGTCTGCAAATTTGGGGTGAAACTCATGTTGCAACATCATCCGTGCTTGTGTCGCGGACAAACGAGGAAAGAGAGGCAGTGTCCAACAACAATCGTGCTTGTGTCACGATGGCACTGCGATAACAAAAGAAAACTTGGTTATCTAACACCATTCGTGCTTGTGTCACGAAGGTAACCCTGTGACTCTCCGCCGGTGTACTCAGGTTAAAGGAGAAGTCGGGAGCACACGTGGTTGTGCAGCACACGTGGTTGTGCAGCACACGTGGTTGTGTGTTGAGGCCGTAGAGCCTGGGTCCTGTGCAGACCAGGACGAGTAGTCAGACTTAGCACTTCCCGGGTGTGTCACTAAGTCTTGTACGGTGGGACCGTAGCATGGACTTGTTGCGGATCTTTATATGCAGAGTACACTGCATATATTTAGGGCATAATAATAAAATGAATAAATAATCAAGTAGGTTCACAGTAAATTTATATAACTGTTTATTTACCTGAAATACCTGTTAATGCTTAGAAGTGTGGTTATTGTCTGTATATTTGCTATGCTAATAGAACTGCCCTGCTTGAACTGTATATTTGTTTATTTCAGTTTATAAACCTGACGAGTTGTTTAATGATAGCTAAGTGAAATGTTATTCACTGAGCGAGTAGGCTCATTCCTCTACTCAAACATTTTCAGGTCAACATCAGCATCAGGAATCAGAAGGATCGTTTCACCCTAACGCTTAGTCGATAGAAGGTTTGTCGTTAGCCTAGTTAGAGGTCTCTTAGTCCATTCCCCTCGATCCTCGGGACAAGGTGTGAGTGAGAGAGAGAGAATGTGTACAAAGATGTAAATTAATGTTATGCTTTCTTTATGGTAATCAATGTATTATGTTGTAGACCTTGCTTGTATCTTCTATCAGTTTAATTGAGAAGTTTCTGCAGTTTGTTTAGTTCTTGTTTACAGCTTAAACTTGATTATCAATTAAATGCCTTGGATTGTTTTAAAAGTGATGAATGGTTGGTTATGTGTTAATCCCACCTGTCATGCCCTAATCTCATGGTTTGTGTTTAATGTGAGATTGGGGCGTGACACTGCTCCTAAGGGTAATAACAAGAACAAGAGTAAGGGTAAGAAGAAGAGTGTGGAACTGTTACAACCCCAATTTTGGGTTCATTTGCTGAGAAATGTAATTGCTCATATTAAATATAAATGAACAAATAATGATTGAATGCATGAATTTCGTTTAAAATAGCCTTGTTGATTTATTTGTGGGCTTTATTGGCTATTGGGCCTAATAACAAGGAAAAGACAAAAGAAACTCCATTATTAATAAGAAATGGAGAAAAGAAAACTTTAGAAACCTCTAGAAGGCAATAGAGTGTAATCCAAAGGTGGATTTCGTGCCTCTTGGGTTCCTTGGGTCCCAAGGAGTCCAAAATTGCAAAGATAAAACAATAAGAAAAGAAGAGATCAATTAGATATTTCTTTATTAAGAAAGAGATTGAAAATTATGATTAAATATGGAAAATAAGTATAATTGAGTTGTCCTTGATGGATTTTCATATCTAAGGGATTCCTAATGATAAAAGGGATGCCAATGAGGAAAATAAAAAGAAAGATAAAGAGAAATCCTCAAAAAGAGATATTTTAATGAAGAAAAAGTAAGATAATGAGAAAAAGGATGAAAGATAAGGAAAAAGGCTAAGGTATATTCCCAAGAAGGGATTTCGAGCCATTAAGGTTCCTTGAGGTACAAGGAACTCAGAATAATAATTTAATAGCAAAAGAAAGAGAAAATAAGTGAGAAATATACTTAATTCAGTAATATCTTGCACCTAAATAAAAGGCACGTTTTCTTTTAGATAATGAGCCCAATTTTGGCAGAGAGGTGGATAAAATTATTAAGTTTCCCTCAAAATTTTGGATTAATTGGACACTCGGTTTGAGAGTTATGACTTTTACAAGTTTCCCTAAAGTATTGTGATTATAGTAAATGTCACACTTTTTCGATTTAAGTGAAAATAGAAGGAGATGGCGCCATCTGTCGGGTCAAGATCTGACACTTCCTGTGCATCTCCTTCCTCGAGTCAAAAAAGGAAAAGGAGCCGTGTGACAGGGACCTATCCCTCGATTTTTCCTCGTAGATCTCACCATATGCAAATATGGAAAGTTGTTGTTTGGGTTCGTGAGATGATTCCGCACCCAACCATCCTAGGTTTTGGGTGGTTTCATTCGTTATGTAAGAAACACCCAATTGGGCCAAAAGCAAGGTCGGCGGCAAGTTGGGAAACCCTAAGCGAGCCCTATATCCTATAAATATGACCCTCCTTCAACTCTGGCAGACCCTCACAAACCCGGACGATGCCATATCTCGCTCCCTCATGCTCTGAGTCAATGGAACCCACCCTCTCCGGCAAGCTCCCCATGCGGCGCCACCGCAAAGGCTGTTGTTGGGTCAAGCAAGGGGCGAGGTGTAGGAGCCCTTCGATCAAGATCCACCGTGGACCGATGGCGAAGATCAACGACCATGCTACTTCGCGACTTCAATAAGTTGTTAGTGGGCGTGAGTTTGGTGAGCCGTGCAATGGTGTGCAGTTAATGGAGATCCACGATCCGACGGATGTCATTTTTCTGAAAAACTCAGTTAATTCGCCTCTCTAACTAGAAAATCCAGAAAATGCCTTTTTCTTGCAAAAAGCGTAGTAATTAGTAGGAAGGTTGGATGAAGGAACTTAATATGTGAAAGTTGATCAGAAAAACATGAAGAACCCAATAAAAATATAATGGGAGCGTGATTCTGCTTGCAATTCAAAAAGTATATAAACATGCTATCTTTAATAGTTTAATCAATGAAAAACCCTAACCTTTGATGATTAATGAATTAGAAAGGGGTTAGATGGGTGTTTAAAGCAGATAGTAACCCGTTGTTACTAAAAAGGGCAAATTAGATCTAAAAGGGTGATCTTCATGTGTAATTTGATTAATTTAGGGTTTCATATGCTTTAATGAACCTTGAACCCCTAACTTTGGTAATTATGATCCTTAATGATTTTAATTGGTCAAATTCATGTACAAAGCTGAGATATGATGGTTCTAATATATTTTGAGTATAAAGGTTTCTAATTGTGGATAAATACCTTAAATGTAGAAATTAGGGTTTTCTAGTGAATAAAGGTAGAATTAATGACAATTAAAATTCATATGTGAATTAGACCATAATGAGCTATGAATTGATGATAAATGAGTATAATGATATTGTCATGGAATAAAAGGGATAAAAATGGTAGCTTTAATGTAAAAGAGGCTTAATGGACTTAATTGATGTCTAATTATGCCCTTGACCTGAAATCAAGGTAATAAGTGGCTAAAAGGTAACCTTAATATCTTTTGTGAAGAATACATGAGATAATTAGGGTTTGTGAATAATTGTATAAAAGTAGGGTTTAAAATAGTAAAAAAATGAAGTGAAACCCTAATTGCAATGTAAACCCTAAAAGAGGAAGAAACCTTAAAAAAAAGGAACAGAAACCCTAAGTAGCAAGATGGTTTGGATAGTTTTTTATAAAAGGAATTGAATGTGATTTCAGGATTCTTGTACTTGCTTGATTGGATGTCTTGATTGATTGGACTACTCTATCTCAAATCTACATGAACATGTGTGTGGTTAATTATGGTTAATCACATTAGTATTCTGAGGGTTTTCTGGATGTTTCCTCACATTGAATGAAATCTAAATAGTTTGGATGTTCATACTGCAATTATAAAGTCACTATGGCTATCACAGTTATAAATACATGTGAATTCTCACACCTACATGCCACCGTGATGGAAGATGTCATAAAGGTCAGGCCCAAGAGGGTAGACCCATGGGCACCATGAGAGGTGACCCCAGACACCAAGCTCGGGAATGAGAAGGTGGTCTATGATGCATGACTATGGAGCACCATGAGAGGTGACTCCCAGGCACCAAGCTCGGAATTGAGAAGGTGGCCTTAAGTCAATGGAAAAAGAGAAACCCTAGATGGGTATGCCAGGGTTAGGGCAAAAGTGGTGGAGAATGACACATTGAAAATGTAAATTGTCTTGTTAAATAATTTGATTGTGATTGTTAAATTGTTAGTCATATCTGTGAAGTTTTGGATGTCCCCACATACCAGTATATTCCTGTATATTGATCGATGTTTTGTTTGTCGGTGTTTTAGGTACAACCCTGAAATGAACAAACAGTAAAGTGACACATTATGAAATTAAGAAATAAAGTGCAAGGAGGATTAGATAGATTAATTCGAGCTCTGGATAGATATATTTCCAAAGTTTTTCAAAGATAAGTAAAGTTTTAATTTTATACCCAATTCCAGTTTAGTTAGTGGAATTTCATAATTATTATTGATTATTTGTTGAACCTTTGATCCGGTTTATTGGGATAACAACTATGATCTCTTGGTCACCCTTAAGTGGGGGTTACCAAGAGATAGGGTTGTTACATTTGGTATCAGAGCATAGGTTCCTCATTTAATCTTTAATAATTATTAAATTTTACAAACTCTATAGAACCCAAGGGAGTTATTAGAGGATTTTCCAAAAGACAGAGGTGTCAAGAAAAGGATCACGTCCGGGGGCTGGCAAGATTTTCCTCCGCACCGCTAGTCGGAATACAAGGACTCCCGGATTAGTGTGACTGCCTGGCCGAAGTCTCAGGATTTGACTCGAAATAAGATACCTTTAGGACTCTCTCATTTTGTTCGTCCCTTCTCAACTCAAATTCTGCTAAGGACCTTAAGGATTATGGTTTTCTCTCTTTTCCTCACCCTCTCAAGGTATGGGTAAGGTTGATAAGGTTTAAGGAATCCTCCACCAAATTAATGAAAAACATGTAAATAAGATGTCATGGACATAAGCTTAATAGATTAAGTGTAAACTAAAGAATAGATACATGCTTAGGTCGTATGACATGAGTTGTCATGCCCTCAGGAGAGACCTGAGGCTAGACCTTCTTGTTAGGAGGATGAGAAAAGAGAAAGTTAGTCTTGGAGGTAGAAATCTCCATTAAAAGTGGAGATCTAGCACATCCTCTAAGGATGACGTTAACCCTAACCCTAAGTGAAGGTTAGAGAGAAAGATGACATGATGAGTTAGATGGACATTCCTTGGATGCCATATGAGCCACGAGAGGTTGGATGACTGAGTACCTTTGGTGACCCAACCCTGGGAAGGGTCGTGCATGTTAGAGTGAAGGATAGCTCCTTCATTGATGAGGTTAGAGAAGAACCTATGGAACCCCATGAGCTTATATGAGCATGGCAGGCACCCAGAATACGTCAGTAGTGCGAGCAGCAAGTTAAAACCGAGACCAGAAGAACATGATGGATGGCTTATGAGATAAACATAAGGGGCTATGGATAATCATGAGCAAACATAAGTTTGAGCATAGGCTTCACCCGCGTATAGGTATGCCTATGCGCTTGATCCTTCATGGAGAGATGTCCTCTAGTAGTATGGCTGGATGTGGAGTTAGCTTTAGAGAGAGAAAGAAGGAACCAAGTGAGAAGATTGGAAACCTAAAACCCTGAGATGTGGGGAACAGTGGGGAATCGAGAATGATGTGACCTAAGTGGATGATAGTGGTTGCCTCATGCATGATCCCTGGAGGCTGATGATATCTTGGTTGCCTTTAGAGGAACCAAACCCTAGAGAGAGGATGATGCTTCTGGTACCTATGTGCCTGTGGTATAGGTGTTTACCTTCTGAGATAGGAAGAAGAGTTCTTTAGACCTGGAGAGGTTTGGTAACGGGTTGTGAGGCCTTGTACCTTGTTGGTTGTCCTTGAGGAGGACTCGACCCTGATGTGTTTCTCGAGTAGAAGGATGACAGGGAGTGCATGTCATGCCTTATACATGCTTGATTCGTGGTCAAGAGTTTGAACATGCAGTTGGACACCCAAAGGTGAACCTAGGGTTCCTAGGCCTAAGAGGGGAAGCAGTGTACCCAATGTACATGATGAGATTTGAGTCTTTATAGATTCAAGCATGGTACTCCTCATGTGTAGAGGTAAAGGAAACCCCTTAAGTTAAGGGTATGTTTGACGAACCCCTCACAACTAAGTTGGTCTAATGTTGAGGATGAGAACAAGTGTGACCTAGCATGGTTTGGTAAGTGTCTTCTTGTGCATTAGTAGCTTGCTAGGGCTAATCATGCTCATGTGGATGCATACCCTAAACATAAGGACGTTTGTGACTGCTGTTATCAAGGTGTAGTTTCCTCCCATCCTGGGAGAGGGACCCTTTTGTAGGGTGTATACCAGTTTTGTTGGTTTTGAGATAACCTAAAGAGGTTTCAGAGGATCTTGTAAAGCTAAGTGAAGAGTACATGGTATGAGAATGAACATGCAGACCCATAGATAACCATCTCTATGTGCATGTGGACGTGTTACCATGGAGGTAATCGGTATGTGGCTTGACCAAGGTAGGAAGGTTGCCATGATCCCTATGAAAGGATGAAAGTCAGTCGTGAATGCAGAGAGAGAGATGATGAAGGCTTGAGTAAGGTTCTAAGTTGGACATGTACTATGTTAGAATCCTAAGTCTATCCTAGGGTCAGGTAGGGATAAGACCGATGGAAGTAGGACTTGCCTAATTCCCTAGTTGCACATGACCATAGGGTCAGGAGGTAACATCTATCATTGTCTGAGGGCCATGGGTTAGGAGATTGATCACCTTCATGAACTCATGGGACCCAAAGGGCAGATGAGTAAGGCACTCTCTAGATGCATAAGGGAAGAGGGATGACCCCAAAAAGTGTCGTCACCCTATAGACCTAGAGGAGATGACCAAGGAATGTGTGAAAATCCTAATAGGTTCGAGACCATATGTCCATGGAAGTAATTTTGATATCGAGATGATTGTGATATAGAGAAATAAGTTGCACGTTTCAACTTCAATTTGAAAGTGTACTGGCAATGTGGGATGTACCATCTCTACTCTTGGAACAGGAAGAACTTTGTGTTTGGACGGCCGCCAAATGATTATTTCCTCTTGTTATGGGAGTGAGAGATAGGACAATACGCATTCCATATACACCAAGGATAAAAGATGATGTGAGTTGGAACATTGCTATGAGGTATGAGGATAGAGATGATAACATACCCTTGAGGAGTGAATAATACATGGATGGTTTACAAATAGTAAGAGTATTAAGGTAGTCATCTTATGAGGATGCTTTTATCATGAGCTATGAGTCATACAAGGTTGAGTTCAAAAACCAAGAGGTTGATCTCAGAGTTTTCTCGATGAAGATAGACTTAGAGCTGAGATGAGATAATAAGTGGAATACATGAAAGTGTATGTCTTCAACATTACATAATACCTAAGGATGTTAAGTGGTAATAGATGCTCTGGTTGAGATATAACTGCCTAGTTTGGCTAGAGACTAGAAGAGGTTGTTAGGCTAACCCTAAGTTTGGAAAGAAGATATGTTTGGCTAACACTCAGATGTAACAAGATCTGTTGAACAAGTTAGTGGTTGTTTGGTTAGCCAGCCTAGTCCTTAACATAATGAAAGGATGGTGATAGAACCTCAGATACACCTCTTTGGATAGGAAGGTGATGAAGCCCTGGTGAGAGTGGTTTAGGGTTTCTGAGCAATCGATTTTGAGGAATTGTGACATACAGGAAATCATGATTTTAAGATCACCATACACCATGGTACTACTGAGATAATGAGTGGTAGCAGTACTATGGATGCTGGAGATGAGGTTGTTGGCTAAATGGACATTTATAAATCCCTTTGTTTTGATTATGACAAACATTTCATTCTTATTAATCTAACGAGCTACTTGAGTGTGCAGGATGACAAAGCAACAAGGGAAAATCTACAAGCTTACATATTTATAATTCCATGCAATGTAATCACTATTGTAAAAACTTGTACAAAAATATAATGTACAAGTACTTAGAATTGCATGTAAATCAAGCGTTAGATTCTCCCTAGCTAAACACCACAGTTAGACAAGTCATCCCATTCAAATAGGATTACTTTTGCACACTTACACACATAATTAGTGCCTAAATTGAAACCTTGAAACAGGATCAATCTCGGTCGACAAACTCCTCGACCGAGACACTCTCTGTCGACAATCTTCTCGACCGAGAAAGATCCAAAGTAGCCGTTAGACACAACAGACAAGTTAGTTGGCAGTTGATGAAAGACGTTGCAAATCACTTGTTCCAGAGAGCCTGTCGGTCGACAAAAGTTCGACCGAGTAGGTGTCTCGGTCGACCATTTGTCGACCAAGATGGTCTCTGACAGCAACTGCAGAATTAATTAATTAGCCGTTGTTAAAGCAACAACTTTGTACCTAACGGCTAGTTAAGCACTTAGAAACCCCTAGAAGTTGTCTAGAACGTCCTTAAGCATCCTTAGGCCATTCCTATAAATAGGACAAGCCATAGGACACCAAAACTCACTTGTTTACACTTGCTACACTTGAGAAACCTTTGAGTATACTTTGTGCAATCTGTTTGTGAGCAATTTGAGCATTGTGACAATTGGCCATTTCATTCCTTAGCTCATAATTCGTGTCCTATAGGCTAGTATCTCCTACCCACTGCAATCACAAGTTCACATGGTTAGGAGATCTATACGCTTGATCTAGGCAAATCAAGCCTTGGGCTCTAAAGGATAAGTTGTAATTTCTATTTCCTTTCTTGTTCCCTATTATTGTTTGTACTCTCCTTGCTACTCCTAGGTTGGAGGTTGCGGATTGGAGAGGGTGAAGATCTTCTTGGCGAAGAAGGAGACTTTGAGCTACTTCAGAAGGCTGGTGCAACGGGAGGTTACTTCTAGAGAGGAAGGCTACTTCAAGGGGGAGCTTGGAGTTACTTCATAGAAGGCTACCTCAAAGTTGGTGCACCTACTTCAGGGTGAAGGCTGTTCAAAGGGTGTAAAAGGAAAGTATTGTATTTTGTATAAATCCTCGAGAGGTAATAAAATAAATACTTTCAAATCCCGGTTGAGTAAGCAACCGGGTAGTGGACTGACAACTATAGTATTTGCTATAGTTGGAACCACTCTAAACACCTGTCTCTTTCTTCTAATTTCAATTGTGGTTGTTTGAATTCAATAAATTGTTTAAATAATTCAAAAACTCTATTCACCCCCCTCTAGTAGTTTTTCAATTGGTATCAGAGCAGGGCTTCAAGGAACCCTAACAAGGTCTTGAAGAAATGGGTGACGGAGTACTCAACAACCTCAACATTGAAGGGACACTTGTTGCTAGGCCCCCAGCGTTCGATGGAACAAACTACCAATATTGGAAGAGAAGGATGCAATTCTACTTCCAAGGCATCAACTGGGATTTATGGAGAATGGTGTCTACTCCATATATGCTTCCTCAAAATGAATTTGCGGAATGGGATGCAAACACGGTAAAGCTGGCCCAAATGAATGCAAAAGCTGTAAGCATTTTATATTGTTCTATTTTGGTAGGAGAATTTAATAGAATATCTAATTGTGATACAACATATGATATTTGGCATAGACTGTCCATAACCTATGAAGGTACAGTCCAAGTCAAAAATTCCAAGATTAGCATGTTTAAACAAAAATTTGAACACTTTCGTATGGATACTAATGAATCAATTAGTGAAATGTTTGCAAAATTCTCTACTATTGTTAATGGTTTGAGTGCATTAGGAAAACCTATTCCTGAAGAAGATCAGGTGTCAAAGATCCTTCGTTCACTTCCTCCAAAATATAAGCCAAAGGTGACAGCCATTGAAGAAGCAAACGACCTCACTCAACTGAAAATGGAGCAACTTATTGGCAACTTAGAAGCTCATGAAGCAACTCTAGAAGAGGAAGAAAGAAGAGCACGTGAACTTCAGCAAGGAAAAAAGAAGGATGTGGCTCTAAAAGCTTCAAAAGCTGTCACACAAGAAAGTGAGGAGTCAAGTGAAGAAGAGGGAGAAGAAGCCTTGATAGTAAATGGTAAGAAATACAAAAGATTTAAATCTAACAAAATTTCCAGCTCTTCTTCTACCCCTCCTAGGTGCTTTGAATGTGGAAAGAAAGGGCATTTCAAGAATGAATGTCTTAAAGCAAAGAAAGGAAAGAAAAGTTCACACAAGAAGAAGGGAGAAAAAGCCTATAAAGCTGCATGGGATGAATCAAGTGACAGTGAAAGCGGAGAAGAAATCGTGGATTGCCTAATGGCAAGAGAAGATGATGAAAACTCTCAAGAGGTAAGCTTACTTGATCTTTCTAAAGAAGAGTTAGTCACTAGTCTACAAGAAATTCATGACAAGTATGTTGATGTCAAGAAGAAACTAAAGAAGGCTATAAAATCAAATGATGAGCAAATTGCTAAATGAGATAATCTTTCTTCTGAAAACAATAACATTGATCTTGAGAATTTATCTTTAAAAACATCTTTAGATGATTACACTAGAAAGCTACTCACTCTAGAAACAAATGTTGATCTCCTTTCAAAAGAAAAGACTGATTTGTTAGCTAAACTAAAAGATTTTCAGACTCAACCTATTTTGTGTAACCATCTAGACTATGAAAATGTTATAAAAGAAAGAGATTCATTGCTATCTGATTTAGATCAAGCAAGAAAAGATTTACACAAGAAAATGAATAATATTGCTCAGCTGCAAAGAGAACTTCATGAGTTAAGAAGAAAAGATATACTTGATAACATTCTAAGTATTGGTACTGTTTTCAATGGAAGAAAAGGTTTGGGATATGCTCCAAAGAGAAATCAACCTAAAAGAACTCAAACTAGGTTTGTACCCAAGAACACAATGGCTAGAAAGAGAAATGAAGTTGACTCTATTACCTGCCATTTTTGTTTACGTCTTGGACACTATTCCTTTTCATGCCCTTATAAAACTAAGGATTCCGAATTAGTTTGGGTCCCAAGACCTCAAACTTAGTAGAGTCAAATAAAATTTAGTTGAGATATGACCAAAAGCTCAATCTTGCTATTTATATTGTCTTATCTCAACTAAACAAAAGATTTTATGCTCATTGGTAATTTTCTGCATTATTGTACTAAAACAGAAACTTAGTCGGTCGAAGAATTGTCGACCGAACCATTAATCGGTCGAACTATTGTCGACCGACCGAATGTCTGTAACATATCAAAATTTACAGCAATTATTTCGGTCGAAAATTGTTCAACCGAGCTACATTTCTGTGTTTTCTGGTTTTGTATTACAGTAATCTTCTCGATCGACAAATTGTCGACCAAGACATATGTCGGTCGAACAATTGTCGACCGACTGGACTTCTGATTCAGAACTTTTATACAAATCTGTATTTAAATGATTCTAACCATATCGGACCATCACATGGGTACCAAAATCTACATTTTAATGCAGGAATGGGTGGTTGACAGTGGATGTTCCAAACATATGACCGGAAACAAGGATGCATTCCAAACTTTTGAAGAAAAGAAAAGTGGAACAGTCAATTTTGGAGACAATGGTAAGGGTAAAATCGTTGGAATAGGTAATGTTGGTACAAACCTCGAAATTAAGAATGTTCTACTTGTTGATGGTTTGCACCATAACTTGATAAGTGTTAGCCAATTATGTGATAGTGGTTATGATGTTTTATTTAACAAAACCTGCTGCAAGTTATTAATAGAAAATACTACAAATGTTGTTTATGAAGGAAATAGAGTTGGAAACCTTTATATTCTTAAACCTAACTCTATGAAAACAGTAGTAGGAAAATGCTTGCTTGCAAATGACAATACCTTACAAATATGGCATAAAAAGCTAGGACATGCTAGTTCACATGTTATCAAAAAGTTAGTGAAATATGATCTTGTTCGTGGATTGCCTACTCTATCTTTTGATCAAGTTGAAAACTGTGAACCATGCACAATGGGAAAGCAAACTAAAACATCTTTCAAATCAAAACATGTACTTAGCACTAGTAGATCATTAGAATTAATTCATATGGATTTATTTGGACCAATGAGGACACAATCAATCGGTGGTAAGAGATATTGTTTTGTTATTGTTGATGATTATAGTAGATATACATGGGTACATTTTATTGCAACTAAAGATGATACTATTCATGTTTTTATGCAATTTTGTTCCAAGATTAAAAATCTCTTACAAAATAAAATATGTACCATTAGAAGTGATCATGGTGGGGAGTTTGAAAATCATACATTTGAAGAGTTTTGTACATCTCAAGGATACACTCATAATTTTTCTGCTCCACGCACCCCACAACAAAATGGTATAGTTGAAAGGAAAAATCGATCACTACAAGAAATGGCTAGAACTATGATGCTTGAACATAACACACCCAAAACCTTTTGGGCTGAAGCTGTAAACACTGCATGCTATGTGCTAAATAGAGTAACTGTTCACTCTCATTTAAAGAAAACTCCATATGAACTAATACATTCTAAGAAACCTAGAGTTGACTATTTTCATACCTTTGGCTCCACATGTTATATCTTAAATACCAAAGACGATAGAGATAAGTTTGACTCAAAATCACACAAAGCATTCTTTTTGGGATATTCCACTTCTAGCAAAGCTTTTAGAGTATATAACACTATATCTAGAAAAGTTGAGGAATCTATTCATGTTTCTTTTCATGAAGAATCCTCATCTGAAAATTTAGAAATCATAGATCTCACTAATCAATTCGAAAATTTAAACATACCAAACGATAGTGAGAAAGGTGCTACAAATAATCACCAAACTGAACCACAACCTACACCTAGACTTATTAAAGATCATCCTCAAGAATTAATTATTGGAGATCCTAATGATAAAGTCAAAACTCGTTCTTCCTTTAAAGATGTTGCAAACATGGCTTTTGTTTCTATCATTGAACCGAAAAAGATATCTGAAGCTCTTAAAGATGACTATTGGATAATAGCCATGCAAGAAGAATTGAATCAATTCACTAAAAATGATGTATGGGATTTAGTTCCTAAACCACAAGATAAAACCATAATAGGAACTAAATGGGTTTTTAGGAACAAGCTAAATGAGTCAGGAGAAGTAATAAGGAATAAAGCTCGGTTAGTAGCACAAGGATATAATCAACAAGAAGGAATAGATTTTGATGAAACATATGCACCCGTAGCTAGACTTGAAGCCATTAGAATGTTACTAGCTATTGTTGCCCATAAAAACATCAAACTCTATCAAATGGATGTCAAAAGTGCTTTTCTAAATGGCATCATTCAAGAAGAAGTTTATGTTGCCCAACCACCTGGTTTTGAAATTCCAGAAAAAGGTGACTATGTTTATAAACTTAAGAAAGCACTTTATGGTTTAAAACAAGCACCTAGAAATTGGTATGAAAGGCTCAAAACATATCTTTTTGATAATGGTTTTTCTATTGGAAATTCAGATTCTACTTTATTTTTCAAAACATATACATCTGATTTCCTAGTTGTGCAAATATATGTTGATGACATTATTTTTGGAGCTTCAAATGATTCATTTTGCACACAATTTAGTGATATTATGCAAAAAGAATTTGAAATGAGCCTCATGGGTGAACTAACTTTCTTTCTTGGTTTTCAAATTAAGCAAACATCTGCCGGAATATTCATAAGCCAAGAAAAATATACTAAAGAACTCTTAAAACGTTTTGGGATGGATCAATGCAAACATGCTACTACTCCTATGGCTACTTCCGTCAAAATTGATAAGGATGAAAATGGGGAACCTATTGATGATTCCTTATATAGAGCCATGATTGGTAGTTTGCTTTACTTAACGGCTTCTAGACCGGACATTATGTTTTCTGTTGGTCTTTGTGCTCGATTTCAATCACAACCTATGCATTCTCATTTTCTAACAGTTAAACGAATTCTTCATTACCTAGCCGGTACTACTTGCTTTGGTTTATGGTATCCAAAAGGACAATCCTTGGATTTCAAAGCTTATACTGATGCGGATTATGCTGGTTGTCGACTTGATCGCAAGAGTACTAGTGGTGGCTGTTTCTTATTGGGGAGAGCTTTAGTATCTTGGTTTAGCAAGAAACAAAATACGGTTGCCCTATCTACAACTGAAGTTGAATATATGGCAGCTGGGTCTTGTTGTGCTCAAGTGCTTTATATGCAACAAGTGTTAAGCGATTATGGTTTTAATCTTTCATCTACGCCTATTTTTTGTGACAACACAAGCGCCATAAACTTAGCGCACAATCCTATTTTACACAGCCGAGCTAAACATATTGAAATCCGTCATCATTTTTTAAGGGATCACATCTCCAAAAATCATGTTTCCCTTCATCATGTTGATACGGAAGATCAATTGGCTGATATTTTTACAAAACCGCTTCCACTAGATCAATTTAACAACATTAGGAAGCAATTGCTTATCACTCCTTTGGAGGATGTTTTCTTTGATATTTGTGCTACTTAAACAAAAGCACTTGTTTACATTTTTGGCTTTTAAATGGACATCTTTTTCATTCGATTTGATGGGATATCTAATTAAGGGGGAGTTTTTATTCTTAACGGTTATCTTTTTGAAATGACAAAGGGGGAGAGATAAAATATAAAACTAAAATTTAGTAATTATGTAAAACTCAATTAACGAGTTTCATAAATAAACTCTTGGCTTTACATTGAAAGTTGCTATATTCCCAAATGATCTGGATTTCATGTTCCATAATTCATGGGGAATAATAAGCACACATTTTATACACAAGAGAAAAAGCTACAAAAGGTAATCTAAAGGTATGAAACTCATATGTTTTATATTTCCTTTATTTATATTTTGGAAATGTTTGTCATCTTCAAAAAGGGGGAGATTGTTGGCTAAATGGACATCTATAAATCCCTTTGTTTTGATTATGACAAACATTTCATTCTTATTAATCTAACGAGCTACTTGAGTGTGCAGGATGACAACGCAACAAGGGAAAATCTACAAGCTTACATATTTATAATTCCATGCAATGTAATCACTGTTGTAAAAACTTGTACAAAAATATAATGTACAAGTACTTAGAATTGCATGTAAATCAAGCGTTAGATTCTCCCTAGCTAAACACCACAGTTAGACAAGTCATCCCATTCAAATAGGATTACTTTTGCACACTTACACACATAATTAGTGCCTAAATTGAAACCTTGAAACAGGATCAATCTCGGTCGACAAACTTCTCGACCGAGACACTCTCGGTCGACAATCTTCTCGACCGAGAAAGATCCAAAGTAGCCGTTAGACACAACAGACAAGTTAGTTGGCAGTTGATGAAAGACGTTGCAAATCACTTGTTCCAGAGAGCCTGTCGGTCGACAAAAGTTCGACCGAGTAGGTGTCTCGGTCGACCATTTGTCGACTGAGATGGTCTCTGACAGCAACTGCAGAATTAATTAATTAGCCGTTGTTAAAGCAACAACTTTGTACCTAACGGCTAGTTAAGCACTTAGAAACCCCTAGAAGTTGTCTAGAACGTCCTTAAGCATCCTTAGGCCATTCCTATAAATAGGACAAGCCATAGGACACCAAAACTCACTTGTTTACACTTGCTACACTTGAGAAACCTTTGAGTATACTTTGTGCAATATGTTTGTGAGCAATTTGAGCATTGTGACAATTGGCCATTTCATTCCTTAGCTCATAATTCATGTCCTATAGGCTAGTATCTCCTACCCACTGCAACCACAAGTTCACATACTTGGTTAGGAGATCTATACGCTTGATCTAGGCAAATCAAGCCTTGGGCTCTAAAGGATAAGTTGTAATTTCTATTTCCTTTCTTGTTCCCTATTATTGTTTGTACTCTCCTTGATACTCCTAGGTTGGAGGTTGCGGATTGGAGAGGGTGAAGATCTTCTTGGCGAAGAAGGAGACTTTGAGCTACTTCAGAAGGCTGGTGCAATGGGAGGTTACTTCTAGAGAGGAAGGCTACTTCAAGGGGGAGCTTGGAGTTACTTCATAGAAGGCTACCTCAAAGTTGGTGCACCTACTTCAGGGTGAAGGCTGTTCAAAGGGTGTAAAAGGAAAGTATTGTATTTTGTTAAAATCCTCGAGAGGTAATAAAATAAATACTTTCAAATCCCGGTTGAGTAAGAAACCGGGTAGTGGACTGACAACTATAGTATTTGCTATAGTTGGAACCACTCTAAACACCTGTCTCTTTCTTCTAATTTCAATTGTGGTTGTTTGAATTCAATAAATTGTTTAAATAATTCGAAAACTCTATTCACCCCCCCTCTAGTAGTTTTTCATAGGTTGCATGTGGTATGTTGCATGCAAGCCAGGAGGTAAAGGACGAACACCAGTAACTCAGTGTATCGATATAGAGGATAAAAGAGTCCATGAGAGGGAATGGGAGTTCATCACTATGGATGATGTGGAAAGTCTCCCCTTGACCAAGGAAAGTCATGATGCAATATGGGTTATGGTAGATCGCCTTACCTAGATGACATGAGAAAGAAAGAGCGCTGTCAAGAGACAGATCGGGTTGAACTACACGTGAGAGAGACGGTTCAACTACACCATGATACAAGTTCAAAAGTTCTTGAGTATGACCTAAAGGTTCACTTCCATAAGGTGGAAGTAGGTACATGAAGAACTCGGTGTCAGTACCGCCTATCACCCCTAACTAATGGTTAGTATGATCCAGACTAGAGGGTCTGATGAGAGCAAGTGTGCTTGTTCAGGGTGATACAAAGAGACAGTTCTTATGATGTGATGTTAACCACCATAGCCTTTATCGGGATGCAAGAAGTTCTATAAGGAGGTTGTGTCGGTCACCATAGGGTCAGGAGGTAACATCTATCATTGTCTGAGGGCCATGGGTTAGGAGATTGATCACCTTCATGAACTCATGGGACCCAAAGGGCAGATGAGTAAGGCACTCTCTAGATGCATAAGGGAAGAGGGATGACCCCAAAAAGTGTCGTCACCCTATAGACCTAGAGGAGATGACCAAGGAATGTGTGAAAATCCTAATAGGTTCGAGACCATATGTCCATGGAAGTAATTTTGATATCGAGATGATTGTGATATAGAGAAATAAGTTGCACGTTTCAACTTCAATTTGAAAGTGTACTGGCAATGTGGGATGTACCATCTCTACTCTTGGAACAGGAAGAACTTTGTGTTTGGACGGCCGCCAAATGCTTATTTCCTCTTGTTATGGGAGTGAGAGATAGGACAATACGCATTCCATATACACCAAGGATAAAAGATGATGTGAGTTGGAACATTGCTATGAGGTATGAGGATAGAGATGATAACATACCCTTGAGGAGTGAATAATACATGGATGGTTTACAAATAGTAAGAGTATTAAGGTAGTCATCTTATGAGGATGCTTTTATCATGAGCTATGAGTCATACAAGGTTGAGTTCAAAAACCAAGAGGTTGATCTCAGAGTTTTCTCGATGAAGATAGACTTAGAGCTGAGATGAGATAATAAGTGGAATACATGAAAGTGTATGTCTTCAACATTACATAATACCTAAGGATGTTAAGTGGTAATAGATGCTCTGGTTGAGATATAACTGCCTAGTTTGGCTAGAGACTAGAAGAGGTTGTTAGGCTAACCCTAAGTTTGGAAAGAAGATATGTTTGGCTAACACTCAGATGTAACAAGATCTGTTGAACAAGTTAGTGGTTGTTTGGTTATCCAGCCTAGTCCTTAACATAATGAAAGGATGGTGATAGAACCTCAGATACACCTCTTTGGATAGGAAGGTGATGAAGCCCTGGTGAGAGTGGTTTAGGGTTTCTGAGCAATCGATTTTGAGGAATCGTGACATACATGAAATCATGATTTTAAGATCACCATACACCATGGTACTACTGAGATAATGAGTGGTAGCAGTACTATGGATGCTGGAGATGAGGTTGCATGTGGTATGTTGCATGCAAGCCAGGAGGTAAAGGACGAACACAAGTAACTCAGTGTATCGATATAGAGGATAAAAGAGTCCATGAGAGGGAATGGGAGTTCATCACTATGGATGATGTGGAAAGTCTCCCCTTGACCAAGGAAAGTCATGATGCAATATGGGTTATGGTAGATCGCCTTACCTAGATGACATGAGAAAGAAAGAGCACTGTCAAGAGACAGATCGGGTTGAACTACATGTGAGAGAGACGGTTCAAATACACCATGATACGAGTTCAAAAGTTCTTGAGTATGACCTAAAGGTTCACTTCCATAAGGTGGAAGTAGGTACATGAAGAACTCGGTGTCAGTACCGCCTATCACCCCTAACTAATGGTTAGTATGATCCAGACTAGAGGGTCTGATGAGAGCAAGTGTGCTTGTTCAGGGTGATACAAAGAGACAGTTCTTACGATGTGATGTTAACCACCATAGCCTTTATCGGGATGCAAGAAGTTCTATAAGGAGGTTGTGTCGGTCACCACTTCATTATGATGATGTTGGTGAAAGAGGCCTCACGAAGGTCAGAAAAGAACCACAGTGTGTGCAGATGAAGTCGCTTGATCGTGCAATGGCTGAGAGAGAGCCCAAGGGTGACATGAGTCATGAGCTGATGCAAAACAGACTAACATACAGTTCAGTGTGGGAGAATATAATGTGAAAATCTGACCCCTCTGAGCTACAGCTGAGAAAGCTGAGTCCCCGATATATGGGTCCATTTGAGATGGATTGGTGGAGAAGGTTGTGTTTAGCCTTACCCCTCAGGATAACATGATTTATAAGGTGTTACATGAGTTTGATCTAGAGCACTATGTGAGGTACCCAAGCCATGTGCTGAGCCCTGAACCTATTCAGCTGTTTGAGAGGCTGAAAAGTCCTGAGTCACCTATGAGGGTACAAAAATACTAAGGTAAGAAAGAACTCAGATGGAAGAATATGAGATGATGAAGGTTCTTGGGAAGCACCATGGAAAGGGTGAAGCCACATGGGAGCCTTGATGGACATAAGAAAGGATTATCCTATTTGTTTGCTTACTTGATGGAATTTTGAGGACAAAATTCTTATAAGAGGGGAAGGATGTTACAACCCCAATTTTGGGTTCATTTTCTGAGAAATGTAATTTCTCATATTAAAAATAAATGAACAAATAATGATTGAATGCATGAATTTCGTTTAAAATAGCCTTGTTGATATATTTGTGGGCTTTATTGGCTATTGGGCCCAATAATAAGGAAAAGACAAAAGAAACTCCATTATTAATAAGAAATGGAGAAAAGAAAAATATAGAAACATCTAGAAGGCAATAGAGTGTAATCCAAAGGTGGATTTCGTGCCTCTTGGGTTCCTTGGGTCCCAAGGAGTCCAAAATTGCAAAGATAAAGTAATAAGAAAAGAAGAGATCAATTAGATATTTCTTTATTAAGAAAGAGATTGAAAATTATGATTAAATATGGAAAATAAGTATAATTGAGTTGTCCTTGATGGATTTTCGTATCCAAGGGATTCCTAATGATAAAAGGGATGCCAATGAGGAAAATAAAAAGAAAGATAAAGAGAAATCCTCAAAAAGAGATATTTTAATGAAGAAAAAGTAAGATAATGAGAAAAAGGATGAAAGATAAGGAAAAAGGCTAAGGTATATTCCCAAGAAGGGATTTCGAGCCATTAAGGTTCTTTGAGGTACAAGGAACTCAGAATGATAATTTAATAGCAAAAGAAAGAGAAAATAAGTGAGAAATATACTTAATTGAGTAATATCTTGCACCTAAAGAAAAGTCACGTTTTCTTTTAGATAATGAGCCCAATTTTGGCAGAGAGGTAGATAAAATAAGTATTAAGTTTCCCTCAAAATTTGGGATTAATTGGACACTCGGTTTGAGAGTTATGGCTTTTATAAGTTTCCCTAAAGTATTGTGATTATAGTAAATGTCACACTTTTTCGATTTAAATGAAAATAGAAGGAGATGGCACCATCCGTCGGATCAAGATCTGATGCTTCCTGTGCATCTCCTTCCTCGAGTCAGGGATGTATCCCTCAATTTTTCCTCATAGATCTGACCATATGCAAACATGGAAAGTTGTTGTTTGGGTTCGTGAGATGATTCTACACCCAACAATCCTAGGTTTTGGGTGGTTTCTTTCGTTCTATAAGAAACGCCCAATTGGGTCGAAAGCAAGGTCAGCGGCAAGTTGGGAAACCCTAAGCGAGCCCTATATCCTATAAATATGACCCTCCTTCAACTCAGGCATACCCTCACGAACCCGTACGGTGCCCTATCTCGCTCCCTCATGCTCTGAGTCAATGGAACCCACCCTCTCCAGTAAGCTCCCCATGCGGCGTCACCGCAAAGGCTGTTGTTGGGTCAAGCAAGGGGCGAGGTGCAGGTGCCCTTCGATCAAGATCCACCATGGACCGAGGGTGAGGATCAACGGCCATGCTACTTCACGAGTTCAATAAGTTGTTAGTGGGCGCGGGTTTTGTGAGCCGCGCGATGGTGTGCAAGCAATGGAGATCCGCGATGGATGTCGTTTTTCTGAAAAACTCAGGTAATTCGCCTCTCTAACTAGAAAATCCAAAAAATGCCTTTTTCTTGCAAAAAGCGTAGTAATTAGTAGGAAGGTCAGATGAAGGAACTTAATACATGAAAGTTGATCAGAAAAACATGAAGAACCCAATAAAAATATAATTGGAGCCTGATTCTGCTTGCAATTCAAAAAGTATATAAAGATGCTATCTTTAACAGTTTAATCAATGAAAAACCCAAACCTTTGATGATTAATGAATTAGAAAGGGGTTAGATGGGTGTTTAAAGCAGATAGTAACCCGTTGTTAATAAAAAGGGCAAATTAGATCTAAAAGGGTGATCTTCATGTGTAATTTGATTAATTTAGGGTTTCATATGCTTTAATGAACCTTGAACCCTAACTTTGGTAATTATGATCCTTAATGATTTTAATTGGTCAAATTCATGTACAAAGCTGAGATATGATGGTTCTAATATATTTTGAGTATAAATGTTTCTAATTGTGGATAAATACCTTAAATGTAGAAATTAGGGTTTTCTAGTGAATAAAGGTAGAATTAATGACAATTAGAATTCATATGTGAATTAGACCATAATGAGCTATGAATTGATGATAAATGAGTATAATGATATTGTCATGGAATAAAAGGGATAAAAATGGTAGCTTTAATGTAAAAGAGGCTTAATGGACTTAATTGATGTCTAATTGTGCCCTTGACCTGAAATCAAGGTAATAAGTGGCTAAAAGGTAACCTTAATATCTTTTGTGAAGAATAGATGAGATAATTAGGGTTTGTGAATAATTGTATAAAAGTAGGGTTTAAAATAGTAAAAAAATGAAGTGAAACCCTAATTGCAATGTAAACCCTAAAAGAGGAAGAAACCTTAAAAAAAGGAACAGAAACCCTAAGTAGCAAGATGGTTTGGATAGTTTTTTATAAAAGGAATTGAATGTGATTTCAGGATTCTTGTACTTGCTTGATTGGATGTCTTGATTGATTGGACTACTCTGTCTCAAATCTACATGAACATGTGTGTGGTTAATTATGGTTAATCGCATTAGTATTCTGAGGGTTTTCCGGATGTTTCCTCACATTGAATGAAATCTAAACAGTTTGGATGTTCATATTGCAATTATAAAGTCACTATGGCTATCACAGTTATAAATACATGTGAATTATCACACCTACATGCCACCGTGATGGAAGATGCCTTAAAGGTCAGGCCCAAGAGGGTAGACCCATGGGCACCATGAGAGGTGACCCCAGACACCAAGCTCGGGAATGAGAAGGTGGTCTATGATGCATGACTATGGAGCACCATGAGAGGTGACTCCCAGGCACCAAGCTCGGAATTGAGAAGGTGGCCTTAAGTCAATGGAAAAAGAGAAACCCTAGATGGGTATGCCAGGGTTAGGGCAAAAGTGGTGGAGAATGACACATTGAAAATATAAATTGTCTTGTTAAATAATTTGATTGTGATTGTTAAATTGTTAGCCATATCTGTGAAGTTTTGGATGTCCCCACATACCAGTATATTCCTGTATATTGATCAATGTTTTGTTTGTCGGTGTTTTAGGTACAACCCTGAAATGAACAAACAGTAAAGTGACACATTATGAAATTAAGAAATAAAGTGCAAGGAGGATTAGATAGATTAATTCGAGCTCTGGATAGATAGATTTCCAAAGTTTTTCAAAGATAAGTAAAGTTTTAATTTTATACCCAATTCCAGTTTAGTTAGTGGAATTCATAATTATTATTGATTATTTGTTGAACCTTTGATCCGGTTTATTGGGATAACAACTATGATCTCTTGGTCACCCTTAAGTGGGGGTTACCAGGAGATAGGGTTGTTACATTTGGTATCAGAGCATAGGTTCCTCATTTAATCTTTAATAATTATTAAATTTTACAAACTCTATAGAACCCAAGGGAGTTATTAGAGGATTTTCCAAAAGACAGAGGTGTCAATAAAAGGATCACGTCCGGGGGCTGGCAAGATTTTCCTCCGCACCGCTAGTCGGAATACGAGGACTCCCGGATTAGTGTGACTGCCTGGCCGAAGTCTCAGGATTTGACTCGAAATAAGATACCTTTAGGACTCTCTCATTTTGTTCATCCCTTCTCAACTCAAATTCTGCTAAGGACCTTAAGGATTATGATTTTCTCTCTTTTCCTCACCCTCTCGAGGTATGGGTAAGGTTGATAAGGTTTAAGGAATCCTCCACCAAATTAATGAAAAACATGTAAATAAGATGTCATGGACATAAGCTTAATAGATTAAGTGTAAACTAAAGAATAGATACATGCTTAGGTCGTATGACATGAGTTGTCATGCCCTCAGGAGAGACCTGAGGCTAGACCTTCTTGTTAGGAGGATGATAAAAGAGAGAGTTAGTCTTGGAGGTAGAAATCTCCATTAAAAGTGGAGACCTAGCACATCCTCTAAGGATGACGTTAACCCTAACCCTAAGTGAAGGTTAGAGAGAAAGATGACATGATGAGTTAGATGGGCATTCCTTGGATGCCATATGAGCCATGAGAGGTTGGATGACTGAGTACCTTTGGTGACCCAACCCTGGGAAGGGTCGTGCATGTTAGAGTGAAGGATAGCTCCTTCATTGATGAGGTTAGATAAGAACCTATGGAACCCCATGAGCTTATATGAGCATGGCAGGCACCCAGAATACGTCAGTAGTGCGAGCAACAAGTTAAAACCGAGACCAGAAGAACATGATGGATGGCTTATGAGATAAGCATAAGGGGCTATGGATAATCATGAGCAAACATAAGTTTGAGCATAGGATTCACCCGCGTATAGGTATGCCTGTGAGCTTGATCCTTCATGGAGAGATGTCCTCTAGTAGTATGGATGGATGTGGAGTTAGCTTTAGAGAGAGAAAGAAGGAACCAAGTGAGAAGATTGGAAACCTAAAACCCTGATATGTGGGGAACAGTGGGGAATCGAGAATGATGTGACCTAAGTGGATGATAGTGGTTGCGTCATGCATGATCCCTGGAGGCTGATGATATCTTGGTTGCCTTTAGAGGAACCAAACCCTAGAGAGAGGAGGATGCTTCTGGTACCTATGTGCCTGTGGTATAGGTGTTTACCTTCTGAGATAGGAAGAAGAGTTCTTTAGACCTGGAGAGGTTTGGTAACGGGTTGTGAGGCCTTGTACCTTGTTGGTTGTCCTTGAGGAGTACTCGACCCTGATGTGTTTCTCGAGTAGAAGGATGTCAGGGAGTGCATGTCATGCCTTATACATGCTTGATTTGTGATCAAGAGTTTGAACATGCAGTTGGACACCCAAAGGTGAACCTAGGGTTCCTAGGCCTAAGAGGGGAAGCAGTATACCCAATGTACATGATGAGATTTGAGTCTTTATAGTTTCGAGCATGGTACTCCTCATGTGTAGAGGTAAAGGAAACCCCTTAAGTTAAGGGTATGTTTGACGAACCCCTCACAACTAAGTTGGTCTAATGTTGAGGATGAGAACAAGTGTGACCTAGCATGGTTTGGTAAGTGTCTTCTTGTGCCTTAGTAGCTTGCTAGGGCTAAGCATGCTCATGTGGATGCATACCCTAAACATAAGGACGTTTGTGACTGCTGTTATCAAGGTGTAGTTTCCTCCCATCCTGGGAGAGGGACCCTTTTGTAGGGTGTATACCAGTTTTGTTGGTTTTGAGATAACCTAAAGAGGTTTCAGAGGATCTTGTAAAGCTAAGTGAAGAGTACATGGTATGAGAATGAACATGCAGACCCATAGATAACCATCTCTATGTGCATGTGGACGTGTTACCATGGAGGTAATCGGTATGTGGCTTGACCAAGGTAGGAAGGTTGCCATGATCCCTATGAAAGGATGAAAGTCAGCCGTGAATGCAGAGAGAGAGAGATGATGAAGGCTTGAGTAAGGTTCTAAGTTGGACATGTACTATGTTAGAATCCTAAGTCTATCCTAGGGTCAGGTAGGGATAAGACCGATGGAAGTAGGAGTTGCCTAATTCCCTAGTTGCACATGACCATAGGGTCAGGAGGTAACATCTATCATTGTCTGAGGGCCATGGGTTAGGAGATTGATCACCTTCATGAACTCATGGGACCCAAAGGGCAGATGAGTAAGGCACTCTCTAGATGCATAAGGGAAGAGGGATGACCCCAAAAAGTGTCGGCACCCTATAGACCTAGAGGAGATGACCAAGGAATGTGTGAAAATCCTAATAGGTTCGAGACCATATGTCCATGGAAGTAATTTTGATATCGAGATGATTGTGATATAGAGAAATAAGTTGCACGTTTCAACTTCAATTTGAAAGTGTACTGGCAATGTGGGATGTACCATCTCTACTCTTGGAACAGGAAGAAATTTGTGTTTGGATGGCCGCCAAATGCTTATTTCCTCTTGTTATGGGAGTGAGAGATAGGACAATACGCATTCCATATACACCAAGGATAAAAGATGATGTGAGTTGGAACATTGCTATGAGGTATGAGGATAGAGATGATAACATACCCTTGAGGAGTGAATAATACATGGATGGTTTACAAATAGTAAGAGTATTAAGGTAGTCATCTTATGAGGATGCTTTTATCATGAGCTATGAGTCATACAAGGTTGAGTTCAAAAACCAAGAGGTTGAGCTCAGAGTTTTCTCGATGAAGATAGACTTAGAGCTGAGATGAGATAATAAGTGGAATACATGAAAGTGTATGTCTTCAACATTACATAATACCTAAGGATGTTAAGTGGTAATAGATGCTCTGGTTGAGATATAACTGCCTAGTTTGGCTAGAGACTAGAAGAGGTTGTTAGGCTAACCCTAAGTTTGGAAAGAAGATATGTTTGGCTAACACTCAGATGTAACAAGATCTGTTGAACAAGTTAGTGGTTGTTTGGTTAGCCAGCCTAGTCCTTAACATAATGAAAGGATGGTGATAGAACCTCAGATACACCTCTTTGGATAGGAAGGTGATGAAGCCCTGATGAGAGTGGTTTAGGGTTTCTGAGCAATCGATTTTGAGGAATCGTGACATACAGGAAATCATGATTTTAAGATCACCATACACCATGGTACCACTGAGATAATGAGTGGTAGCAGTACTATGGATGCTGGAGATGAGGTTGCATGTGGTATGTTGCATGCAAGCTAGGAGGTAAAGGACGAACACCAGTAACTCAGTGTATCGATATAGAGGATAAAAGAGTCCATGAGAGGGAATGGGAGTTCATCACTATGGATGATGTGGAAAGTCTCCCCTTGACCAAGGAAAGTCATGATGCAATATGGGTTATGATAGATCGCCTTACCTAGATGACATGAGAAAGAAAGAGCGCTGTCAAGAGACAGATCGGGTTGAACTACACGCGAGAGAGACGGTTCAAATACACCATGATACGAGTTCAAAAGTTCTTGAGTATGACCTAAAGGTTCACTTCCATAAGGTGGAAGTAGGTACATGAAGAACTCGGTGTCAGTAACGCCTATCACCCCTAACTAATGGTTAGTATGATCCAGACTAGAGGGTCTGATGAGAGCAAGTGTGCTTGTTCAGGGTGATACAAAGAGACAGTTCTTACGATGTGATGTTAACCACCATAGCCTTTATCGGGATGCAAGAAGTTCTATAAGGAGGTTGTGTCGGTCACCACTTCATTATGATGATGTTGGTGAAAGAGGCCTCACGAAGGTCAGAAAAGAACCACAGTGTGTGCAGATGAAGTCGCTTGATCGTGCAATGGCTGAGAGAGAGCCCAAGGGTGACATGAGTCATGAGCTGATGCAAAACAAACTAACATACAGTTCAGTGTGGGAGAATATAATGTGAAAATCTGACCCCTCTGAGCTACAGCTGAGAAAGCTGAGTCCCCGATATATGGGTCCATTTGAGATGGATTGGTGGAGAAGGTTGTGTTTAGCCTTACCCCTCAGGATAACATGATTTATAAGGTGTTACATGAGTTTGATCTAGAGCACTATGTGAGGTACCCAAGACATGTGCTGAGCCCTGAACCTATTCAGCTGTTTGAGAGGCTGAAAAGTCCTGAGTCACCTATGAGGGTACGAAAATACAAAGGTAAGAAAGAACTCAGATGGAAGAATATGAGATGATGAAGGTTCTTGGGAAGCACCATGGAAAGGGTGAAGCCACATGGGAGCCTTGATGGACATAAGAAAGGATTATCCTATTTGTTTGCTTACTTGATGGAATTTTGAGGACAAAATTCTTATAAGAGAGGAAGGATGTTACAACCCCAATTTTGGGTTCATTTGCTGAGAAATGTAATTTCTCATATTAAAAATAAATGAACAAATAATGATTGAATGCATGAATTTCGTTTAAAATAGCCTTGTTGATATATTTGTGGGCTTTATTGGCTATTGGGCCCAATAATAAGGAAAAGACAAAAGAAACTCCATTATTAATAAGAAATGGAGAAAAGAAAAATATAGAAACATCTAGAAGGCAATAGAGTGTAATCCAAAGGTGGATTTCGTGCCTCTTGGGTTCCTTGGGTCCCAAGGAGTCCAAAATTGCAAAGATAAAGCAATAAGAAAAGAAGAGATCAATTAGATATTTCTTTATTAAGAAAGAGATTGAAAATTATGATTAAATATGGGAAATAAGTATAATTGAGTTGTCCTTGATGGATTTTCGTATCCAAGGGATTCCTAATGATGAAAGGGATGCCAATGAGGAAAATAAAAAGAAAGATAAAGAGAAATCCTCAAAAAGAGATATTTTAATGAAGAAAAAGTAAGATAATGAGAAAAAGGATGAAAGATAAGGAAAAAGGCTAAGGTATATTCCCAAGAAGGGATTTCGAGCCATTAAGGTTCTTTGAGGTACAAGGAACTCAGAATGATAATTTAATAGCAAAAGAAAGAGAAAATAAGTGAGAAATATACTTAATTGAGTAATATCTTGCACCTAAAGAAAAGTCACGTTTTCTTTTAGATAATGAGCCCAATTTTGGCAGAGAGGTAGATAAATTCAGTATTAAGTTTCCCTCAAAATTTGGGATTAATTGGACACTCGGTTTGAGAGTTATGGCTTTTATAAGTTTCCCTATAGTATTGTGATTATAGTAAATGTCACACTTTTTCGATTTAAATGAAAATAGAAGGAGATGGCGCCATCCGTCGGATCAAGATCTGACGCTTCCTGTGCATCTCCTTCCTCGAGTCAGGGACGTATCCCTCAATTTTTCCTCATAGATCTGACCATATGCAAACATGGAAAGTTGTTGTTTGGGTTCGTGAGATGATTCTACACCCAACAATCCTAGGTTTTGGGTGGTTTCTTTCGTTCTATAAGAAACGCCCAATTGGGTCGAAAGCAAGGTTGGCGGCAAGTTGGGAAACCCTAAGCGAGCCCTATATCCTATAAATATGACCCTCCTTCAACTCAGGCATACCCTCACGAACCCGTACGGTGCCCTATCTCGCTCCCTCATGCTCTGAGTCAATGGAACCCACCCTCTCCAGTAAGCTCCCCATGCGGCGTCACCGCAAAGGCTGTTGCTGGGTCAAGCAAGGGGCGAGGTGCAGGTGCCCTTCGATCAAGATCCACCGTGGACCGAGGGTGAGGATCAACGGCCATGCTACTTCACGAGTTCAATAAGTTGTTAGTGGGCACGGATTTTGTGAGCCGCGCGATGGTGTGCAATCAATGGAGATCCGCGATGGATGTCGTTTTTCTGAAAAACTCAGGTAATTCGCCTCTCTAACTAGAAAATCCAAAAAATGCTTTTTTCTTGCAAAAAGCGTAGTAATTAGTAGGAAGGTCAGATGAAGGAACTTAATACATGAAAGTTGATCAGAAAAACATGAAGAACCCAATAAAAATATAATTGGAGCCTGATTCTTCTTGCAATTCAAAAAGTATATAAAGATGCTATCTTTAATAGTTTAATCAATGAAAAACCCTAACCTTTGATGATTAATGAATTAGAAAGGGGCTAGATGGGTGTTTAAAGCAGATAGTAACCCGTTGTTAATAAAAAGGGCAAATTAGATCTAAAAGGGTGATTTTCATGTGTTTGATTAATTTAGGGTTTCATATGCTTTAATGAACCTTGAACCCTAACTTTGGTAATTATGATCCTTAATGATTTTAATTGGTCAAATTCATGTACAAATCTGAGATATGATGGTTCTAATATATTTTGAGTATAAAGGTTTCTAATTGTGGATAAATACCTTAAATGTAGAAATTAGGGTTTTCTAGTGAATAAAGGTAGAATTAATGACAATAGAATTCATATGTGAATTAGTCCATAATGAGCTATGAATTGATGATAAATGAGTATAATGATCTTGTCATGGAATAAAAGGGATAAAAATGGTAGCTTTAATGTAAAAGAGGCTTAATGGACTTAATTGATGTCTAATTGTGCCCTTGACCCGAAATCATGGTAATAAGTGGCTAAAAGGTAACCTTAATATCTTTTGTGAAGAATAGATGAGATAATTAGGGTTTGTGAATATTTGTATAAAAGTAGGGTTTGAAATAGTAAAAAAAATGAAGTGAAACCCTAATTGCAAAGTAAACCCTAAAAGAGTAAGAAACCCTAAAAAAAAGGAACAGAAACCCAAAGTAGCAAGATGGTTTGGATAGTTTTTTATAAAAGGAGTTGAATGTGAATTCAGGATTCTTGTACTTGCTTGATTGGATGTCTTGATTGATTGGACTACTCTGTCTCAAATCTACATGAACAGGTATGTGGTTAATTATGGTTAATCACATTAGTATTCCGAGGGTTTTCCGGATGTTTCCTCACATTGAATGAAATCTAAACAGTTTGGATGTTCATACTGCAATTATAAAGTCACTATGGCTATCACAGTTATAAAGACATGTGAATTCTCACACCTACATGCCACTGTGATGGAAGATGCCATAAAGGTCAGGCCCAAGAGGGTAGACCCATGGGCACCATGAGAGGTGACCCCAGACACCAAGCTCGGGAATGAGAAGGTGGTCTATGATGCATGATTATGGAGCACCATGAGAGGTGACTCCCAGGCACCAAGATCGGGATTGAGAAGGTGGCCTTAAGTCAATGGAAAAAGAGAAACCCTAGAGGGGTATGCCAGGGTTAGGGCAAAAGCGGTGGAGAATGACACATTGAAAATGTAAATTGTCTTGTTAAATAATTTGATTGTGATTGTTAAATTGTTAGCCATATCTGTGAAATTTTGGATGTCCCCACATACCAGTATATTCCCGTATACTGATCGATGTTTTGTTTGTCGGCGTTTAAGGTACAACCCTGAAATGAACAAACAGTAAAGTGACACATTGTGAAATTAAGAAATAAAGTGCAAGGAGGATTAGATAGATTAATTCGAGCTCTGGATAGATAGATTTCCAAAGTTTTTCAAAGGTAAGTAAAGTTTTAATTTTATACCCAATTCCAGTTTAGTTAGTGGAATTTCATAATTATTATTGATTATTTTTTGAACCTTTGATCCGGTTTATTGGGATAACGACTCTGATCTCTTGGTCTCCCTTAAGTGGGGGTTACCGGGAGACGGGGTCATTACAGGAACCTCCTTTCTTTCATGGAGAGACTTCCGGCTCTAAGAACCTAATGGTATGTGTTCATTGTAAATGTGATGATCATTACTCTACTTATTATCCTTACAAGCCAAAAGGGACCAATCTAAAGATGAAATGGGTCCCCAAGCTAACCCCGGATCCCAAAGTTTGAGTTGGGCACCGACATCCTTCTTTCATGTAGCTCAAAAGAAGGTGGATTGTTGATAGTGGCTGCTCAAAGCATATGACAGGTGAAATCAGCCATTTCAACAAATTCATGAAAAAGAAAGGAGGATCGGTGACCTTCGGGGACAACAAAAGGGTAAGGTAATAGGTGAGGGTGATGTAGGCAACGAGCTTAGTATCAAAAATGTTTTTCTTGTTGATGGCCTACATTACAATTTAATAAGTGTAATACAACTTTGTGATAATGGTTATCTTGTGCTATTTACTTCTTTAGAGTGTTTGCTTCTAGATTCCCTCACTTACAATGTTATATATAAGGGAACTAGAATGGTAATCTTTATGTTATTGTACTTGATGCTCTAAAGCCTGTACTTGATAGATGTTTGGTTGTGGATAAAAATGATATTTTTCTTTGGCATCGCCAGTTGGGTCATGTGAATATGCATCAAATGAAGAAATTGAGCAAAAAGGGATTGGTTCGAGGACTTCCTAAATTGGATTTTGATCAAGATGAGGAATGCCAACCTTGTATACAAGGCAAGCAAACCAAGTCCTCCTTCAAATCTAAGGAGTCCTTCGTACCAAAAGAGCTCACGAGATTCTTCATATTGATCTATTCAGACCTATGAGAACTCAAACGCTTTATGGTTCCAAGTATTGTCTTGTGATTGTCGATGATTTATCTCGCTATACTTGGACATTCTTTCTCGTTTCTAAAAGTGACACTCTCGATGTTTTCTCGAGCTTTTGTAAATGAGTTGAAAACGAAGCTTCTTGCCAGATTGTTTCTATCCGTAGTGACCATGGGGGAGAGTTTGAAAATGATCTTTTTGAGAGTTTTTGTGAAAAATTTGGTTGCTCACACAATTTCTCTTCTCCTTGTACACCTCAACAAAATGGGGTAGTAGAGAGAAATAATAGGTTGCTACAGGAGATGGCTAGGACCATGCTTCTAGAATATGATATTCCAAAGAAGTTTTGGGCTAAAGCCGTTAGCACCTCATGTTTTGTGCAGAACTGAGTTTTTACGCATCCATATTTAAAGAAAACCCCCTATGAGTTATGGCGTGGTAGAAAGCCATCCATCGACTTCTTTCACATTTTCCGATGTCCTTGTTTTGTTTTAAACACGAAGGATTATCTCGACATGTTTGATCTGAAATCGTACAAGGCTTTCTTCCTAGGATATAGAACTACAAGCAGGGATTATAGAGTTTTCAATATTGAACTGTCTAAAATTGAGGAATCTATTAATGTCAAGTTTATAGAATCTAACCCTACTATTGGAAAGAATGTTGTTGATAATGATATTGCAGATGACTTAATTCCTATCTTGAAAGACCTCAACATCGACAACAATGGTAAGCAGGTAGTTGAAGAAGAAGATGAAGAGAAGAAGGATCCCACTCCTCACTTCGCAAAAATTCATCCCAAAGGGCTAATCATTGGCAACCCATTCGAGAGAGTGAAGACACGAGCCGCCTACAACAAAGAACAAGCAGACAGTGCCTTCATCTCACAGCTGGAGCCAAAGAACACCAAGTAAGCTCTTGGAGATGATGAGTGGATCCTAGCAATGCAGGAGGAACTAGAGCAATTTGAGAAGAATCATGTGTGGACTCTAGTGCCAAGGCCAAGTGACTGAAAAATCATTGGCACCAAGTGGGTCTACAACAACAAGCTTGACGAAAATGGCAAGGTGGTAAGGAACAAATCAAGGTTAGTGGCAAAAGTCTATAATCAGCAGGAAGGTATTGATTTTGATGAACTTATGCTCCTGTTGCTAGACTTGAATCTATTAGAATGCTACTTGCCTTTGGTAATTATAATTTTTTTCTCTATATCAAATGGATGTTAAAAGTGCATTTTTGAATGGTACGATCGAGGAGGGAGTATTTGTTGCTCAACCTCCGGGCTTTGAAAATGACAAGCTACCTAACCGTGTTTATTTGTTACAAAATGCTCTCTATGGACTCAAACAAGCACCTCGAGCTTGGTATGAGAAATCAAAGAGATTTTTGTTAGACAATGGATATATCATGGGCAAAGTCGATTCTACTTTATTTATAAAATACACTTCTAGAAATTTTCTTATCATTCAGATTTATGTTGAAGATATCATTTTTGGCGAGACCAATCTTGATCTTTGCAAGGAGTTTAGTTCTCTTATGCAGAGTGAGTTTGAGATGAGCATGATGGGTGAGCTTACTTTCTTCCTCGGCTTCCAAATCAAGCAAACCAAAGATGGAAACTTCATCAACTAAGGTAAGTACACAAATAAACTACTCAAACGCTTTGGAATGGAGAACATAGAGCTGATGGACACACCCATGTCCAACACCACCAAAATTGATAGAGATGAAGAAGGTGAGAAGGTAGATGAGAAGCTCTATAGAGGTATGATTGGAAGTTTACTTTATTTAACTGCCTCTAGATCTGATATTATGTTTAGTGTTGGTTTGTGTGCTCTCTTTCAATAAAGTCCTAGGAAATCACATCTTATTGTTGTTAAGAGGATTTTGAGGTACTTAGCCAAAACTCAAAACTTTGGTCTATGGTACCCTAAGTCAAGGGACTTTACTCTTGTAGCATATAGTGATGCTGATTATGCGGGCTGTTTGGTTGATAGAAAGTGCACAAGTGGCACTTGCTTCCTTCTAGGACCATGCTTGGTGTCTTGGTTTTCCAAGAAATAGAGCACCGTAGCATTATCAACCACTGAGGCTGAGTACATTGCAGTCAGGAGTTGTTGTGCCCGGGTCCTATGGATGAAGCAAATTCTCTAAGACTTTAACATACATTTTGATGCTTCTACTATCTTTTGTGATAATACTAGTGCAATCAATCTTTCTTATAATCCTATATTGCATTGTAGAGCTAAACATATAGAGGTTCGCCATCATTTTATTCGTGATCACATTGCCAAAAAGGATATTTATATCACACATGTGGACATGGAAAATCAGTTGGTGGACATTTTCATAAAACCTCTAGCTAGAGAACAATTTAATTTTAATAGATTTAAACTGCTCATAATTGCTTCAAATGATATTGATATGTTATCTAGCTAGTTGCTTTTATTCTATGTCTTGCTCATGCTTTCCTCACCTTGCTTGCCTAAAATTGCAAAATTTGCTTGTTGACATGCTTAGTTTCGCTTGTTTTTTGGCATTTCTCAGATTTTGGGATTTTTATCGCTAAATAGTACCCAATGATGAGTGATATGTGCCTAAGTATGTTCAATATACATAATAGACTAAAAAAATGAATTTAATTAGCTTTTATATGGCTAGAAATTAAGTTTGATGGTTTCAGGTCAGGTTGACCATCGGTCGAGTTTCCCCAGGACAAACTCGACCGATCCGTGGCCGAGAGCTGTTCTAAAATGGACCAATCGGTCGAGTTTCCGACTCTCAGAACTCGACCGATCAGTAGGCTGAAGCCAACTTAAGTTGGGTTCGGCCGACTATTCTCCCTCTCAACTAGAGAATAGCCGATTGATTCCCCTTCTTCTAGCCCTAAGATCTCTACCCAAACCCTTACCTTCCCTATCCTAGCCCTTTCCTGACCTAGATAGGTTGCCCTAGACATCCCCTTTTGCTCTTTGTTGGTGTTTGGACAGTTTTTGTGGCTTGCTTTGTGTGTTTGATCTCTTCTTCTCCTCCTTTTTGCCTCCATGGCCTCTCATAGAAGAAAACGATCCACCCCTAGCAATGATCCATCCTCCTATTCGTCATCTCGCTTGATTCCCTTTGATGACACCTCCTTTATCTCAATAGAAGTTGTAAATAGGTATACGAACCTTCTTCCTAGGAGTCCTTTTCTGTTTAGAGATTTGTTTGAGCCTAGCCCTAGGCATCAAGCAGACATAGACCAAGTAGCGAGGTTGCTAGCCGTTCATCACCTCTCAGCCCTGGCTGTCAAATGTGACTGCTTTCATAATTCTATGACAAGCACAAAAGCAGTTCACGAATTCTACACTAATTTGCGTTGGAATTACGACACCCTTGTACCCCCGCTGAATACTCAAGTGATCCTGACTTCCATGATCACTGGGAAGAGTTTTCAAATCTCCAAGGATATTCTAATGTCTTCTTTTCTGGAGATGAGGAGAATGACACCTGGCGCATGGATTATGATGAGTATTTTGACCTTTTGGATCCTGAGGGTTTCTACAAGCAGAATGAACTCACTCTTCCTGACATTCACCGCTACTGGAAGAAACCCGATGTTCCATACAAGAAGAAGAGCAACCTACCATCCTCCTCCCTCGATCTCAGAAAGCATATATTAGCCTTAGTGGTCAACTGCAACATCCATCCGAAGAAAAATCAAACATATATTGCAGAGAACACTATGGTCTTAATGTATTGCATTCTTGAGAATATCGGAGTCAAATGGTCAAGATATATTCTCCACCACATGACATGTTTTGATTCTGGTAAGAACACCCGAGGCACCAATCCACCCTATCCAGCCCTGATTTGTGGTTTGTTTCAGTTTGCCACTGAGAAATTATTCTTTTCTGACTATCATTACAAACTTGCCAGGAAAGATGTATGTATCAGTGAGACCATGATTCAGAAGTCTGTACATGTCTTTGCCTCCACCACACTCGGTGCTTCACCCTCAGCCTCAGCCTCTACATCCCCTGCCTCCACCTCTACCCGAGCTCCTCCACCTCAGCCACTGAGACCTAGTCGTGCTTCATTTCGTGTATCTAATGAAACCCTTATGGGCTACATGATGCACCAAAAAGCATACAACCTCTAGGTCCAGGAGCACCTGCACCAGGATTTATGTCCAATCATGTCAAACATGAGCATGTCCTGTGCACACCCATACCCCACCTACTAGCCTTTTCCCAGTAGTGATTATGCTTCTTATGTATATCATCATTACTACCCTACCCCCGAGTCTTCTGCTGCTGCTCCTCCACCCTCTACTGTTGGTGGTCCTGCTCCCATGTACATGCCATTACTTGCTGGCCCCTTAGCCACTCTGCTCGCCGGTCTTGGCAATTCTTCTCCTTCCTTCCCTCGGGCCAATGAGATCAATGCTCTTGGTATGACTTGGGATGAGCAAAATGCTCATTGGCCCGATCGTGGCTTTGGTCCTTCTGTGGATGAGGAGATTCCTGATCAGGTTGATGCTGAGACTACTACTGCTGACGATGATGATGGTGATGGTGAGGATGCTTCTGATGATGGTGATGGCTCTGATGGTGATTCAGGTGATTAAGCCACTACTGCTGCACCTTCAGATGGAGACAAGGACTATGAGTCCAGAGCTGATGATGATGATGTTGTGGACATAGATAGTCTAGATTTCTAATTGTCTCTTAGTTTTTAGTCTAGTTTGCTGATCATATATATCTTTCTAGGCTATTTTGTATTAGAAACATCTGGCCACATTATCTGAGATGTACTATTTTTATCTTCAGTTTTCATCGCTTCTTGCTTGTAGTTGCTGTTATGAGAACATGCTTCTGAGTTGTAATCTATGTTATGTGCACTCTTATTCTTTGATCATGTTCTATCCTATGAGTTGGTGCCTTAATTCACCATATTTTGATTATGATTGAGATTGTGTGTTTCTTTCGTCTCTGGTTGACATATGATATGAGATTGTAATGTATGATTATATGCTTGATTGTGTTTGGAGAAGACCTGTTTAAATGCTCTTCTACCCCCTACTTTTTGATAATGTTAAAAAGGGGAGAAAATTTTAATGTCTTGAAACTCAGTCATATTACTTTCTGTGTCATACCGTTGCTTATTGCTTATGAGATCCTTTTCTTATTCATTTTATGTTTTATCATGTGACTTGAAAAGGACCATATAGTACTTGTATGTTATGATTGCTTTGTGTAGATAGACTAACTATGCAGGTTAAAGTAAGCATAGATTGAGGGGGATCAATTCATATTGTTCAAATCTTGAATCTCCCTAATTCACAAGGCAAAGGAATAATTTCTATATCCTTTTCAATATGCTTGAGGAATGGTTTGTCATTGTTAAAAAAGGGGAGAATGTTGACCTAGATGTTATACGTTGTCCATATTTTTATAATGACTTAACCATTCCATTCATATATATCTAATATGTGTATTCAAGATTGATTTCAGGTGTTACGTACATGAAAAGGATCAAATTACTCAAGCCCTAATTTGCTACAGTTCAAGTCAAAAGCAATGCAAGTGTGCTTTTTAGGAAATCCATGTAAATGACATTAGAATATTTTTATAATCACTTGTATTGATGATATGACTTGTAACTAAGATGAGAAAATTGATTGGGACACTTAGAACCAAGTTTTAGTCACTTTTGATGCACTTTAGAAAATTGATCACATGCAGTCAATCGGTCGAGTTACAATCTCGACCGATCCATTGGATCAATTCTTTGAAGAGTGCATCGGTCGAGTTGCGCACTCATAGAACTCGACCGATCGGGTTACTGACCAAATGAAACTTTCATTGGTCGGTCGAGTTTCCTCAGGACAAACTCGACCGATGGTTTGAAATTTGGGTTTGTCTTTTACCCAATCGGTCGAGTTACCTTTATTGAATCTTGACCAAATGTACTGTACAGAAAACACAGAAAAAGTGATTCTAACCGTTGGTGACTTGTTTGGGCAAAAATAGATCTGTTGCTTTGTGCAAAAATGGCTATAATTCGACCCTAAGTGTTCCCCAACTCAAAGGGGCACCCCCATCTATAAATAGTACCACTTGGAGTTCATTCCAAGGTTGTTCATTCCATATGTGCTTGGTTCTTGCTTAGTTGAGAGTACTGCACACCTTTGAGCCCCTTTCTCTCTCTACCTTCAAGTCAAATCTGTGAGTATGAGTGAGTTAGGATCTGTTGTAAGAGAGCTACCTCTTATATCCATGTAAAGCTCTCCACCTCCATCTTCCTACCCCCTTTCCTATTAAAGAAAATGCTTGAAGATCTTCTCCGAGTGAAGGAGAAGGAGTTGCAGTTCTTCAAGGTTGAAGAAGGCATGGTGTTCCAGATCTCCGAGTGAAGGAGATAGGCAAGGCGGATGCTCAAGAAGGATAGGTAATCTCTGGAAGGCCAAAGACTTGAAGATGGAGTGGGTAAGTCCTTATTGAAGGCTGAAGACTCCCTGGTTCAAGTGGGTAAGTTCCTTCAGTAGGTTGAAGATCCTTTCTTGAGGTATTAAGTCCTTGGATGAATGTGGTTTTGTCTTGTAATCTTATGAATGAATATAAGAGCATCAAGATTGCAAAGTCCTAGAGCCTAACCACCTCTAGGTAGTGGACTGACTCACCTCTAGTTTGAAGTGTGGAACCACTCTAAACCTTTTTGTCCAAGTGTATGTTCTTCCTTGTCTCTCAACCTTGCTATGCATGTTAGTTAGGACCTCAAATTGGCTGTATGTTTAAGTTTCTGCACTTAGTATAATTTGGTGGTCTAATTCATTTTGTGAGATTGGTGAAGCTCTATTCAACCCCCCCCCCTCTAGAGCCCTTGATCCAACAGTTGGTTTATACAAGACTCGTTATCCAAAAAGTGTATATGGTTAGAAAATTTAGATCATCCCACTAAGAAGTAATTACCCTAAAAATGATTGTAGGTACATTTGGATAAGGTGCAATGGAAAAAGCTTTAGTACATATTATCAACACTGTTGCGAAAGACGAGAAATGTGGAGGGGCCTAGACGACCCCTTTTGGGCTAATTTCTTTCTAAGAGTAGCGTGGTGTGCCCTACTAACCACATAATAAGGTGGACCTTAGGGAGGCATTTGATATTCCACAATTTTTTTTCCAAAGTGCGTTGTGCATCCCATATGAATGAAAATCGATATGTGTTATTAACACTATAGTGCTCACCCCAAATCTTATGGGCATTATTTTTTTTTGTATGCACAAGTAAGCATATTGATCATATGAGGGATTTATTCCCCAAAGCCTATCTTAGTAATGAGCCTTCAGGGGTTGTTGTCTATGTAGTAAGATAACATTTTGTGGCACAGTCTAGTGTATATGTCTTGGTATTTCAATGTGTGGAATGTATTAGTACAAACGACCAAAGGTAGACTTGTGGCCACACTAGAAGTGAATGGAAGGCCATGAGTTGAGATAAGTGTTAATAGAGGCTTCAATCAAATTTCAACCTTTGAGAGGGTAAAACAAGAAATGTAAACATGCTCTAGTGTTGATTGGGGCCCAAGGATGTTTGTACCAATAGTATATCTATTTTTTCATGTCGAGACAGTGTAGTTATGATGACAACTATGCAAGCTAGAACTTTACTAACATGCATTGGGAGTGTCGTCTTAGGTTTGTGATACCCCATTCACCTAAATGACATGGTTGACATAGTGTAGGAAAATCAACCAAGTGCACACACTTTCTGTCATTTGTATTACCCCAAAGAAAGTCAATGTGAATATTATCAATCATCGTCTCAATTTTTTTTTTCATAGAGGATAGCGGCTAATAAAAGAAGATGGTATACCAAGAATGAATCATTTACAAACATAAGTAGATCCGCTTGACTAAAATGTGAAATCTTCCAAGATGCAAGTGTAGAGATCATTTTTTCAATAATGGATTTATGAATTCTAAAGGTAGTTTAATTGTGGAAAGAGGAAGTCCCAATTACATTAACATGAAACATTAAGTATGGAATTTGATCATCATGAAAAATTGGACCAAAGATTGTTCCTTGGTATTCATGTAAGTGATAGTATATTTTGTGAAATTAATTTTGAGACCCAAGACATGATGGAAGATACCAAGCATATGCATGACATTTATAACATTTTGGTCATAAGGTTTGATTGCAATGATAATGACATCATAAATATGGATGATATGTTGATTTTTTAATCTTATCCAAAATGTTGTTGGAAACAACAAGACAGAACATTGAGGCAATAATTGATATCATGATGATTTAAAGATACAAAGACAATGTGTCATCGTGTTAGAGTCCATTACAGTTGTTAAACTAACCAAAAATAGATCCATTATTCAACATCAAGAAGTGATTGGTACTATACATCAGATGAATCAACTTCTTTTCAAAATTTGTAGCATATCATATAATGGATGATGAATTTCACAAATTTAATATGATGTAAACTAAATGGTGTTTGTATGTTAATCTAGTCTAGCATAATTATTGTGACATTAATAGTCAACAATATCATGCTTTGGAAGTTACTCGGTTACAATGTACATATGACAGTCAGAACTGAATATGCAACCGCGCAATTTGTGTTAAACAAAACAATATTTGATTGTCAATGGGGATTATAAGAGATCATCATTAATGACCATGAATCGAGGTGTGGCAATATAACCATAAGACAACGATATGGGGTAGGATCCCATTAACAACACCCCATGTGAGGGATAAGGTAGAGCATGGAGTGTTTAAATTGGGTGTGGAAGCCCCTTATTACAACTCACTTTGTTTACTAAAATAAGGAGTTGTGAGAACAATCTAAGGAGAAACAACAACATAAAGGGTGGTCCTGAGAGAAGCACTGTCACACTATGCAATGGGTATCATCATGATCAACATCAGTGCTTAGATAAGGTGATAAGAGTTGTTGGGGTGTAGCCTTCATCATTTGTGGAGATGAAGAAGGCTTTCAGAAGGCCTTTATTAAGAGTTGAAGATGCATCACTTACTAGAATGGGAACTCCAAAGAGCATGGGAAACATATATGTCAAAGATATTTTTTGTATATGAATTAGACAAACATATTGTTTCTTTCTAGCCATATATGTCATATGATATCGTCAACAAGTATGCTCCAACAAGCTCTGGTATGTTGGTTTATACAAAACTCATTATTGAAGAAGTGTATATGGTTAGCAAATTTAGATCATCCCACTAAGAAGTTATTACCCTAAAAATAATTGTAGGTACATCTGGATAGGGTGCAATGGAAAAAGCTTTAGTACATATCATCAACACCGTTGTGAAAGATGAGAAATTTGGAGGGGCCTAGACGGCCCCTTTTGGGCTAATTTCTTTCTAAGAGTAGTGTGTTGTGCCCTACTAACCACACAATAAGGTGGACCTTAGGGAGGCATTTGATATTCCACATTTTTTTTCCAAAGTGCATTGTGCATCCCATATGAATGAAAATTGATATGTGTTCTTAACACTATAGTGCTCACCCCAAATCCTATGGGCATTATTTTTTTGTATGCACAAGTAAGCATATTGATCATATGAGGGATTTACTCCCCAAATCCTATCTTAGTAATGAGCCTTCAGGGGTTGTTGTCTATGTAGTAAGATAACATTTTGTGGCACAGTCTAGTGTAATGTTCTTGATATGTCTTGGTATTTGAATGTGTGGAATGTATTAGTGCAAATGACCAAAGGTAGACTTGTGGTCACACTAGAAGTGAATGGAAGGCCATGAGTTGAGATAAGTGTTAATAGAGGCTTCAATTAAATTTCAACCTTTGAGAGGGTGAAACAAGAAACGTGAACATGCTCTAGTGCTGATTTGGGCCCAAGGATGTTTGTACCAATAGTATATCTATTTTGTCATGTCAAGACAGTGTAGTTATGATGACAACTATGCAAGATAGAACTTTACTAACATGCAATGGGAGTGTCATCTTAGGTTTGTGATACCCCATTCACCTAAATGACATGGTTGACATAGTGTAGGCAAATCAACCAGGTGCACACACTTTCATTCATTTGTATTACCCCAAAGAAAGTCAATGTGAATATTGTCAATCATCGTCTCAATTTTTTTTCATAGAGGATAGTGGCTAATAAAAGAAGACGGTATACCAAGAATGAATCATTTACAAATGTGAGTAGATCCACTTGACTAAAACATGAAATCTTCCAAGATGTAAGTGTAGAGATCATTTTTTCAATAATGGATTTATGAATTCTAAAGCTAGTTTAATTGTGGAAAGAGGAAGTCCCAATTACATTAACATGAAGCATTAAGTATGGAATTTGATCATCATGAAAAATTGGACCAAAGATTGTTCCTTGGTATTCATGTTAGTGATAGTATATTTTGTGAAATTGATTTTGAGACCCAAGACATGATGGATTATACCAAGCATATGCATGGCATTTATAACATTTTGGTCATAAGGTTTGATTGCAATGATAATGGCATCACAAATATGGATGATATGTTGATTTTTTAATCTTATCCAAAATGTTGTTGGAAACAACAAGCCAGAACATTGAGGCAATAATGGATATCACGATGATTTAAAGATACAGAGACAATGTGTCATCTTGTTAGAGTCCATAACAGTTATTAAACTAACCAAAAATAGATCCATTATTCAACATCAAGAAGTGATTGGTACTATACATCAGATGAATCAACTTCTTTTCAAAATTTGTAGCTTATCATATAATGGATGATGAATTTCACAAATTTAATATGATGTAAACTAAATTCTGTTAGGATGTTAATCCAGTCTAGCATAATTATTGTGACATTAATATTCAACAATATCATGCTTTGGAAGTTACTCAGTAACAATGTACACATGACAATTAGAAATAATAGATACATTGTTGAAGTAAATGCCATCATGTATTTATTGGCATGCTTTCCTTCTATACACACTATTATGTATATGTATTTAATATTTGTTTTCCTAGAATATGCATAACCTATACTATGGACGATGTGTCAACGTTCCTAATTTTTATGTACGATATAGGATGATGTCTATTATCTGAATAAATGCACAAACCATGGGATATGTAGAGGGGTAATTAAGGATGATTTTAAATGTTCAAACCTTGGTCATTTCATTGTCAATGCTTTAAATGAAGCAACATGCCATCCTTGTTTGGTTTTGGTCCATTCCTTGTTATAATGTACATGAGTGAGAATATCAATTGCAGATATAAATGCATGGTTGATGGCCTCATATCTGAATATATATATATATATATATATATAGAGAGAGAGAGAGAGGGAGAGAGTCAGGCTAGAATACACTCGAGTGTATTCGAAGCAGAATACACTCAAGTAGTTTTTCATGATGTAATATTTTTTTCTTCAAAAATCTAATATGTTGATCTTCTTAAACATCTTGTGAATAGATCATATGCAAAATTTGAGCACATTTGGACATTTGTTGGTCATGTTATAAAGACCGCAAAAATTATGCATTTCAAATTAGTTTCACACGTCAGTTTTGTTGCCCTTGGATGAGTGACTTACACTCATCCAAATGGGCTCAAAATTTATATATAGCCTAGTTATAATATGAAAATGAAAATCAATCGTTTACATTTTGCAAAAAATAGTCTTGATATGCAAACACACTTGAGTGTATTCGTGCGATTTATACACTCAAGTGTATTCTAGCCTGAATCTCTCTCTCTCTCTCTCTCTCTCTCTCTATATATATATATATATATATGCATACACACATATATATATATATATATGTATATATATATGTGTGTGTGTATGTGCCTATTTAACTAGGGAAATCCTATCATTCATGGTCACACTGGACCTACCACGGTAGGGTAAACCATCAGCCTATTAGGCTGTTGCACACTAGGGAGTGCGTTGCAAGCCATGTTGTTTGTTGGCCTACTAGTTGGGTTGTCAATTTACCTAAGTGCACTTCCAACAGTCAATCTCATCTCGTTTCCATAGTCATTATCAAACCATGCTGCTTGAGCCACTCTACTCTGACTACATTTGAATATGTCAACTACCAAAACATAATTGATGAGTCGTGCACCTGAAATGTTTAACTACTCACCTCTCACTGAATCATGATGTTAAAATATCTAGTAGAAGTATTAAAGCAAGCAAGCCTACCGAGCATCGTTATACATCTATAATTGTGTTGCATGAATAATCATGTTGGGAACTCTCTTTTGATTAGCATAAATGCCAACAAAAAAAGAGAAACCCCAAACCTAATATCTAATTTAGAAATAAAACTGTAATGACAGTCGAACAAATCATTACTAATTAAGCGGAATAAACATAAACAACAGATTAAAAAAAATCACTAAAAATTAAAACCATTTTATAAAGAGATCCATTTCTAGGAAAACTCTTTAAAGAAGAATCAAAACTTTATATTCATCATTGTTCACATTGTACATACACTGTACCATTTCTTCTCGAGGACAATATATAACAGTTGCTCTATTAAAACACATACTGGAGCAACATAAAACCTCAAGGAATTCAAGCCAAAATCTCAGATCATTCATGAAACCAGTACGAACCAACTCCAAGGACCTGAGAGTATAGAGACGACACATAGGACTTCTATCTACAAGACACGACAGACAATACACTCAACCTGAGCTGTCACTGCTGCCTCAACTGTTGTACCTCCTCTGCAAAAAGATCTTCATCATCTCATGCACGTCCACCTAAAAAAAAGTGGATCCCACGGGGTGAGACAATTGTCCCAGCGAGAGATATAACTCTCTGTCAACCATATTATTATCACAAATTAAGCATTTATAAACTGAGCAGATGTTCTTTTTTATATGAACAAGTAGGATAATTCACTGTATGAACATAATGAAGTAATCTCCTTTCTTAAGGAGAACATTGCATCTACCCATGGTAGAGTTATAAATCATCTATCTGCTTTGCAAGGAATGCAAATAGCATAAATAATATCTATCAACTAAGATGTATAACTGAAGTACGCATCAATCAATGTTTTCCATATTCAATCCTTAAGCAGATATGCTACACGGCTGATTACATTTTACAATCACACTTATGCCCTGAGGAGATGAGGTATACCTCTCATACTCCAACCGACCACGACAACGTAAAACATCAGTTCCATACATAGGTCAATGGAAGAGCCAGACTCCATGACCTCATCCGTCTCGGTCAGTCTGAGACCACAGGTAGGACATCTCGTGTCACTACTAAATAGCTTTCTAGGATATACTGGCAACTTCGCTATAGAGATACAACGTCAACTACACTCCTTCGACATCGAGAGATCTCATGTTTATCTCACATTAATCCGGCATTTATCATCATCAGGAGATTTGTGATACATCCATCCCGACATATATAATGAAGGATTGAGAGATCTCGTGTTTATCTCACATCGATCCCACATTAGGGCATAAGGATATTCACGCCCATCACCCCCACATATTCAACAATATGCTCTCTGGGTTATGCTGCGGAGCAACCCGTTTCACATTCAGAAAAAGACCTGATGCTGAATGGATCTATGGTCATGGTACTACATGATACGATTCCACTTGATTAATTAAGTACATTACCATATTCTTTTAGCACCAGTCAAGTTTTCAAACGGGAAATATTATGAAAAATGCTACAAATAAAAGTGTAATACATCTATCAAGTACTCTCTCAAATCTTTAGAACATATATAACATTTAGGATCTCAATCCCTTATCTCATTACTGGGAATTCTCATCCCTTATCATTATCATCATCATGATTACTAGATCTGGGTATTCAAACCCTTAGTTCATCATAGAACATTATTAATACCTCTAGGTCTTAGGACCAAGGTATATTTGATACTTGTTACACAAGCATCTCACATGGCTCACAAGGCCCATTAAGTATCTTGTCACCATTCACTAGGCAACAAATTATCACATGGCTCACAAGGCCCATTACATCTTGTCACCTCTCATTAGGTAACAACTTATCATATGGCTCACAAGGCCATTAAACATCTTGTTACCTCTCACTAGGCAACAACTTATTCACATGGCTCACAAGGCCATTGATCATCTTGTTACCTCTCACTAGGCAACAACTTATTCACATGGCTCACAAGGCCATTAAACATCTTGTCACCTCTCACTAGGCAACAACTTATTCACATGGCTCACAAGGCCATTAAACATTATACTTGTTATACAAGTATTTAACATGCCTTATAAGGCTTATGCAATAAAAGAATTACAACCTTCCCATCATTAGGGTTAGGGTTTCCCTTTCTTATTGATTAGGGTTTCTCTTACATATCATCACCCTTCATTAGGGTTAGGGTTTTCCAATATTAACCATTTAGGTTTTCAAGATCATATTATCAATGATCAAACCCTAATTCATTGCTCCACACATCTAGGAGCAAACTTTGATATCATAAGTATTCAATCATGCTTATTTCTTCTCATCATTTATCATTAAATTATTATCAACACAAGGTATAAGTTTCTCTCTCATCCTTACCAGAGTATGAATACATCATACTTTATTAACTTGGCTTAACCTTTTCTTAAGGTATGTTAGCCTACACTTATAAAAGTGCATTACATCTCAATGTAAAAATTGACATGACACACTTCATGTGTTACTCATCCAAGTATATTGGACTTAAGGTGCATCAAGGTATATCAACCTTGAGGTGCTGGATGTGATATTTATCATATCTTGATGTATCACTTCCCTCATCACTTTTAACTACTTAAGTTCATCAGCTTATCTTATATTAGGGTATGTCCCATCCTAATACTTTATCCACTATCCCATCATATTAATATTGTAAAGTATTGGCCATAAGTCACACACTTGAATTACCCAAATATCATCAATTGGTATGGACTCATCTCAGGTTAAGACATTATTGATATAAGGTTGTCCATTATCAACCACTTTAGGTGTTTCACCTATCAAGGTATTAACCACACCATTACTTGGTGTTACACTCATCACTCCTAAGAGTGTCTTGCCCTTACATTTACAAGGTATCTCAGGTTAGAAGTGTGCATATGTTCACCATATCGGGCTGTAAGTGTATAGACACCACCATATTGGGTTGGAGGTGTATGAACACTCACCATATCAGGCTAGAGGTATATGACCATCATCCATATCGGGCTAGAGGTGTTTGTATATGTTACCCATGTCATGCATGAGGTACTAAGCCATCACCATGTTGGGATAGAGGTGCATTCAATCACCATACCGGGTGGTACACCATCTAGGGTTGGCTGTGACGGGTTAGGGTTTGCCATATCGGGCTCAACCCAATATATTCATCTTATTTCCTCCTTCAAAAGTTCCATCCTATCTTAAGGATGAGTAATAGGTTAAACAATTAATTAAACTCTTCTCAACCCATTACACAAGTCAATTGGAGTGAAGGGCACCAAGCCATATCGGGCTACACCATCCAATGTTGGGTTGCAACACCCATGTCGGGTTAGGGTTGATTGTGACGGGCACATGGTACATATATGTGTCTCCCATAATGCTTAAGAGGTATCAAATCATCACCATATCGGACTACCATATTGTCTAGGGTTGTGTATGCTTCATGATAATAAGTACCAATGATGTATTATATGATCATATCATGCAATAGCACTTGTTACTCTTCACTTATATCGGGTTACCCAATTTAGGGTTTCTTGTCATCTTACAAGTATACAATTGACCTTGTATCGTGCATGGAGTCTATAATAGACTTCCTATCGTGTAAGAGGTGTATAATACACCCCCATATCGTGCAAGAAGGTATACAATCATATCCATATCATTTTAGTGAAGTAGGTACATCATCGTATCGGGTTAGAGGTGCTTGCTTATGTGCTTGCACCCGATATCACTTTTATAAAGTGATACCATCATCTTCAAGCTCGAGACCTTAGTTATAACTATTATAGTTCATGGTAACAGGTCTAAGAAACTACTAGAACTCATAATGTCATCAACTATTTCAGGAAATTTCGGAATTAAAAGTAATTCATTAAGTATAGCAATTTAGGTGATGAATAATAACATGGTTGAGTTCAAGCTATATAACCCGCCTTAAGAACCACTTCAAAGCTACAAGATCCAAATCTCCACGTTCCTAAGGTTGAATATAACTTATCAAAGTTCCAAGTATCGTTCAAAACTACTTCATATACAAGGAATCACCATGGATAAGCAATTGGTGAAGAAGAAAAGAAAGGAATATCATAACCCTAAAATCATGCTTCAATCCAAGGTTGAAGATGATCATTGCCTCACGTTAGGGTTAAGTATGAGCTCCTTCTTGCTCCTTAGCACCCTTGAATGATACCATACTACTCTTGCACGATATTCCACCACCCATGCACGATATGACACTCATTTGCACGATATACCACTCACTTATGATCAAAACACTTTCACTATGGGCGATATCACTCTATATGGCCAATATCACCTACTTGGGCGATATGATCTTGTCATGGGCGATACCCAAGGGCCCATGCACGATACCACAGCATCCCTTCACGATATAGGAGCTCTATGCACGATACCTTAAGGTAGGAGGGTGGTAAGAGTCGCAAAATTGCACCAAGGGGTGAAACAAGGGGTATATATACTTGTTCATGAAGGAAGGTAAAAATGAGGTGTCATCATTTGAGCTAGTAGGTGCCACGTGTCCATGCATGGATGACACGTGTACATTCATGCATCAACATTTATATTGAAATGAAAAGCAGTTGAGGGTGATCTAGGGATAAGGATTCGTCCATTACATATCCCTTTGATTAAGATATATCAACAAAATCACCACTTTATTCACAACTCATCACAACTTTGCTAAGGAGGTTGTAACCCGACACAACTCACCTCCTTGAGGTGCTTTGTATGATATGGCCTTTGCCAAGAGTTCACAAAACGATATGAGACTCCTCCTATGGCTCCTTGGCTGATAGACACTCATATATAAGCTTTTCAACTTGATACAACTCAAGTTAAGCTTTCATATTCAACCCTTTTCTTGGTCATTTCATCACCAAGATTACCATTACTCATAATAGATTCAAACATGGTTTATCCTTCATTCTCTATCCTCTACATTATACTAGGAGAGAGTAGGGACACTCTAGGGGTGGTAATTTGCATATTAACCCCACATTTTGGGTAAATTACAACTTGTACCAAAATTGGTGCACAATGCACCAACATTGTTTCAAACAAGTTCAACTTAGAATTTAGGCTTTCCACAAGCCACCACTTAGCATCATTATCTCTCTTATGATGCTAAAACACATGGGGTATATTCAACATGTGACATTTTGCATTATAGCCCCTCAATTTGGGTAAATTGCACTTTGGTCCAAAACAAAGGAAAATTGCTCAAACAACATTCAATCGGGACCAAACTTGAAACATGAGTGTATCACATGATAACAAAGCACCTTAGAGGATTATATTGAAGTTATAAGCAATTTTATTAGCCAAAACAAATAGGGTTACCTCATAGCCCAGGTCAGGGTCGTTACAAAAACACCTAATTTGTGACAAACATGATTTACACAATATAAGAGAAACACATGTAGATTTTTCCTTTTATTCATGAAGCCAGAGAAACAAATCCACATTAGAACATTCACATGCTCAATTATCACAAATCTTGTTTAGGTCATTAAAGCCAAATCAAAACTTCTTAGTCACGTGTACTTTTATATACAATAGATTATATATATATATATATATATTATACTGTGTGTGAAACAAAGAAATTTGAACTACAACCCATCCTGAGAAAGAGAGAGTAAAGGGACATTTTGGTCTAGATTTTTCAGTGTACTTCTTCTTTGTCATGATCTCTCTATTGGTCAACAGTATACCTAAAAACATTTGAAAAAACCTCATGAGACTCATATAGAGCCATAGTGAGTGGATCCTCTAAGTTGAGCTAAGAGCATGCATCATCATCATCAAATTAATCATATTGAACTTAAAAGAAACTTGTAGATATTTCTAAGTCTAACAGATAATTGTAGAATTTAGTAGTTCTAGATTATAAAATAATCTAATTAATCACAAATACATTCATTTAATCAAAATTTCAACTTTTTAAACCATCAATGAGAGCATAACTATGAACATATTAGAGAATGTTAATTATCTTAGAGTTTCAATCCTATATCAGACCTAACAAGTCAACATCTAAACATATAGAATCAAGACATCATAATAGCATCTTCTATGTGACACCCCACTAGCCAAATTAAGATCACATCATGCAATCCTAAAGTTGAATTACACATAAGGTGTGCCATTTGATCATGTTGCAAAAGTGGGACAAAGAATGTTCCTTGCTATTAATTCTAGTGAGAGTATATTTGGAATTGATTTTGATACTTGAGAGAGGTGAATGGAAGATACCAATCATGCACATGCCATTTATCACATTTTTGCCATAAGGATGTCAATGATAATAACATCATGAAAAAGGATGATATGTTGATTCTTTTGGTAAATAAATATTATCCAAAATGTTTTTGCAAACAACAAGCTAGAACATTGAGGCAATAATGGTTGTAACAATTATTTAAAAATATGGAGTCAATGTGTCATTTTGTCACAATCCATTATAGTAAAGTAACCAAAAATAGATTCATTAATCAACATCAAGAAGCGATTGTTAGTATACATCAGATGAATCAACTTCTTTTCAAAATGTGTAGCATATCATACAATGGATGATAATGTAACATACGATAACTAGAACCCTACCTTAGTAGTTTGACCCATTTTTACTTATCCAAATAAGGATAAGATAATATGTGTAATTAAGCCAATAACAAAATCTAAAATGTGTCACAATAAGTGTAACAAAACAAATCATGCTTAATAATCACATATGATTCATTTGGATGGTAATAAGAAGTTAAAGAACTTAATTAGATGAATATTTTTGGGATAATGGGCCATATGACATATCTCATATAAATAAGTCCCAAAAGTGAAATCTAAGTTCAAAAGCGTGTTCCTTGGATCCCAATTGTCTTGGGAGTCAAGTTTCACATTATTCACATAATAATAATTCATTTAATTCAAATTGGATAAGAAGATGTGTGTTTTCCCCAAAATATCAAATAAAGTAATAAATGACTCCAAAATAATAAAATAATTTTAGATTCATAATCTAAATAATAAATATAGCCTTTGGGTGAATTTTCATCCAATTTGAAGAAAGTTTACTTAAAAGGTGAAATTAGGAGAGAGAAAGTGTGTAGAACCTTCAAAATATTAAATACATATACATTTAAATCTAATATGTAAAATTGATGATAAATTCGTATCCAACACATTAAATATGACTTATGAGTCAAGTTTCATAAAATTTGGATAATAATAATGTTATTAATAAAGGAGGAAAGAGAAAATAGGTTTTGATTTATTTAACCCATTAAAAGTTTCCAAAAGACAAAACTAAGTGCATAATCAGAATCTACATGCCTTAATTGGTCTCTGTTAATTTTTTATCTAATTTGAATAAAGTTAGAAACCCTTTTTGGAAGTGAGATAAAAAGGAGCATTAACATGATATCACTTTGATTTTAATCAGATTATTTCCTAAAATTGGTGATGTCACGTGGTTGGGTTCTTTTCTGTTGATCAGACGGTTCTGGATGCTTCCTTGGATTCATGGTCTCATCAGATGAATCCCCTCCTTCTCTTTTGCCCATCCTACTCCTAGTAGGACTGTACAATAGACATGAATCTCTTTGGTCTCTCCCTCTTCCCTTATTGATTCTCTATCTGAGATTTTTGCTTCCCAACATTCCTCATATCTTTTCGAATCAAGAGACCCCAGGTTTCTTGGGGTTTTGTTTCCCTAAACTCCCAGTTGGCGAGAGATTTTCTCTGCTACGATGTTTTCTAATTCGATGGGTATCCCTATCACTCAGAGATTGGTTCCCTATATATACCTACTCCCCCATGACACCCGATCACCCAAAAATTGTTCGCCATTGCCCTTTTGGCTCCAACTACCCTTCTACACCCTTCCCCTACTCCAATTTCCCATTCCGACAATGACGACCTCGATAGAGGTGTTCTGGTGATCAGAGGTGCTGGTTCTTAGCTTGGTTTGTGTCGTGGTGGCGTGGGCAAGCTTCGTGGGTCTTTAGTTCGTGCTATCAGCAGGTATCGTTGAATCACCTCTTTCTTTGGGTTTTTGATCACCTCTATAATAGACAATGCCTAGTACCTCTTCTCACTGGTTTATTCGACCGAAAGTGTAAGGACCCTGACCTTCGTTTTGGGCTTACCCTATTTGTTTTGCCTAAACCTTGTGCTTGGTTGCTTGCTAATCACCTTTAGTGGTGATTAGGGTTTGCTTGTGCTTTGTTGAGAGTTGGAGGTGCTACTTGCAAAATAACCTGAGTTAGGGTTGAAGAGCAAGTTTGTCACCTAGAGAGATGTCTTTCTTTCTCTTTGCTTCCTCTAGAGTTGAGAGGAAGGTTTGGGCCCGTGCCTTGAGTTGTCTTGGGCTTTGTTGAAGCTCTGTTGGGCTTGGTTGAGCCTTGCTGGGCCTTGCCTTGCTTTGAGGAGCCCTGTATCGGGCAAGGATGCTTTGGGTCGACCATGGGGTGTCGCCCATGGGGGTGTCAGCCAAGGTGGTGGTGGTGTGTCATCCTTTGACCTTGTTTGACCTCCTTGCCTTGGTTGTGTCACCCTAGCTTGGACATGTGGCTGAACCTTGGTTGAGTGGTGGCATGGCATGTGCATGTGTTTTGCAAGGTGGTAAAACGTGTGGACAAGTGTCCCTAGGTAAGGTGACACCTTGCCTTGGTTTAACCTTGACCCTCATCTATATATGCCTTGCCTTTCTCTTCCTTGGGAACCCTTTAGCTCTTTTGTTGCTCTTACCTCCTTGTGTGCATGACACACCTTCCTTGGAGAGCTTGGTGGTCGGTCCTTTCCCCTTGGTGGAGATCCCTTCTTCTTCCTCTAGCTTGGTGGCCGAACTCTAGGTGGTTCTTGTTCTTTGGTAAGCATCTTCCCTCTCTCCTTAGCATCTTCTTCTCCATCTTGCCTACTCTTCGGCCATGGTGGTTATGGTTCTTGCTCCTTTTCTTGAAGTGGCCGAAAGTGGTGTGCTTGGAGCAAGGAGCTTGAAGCTTGGAGCTTTGGAGCTTGAGGAGTTTGCTTAAGGTGGGTTACATAACTTCTAACCCTAGCTATACTGCCTGATTTATGTGGCATGGTTCCTATATGTTGATGATCGGCCATTGCATGTTATGTTTCTTGCTCTAGTACATTTTGTTGATCTTATGGATATAGTGAGCATGATGTGGTTGATTTTGTTGATGGTTTATATGCCTTTACACCTAGTTGGCCGAACCGTAGTTTGGGGTTTCCTTGTTGAGCAATACTCCTTTCTCTCCTTGGTCTAGAGAAGTGAGTTTAAGCTCTAGTAATGTAGGCAATACCCCTCTCTCATTTTAGTTGAGAGGTGAGTCTACATTCTAGTTGCTTGGGCAACACCCTCCTCTCACCATGGATTTGAGAGGTGAGATTTTGGATAGATGATGACCTATGTTGAGGTTGATCCTTGTGGTTGCCTTATTTGTGATAGAGGTTGTGCAAAACCCCTCTCTCGGTTGTTGAGAGGTGAGTCAATCTTCTTGATCAATTAGGGTTTGGTGCCCTTGTGCTTGAGGTTGAAGATGACCATGTTGGGTTGTGCCTCACACGATATGACCTTAGAGTAGTGCTGCCTGATAGCCTTGTCTTGGGTTGTACCCTTGACCGATATACCTAGTTGAGATGGTTGGGTTGATGCCCAATATGGTTCTCTTGGCTTGAGATAGAGCTTGGGCGACACACCTTATATCTTGTGCTCTGAATAATACATCTTGAAGTAAGTTTGCCCGACACCCCTACCTTGCATTGATCTTTGGCCAATCTAATATGGAGTTGAGATGGTTGGCTTGATGCCCATTATTCTTTGACTGATATGGAGCCTTGTAGGCCATCCTTGTGTTGGGCGATATGGTTTAGTTGTGGTGATGCCCGATATGGGTTAAGTGGATTGACTAGTTGTTGCTTTGATAGAGGCCGATATGGAGTGCTGCCCTGTTGACCGATAGGCTTCCTTTAGGTGCCTTTGTGTCGCCTGTGTCATGAACATGTTGGGCGACAAAGTGTTGGCTTGGGGCTCCATGATCTCGGCCGATACAGTGGTGAGAATGGGTGCCCAACTCAACCCTAACCCTAGCTGGCCGGTAGGGTTCTAGCCGATACACCTCTTGAGCTGGCTGCACGATACCCCTTGTGCAACTGGTATACACGACAAGGTTGCATGTTAACGCCATGTTCTCTAGTTGCATGATACACCTTGGGCGTGGGTTGATATCTTCTAGTGTTGGCCAATATGGGGCTAAATGCCTAGGCCGGTAAGCTTTTGGTGAAGGTTGTTACCCTACCCGATACCACTTGTGGTGAGGGACGCGCTACCCACCACACTTTTAGTGAAGGTAGCAGGAGCTTTTAGTGAGGGTTCTTGATAACCCGGGAACCTAGCAGATAGTTCTTGATCGTGTAACTACATCTTTGATGAGAATGATGATATGGTTTAACTACCTTGAGCCCGCATCTATGTTGGTAATGAGACATGAGGATAGGTTGTGAACCAGGTATGTTTGGAAGGTCATGATGTTGTTACATATGATGTTGCTTCACATGATAATGTGACACATGTATGTGATCACAAGTATGGGGCATGATAAATGTTTATGACTAATGATAAAACTATGATTTCTACAGCTTATGTGTAATATACTCATGGATGTTGCTTCATACTTGGTAGCATTATAATCCTGTTAATCCATGATGGCTTCAGTTATCTCTATGGATGTGTATACTAACAATGCAGGTATACTATGTGGATTCATGGCCTGGTAAGAGCTATGAGATATATGTGCTTTGACTAGCACAATGTGATGATAATCCTTGTTAATGAGATAATAGGTTGATAGGTCTGAGGACCTGATAAAGGCTGAGTGCCTAGTTGAGGTGTTATCCTCTGATGATAAGTTAAGGGATGCGTTCCCAGGATGCTGATGCATGATTATGATGCCTTGAGAGGCAGTGGTTGTTATTATGAGGGATTTAGATCCCAGGACAATATGATGATGGCATTGATGATGTAATTCTATAGGCTATGCTATACTTTGGTTGCCTCAACAATTGGCTTAAAATATACTAATTAATTATAAATGAACATATCATGTAGTTTGCCCTGGCCATAGATCCATCATTGTCAGTATCATGGTGATGGTGAAACAGGTTTATCCTGCGGGATTACCTAGAGTACATATTGTTGAATATGCGAGGTTTCCCCTAGCCTAAAATAGGAGGGTTTGAGTGCAACTGTGGTTGCATAATCAGGACATATGGAGCATGGTGAATAGACCCATGGCTCAGGATAAGTGATAATGAGCATGATGCGTTCATGACTCGGGTGTATGCACTAGCACCTATGATGAGGTGAGCTAGAGTTATGGGTAGCTTGCGGAGCTTCCCCAGAGGCTGAGGCCCTATAAGCATAATACTGCGATCTAGCTTGATAATTCATGTACTGACCACGAGAAGGTGAGGTCATGGAGTCTGGATCTCCTTAGAACTTGTGTGGCACTGGATTGGGCTTCGCAGCTAATGGTTGGATTTGAGCATGGAAGGCTCACTTCCTCAGGGCATAATAAAATGTAATCCAGCCAAATGGTATATCTTGCTTAGAGAAAAACACGGAACATTGATAAAGGCCTTGTACTTATATAGCTAATATAATTATACCATTCCAATATCTATACGATCCTTATATTTTGTGATAAGTTTTGACAAAGCTTATCTTGTCAATCATGTTCCATAAAGAAATACTTGGTTATATGCCTCCCATATATCTTGGTAAGCTTGATGGTAATAATAGCCTTGCTCAGTATACTGCTCTGGTTATACGCTTTATCAGTTATCTATTGTTGTTGCCTTAACCTTCTGAGGTTTTATAGTTTCGGCAGGGAGTTATGTTTCTCGTTGGGACTGTGTCTCACCCCACTGGTTTATACCCTTTTTAGGTGATTGCTCTAGACGTGGTGGTGGTCGTGAGGTTGCGGCCGAGTAGCAAGAAGAGCAGTAGAAGGCAAGAGATGGACATGCTGCTATTTTGGTGATTTTTTAGTAGAGTCTTAGAGCAATCCATGTACTCTCAGGTCCTTGGAGGTGTTTGACGATGTTTCACGATGTCTAGCTATTATAATTCTTGTATATCCTGCTATTGGACATACGTGGCCGTTATGTATGTATAAACAAGTGTTGAACTCTAGTGCTGATAGTACAACTGGTTCCGATAAGATGTGGACCTATAATAAGGCTTGTGAATGTTTATATTACAGGTTTCTCTACAGGATCTGGATGCAAAAGTTCTCTCATGTATGCTTTCCACAATCGGTTTTAATTAACCTGTGTTTTCGGTAATATGAGGTTCCGCACATTTTTGCGTGTCATCTCGTTGTCTGTGTGATGGCGGGGTGTCACAGTTGGTTTGGTATCAAAGCTCTAGGTTCACTGAGTCTACAGGGATCTAGGACTAGGTTTGCGTCTGTTCTTGTGAGTTTCCCAGATTTTCTTACAATAACCTTCTGCTCTCAGCAGAAGATAAAGCTTAAAGATGTCTGGAAACCATGAAGAACATGCTGCTGAGAGCAGCGATGCTGCATCAGTTGATGGAGCAGGAGGGCAGGCACATGAAGATCAGGTGCCTGAGGTCCCCCAACTTGACCCAGCCATTCTCGAAAACCTTGCCTACCAGCAGCTTATGGAGCAGTTGATGGCTACGATGAATCACATGGTGGAAAGGTTGCCAGTGCCTCAGCCAAGAGCACAGGATCCCCATGGTGAAACATCAGGTATTGGGAAGACCTTTGAGTGGCTTCGCCGAGTCGGAGCTTCGGCTTATGCTGGAATGGCTGATCCGACGGATGCTGATATGTGGCTGACAGGTCTTGAGAAGGCCTTCCGGATCCTCGACATCCCTGAAGCAGATAAAGTCAAGCACGTTGTCTACCTTCTGAAGGGTAGTGCTAGCCACTGGTGGGCCATTGAGGAGAAGCGACCCAGTGAGGAGATCGGTTGGGAGGTTTTCCGGTGAGAGTTCATCAGCAGATACTTTCCGAAGACGTATCTGGACAAGAAGATCAATCAGTCTGAGCGTCTACGCCAAGGATCGATGAGCATCACCAAGTATGAAGCCAAGTTCATAGACTTGCTGAGGTTTTGTCCTCACATGGTGGCGACAGATGATGAGCAGATTAGGCAGTTTGAGAAAGGTCTGAGTGCTGATTTGTCGACACCTACTGCTGCTTTGGAAAATCGGGAGCAGTTTGCCACATTCATGGAGTCCGTCCGCAGGATTGAACGATCTGTTAGGGAGAAAAGGGAGTCCATGACCAGAAAAAGGCATGCTCAGTTCCAGGGATAGAGATCTGGTGGCTTCAAGAAGCCAAGGTTTTTAGCACCTTCCACGATGTAGAGTTCTCGTGTACCATCACAATGGTCTCTGAGTAAGGGAAGAGATTATGTTTCTTTGCCGTCAAAGGCACATAGTACAGCTTCTGTGGCAGTAACAGGACCATCTAGGCCACAGATAAAAGGAAGGTCATATTATCATTGTGGACAGACTGGGCACTTAAGGTCAAATTGCCCAAGGAAAGATGTTGAAGTAACACAACAACTGAGACATAGTCAACAAGGGTTAGACAGACAACAGTCCAGTGGTAGCAGAGGGTGAGGACGCAGCGTCGCAAGTAGGATCGTCTGCTCAAGGAAGTAGAGGACGTGGACAACAAGTAATGACTCGATTATATGCTATGAGTTAGTCGGAGGTGATAGTCAACTCGCGAGTGGTGACAGGTCAGATGGAGTTATTTCATTCTGATTTTTCTTCTTCTTGCTTTATATCTGTTTTGGTTGACCCGGGTGCTACACACTCTTTTATCGCACATAGTCTACTTGCTAGCTGTCCTTTACCTGTTAGTTGTAACAAAGATAGCATGTTGTTAGAAACCCCTCTCGATGGTTCCTCGATGCTTCGAGAGGAGTGCCCATCTTGTGTTCTATCCTTCTCAGGACACAGTATACAAGTAGATCATATGCCACTTAATATGCATGGATTTGATGTGATCCTTGGGATGGATACCTTAGAGAAGTATAAGGTCATGTTGGACTGTGGTTCCAAGCAGGTAGTGTTTGATGATGGTGGAGAGAAGTGGATCTTCCAAGGAGATAGGAAGATTCTTCCGACATGTCTACTGTTAGCAATGGTGGCAGAAAAGTTGCTACGACAAGGTTGTAAAGCATTCTTAGCTCACGTTGTGGATGCCAAGGCGAAAGGTTCTAGCCTGGAGGAGGTGACGGTTGTCCGAGAGTTTGCAGATGTGTTTCCTGATGAGTTCCCCAGTGTTCCTCCACCTCGAGAGATTGATTTTGAGATCAATCTGGTACCAGGAACGCAACTAGTTGCACAAACACCATATAGGATTGCTCCATCAGAGACGGCAGAGTTGAAGAAGTAGTTATAGGAGTTGTTGGAGAAAGGTTTCATCCAACCGAGCACGTCACCTTGGGGTGCTCCAGTGCAGTTTGTTAAGAAGAAGGATGGGTCGATGCGGCTATGTATAGATTACCGACAGTTGAACAAAGTCACGATCAAGAATAAGTACCCGTTGCCGAGGATAGACGATATGTTCGATCAGTTGCGTGGCACTACAATGTTCTCAAAGATCGATCTACGGTCTGGATATCATCAGTTGAAGATTAAGGCAGATGACATACCTAAGTCAGCATTTAGGACGAGGTATGGCCACTTTGAGTTTGTGGTTATGCCGTTTGGGCTAACCAATGCACCTGCTGCTTTCATGGATCTGATGAACTGAGTGTTCCGTCCGTTTCTAGATCAGTTTGTTGTAGTATTCATAGATGACATCTTGATCTACAGTCGGGACAGTCAAGAGCATGAACAACATCTTCGACAAGTTTTGACTCTTCTTCGCCAACATCAATTGTATGCCAAGTTCAGCAAATGTGAGTTCTGGTTGAAGGAAGTGACATTCTTGGGTCATGTGATATCTACAGAAGGAGTCAGAGTGGACCCTAATAAGGTGGAGTCAGTTGCAGATTGGGAGCAACCAAAGATGCCGACAGAAGTTTGTAGTTTTCTGGGTTTGGCAGGATATTATCGAAGGTTTATCAAGGATTTCAGTGTGATCATGTTGCCGATGAACAAATTGACCAGGAAGGATGTACCTTTTATCTAGGATGATCGTTGTCAGCAAGCTTTCTAAAGTTTGAAGGAGAAGCTGACTAGTGCTCCAGTGCTAGTGCTGCTAGAGCTTGGGAAGGGCTATGTTGTTTTCTGCGATGCTTCCAAGAAAGGCTTAGGTTGTGTGCTGATGCAAGAGGATCATGTGGTTTCTTTTGCTTCACGACAGCTTAACAAATATGAGGAGAACTATCCAACACATGATTTAGAGTTGGCAGCGGTGGTGCATGCATTAAAGATTTGGAGACACTATCTTTATGGGGAAGTATGTCAAATCTTTACATATCATAAGAACTTGAAGTACATCTTTTCATAGAGTGAACTAAACATGCGACAATGTCGTTGGATGGAGCTAATCAATGATTATGATTGCACCATTGAGTATCATCCTGGTAAGGTAAATGTGGTAGCTGATGTGCTTAGCAGAAAGTCTTCTTCTATTCCTATGAAGAAGGCACAGTTGAGTTCCTTGGTATGCCATAAGTGAGATATGTTTGTCTCCTTGCGATAGATAAATGTGCAGTTGGAAGTTTCCTTGTTGGAAGGACTATTGGCATAGATGCAAATCAAGCCTACGCTGAGACAACAGATCAAAGATGCACATCAGGCAGATGATAGAGTGCAGTTGATCAGGTCAGAGCTTGGCTACAAAAAGTGTGATGGGTTCCATGAGTCTGAGGATGGACTATTTTTCTATCATGGTAGGATGGTGTCCCCGATGGTGATAATATAAGAAAGCTAATGCTTGAGGAAGCACACACGTCGATGTATGCTATGCATCCAGGAGTCACCAAGATGTATCATAATCTGAAGGACCTGTATTGGTGGTCTGGTTTGAAGAAGGATGTAGCTGAGTTTGTGGGTAAGTGTGCAGTATGTCAATAAGTTAAAGTTGAGCATCAGAACCTGGCAGGTACATTGCAACCTATACCGATACCACAATGGAAATGGGATCATATAACCATGGACTTCATAGTTGGTCTACCAAAGACAGCTAGGAATTATGATTCCATTTGGGTAATAGTGGACATGCTGACAAAATCTGCTCATTTCATACCGGTAAAGACAATGTATACAATAGAGAAACTTGCTCAGGTGTATGTAGATGAGATAGTGCATCTGCACGGTGTACCAGAAATGATAGTTTCTGACAGGGGTCCCCAATTCACAAGTCATTTCTGGGAACAGTTGCACAAAGCATTGGGAACACAGTTGAGGTTCAGTACTGCCTTCCACCCACAAATAGATGGAAAGTTTGAAAGGACTATTCAGACTTTGGAAGATCTTCTCCGATCTTGTGTTTTGCAGTTCCTAGTAAGTTGGGACGTGCATCTCAGTTTGATAGAGTTCTCTTATAACAATAGTTTTCAGCGGAGCATTGACATGGTTCCTTATGAGGCTCTATATGGAAGGAAGTGCAGATCCCCTTTATGCTGGTATGAGTCTAGTGAGTATCAGCTTTTGGGTCCTGAGTTAGTGTAGCAGACAATAGAAAAGATCAGAGTGATACGACAACAGTTGAAGGCAACACAGGACATACAAAAGTGCAGACAATCGCCGACGACCTTTAGAGTTCCAAGTGGGAGACAAAGTGTATCTCAAGGTCTCACCTTGGAAATACGTGCTAAGGTTTGGCCAGAAAGGCAAGCTGGAACCCAGGTATATGGGGCCATACCCAGTAATAGCACGTGTTGGTAAGGTAGCTTACAAGTTAGAACTACTGCCGAAGTTGCACAGGTTACATCTGGTGTTCCATGTCAGCATGTTGAAGAAAAGTCATCCAGACACAGGGACAATGATACAACCAGTTGAGGTTGAGCTTGATGAAGACGTGACCTATGAGGAGGGTCCGGTGGTGATCCTTGACAGAAGAGTAAAGAAGCTGAAGAGGAAGGATCTGGTTTTGTGAAGGTTCTTTGGCATCATTGTGGTGTTGAGGAAGCCACATGGGAGCTTGAGGAAGAGATGAGGCAGAAGTATCCCTCACTTTTCTCTTTGGATTTTGGGGACGAAATCCCTTTGTAGAGGTTTATGGCTTGTAAGGACCCTGCCCTTCATTTTGGGCTTACCCTGTTTGTTTTGCCTAAGCCTTGTGCTTGGTTTCTTGCTAATCACCTTTAGTGTCGATTAGGGTTTGCTTATGCTTTGTTGAGAGTTGGAGGTGCTACTTGCAAAATAACCTGAGTTAGGGTTGAAGAGCAAGTTTGTCACCTAGAGAGATGTCTTTCTCTCTCTTGGCTTCCTCTAAAGTTGATAGGAAGGTTTGGGCTCATGCCTTGAGTTGTCTTGGGCTTTGTTGAAGCTCTGTTGGGATTGGTTGAGCCTTACCTTGCTTTGAGGAGCCCTGTATTGGGCAAGGATGCTTTGTGTCGACCATGGGGTGTCGCCCATGGGGGTGTCAGCCAAGGTGGTGGTGGTGTGTCGGCCTTTGACCTTGTTTGACCTCCTTGCCTTGGTTGTGTCACCCTAGCTTGGACATGTGGCCGAACCTTGGTTGAGTGGTGTCATGGCATGTGCATGTGTTTTGCAAGGTGGTAAAACGTGTGGACAAGTGTCCCTAGGTAAGGTGACACCTTGCCTTGGTTTAACCTTGACCCTCATCTATATATGTCTTGCCTTTCTCTTCCTTGGGAACCCTTTAGCTCTTTTATTGCTCTTCCCTCCTTGTGTGCACAACACACCTTCCTTGGAGAGCTTGGTGGATGATCCTTTCCCCTTGGTGGAGATCCCTTCTTCTTCCTATAGCTTGGTGGCTGAACCCTAGGTGGGTCTTGTTCTTTGGTAAGCATCTTCCCTCTCTCCTTAGCATCTTCTTCTCCATCTTGCCTACTCTTCGGCCATGGTGGTTATGGTTCTTGCTCCTTTTCTTGAAGTGGCCGAAAGTGGTGTGCTTGGAGAAAGGATCTTGAAGCTTGGAGCTTGAGGAGTTTGCTTAAGGCTGGTTACATAACTTCTAACCCTAGCTATACTACCTTCTTTATGTGGCATGATTCCTATATGTTAATGATCGGCCATTGCATGTTATGTTTCTTGCTCTAGTACATGTTGTTGATCTTATGGATATAGTGAGCATGATGTGGTTGATGTTGTTGATGGTTTATATGTCGTTACACCTAGTTGGCCGAACCATAGTTTGGGGTTTCCTTGTTGAGTAATACTCCTTTCTCTCCTTGGTCTAGATAAGTGAGTTTGAGCTCTAGTAATGTAGGCAATACCCCTCTCTCGTTTTAGTTGAGAGGCGAGTGTACATTCTAGTTTCTTGGGCAACACCCTCCTCTCACCATGGATATGAGAGGTGAGCTTTTGGATAGATGATGACCTATGTTGAGGTTGATCCCTATGGTTGCCTGATTTGTGATAGAGGTTGTGCAAAACCACTCTCTCTTGGTTGTTGAGAGGTGAGTCGATCTTCTCGATCAATTAGGGTTTGGTGCCCTTGTGCTTGAGGTTGAAGATGACCATGTTGGGGTATGCCTCGCATTGTATGACCTTGGAGTAGTGCTGCCCGATAGCCTTGTCTTGGGTTGTACCCTTGACCGATACACCTAGTTGAGATGGTTGGGTTGATGCCCAATATGGTTCTCTTGGCTTGAAATAGAGCTTGGGCGACACACCTTATATATTATGCTCTGAATGATACATCTTGAAGTAAGTTTGCCCGATACCCCTACCTTGTGTTGATCTTTGGCCGATCTAATATGGAGTTGAGATGGTTGGCTTGGTGCCCGTTATGCTTTGACTGATATGGAGCCTTGTAGGCCATCCTTGTATTGGGCGATATGGTTTAGTTGTGGTGATGCCCAATATGGGTTAAGTGGAAACCCTAGTTGTTGCTTTGATAGAGGCCGATATGGAGTGCTGCCCTATTGACCGATAGGCTTCCTTGAGGTGCCTTTGTGTCACCTGTGTCATGAACATGTTGGGTGACACATTATTGTCTTGGGGCGCCATGATTTCGGCCGATATAGTGGTGAGAATGGGTGCCCATTTCAACCCTAACCCTAGCTGGCCGGTAGGGTTCTAGCCGATACACCTCTTGAGCTGGCTGCACAATACACCTCGTGCACCTGGTATACACAACAAGGTTGCATGTTAACGCCATGTTCTCTAGTTGCATGATACATCTTGGGCATGGGTTGATATCTTCTAGGGTTGACCGATATGGGACTAAATGCCTAGGCCGGTAAGCTTTTGGTGAAGGTTGTTACCCTGCCAGATACCACCTGTGGTGAGGGACGCGCTACCCACCACACTTTTAGTGGAGGTAGCAGGAGCTTTTAGTGAGGGTTCTTGATAACCCGAGAACCTAGCAGATAGTTCTTGATCATGTAACTACATCTTTGATGACAATGATGATATGGTTTAACGACCTTGAGCCCGCATCTATGTTGGTAATGAGACATGAGGATAGGTTGTGAACCAGGTATGTTTGGAAGGTCATGATGTTTTTACATATGATGTTGCTTCACATGATAATGTGACACATGTATATGATCACAAGTATGGGGCATGATACATGTTTATGATTAATGATAAAACTATGATTTCTACAGCTTATGTGTAATATACTCATGGATGTTGCTTCATACTTGGTAGCATGATAATCCTATTAATCCATGATGGCTTCAGTTATCTCTATGGATGTGTATACTAACCATGCATGTATACTATGTGGATTCATGGCCTAGTAAGAGCTATGAGATATATGTGCTTTGACTAGCACAATGTGATGATAATCCTTGTTAATGAGACAACAGGTTGATAGGTCTGAGGACCCGATAAAGGCTGAGTGCCTAGTTGAGGTGTTATCCTCTGATGATAAGTTAAGGGATGCGTTCCTAGGATGCTGATGCATGCTTATGATGCCTTGAGAGGCAGTGGTTGTTATTATGAGGGATTGAGATCCCAGGACAATATGATGATGGCATTGATGATGTAATTCTATAGGCTATGTTATACTTTGGTTGCCTGAACAATTGGCTTAAAATATACTAATTAATTATAGATGAACATATCATGTAGTTTTCCCTGACCATAGATCCATCATTATCAGTATCATGGTAATGGTGAAACATGTTTATCTTGCGGGATTACCTGGAGCGCATATTGTTGAATATGCGAGGTTTCCCCTAGCCTAAAATAGGAGGGTTTGAGTGCAACTGTGGTTGCAGACTCAGGACATATGGAGCATGGTGAACAGACCCATGGCTCAGGATAAGTGATGATGAGCATGATGCGTTCATGACTCAGATGTATGCACTAGCACCTATGATGAGGTGAGCTAGAGTTATGGGTAGCTTGCGGAGCTGACCCAGAGGCTGAGGCCCTATAAGCATAAGACTGCGGTCTTGCTTGATGATTCATGTACTGACCACGAGAAGGTGATGTCATGGAGTCTGGATCTCCTTAGACCTTGTGTGGCACCGGATTGGGATTCACAACCAATGGTTGGATTTGAACAGGGAAGGCTCACTTCCTCAGGACATAATAAAATGTAATCCAGCTGAATGGTATATCTTGCTTAGAGCAAAACACAGAACATTGATTGAGGCCTTGTAATTATATAGCTGATCTAATTATACCTTGCCGATATCTGTACGATCCTTATATTTTGTGATAAATTCTTACAAAGCTTATCTTTTCAATCATGTTCCATAAATAAATACTTGGTTATATGCCTCCCGGATATCTTGGTAAGCTTGATGGTAATAATAGCCTTGCTCAGTATACTTCTCTGGTTATACGCTTTATCAGTTATTTGTTGTTGTTGCCTTAACCTTCTGAGGTTTTATAGTTTCGGAGGGGAGTTATGTTTCTCGCTGGGACTGTGGGTCTCACCCCGCTGGTTTAAACCCTTTTTAGGTGATCACTCTAGACGTGGTGGTGGTCGTGAGGTTGCGGCCGAGCAGCTAGAAGAGCAGTAGAAGGCAAGAGATGGACATACTGCTGTTTTGGTGATTTTGTAGTAGAGTCCTAGAGTCATCCCTGTACTCTCAGGTCCTCAGAGGTGTTTGATGATGTTTCATGATGTCTAGCTGTTGTAATTCTTGTATATCCTACAGCTGGACGTACGTGGCCTTTATGTATGTATAAATAGGCGTTGAACTCTGGTGCTGATAGTACAGTTGGTTTCGATAAGCTGTGGACCTATAAAAAGGCTTGTGAATGTTTATATTACATGTTTCTCTGTAGGATCTGGATGCAAAAGTTCTCTCATGTATGCTTTCCGCAATCAGTTTTAATTAACCTGTGTTTTCGGTAATATGAGGTTCCGCACATTTTCGCGTGTCATCTCATTGTCTGTATGATGGCGGGGTGTCACAGGAAGCTTCGGTTTTGGATTCTTGACATTTCTCCACCATTGGTTTGGCTTTCATGTGGCTCATTCTCTCTTCCAAGCTGTACCGTCTTCTCCAGTAATGGTGATTAGCTTAACTCGAGTTCTGGGCAATCGTTTTCAGTGTGGTTTGGATCTTTGTGATCGATGGTCTTGGGAACACGGTCCCTTCAGACACTTTTGACTGGATTTCTTTGGTTTGAGTTTTGGATCTCGGAGAGCACACTGCGGTGCCTGGCTTTTGTGAGTTCACCGGGGGGGGGGGGGGAACAAAGCCCCTAGTGCTTCCCCCTCTCTACCCTTATCTGTGATCTTTGCTTTATTTTTATCGATGAAGGGTAATTCAATCTTATCATAGGGGTTCTTCTTCTTGGCTCTGTGGTGCATGCTACAAACCTAGGTGAGTGGCTCAACTGAGTTGGCCGGTTCCGATTGGGCCAACTCAGAGCCGCACTCTTCTCCCTCTCTCTTTGTTTAATCGACGACATGGCTTTTCTTTATTTTCCTATTGGTCAGTTTTAGAAAATTAATAACTAATTGTATAATGATAAAAAAATATTCATAAATAGTCAATAAAATGAGAAAAATGTAAGTTTCTAATGGTATTGGTTTTGTCACCTGAATATAATGTTATAAAGAGGTGATTTTAATGGATCTAATTAAATAAGATAATAACTTGTATAATTCATAACTAAATATTTATAAGTCAAAAAAATATAATAAAATATGTTTTGAACTCAGGAAGATATAACCTAAAACATGTAATTTTTTGATAACCTAATTCATTAATAAGAAAAAAGGCAAATTTTAGGGTTTTGAATAATTAATGGAAACCTAACCCTAATTCCACCTAAATGCATCATAGGTTCTTTGGAGGCCTAGGCTTGGACATAGATTTGGTTTTAGACAGAGTAGACTCTGAAGTTGAGGTATGTTGTATCCCCTATTCCTCTATGTTGAACAATTCACCTATCTTATCATTCTTTTGAATTTGGCCTACACATATGTCTATTCTCTTGATATCATGGTTCATGTGAACTATCTTTCTTGTTGTGGACTTGGATATTCTCTTGTGCCTTAGTGCATGCTGGTCTTATATAATGATATGTGCCCACTTTGAAGTGCATGCTTATATGTTTGTGTTGTCCTTTGTGTGATGGCAACATTATATAATTCTGACTATACTGTTTACTTGCTTCTACATTTGACATGCTATGTGATTTAGTAGCACTAGAGTTGTAAGGATCCTGACCTTTGTTTTGGGCTTACCCTGTTTGTTTTACCTAAACCTTGTGCTTGGTTGCTTGCTAATCACCTTTAGTGGTGATTAGGGTTTGCTTGTGCTTTGTTGAGAGTTGCAGGTGCTACTTGCAAAATAACCTGAGTTAGGGTTGAAGAGCAAGTTTGTCACCTAGAGAGATGTCTTTCTCTCTCTTTGCTTCATCTAGAGTTGAGAGGAAGGTTTGGGCTCGTGCCTTGAGTTTTCTTGGGCTTTGTTGAAGCTCTGTTGGGCTTGGTTGAGTCTTGCTGGGCCTTGCCTTGCTTTGAGGAGCCCTGTATCGGGCAAGGATGTTTTGTGTCGACCATGGGGTGTCGCCCATGGGGGTGTCGGCCAAGGTGGTGGTGGTGTGTTGGCCTTTGATCTTGTTTGACCTCCTTGCCTTGGTTGTGTCACCCTAGATTGGACATGTGGCCGAACCTTGGTTGAGTGGTGGCATGGCATGTGCATGTGTTTTGCAAGGTGGTAAAACGTGTGGACAAGTGTCCCTAGGTAAGGTGACACCTTGCCTTGGTTTAACCTTGACCCTCATCTATATATGCCTTGCCTTTATCTTCCTTGGGAACCCTTTAGCTCTTTTGTTACTCTTCCCTCCTTGTGTGCACGACACACCTTCCTTGGAGAGCTTGGTGGCCGATCCTTTCCCCTTGGTGGAGATCCCTTCTTCTTCCTCTAGCTTGGTGGCCGAACCCTAGGTGGGTCTTGTTCTTTGGTAAGCATCTTCCCTCTCTCCTTAGCATCTTCTTCTCCATCTTGCCTACCCATTGGCCATGGTGGTTATGGTTCTTGCTCCTTTTCTTGAAGTGGCCAAAAGTGGTGTGCTTGGAGCAAGGAGCTTGAAGCTTGGAGCTTTGGAGCTTGAGGAGTTTGCTTAAGGCGGGTTACATAACTTCTAACCCTAGCTATACTACCTTCTTTATGTGGCATGATTCCTATATGTTGATGATCATCCATTGCATGTTATGTTTCTTGCTCTAGTACATGTTGTTGATCTTATGGATATAGTGAGAATGATGTGGTTGATGTTGTTGATGGTTTGTATGTCTTTACACCTAGTTGGCCGAACCATAGTTTGGGGTTTCCTTGCTGAGCAATACTCCTTTCTCTCCTTGGTCTAGAGAAGTGAGTTTGAGCTCTAGTAATGTAGGCAATACCCCTCTCTCGTTTTAGTTGAGAGGTGAGTCTACATTCTAGTTGCTTGGGCAACACCCTCCTCTCACCATGGATTTGAGAGGTGGGATTTTGGATAGATGATGACCTATGTTGAGGTTGATCCTTGTGGTTTCCCAATTTGTGATATAGGTTGTGCAAAACCCCTCTCTCTTGGTTGTTGAGAGGTGAGCCGATCTTCTTGATCAATTAGGGTTTGGTGCCCTTGTGCTTGAGGTTGAAGATGACCATGTTGGGTTGTGCCTTGCACGATATGACCTTAGAGTAGTGCTGCCCGATAGCCTTGTCTTGGGTTGTACCCTTGACCGATACACCTAGTTGAGATGGTTGGTTTGATGCCCAATATGGTTCTCTTGGCTTGAGATAGAGCTTGGGCGACACACCTTATATCTTGTGCTCTGAACGATACATATTGGAGTAAGGTTGCCCGATACCCCTACCTTGTGTTGATCTTTGGCCAATCTAATATGGAGTTGAGATGGTTGGCTTGGTGCCCGTTATGCTTTGACTGATATGGAGCCTTGTAGGCCATCCTTGTGTTGAGCGATATGGTTTAGTTGTGGTGATGCCCGATATGGGTTAAGTGGAAACCCTAGTTGTTGCTTTGATAGAAGCCGATATGGAGTGCTTCCTTGTTGACCGATAGGCTTCCTTGAGGTGCCTTTGTGTCACCTGTGTCATGAACATGTTGGGCGACACAGTGTTGGCTTGGGGCGCCATGATCTCGGCCAATATAGTGGTGAGAATGGGTGCCCATTTCAGCCCTAACCCTAGCTGGCCGGTAGGGTTCTAGCCGATACACCTCTTGAGCTAGCTGCACGATACACCTCGTGCACCTGGTATACACAACAAGGTTGCATGTTAACACCATGTTCTCTAGTTGCATGATACACCTTGGGTGTGGGTTTGATATCTTCTAGGGTTGGCCGATATGGGGCTAAATGCCTAGGCTGGTAAGCTTTTGGTGAAGGTTGTACCCTGCCCGATACCACATGTGGTGAGGGACGCGCTACCCGCCACACTTTTAGTGAAGGTAGCAGGTGCTTTTAGTGAGGGTTCTTGATAACCCGGGAACCTAGCAGATAGTTCTTGATCATGTAACTACATCTTTGATGAGAATGAAGATATGGTTTAACTACCTTGAGCCCGCATCTATGTTGGTAATGAGACATGAGGATAGGTTGTGAACCAGGTATGTTTGGAAGGTCATGATGTTGTTACATATGATGTTGCTTCACATGATAATGTGACACATGTATATGATCACAAGTATGGGGCATGATAAATGTTTATGATTAATGATAAAATTATGATTTCTACAACTTATGTGTAATATACTCATGGATGTTGCTTCATACTTGGTAGCATGATAATCCTATTAATCCATGATGGCTTCAGTTGTCTCTCTGGATGTGTATACTAACCATTGTTCAGGAAAGCGGTATGCGGTGTACGGGCGGAGAGGGTACTGCATAGAGTATATGCGGTATGCGGGAGTATATACGGGAGTATATGCGGTTTCCGATTTTTTTTATAGTTTATTGTCATTCTTGTTGAATTTTACATAATTCGGTTTAAAATTCAAAGGTCAATATCCATTTCACTTTATCAATATTCACTACTAATTTTATTTTTTAGGCACCTTTTAATTAGATCACTATGTTGGTGATTGTCCCATATGATATTTTATTTTTTGGCGTGTGGTTCCTAACGACTTCATTTTACATTTCCTCATAATTTCTCCATCCAATTACAAAATCCAGATATAGTAATATCTCATGGTTTTGTTACTTTAATGTTTAAAAAAGCATAAAGCAGCAAGCATGCCCACAACACAGGCGGACTACACCTTGTAACTGCTTAAGCGCTAAGCGGGCGCTCAAGCGTCCAATTTTTGAAAAAGTAGGTTTTAATTTCCTGTATAATTATATGCAAAATTACACACGTATAAATACCTATATTTTTTTGGAACTTCTATACATATGTAGACATCTACACAACAATATAAAATTCTCAAATAGTGTATAACACAACCATAAAACAAGGATTATAGCTATAATATAGTAAACAATAGACTTTCATAGATAAAAAACCCTACACAACTATAAATATAAGTGTATATACTTTGATACAACAACAATTTTTCATCACATATATACATAGCTAAGCAGCAGAATAAAGACTCATCATAGAGACCTTACTAACTTATTGTTACGTCTGCAAATCATCAACTAGTCATACATTACAACAATACATTTAACCAAAGTATGCGTTCTAAATTAGATAATAGTTACATGTAATTTACTTGGATACATGACAACTGTACCTAACTATTACGGCTTACATACAAAGTATGCATCATAAATTAGAACTACGGCTTATCATAGGACAAATAATGTACATAAGTTTAATATATTATAGTGAATAATACTTGAACCATATAATTTACTTAATGTTATAGGCTTACAGCCGTATTTCCAAAAAAGGGCCAAAAAATGGGCAAAAAGTGGCTAAAAAGCGGCCAATTTCGTTGGATCCGCTTAAATGGTGCTCAGGATCTATTTTAGTGGCTGGTGGGCTGGGCCGCTTTTTTCAATTCACGGAATATGGTAATTCTCTTTTATATTGACTTTTTCAGCTCTTAATTGGTTTATTAAGAAGTGTACCATACATTTGACACAGTGGCTTAATGATGCTTACTCCAAAATAAAATAAAAAATGTTCATTTATGTGTGACATACTTAAATTTTTTGTTCCACCTCCTGGTGCACACAGTAACAAGTTCGGGATTCAGCAACTTTTCGGCTGGCTGGAAAAAATCAGAATTCGGAAAAAATCGAGAAAAGTCATGAAAAGATTGATAAATTTCGGTCAAAGTTCGGTCAATTATTCGGATATAATCGAGAATAAGTCGGCTATATAAGTATATACATATATATGTATGTATATATATGTATGTTTATAGATAAATGTATCTATGTACATACATATATGATGCATGTAACTGTTACGGCCACAAGACGTACAATCTTAGTGAGTGAAAAAGTAGGAAAAGAAGTAAAAAATAGTTGAGTAATAACATGAACTGTCCAGAGGAGTGGGGGGTTTGAGGTTTAGTGTGTATTAGGAATTTGGTGTACATGGTTTGGTAAAAAAAGAGCAAGTGACTTAAAGGAGAAAAATCGTGAAAAGTCATGAAGAATCGTAAAAAATCATATAAATCGCGAAAAAGCGGGATTAATCGTGAAAAGTCGTGAAAGTCGGTGATTGGCGTATTAATCGTGATGAATATTTGGGAGCCTATAACATCGTGAAAAATCGCCGATTTTTTGTAAAATTCGAAGACTTTTGTTACTATGCTAGTGCATTGAATTTTGACCATTTTTATACTTTCATATATTCGTAAACTATGTTGGGTGGTAAGTTCTTCTCCGGGGTTATTTTATAAACTTTGACTATTCTTCAATCTACATGTAAGCAATCATTTTGGCCACAATTTATGACCACTCTTGATAGAATCTTAGAAAAAAAACACATGATTATATTGAATCATACTAACCATGTAGGTATACTATGTGGATTCATGTCCTGGTAAGAGCTATGAGATATATGTGCTTTGACTAGCACAATGTGATGATAATCCTTATTAATGAGATAATAGGTTGATAGGTCTGAAGACCTGATAAAGGCTGAGTGCCTAGTTGAGGTGTTATCCTCTGATGATAAGTTAAGGGATGAGTTCCTAGGATGTTGATGCATGATTATGATGCCTTGAGAGGCAGTGGTTGTTATTATGAGGGATTGAGATCCTAGGACAGTATGATGATGACATTGATGATGTAATTCTATAGGCTATGTTATACTTTGATTGCCTCAACAATTGGCTTAAAATATACTAATTAATTATAGATGAACATATCATGTAGTTTTCCCTGGCCATAGATCCATTATTGTCAGTATCATGGTGATGGTGAAATAGGTTTATCCTGCGGGATTACCTGGAGCGCATATTGTTGAATATGCGAGGTTTCCCCTAGCCTAAAATAGGAGGGTTTGAGTGCAACTGTGGTTGCAGACTTAGGACATATGGAGCATGGTGAATAGACCCATGGCTCAGGATAAGTGATGATGAGCATGATGCGTTCATGACTCAGATGTATGCATTAGCACCTATGATGAGGTGAGCTAGAGTTATGGGTAGCTTGTTGAGCTGACCCAGAGGCTGAGGCCCTATAAGCATAAGACTGCGGTCTTTCTTGATGATTTGTGTACTGACCACAAGAAGGTGAGGTCATGGAGTCTGGATCTCCTTAGACCTTGTGTGGCACTGGATTGGGCTTCACAGCCAATGGTTGGATTTGAGCAGGGAAGGCTCACTTCCTCAGGGCATAATAAAATGTAATCTACCCGAATGATACATCTTGCTTAGAGAAAAACACGGAACATTGATTGAGGTCTTGTACTTATATAGCCGATCTAATTATACCTTGTCGATATCTGTACGATCCTTATATTTTGTGGTAAGTTCTTATAAAGCTTATCTTGTCAATCATGTTCCATAAAGAAATACTTGGTTATATTCCTCCTGTATATCTTGGTTAGACTGATGGTAATAATAGCCTTACTCAGTATACTTCTCTGGTTATACGCTTTATCAGTTAACTGATGTTGTTGCCTTAACCTTCTGAGGTTTTATAGTTTCGGTGGGGAGTTATGTTTCTCACTGGGACTGTGTGTCTCACCCCACTGGTTTACACCCTTTTTAGGTGATCGCTCTAGATGTGGTGGTGGTCGTGAGGTTGCGGCCAATTAGTAAGAAGAGCAGTAGAAGGCAAGAGATGGACATGCTACTATTTTTTTGGTTTTGTAGTAGAGTCCTAGAGTCATCCCTGTACTCTTAGGTCCTCAGAGGTGTTTGATGATGTTTCACGATGTCTAGCTGTTGTAATTCTTGTATATCCTATTGCTGGCCGTACGTGGCCGTTATGTATGTATAAACAGGCGTTGAACTCTGGTGCTGACAGTATAGCTGGTTCTGTTAAGCTATGGACCTATAACAAGGCTTGTGAATGTTTATATTACATGTTTCTCTGTAGGATCTGGATGCAAAAGTTCTCTCATGTATGCTTTCCGCAATCAGTTTTAATTAACCCGTGTTTTTGGTAATATGAGGTTCTGTACATTTTCGCATGTCATCTTGTTGTCTGTGTGATGGCGGGGTGTCACAGTTGGTTTAGTATCAGAGCTCTAGGTTCACTGAGTCTACAAGGACCTAGGACTAGGTTTGCGTCTGTTCTTGTGAGTTTCCCAGATTTTCTTACAATAATCTTCTGCTCTCAGCGGAAGATAAAGCTTAAAGATGTCTAGAAACCATGAAGAACATGCTGCCAAGAGCAGTGATGCTGCATCCGTGGATGGAGTAGGAGGGCAGGCACATGAAGATCGTGTGCCTAAGGTCCCCCAACTTGACCCAGCCATTCTCAAAAACCCTGCCTACCAGCAACTTATGGGGCAGTTGATGGCTACGATGAATCACATGGTGGAAAGGTTGCCAGTGCCTCAGCCAAGAGCACAAGCTCCCCATGGTGAAACATTGGGTATTGGGAAGACCTTTGAGCGGCTTCACCGAGTTAGAGCTTCGGATTATGCTGGAACTGCTGATCCGGCAGATGCTGATCTGTGGCTGACAGGTCTTGAGAAGGCCTTCCGGATCCTCGACATCCCCGAAGCAGACAAAGTCAAGCACACTGTCTACCTTCTTAAGGGTAGTGCTGGCCACTGGTGGGCCATTGAGGAGGAGAAGCGACCCGGTGAGGAGATCGGTTGGGAGGTTTTCTGGCGAGAGTTCATCAGCAGATACTTTCTGAAGACGTATCTGGACAAGAAGATCAACTAGTTTGAGCATCTACGCCAAGGATCGATGAGCATCACCGAGTATGAAGCCAAGTTCATGGACTTGCTGAGGTTTTGTCCTCACATGGTGGTGATAGATGATGAGCGGATCAGGCGGTTTGAGAAAGGTTTGAGTGCTGAGCTGTCGACACCTACTGCTGCTTTGGAAAATCGGGAGCGATTTGCCATGTTCGTGGAGTCCGTTCGCAGGATTGAACAATCTGTTAGGGAGAAAAGGGAGTCCATGACCAGGAAAAGGCCTGCTCAGTTCCAGGGACGGAGATCTGGTGGCTTCTTTCAGCACCTTCCACGATGCAGAGTTCTCGTGTACCATCACAATGGTCTCTGAGTAAGGGAAGAGGTTATGTTTCTTCGCCATCAAAGGTGCATAGTACAACTTCTGTGGCAGTGACAGGGCCATCTAGGCCGCAGACAGAAGGTAGGTCATGTTATCATTGTGGACAGGCTAGGCACTTAAGGTCAAATTGCCCAAGGAAAGATGTTGAAGTAACACAACAGCTGAGACAGAGTCAACAAGGGTCAGACAGACAACAGCCCAGTGGTAGCAGAGGGCGAGGACGCGGTCAAGCATTGCAGGCAGGATCGTCTGCTCAAGGAAGCAGAGGATGTGGACAACAAGCAATGGCTCGATTCTATGCTATGAGTCAGTCGGAGGCGATAGTCAACCCGCGAGTGGTGACAAGTCAGATGGAGTTATTTCATTCTGATTTGTCTTCTTGCTTTATATCTGTTTTGGTTGACCTGACCCGAGTGCTATGCACTCTTTTATCACACATAGTCTGCTTGCTAGCTGTCCTTTACCTGTTAATTGTAAGAAAGATAGCCTTTTGTTAGAAACCCCTCTCGATGGTTCCTCGATGCTTCAAGAGGAGTGCCCATCTTGTGTTCTATCCTTCTCGGGACACTGTATACAAGTGGATCTTATGCCACTTGATATGCATGGATTCGATGTGATCCTTGGGATAGATACTTTAGAGAAGTATAAGGTCGTGTTGGATTGTGGTTCCAAGCAGACAGTGTTTGATGACAATGGAGAGAAGTGGATCTTCTAAGGAGATAGGAAGATTCTTCCGACATGTCTAGTGTCAGCAATGGTGGCAGAAAAGTTGATGCAACAAGGTTGTAAAGCATTCTTTGCTCACGTTGTGGATGCCAAGGCGAAATGTCCTAGCCTTGAGGAGGTGACGGTTGTCTGAGAGTTTGCAGATGTGTTTCCTGATGAGTTCCCTGGTGTTCCTCCACCTTGAGAGATTGATTTTGAGATCAATCTGGTTCAGGAACGCAACCAGTTGCACAGACACCGTATAGGATGGCTCCAACAGAGATGGCAGAGTTGAAGAAGCAGTTACAGGAGTTGTTGGAGAAAGGTTTCATCCAACCAAGCACGTCACCTTGGGGTGCTCCAGTGCTGTTTGTTAAGAAGAAGGAAGGGTCGATGCAGCTATGTATAGATTATCGACAATTGAACAAAGTCACGATCAAGAATAAGTACCCGTTGCTGAGGATAGACGATCTGTTCGATCAGTTGCGTGGTGCTACAGTGTTCTCAAAGATCGATCTACTGTCTGGATATCATCAGTTGAATATTAAGGCGATTGACATACCTAAGTCAACGTTTAGGATGAGGTATGGTCACTTTGAGTTTGTGGTTATGCCGTTTGGACTAACTAATGCACCTGTTGCTTTCATGGATCTGATGAACTGAATGTTCCGTTCATTTCTAGATCAGTTTGTTGTAGTCTTCATAGATGACATCTTGATCTACAGTCGGGACAGTCAAGAGCATGAACAACATCTTCGACAAGCTTTGACTCTTCTTCGCCAACATCGGTTATATGCCAAGTTCAACAAATGTGAGTTCTAGTTGAAGGAAGTGACATTCTTGGGTCATGTGATATCTACAGAAGGAGTCAGAGTGGACCCTAAGAAGGTGGAGTCAGTTGTAGATTGGGAGCAACCAAAGACGCAGACGGAAGTTCATAGTTTTCTGGGTTTGGTAGGATATTACCGGAGGTTTATCAAGGATTTCAGTGTGATCGCATTGCCGATGACCAAATTGATCAGGAAGGATGTACCTTTTGTCTGGGATGATTGTTGTCAGCAAGCTTTCCAAAGTTTGAAGGAGAAGCTGACTAGTGCTCTAGTGCTAGTGCTGCCAAAGCCTGGGAAGGGCTATGTTGTTTTCTGTGATGCTTCCAAGAATGGTTTAGGTTGCATGCTGATGCTAGAGGATCATGTGGTTTCTTTTGCTTCACGACAGCTTAAGAAACATGAGGAGAACTATCCAACACATGATTTAGAGTTGGCAGTGGTGGTGCATGCATTAAAGATTTGGAGACACTATCTTTATGGGGAAGTATGTCAGATCTTTACAGATCATAAGAACTTGAAGTAAATCTTTTCACAGAGTAAACTAAACATGCAACAACGTCGTTGGATGGAGCTAATCAATGATTATGATTGCACCATTGAGTATCATCCTAGTAAGGCAAATGTGGTAGCTGATGTGCTTAGCAGAAAGTCTTCTTCTCTTCCTATGAAGAAGGCACAATTGAGTTCCTTGGTATGCCATAGGCGAGATATGTTTGTCTCCTTGCGACAGATGAATGTGCAGTTGGAAGTTTCCTTGTTGGCATGACTGTTGGCACATATGCAGATCAAGCCTATGCTGAGACAGTAGATCAAAGATGCACACCATGCAGATGATACAATGCAGTTGATCAGAAGGAGATTTCATCTCAACTTCTAAGAAGAAAGGATCTAAGAGATCTGGTATTCCTAAGAATTTGGGGGTGAGCACCATCCTAGACACAAAAAATAACTTTGAAGCTCTTTTTGACTCTAACTATAACATACTGAATTTTGGACTTTTTGCCTTTTTGGCCCTCTTTCCATCTTTTCCTTTCATTTATATCCTCTTTGGCTTTTCTATTTAATTTGTGGAGAATATGATGGTTTAATGAACATTTGTTCACCTTTTATTCCAATATTTGGGTTTATGCACAAATACCTCAGTGGAAGTTTAGAAATGGGCTTAATATGTAAAATGTCTACTTAAGTAATAAAGATAATAAAATATTTCGTCTTAGAACTTTCTAGTGCTTTTTAGAATGTGAAAAGAAAGAAAATCCTAAAATATATACAAAGGAGTTGATAAATGTAATATTTGGAGATAATTTGGGATATTATAGATAAAAGGAGGTAATGAGGAATATATTGTCTCGAAAATCATAATTAGAAATCCATAAAGATAATTTTGATATGCAAATTTGTTTTCATGATCTAAAAGAAACTTAATGGCCAAGTATCATCTAATTTGGATAATAAATAAGACACTCTACCCAATTTGTGGTTACTCATACAATTTTTCCAATTAATAACACATTACTTGTTTACATATTAATGAACATATAATTATCATCTAAGGAATAATGCATGTGCTTGAACCCTAATGTACACCCAAGGCACATAATATGAATATCAATGCAAATTGTCAATAAGTAAGATGTTAATAATGTCATGAACCAATAAACCCTAATGATATGATGAGTAAGGTTATAATTCGTAATTAATGCATGCTAAGGATGAATAAGTGAAATAAAATGGTCATGTCGACCTAAACCCTAAGTTGCAATAATCTAACCCTAATCTATACATCTTTAATGCCTTTCATGATATATTAATGATGTTAAGAGCCATAATCAGTTAACATACTTTGATACACATAAATGATATATATATAATCATCTTATCACATATTAATCAAGTTATCAATATAAAATGCAAGTTACCTTGTTATCTAATACACATGTGATTAGTCACTTAATGTGAATCAATTTGTTGATAAGTAATATGTCTCACCTTGATCATTAAAATACATGTAATGGCTTCAATGTGAATATGAAGTGATGGGATTCACATAAATGTGTAAAATCAATAATATAAATGAATGAATATGAGAAATGATTAATGATGACATCAATATGAGCAATAAAGATAATGTAGCAAAGAGATAATGTTTAATATGGATAAAAGTAACTAATGTGTTATTAATTGGAAAAATTGTACGAGTAACCACAAATTGGGTAGAGTGTCTTATTTCTTGTAAAATAATTTGTTATAACTCAATAAAGTGATAATATGAGGATAATGAAGTGTAAATTGAAGTTATTAATGATCAAATGTATTGAGATAATTGAGTAACCTCTAATTGTGCATAATAATGAAATATAACCCTTTTGGCAATAAAGTGAATATAACATGACATAATTAATATAATGTTGATAATGTGATATCATAAAGAAGAGTATAATGTTAATGAGCCAAAAATGTAAATGATGTTAAAATCCTAAAAAGAATATCTTAATAGTGGAACCCTAGGTGATCCTTGAGAACCCAACCTATGTTGAGCTGTATGTGAAGTTTCTGAACCCTTTGGTGTAGTTGAAGTATAAGTTTTGGTGGAAGTTTTATGGTTGGAGGAACAACCTGATATTTAGTGATGAGAGGTTTCACACTCACCCTTCCCTAATTTCTAGTGATTTCGGGGACAAAATACTCTTTAAGGGGTGGAGTGTTGTAACATACTGAATTTTGGACTTTTTGCCTTTTTGGCCCTCTTTCCATCTTTTGCTTTCATTTATATCCTCTTTGGCCTTTCTATTTAATTTGTGGAGAATATGATGGCTTAATGAACATTTGTTCACCTTTTATTCCAATATTTGGGTTTATGCACAAATACCTCAGTGGATGTTTAGAAATGGGCTTAATATGTAAAATGTCTACTTAAGTAATAAAGATAATAAAATATTTCGTCTTAGAACTTTCTAGTGCTTTTTATAATATGAAAAATAAAGAAAATCCCAAAATATATACAAAGGAGTTGATAAATGTAATATTTGGAGATAATTTGGGATATAATAGATAAAAGGAGGTAATGAGGAATATATTGTCTCAAAAATAATAATTGGAAATCCATGAAGATAATTTTGATATGAAATTTCATTTTCTTGATCTAAAAGAAACTTAATGGCCAAGTATCATCTAATTTGAATAATAAATAAGACACTCTACCCAATTTGTGGTTACTCGTACAATTTTTCCAATTAATAACACATTAGTTACTTTTATCCATATTAAACATTATCTCTTTGCTACATTATCTTTATTGCTCATATTGATGTCATCATTAATTATTTCTCATATTCATTCATTTATATTATTGATTTTACACATTTATGTGAATCCCATCACTTCATATTCACATTGAATCCATTACATGTATTTTAATGATCAAGGTGAGACATATTACTTATCAACAAATTGATTCACATTAAGTGGCTAATCACATGTGTATTAGATAACAAGGTAACTTGGATTTTATATTGATGACTTGATTAATATGTGATTAGATGATTATATATATATCATTTATGTGTATCAAAGTATGTTAACTGATTATGGCTCTTAACATCATTAAAGTATCATGAAATGAATTAAAGATGTATAGATTAGGGTTAGATTATTGCAACTTAGGGTTTAGGTCGACATGACCATTTTATTTCACTTATTCATCTTTAGCATGCATTAATTACGAATTATAACCTTACTAATCATATCATTAGGGTTTATTGGTTCATGACATTATTAACATATTAGTTATTGACAATAAGCATTGATATTCATATTATGTGCCTTGGGTGTACATTAGGGTTCAAGCACATGCATTATTCCTTAGATGATAATTATATGTTCATTAATATGTAAACAAGCATGTTAGGGTTACCATTATTACTTGTTTGGAGAACACTAGGCACAACATCCTTCTAAGCATGGAGTTAGGGTTTCAAAATATAGATTAGATAGACTTCAAGATGTTATAGGGTTCCATCCCCCTAAAGAGGATTTCGCCCACAAAATCTAACCACTCAAACATCATCAATTAACCATACTCCACCCCTTAAAGGGTTAGACTTATCCTTTAACCCTAATGTAGTTTGGCTTGATAGGTCGAAACCTTTAAAGGACGGGGTATGGTTAATTAATGATGTTTGAGTGGTTAAATTTCGTGGAAAAAATCCTTTTTAGGGGGATGGAACCCTATAACATCTTGAAGTCTATCTAATCTATCTTTAGAAACCCTAACTCCATGCTTAGGAGGATGTTGTGCTTAGTGTTCTCTAAACAAGTAATAATGGTAACCCTAACATGCTTGTTTACATATTAATGAACATATAATTATCATCTAAGGAATAATGCATGTTCTCGAACCCTAATGTACACCCAAGGCACATAATATGAATATCAATGCAAATTGTCAATAAGTAAGATGTTAATAATGTCATGAACCAATAAAACCTAATGATATGATGAGTAAGGTTATAATTCGCAATTAATGCATGCTAAGGATGAATAAGTGAAATAAAATGGTCATGTCGACCTAAACCCTAAGATGCAATAATCTAACCCTAATCTATACATCTTTAATGCCTTTCATGATACATTAATGATGTTAAGAGCCATAATCAGTTAACATACTTTGATACACATAAATGATATATATATAATCATCTAATCACATATTAATCAAGTCATCAATATAAAATGCAAGTTACCTTGTTATCTAATACACATGTGATTAGTCACTTAATGTGAATCAATTTGTTGATAAGTAATATGTCTCACCTTGATCATTAAAATACATGTAATGGATTCAATGTGAATATGAAGTGATGGGATTCACATAAATGTGTAAAATAAATAATATAAATGAATGAATATGAGAAATGATTAATGATGACATCAATATGAGCAATAAAGATAATGTAGCAAAGAGATAATGTAGCAAAGAGATAATGTTTAATATGGATAAAAGTAACTAATGTGTTATTAATTGGAAAAATTGTACGAGTAACCACAAATTGGGTAGATTGTCTTATTTCTTGTAAAATAATTTGTTATAACTCAATAAAGTGATAATATGAGGATAATGAAGTGTAAATTGAAGTTATTAATGATCAAATGTATCGAGATAATTGAGTAACCTCTAATTGTGCATAATAATGAAATATAACCCTTTTGGCAATAAAGTGAATATAACATGACATAATTAATATAATGTTGATAATGTGATATCATAAAGAGTATAATGTTAATGAGCCAAAAATGTAAATGATGTTAAATCTCCTAAAAAGAATATCTTAATAGTGGAACCCTAGGTGATCCTTGAGAATCCAAACTATGTTGAGCTGTATGTGAAGTTTTTGAACCCTTAGGTGTAGTTGAAGTATAAGTTTTGGTGGAAGTTTTATGGTTGTAGGAACAACCTGATGTTTTTTTTGAGGGTGGGATGGGAAACCCAAGGTGGGCTACCCGACACAAATTCTATTAGCTAAGTAAATCAAGGTTCACAAGAGCTAACAAGTTTGAAGGAAAAGAATGCGTAAGGGAAAAACTATCTACTAGACCTCTACGAGATAGATTGGCTACCTCATGGGAAACCCTATTACACCTACGATTAGCATAAAGAAAACTACAAGAGGTGAACTGATATTGCAGCGCTTTGAAATCTTCGGCAATCGCTCCTAGGTAGTCCTGTCGTGGCTTCTTGTTTGTGCACGCTTGAACTGCTTCCAGTGAGTCCGTCTCTACTTCTATATTGTCATATCCCGCTTCCTTTGCCCATAGGAGTGCTGCTCTTGCTACTAGCATTTTGGTGATGGTTACTCCCGTTCCTTGGATGATTTTCTTCCCCACAATGCCCACAAATCACCCCATCTCATCCCTAGCAGCCAGACCCGTGCCCGCTCCTTCATCCTCACCCACCGAACCATCCACGTTAATCTTAATCTTCCCATGCGCTGGCTTCCTCCACCTGTAACGCTCGTTCGGCAACACAACATCGTGCTCCCCGCCTTCCTCCTGGTGAGCGTCACCTGCCTCTCCCCCCACCTATTGGCCGTCGGGGTAGCTATTTCCCCTCTTACTTCTCCTGTCCCGCCCATGCAACGCTAGTTGGAGTTCGTCAACGTCCCCCTCGTCCTGCTTCCCCTCGTCGTCCCCACGTCATGCGCCATGCATACCTCCTCGTCGTCCTACTCCACCCCTCCTCTTCTTGCGCCCATTGCCAGCCTGACGCACCGTCGTCATCACTCCACGAAGAAGATATCCGCTGTGAACCTCAGTGCTTTGGAAGATCCGAATGCACCTTGCTTTCCATGCCGTCCACATGCCCGCCACCATTTGTTCGGAATCGTGTGCTGGCCTGCCCACCAAAGCTGCTGTCAAGGACGAGATGATGTCTTCATCCCTAGCGTCGTGCACCCATGTTTGTACTTCACTCGACGTCTACTCCCACACTTCCATCGCACTAGGACAACGAAAGAGCATGTGAGGAGAATATGATGAGAGGTTGCACACTCACCCTTCCCTAATTACTAGTGATTTTGGGGAATAAATCCTCTTTAAGGGGTGGAGTGCTGTAACATACTGAATTTTGGACTTTTTGCCTTTTTGGCCCTCTTTCCATCTTTTGCTTTCATTTATATCCTCTTTGGCCTTTCTGTTTAATTTGTGGAGAATATGATGGTTTAATGAACATTTGTTCACCTTTTATTCCAATATTTGGGTTTATGCACAAATACCTCAGTGGAAGTTTAGAAATGGGCTTAATATGTAAAATGTCTACTTAAGTAATAAATATAATAAAATATTTCATCTTAGAACTTTCTAGTACTTTTTAGAATATGAAAAAGAAAGAAAATCCCGAAATATATACAAAGGAGTTGATAAACGTAATATTTGGAGATAATGTGGGATATAATAGATAAAAGGAGGTAATGAGGAATATATTGTCTCAAAAACCATAAGTGGAAATCCATAAAGATAATTTTTATATGCAAATTCGTTTTTTGATCTAAATGAAACTTAATGGCCAAGTATCATCTAATTTGGATAACAAATAAATATATTAAAGCCTTTATTACAAGATAATGGGAAATAAGCCAATAAGGTGAAATAAAATATGTAATATCCTCAAATTGAAAAAATGACTCCAAATTCGTAATCTATATGTCAAAATGAGTCAATGTGTGATTTTGTATTTAATTTGGCCAATGTTTAATATTTTATTTTATTCAGGAGAGAGAAAATGACTCAAAGACCAAAAATATTAAATATTTTAAAAAAAAAATTAATGCCAAAATTGTGTTCCACACGTTTAGTATTGCTTATAGGCCAAGTTTTATATTTTTATAAAGTTTCTAGATGCCTCTAATAAATTAAAAGGTTAAATGAGTGATAAAATTTAAATGAATTAAATAAAATAATAAAAGTCTTCAAAAAATATAATAATGCCAAATTCACATTCTACATGTTAAAATAGACCTTTGGATGAATTTTGAATCAATTTGGAAAATATTTGATGAGAAGATAAATTTAGGAGAGAGAAAGTGTGCAAAACTTTCAACTCGTTATTTAAAATAATCAACAACTTCAACAAATGAGAATAATACCAAATTCCTATCCAACATACTTTATATGACTTATGGGTGAAGTTTTATTATTTTTGGATAATCATAAAGGCATTAAAGAAGGAGATAAGAGAAAATGATATTTGAATTAGTTATCCTATTAAAAGTCCCTAAAAGTCAAAACTAATTTTATATTTGGATTCTATACGTCAAAATCAGTCAAGGTGTGAATTTTGGTTAATTTTGGAGGTCGTTTGCACCCTCAAATAAGGAAAGATAAAAGTTAAATAATTTAAATAGGACTTTATTTGATTTTGTTTGGGAATGCAATTGAATAAGCTCATTATTCCTCGCCGTTAGATCCAAATCGGATGCCAGGGGCATCATCTTCAACCTTGCGTCATTTATGGAAACATGCTTATTATATGTGATTTTCTAATATGGATTTCTCCCTCTACAATCCATCTTTTTCCGATATTTCTTCGCCCACAAATGGCTCTCTTGATTCCGCACCTAGTGATCCTAAACTTGCGCCATTTTATCAAGAAATCAGGAAACGCCCAATTCTTGGTCAACAAGGCTTCGTGGCCACCTCTCTATTTCTTGACTCACACACCCACACCTATAAATAACCCAACTATTGACTTCGTGGGATCCTTTGTAATTCTACCCAACTCCCAATTTCAGTTTTCATCCCTGTTTTGAACCCCGACAAGCGGCTGAAGGTGTGCATCTTGCGGCGCCCTTCTCTCTCACATCTCTTCGTCTCTGACTAAATAAGAGGTACCTTTAGATCTGGCTTCTCCTTATCTTTCTTTTGAGTATCTGAGCATCGAGTTTTGTGGTCGGTTGCGAAAATGCCCAAAATCCTTGCAAGCAGCAGCTTGCGGTTGTCGGCCATGTCGGGCTGACTGAAGGGGAAGACAACCCATGTCAGTTTACATTTCTACCCTCGCACGCTCCTCTCTTATCTCACTGTACTCACGCGGGGGCACTCCAATCTTTTTGTTTTTTTTAAAATGAAGTGCCTACGTGGCAAGTTATCATTGGTCTGTTTTAGAAAATTTGTATCTTTTGATTTGTTGGTCGAAAAATAAAAGTAAGATATGTTTTGGAATCGGGAGAATGTAATCTATCTAATAAAAATATTTTCGTGGTTTTATTCTGATGTTTTCGAATATGTATTTTTAAGGATGATTTAAATTACTCTAAAATATGGAAAATAGCCTAAAAAGTTAGTATCTCAAAAATATACAAACATATATGTTATTTTGATCAGAAGAAAGTAAATAAGACAATAGTGAGGTTTTCAGAGTCTAATTCGATCATTTGTGGAAAAACTTCATAGTTTCGGGGATTGAATCTTTAATAATTAAACATAGTATTAATACATGGATCTAATGTTGATATTAGGAAAAGTGGAACATGGAATCGATTAAGTGGTGCAAGTTGATAATTGGAATCAATATTAAAGGTATGTGCATTTAACCTTTCAGTTGGGAATTATTTGTTCCTTAACCTATGCTTTCCATAATGAGGCTTATTTGAACCTTATATTCTACTCTCTTGAATCTATTGCTATACTTGCCTCATAATCAATTTGGGATATTGTTCTTGGGTCTTGGTACCCCACTGCCATGTTTTTTTTGGGTACTAGTAGACTACTGTCCTGTAAAATCACATCTCCGGTTATCCATTCAAGACCTTGCTAGGAGCTTTTTGAATCCCGCCATGTTGTGCCAGCTAGCTGAGGTTCGCATGTGGCGGCTCGATTGCCGTGGTGCCTGAGGGAGCGAGATGAGAAGAGGGGCGTGGTCAGAGTGATTCGCTCCAAGACCTATACAGGTTGGGAATATGGGAGGTTAAGCCAGTGGGAGTTACCCAAGCTGCGATCGAGACGTTCATGAAGAAGGCCCCGCCGAAAATTCGTACGAGGTCCATTGGCACCAAGGTCATGCAACTGGCAATCCTCCATCGCGTTGATGAAATCCCTGCTATTCGCGCTATCAAAAGAGACACTCCCAAACTTCTTTGAGGGATACATGACCACAGTAAAGTCTCCGATAAATAACCATGGAGCTTGAATAGAGCTTGCTAGGATTTGTAGTTGATGCCAGAGCAAGCGACGACTTGCTCTTGTGGTTCCTGCGTAGACGAAGGTGAAGAATTTGTCCTGGATTCTGCAATGGATAAATTGTTTATGGGAGGAGATTACTTCCAGCTGGACATACGCCTTCCACAGGAGCCAGATGCCCCCTGCGTAGCCCACCGCCTCGACCCTATGTGACTAGGGGAAGCCCAACCACTTGATGATTGTGAGGGCTTTGCTGCCACTGCATTTGGGCTCGAAGATGGCTATCACAGACACTCCATAGAGTGCCACCAGGTTAGAAGCTGCACGTTGGGTATCATCATCACCCATACCCTGGGTATTCCATGCGATTAAGTTCATTGGGGGGAGGGTTCTAGGGGTGAGGATCCCATCTGCCTCACTTCATCTTCAAGGTCCTGGAGAAGGGTTTGCTTCCCACGTTTCCGCATGGAAGTGTGACCCGGGTCCCCGACGTTCACCACTTTCCTATTCCGCAGGTGTATCCCAGCCATGGGTTTAGCTGGGCTTCTATATGAGGTGTAGCCCGGGGTTCTACTACCTTGCCCCCTATCGAGAACGTCGTCGACAGGAAAGGGTGTTCCTGAGACACCAGAGATTCCCGCCCTTGTAGGACCTCATCTCCTCGCGGTGTTGCTGCTGTGTGCTCGGTTGTGTTTGTCTGATCAGGGGCGACATCCTTCGTTTGATGTTCCCTTCCATCCTGCGCGTCCAACCTCTTATCCTTCTTCGATTGTAGTTTCCATCATTTCCAGTCGATGCTTGATGTCAGCTTTTCCGCAACCTATTCCGCATCTACAACCTCGACTGGATCGTCTTCATCTCGATTTGGTCCGCCAGGTCCTGGAACTTATTGCGGAAGATGGGTTGCTGCTTTGGTTTGGCGTTGGTAGCGGCCTTCCTAACCTTGCACTTGAAGGGTTGAGCGTGAATCGCTTGTGAGAACCCTTCCTTCCGCGACGGGGAGTCAACGACGATCGAGCCGGCTGTTAGAGCCTCCTGTCTTGCTTTGTTCTCCAGTTCAATTCTTATGCGACAGTCCTTTTCCGAGTGGCCGGCATGTCCGCAGTGAAGGCATATGAAAGGAATATTCTCGTATTCGATCTTGTATTGTGCATGTGCGATTACCACCTCCGGAATCAAGGGTTGGGACATATCCAACTCTACTGCGATGCAGGCGAACTTCCCTCGTCGCTGCTGCTTCGTCTGCATGTCCACCTTTACTGTTTTCCCTAGGTAGTCGCCGACCTCCCGCAGAAGTGCCTCATGGTACAAGTGGATCAGAAGGTTGAGAATCCTGATCCATGCAACCAACCTAGGGGGGGTTGCAATCAGCGGGGAGAAACACGGTGACCACCGCTGAACCGTTAAGTATGAGCCGAAAATCGGCCAAGGGCCTCTGGCGAGGGCATTGATATAGTCTTCCTCCGTTTGTAGTTGGATGATGAAGAAGTCATTCTCCACTTCAATGAGGCTGAAACCTCCAACTGGATTCTAAAGAAGCTTGATGCGGTCACGAAGAGTCATGTACCCTATTTCTCTTGAAATGAGTTTGACAATGACTGTATACTTCCAGGGTTGAAGGATTTCTGAGAGGGCTTCATCTCTGATGTCAAAAGTCTTCTTGCCGTTCTCGGTGTTGATCACTATGTCTTGTTTGCGAAGTTCAATCCCGTAGGTGTCAGCGTCGATATTTATCCATCCTTCCCCCCTCCCCCTTGGGACGTCTTTGGAGACAGAATCCCTGTAGGAAAGGCGGTTCTGCATGTTCTGCGGTCCACTTGGAGTTGCAGCCCCGTTCTCCGATAGGGAGGGGAAGTGCTGTGCACGAGTTCCTTCATCAACTTCCATGGCCGATGATGGATTTTCAGAGGGTTGCGGCGGGTTCATTCGGTTTTGGTTGTAGGACAGGTGCATGCATGTCGTTCCGATGGGGACCGAGTTCCTGTGTTGTCCCGGATCTCCATCTCTGTCTTCTTCAGTCTGGAAAGTACCACCATGGCGGCCGCCGACTAGGGCGCTCGCAGACCCTCTAGGGCTTCCCATAACGTAACAATGCCAAAAACACACTTAAAAGGTTTAAGATCCCACTACCATGTTCTACATATGAGATTCTATTACTTGCCATAGTTTTTAGCATGTTGATTTTATTAGACTAATTAACTAGTGTAGTGGTACTTGTATGTACAACCACCCATAGTTGGGGAATGTGTTATTTCTCCCCTGGGGAACGTGTTATACTCCCCCGCACATGAAATATGTGCAGGTGACTGGGAATGTGTTACTCTCCCCTCACCCTTTTGGTTGAAGGTCTGGTAGGTGCCTCAACCCTACATAGTTAAGATAGTCAATATTAATCATACATGCAATCCTTGGTTATTTATTGTTTATGGCAAGCATCTATTGAAATATTCTTTTATATATACGAACTCATTCTCTTGATTGTCTTCATCTTATGATGAACCCTAGCCTGTTTTACATGTTTTGCTCATCTTGTTACATTAGAATAGCTTTTTGACACATACTTTTATTTTCCTTCCCTCTAGCTGGGTGCTTTCCCAACCACCTAGATGTGGAGCAAGGTGATGAATAGGACTTGAAGATCTTAGCTTGGCTTGGACTTAGCTGATGGATATGTTGCTTGGAGACAAAAGTGGAGTAGTCTAGACTTCCCTCTATCTAGATCCTAGTTGTGTATGATGATGTAAAACTGTAAAAGGGAGATTTTTGATGTATCTTGTACAATCTTTTATGAAATTGAATATAGTGAGAAAATTTTTATTCCGCTGCTTTCCAAATGAGTTTTGATTATCATAATTAGTAGAGGGTGGTTTATTCCCACTCTTTACACTAACAAGGAGGATGGAGCAACAAAATAACAAAAGGAAAGGGAGGTGATGAAGAAGGACTAGAGGAAGGAGCTGGGTAGGCTTACCAGGGAAAATAAGAACCTTTGATATGTCCATGCTCCTATGGAATATCAAAGGTGGGTGTGATGGGTACAAAAAGAAGGAGATCCGAGAGTGGATTGCTTCTAGTGGGCATTCCTTGGTAGTTTTGGTGGAAGAAAAAATAAGGAGGCAAAATAATAACAACATTAAATAGTTATTTCCTCAAGGATGGGAGCATGTGTCTAATCTAGAGCATTCTGAGTTGGCTAGAGTTTGTGTTGCATGGAAACCAAATGCATGGTAGGTTATTGTGATACATATATCAAATCAACATATTACAATGGAGTGCAAGAATGTAGACGTATTACATATGTGGTTGACAACTGTGTATGCTTATAATGATGCAAATAGGAGGCAAAGTTTATACTAGAAACTAATAAATTTATCTAGGAAAATATCTTATCTGTGATTGGTGATTGGTGACTTCAATAATGTCTGACTGCAAGCTGAGAATATAGGTGGAAGACTAGGAGTGAATGCAGTGATTAATGATTTCAATTATACCATTGATTAGGATGGACTTTTTTAACTGCCTATGGTTGGTGGGGACTTGTTCACTTGGAGCAATGAGAGGAAGTCAGAGGATAGAATTGCAAGCAAGCTTGATAGAGCTCTAGTAAATGAGGAGTAGATGCAAATATTTCCTAATGTGTAGGTTAAAGCCAGTGTATCTGAGTTGGTGGCCATGCCCCAATTTTAGTGAAAATTATTGAAAAGAAATAAAAGAAAAGACCTTTCAGGTTCCTGAACTATTGGGCTGATTAGAAGGGATTCAATGATGTCATTAGAGAAAGTTGGAACATCAAAGTGGAGGGAAATCCAATATATGTGTTTGCAAAGAAACTGGCTAAGATCAAGTGTGCACTCAAAAGTTGGGCCAAGGAGAAGGTGAACGTTCCCAATATGCTGAAGGAAACCAAAGAAGAATGTAAGGAGGTCAGGAGATTGATGCTACATGATCTACTAAATGAAGAGTTGATAGAGAAAGATAGTGAGCTGGAAATGATGCTAGAAGACTTAAAGAAGGCTGAGGAAAAGTTCTACTGAGAGAGGAGTAGAGAGAAGTGGATGGAATATGATGATAAATATACCAAACTATATCATTTAGCTATTAAGTGGAAAGAGGCCGACAACATCATTTCAGAGCTTATTGATAGTGATGGGAATGTTGCCAACAAGAAGGAGGTCTTGGAAGAACAAACTATCTAATTTTATTCTTCTATGTGCAATAAGGAGTTTGATGACAAGCTAGAAGAGGAGATGGAGTGGAAGGTTAAACTAGAAAGTACTCATAATAGCATACTCAAAAGGGAAACAAATGAGAAAGAAGTCAAAGATGCACTCTGGAGTATTGGTAGCAACAAGGCACCATGTTTCGATGGTTTTAATGATTTTTCTATAAAAATGATGGGATACCATAAAGAAGGACATGATGGCATATGTGAGATGGTTCTTAGCAGGAGGAAATATGGTCAAACATATTAATCAATCTTTCCTTCCCAAGAAGAAAGTGACTGCTTCCGTTGCTGATTTTAGACCTATTGCATGCTGCTCGGTACAATATAAAATTATTGCAAAGATCCAGGCTGCTAGATTGAAGACAATACTTTCCTATCTTATTTCTGCAAACCAGGGGGCGTTTGTGAGGGGAAGGAGCATTAGTGATTGTGCTTTAGTGGAAGGCGAGTTCTTACAAGAGTACAATGCTATGAGAGGGAGTAGGAAGACATGCTTAAAGCTTGATGTGTCTAAAGCTTATGATAGCGTGAGATGGGATAAATTATGGTGGATCATGAAGCAGATGGGGTTCAATGAGTAGTAGAATGGTTGGATTAAATAGTGTGTGGGGACCACTAGCTTCTCTGTACTAGTTAATGGCACTTCTACAGGTATGTTCAAAGGAGGCAATGGACTGCGTCAGGGGGACCCACTCTCTCCTTTGCTCTAGGTGATTGTCATGGAGTACTTTACCCAGAAGATGCACAGAGTAGAAAGAAGCAAGGTGATTAGACCTTACATAGTTCATGGCACTAAAGTGATGACACACCTGATCTTTGTAGATGACGTCCTTGTCATTATGGAAGCCAAACAAAATACTATAGGGAATTTGCAGGACATGTTTAGGAGGTCCGGGGAAAGATGGGGCTGAGTGTTAATACTCACAAGACTCATCGTTTTCTATCCAAGAATTGATACCTAATAGAAGACCCACTGAAGAAATCCATGGGAGTAGAGTTGGGCATGTTTCCCACTAAATATCTAGGATTTTCTTTAGTAGGAGGCAACCTACATGTTAAAGACTTTACTGATTGCATAGATAATTTGGAGGAAATGACCAATAGATGGCCAACATAGAAAACGTCAATCGTTGGAAGAGCTACTCTTTTGAAGGAGGCAGTTGAGGGACTTCTGATCTTTTGGGTAGAACAAGGAGAAATTCTTGGGGTAGTGTTGGATAGAATGGAAATGAAGATGGCAAACTACCTTTGGGCTAGTACACACCATCCAATGAAATATGCATGCTTGACACTCCCGAAAGATGAAGGCAAGTTGGACTTGAAAGCACCAACAAACATGGAAAAGTGGAGAACAATGAGAAGAAGAATTATATATTAAGAGGGCACATCTAATTGGGGAAAATGGATGAGAGAAATATATCCTAGAGGATTGGACTTCATACCAAAGACAAGAGAAGGATATTCAGGAACCATCAATGTTATGATGGAAATGTGGCAACAAGATAGACATTTGTTTGATCCACATGAGGCGGGAGGATGGAAACTCAAAGATACAAAGATCAATCTATGGGAAGTAAAATGATCCAGAGCAACAAAGGATAGGCACATGGAGCATGTATGGGCTGGTATTCAGGTTTCAAAGTGGAGAATGTACGTCTATAAAATTCTACACAGCACTTTGGCTACGCTAGATAAAATACATGAATGGTATCAAGATGTTACTACTATTTGTCTACTCTGTAAAGAGGAGGATGAATCTCATATGCACTTGTTTAGTTGATGCACGTTTACAAGGGAGGTATGGGAGATTATATGTGAAAAATTCAGCCTAAACATGCAGTTGAAGGAAGAGCCACAAAGAATGTTGTCTAACTGTGGGAAAAGTGATAGAAAGAGGATCTTGTTTGTTTCCCTATGCTATGAAATATGGGAGGAAAGGATTGCACGAAGACACGGAGGCTCAACCACTCTATCCACAATTGATGTAAACATTTGTAAATGTGTCAAACACAAGTTGCACATTAGGTAGGAGTGTGAGTTTTTACTCCGTTTTGATGTATCACACTGGGCTATATGTAACTCTTGACCCTCTACATTCATACATATATACATACATACATACTTGCTTAAGTGGTCAAGCATAGTGTCCTCTAACAAAGGGACCTGGGTTCAAATCCCAGTTGCCGTCTTAATTTACCACCCTCCCAGGCGATCGACCTCCACTATAGGCGTGGGAGGGGGGAATCTTTCTCTCTTATTCCCATACATACTTACATACATACATACATACATACATACATACATACATACATACATACATACATACATACATACATACATACATACATGGCAGATGACAGTATTGATGATGTCTGATCAATACATTACTCTAGATTGCAAGAACATAGCTGGTTTGCATATGTGTTTGACTGTAGTGTATGCCCATAATGATGCAAAGAGAAGGACTGAACTCTGGCGTGACCTCGCTTTGATCTCTATATAGATGATGACACTGTGGATGGTGATTGGTGACTTCAACAATGTCAGGCTACAGGGTGAGAAGATAGGAGGTAGACTTGCACTGCGTGCGGTGATTGATGCTTTGAACAAGGCCATTGATAAAGCACAGTTGATAGAGCTACCCATGATAGGTGGAGATCTCTTCACATGGCACAATGAACAAGATTCGAAATATATAATAGCAAGCAAATTGGACAGAGCATTGGTGAATGAGGAATGGTTAAAACTCTTTCCCAATGTACATGTGAAGGCAGGTGGTTCTGAGCTAAGTGATCATGCTCCCCTTCTTGTACAGATTTTTAAGAAAAAGCAAAAATGAAGACCGTTCAGATTTCTCAACTACTGGGCTGAGTGGAAGGGCTTTGATGATATTCTGAAGGAGGTATGGAGCACACACATACATGGGAATCCCATGTTTGTTTTTGCTAAGAAGCTATATCTTCTGAAATCAACCTTGAAGAAGTGGGCGAAAGAAATGGTCAATATTCCCAAATTGATATTGGAAACAAAAGAGGAATGTAGTGATGTGAGGAAGCCTATGTTGGCTGATCCGCTCAATTATGAACTAATAAAGAAGGATAGAGAATTGAGGATGATGCATGAGGACCTAAAAAAGGCAGAAGAAAAATTCTTTTGGCAGAGAAGCAAAGAAAAATGGATGGAAGATGGTGATAGAAACACAAAGCTCTACCATACCACAATGAGGAAAAGGGAGGCTTCCAACATCATCTTTGAGTTGATTGACAAAGATGGTCACGTGGTTAATAAACAAGAAGACATAGAAGACAAAGATGTGCAGTTCTACAGTGATCTCTATAACAAAAACTTTGGTGCTAAGGAGGAGGACGAAGACATAGACTGGAAATTCAAGCTCGCAAGCACCCACAACAATATCCTTACAAGGGAGGTTACTAAACAAGAAGTCAAAGATGCCTTATGGAGTATAGGCTGCAATAAATCTCCTCAGTCAGACAGGTTCAATGCTTTCTTCTACAGAACTGCTTGGGATATGACACGAGTTTACCATGCGTAAAACGCAAGTGCACGCGTCAGAGTAATATAGGCATTTGTGAGGCCCGAGTCGAACTCAGGGAAACGTAATTATTGGTAGACTACTACTAACTACTTGCAATCAGCTAGACTGATTAAAATGATTTAAGAGTTGTTTGAAAAAGAAAAGAAAAATAAAAGAGAACATAACAATCGATTAAATGTTTGGTTTAATCAATTCAAATGGGAATCTTTAGGATTGCAGTTTCACCATAGGTTCTCATTGTATTCATTCCTACACAGTTAACCTAATCCGTCTCTCATTTCGGGTAGTGGCCTGTATTCAAAATTGCTCACTTTCGTGATACAGTTCACTACCTAAATTTAGGTCGGTTCCACGGTAGTAGTAACCTATACCCTAAACTAGGTGTATGAGGTCCATACTCTAGGTTTCCACCATTAACTGTACATCGCCTTGTTCAAAGGATTTATTAGTTAATGTGAATTTCGTCTCTTTTCAACCGTTAATTCTTCTTTCAAAGTAATTAAAGGCATTATATTATCATTAGGGTGATCAATCATAATGATATAATGGAGAAAATGAAATCATACCACGAATTTAAGAGACAAATTATGAAATACTATGGTAAAAATGTCATACAACAATCACTCGGGCTACTCCTGGTCCTAAAGATAAAGGGGATTAGCCCCACATGTTCATCTCAATGAAAGACATGACAAGAGAAAGGGAAAACATGGGAAAAACATGGATAGAAGTGATGTAAACCCCTGAACGGAGGAGATTCGGGCATTCCTCGGCGTAGAATGAACAATCTACAGCCTTCCGGCGGTGGAAAACTTCTTCTGCAACTCTCGGAATGGTCGGGGCATGGCTCTGGGCTCCATTCTTCTCTCCTCTCCTCCTTGAGACTTGTGTAATGACTAATGATGTGATACCCTACTTAGGGCCACCGTAATTAAGTATATGCACCACTTTAGATCGCCAAAAGATCACCACCGTACGATTAGCAATGATCAGTAACAAAACTTGATCTGACGGCGTTGATACCATCGACGCGGGTTGATGGTATCGACCTATCTTCCTTTTTCTGATGTTCCACGCTGATGCAGACTCGATACCATCAACTTTAGTGTCGATGGTATCGACACCTTTAGGCGTCGCTTTTATCACCAATCTGACGCTGAAGCTGGGCGAGGTCGATAGTATCGACTTTGTGTCGATAGTATCGACCAATTGACTACTGGCTCACTGTAGGTATCTCACTACCATCAACTTCAGTGTCAATGGTATTGACTGATCTTGGTTCCTTGCGGCTGTCTCACTGTGGCCGAGTCGATACTATCGACAGCTGTCGATGGTATCGACAGCTGCATATATTCATTTTTCCTGAAAATTCAAGATAAATCCGAATCAGCCTTGCTAAAACACATCCATATGATCATTTAAAACCAAAAAGATGAAATACAGTAGATTTGATGCAAAATGAGATTATAGACTAAAGCGAGTGAATCATGTGATACTAGCCACAAAAGTGACTAAATAACACATAAAACACATGTAAAATTAGTCTATAAAAGCGACTCAAAATCCTCGCATCAAACTCCCCTAAGATTAAACATTGCTCGTCCTCGAACAACAAAACTATAGAATAAAATTATGAGGGTCAACTAAAGAACATACTATCACAACAGACATTACCATATGATTCCCACCAGACATTCACATACTGACCCTCACTAACCACAGAATGGTAACTACCCTATAGGTGACAATGATCATCCATAATAGATATCCACTCCAAGATTGGTGAACACTATCAAATAAGGCAGTTAATATAATAAAATCTTCCGGTTCAAACTTGGTGCATCTTGTGATCTCCTATCTATGTTACTCATAACCTAACTACCATCTAAATGGAAGCAGATCTCCTGAAATACAAACGTGAGAAGATAATCACGGGTGGCCTACCATTTTGAGCAACGGGTGGATGGGATAGGCAGTTTATGTAAGAAAAAGTAACACAATACAGTTTGACATGCAACAATACAAAAAATGACCTATATGATGCTCATGCATATGGAAATGACATAATGCTTACATTTTAGGTGGAATGATGCATGCACTATCTTTCCATCCCGATGAGAGATAGAATATCTACAAAACTACACATGTGCTTGTTCTTCTTATTATGCATGTGAACAAGTTCCTTCCTCTTTCTGATCTTCACTTACTTATTATTTTTTCTTTCTTTTTTTTTTCTTTTTTTTTCAGCCCTAATTTTTCTCCATGAACTAAGATGAAATTTGCACATCTTTGTCTTGGGCTTATTCTCATAACTGCTGTTTTTGCTTTTTTCATTGTATTTTATTTTTCAGAAAGTATGAAACAAGTTCCTTATTTTTAGAAGAAGAAAGGCACATTACGTAAAAAATGGTTAAAATTATGCAAAATGCAACTAAGATGACATTGACATGCATTCTAAAATTTGTGCATGCACGACTATAATGCAACATTTTTTTTTCATATATGCAACAGATGTAAAAACTAACTTACAATGCAATCCTATCTATATGATATGCACTCAAGAGATGACAAACTGTAAAGTGCTCCCAATTCTTATGGTGGAGTGTAAATGAGATGAGGTGGATAGATCACCAGATTAACAGACAGAACCATTAGAAGATATTATATGTCCCTCCTTACTGAAATGTGTAAAATCAAGGAGTTTCTCCCTCTTGTTTCAGATTAAAGTCTCATTACCATTTGATCAGTTTAGGCTCAACATCCAATTCCGTCCACTTTTCTTGAATCATAGGCATGTACAGTTGTGATCTTATGTTTTAAATTTGACAAACCCAATTATTTTCATAAGTTAAGTGCTCAAGTTCAAACAAAGCAAGCTTGCAATTTCCTGAAATTTTTTCAAATTTACCCATAACTCCCATGTGAAAAACATAGACATGAAAAATTTCATTAGACATCCACGGATACACTAGATAACATGTGGATCCTAAAAGCTACAAGCTAAGAAATTTATAAAATAAAAGAAAAGGCAATAAATGATAAAAATAAAGGAAAATAAAAGATAGAAACTGTTCCATCTCCCCCCCCAAGCTTGAATTCGACTATGGCCTCATAATAAAAACAATCTCAGCAGGTGGAACACTGATACCATTTATTTCTCAGGTGGCAGGTACTGTGGTGGGTACTGTGGGGCGCTGGCTTCCCATGATGGATATTGCCCCTGGAAATTTGGATCATATGGGGGCATGGGTGGGGGTTGAGGATATCCCCCGAAGTAGTTTTGGCTCCAGTAGTGATCATAGAACGGCTGCTGCTGCTCGATCCTCCCCAATCGGTCGTAGACCTGCTATTGACTGGCGCACAACTGACGTTCATTCTTGAAGATGGCTTGTTGATTAACATACAACCGATTTGTAGTATCCTGGATATCAGCAAATGACGCAATATGCTATTGTTGCGTCTCCTGAATGCTCTTTAGCATGGTGTACATGCCCTGCATAGAATAAATATCCTCTCATTGTTGAGAGGGTGGTGGTGGCTGAGGCTGCAAGGATGATGAAGCACCTGGGTAGAAGCGTGGCCGCTTCCTAGGTGCCACTCGTGAATGAAGAGGAGTAATAATATCCTCTTCCTCCTCCTGCTCGTCACTATCATCATTGTCATTGTCGTCCTCGTCTTCTCCACTGTCGAAGTCGTCGATGGAAATTATGGGCCATCTGAAATGCTGGGCCCCCTGAATGTTGAAGACGGGATTTGGAAGGGCGCACTCTTGATAGTCTTTGTTTACGTGGCAATGTGCATATACCACACCATCACGAACTGTCAACAAGTTAGACCGATGCAAATGAAGAAGGTTGACAAAGCTTTTACTCAACAAGGGAGGCATTGAAGAAAGGTCTAGCCTGAGGTAGAGGGCTAGAGGAGTGATGAGTCCCCCAAAATGAATTGGGGCCCACCGAGTACTTTGCTTCACTGCCATTACACGCGTTAGGAAGAACACGCCCCCGTTAAGCTTGCCATGTGTCAGCAGATTATATAAAAAGAAGAGGTCGGTCTCTTGGAATTTTCTCAGTGAAAGATCTCCTCGAGCGAAGAAGGTAATACACAACATGCGGTGTAAAACCTGCACAAAAGGATGCTCAAAATCAGCCACCGCGGCATTGTGATAGCTGATCGTTTTACCTTGAGGGGTTTTCACCAGCTTTGTGAACATGGCATCGTAATCAACTCAATTGTCTGGCCGCCAGTGCTATTCGGTGGAGTGCCACCAATTGTAGATGGAGTTGAATTGCTGCATAGTAAGATTATAATTCCTGTTGAAGAGCCAGAAAGACATGCGGCCCTTGATCCATTCCCTGTCAGAGGCGTTGAGGTCGTTTGGGACAACACAAATATCAAGCGACGCCATGAACTCCACCACCAATTCTTTATAAGTCGGCCACTCGCCGAAAAAGGGGTGGCCCTCCACATGATGTGTGATCACATTGTCGAGCCTTCTTGTGCGCCCCTCCTGACCATGGAGGACAAACATCATGTTATACTTAAATCTGAGATCTCGGATCATTTGTCTGTCACAATATCAAGTCGGCTCAATAGTCCTTTTCAGTAGCTCCTCGTAAACCTTCTTCACATCCACAGAAGGATGTGCAAGTCGGGGGCGAGCGATGGAGCCTAGAAGGGGCAGAATAAACATCTCAATCGCCATTGGTGCCGCGCTCGAAGATGATGCAACCGTGTTCCTCCTCATGATGAAAGAAAGAGGACAGAAGAATGGAGCTTGATGAAGATTGGAGTTGCTCGAAGAAGATGATCTGCAACGTCGATGAAGAGCTCGGTGAAGATTGCTCGATTGCTCTTTGCTCGGTAAAGATCTCTGGCTGCTCGAGATGCTTGGCACAAGAGTTGAGGGGATTCACTCTGAAGGTGTGAATAGAAATGAAAAACTACCCCTCCTTTTATAGCTGAATCTGTCGCTACTGTCGCTCCGTCGATACCATCGACGGGGTGTTGATGGTATCGACACCTGGAGCACAATCCACTCTTTGAGACCATCGACGGTTGTTGATTGCTTGATGTGGGGGCCCAAATCGATGACGTGTCAATACCATCGATGAGGGTCGATGGTATCGACCCATCCCATGGATCGACTTCTGAAATTGACGGGCTCCGTTGATTTCTTCTCACGGATCGGTGACGTGTCACGTCGATACCATCGACTGGGTGTCGATAGTATCGACTGGGTGTCGATAGTATCGACTCTTTATGGTTCGATTACCCTCGTGAGTCCTGGCCGCCGCTTCCTCGCTGACCCCGGGTCGATACCATTGACAGGGGTGTCGATGGTATCGACTTCACTGAGACAAATTTTTTTTTAAATCTTCAGGGATCTTGCGAGCATCGACTTTCTGGTCGATACTATCGACCCGACACTATCTTTTTCTTTAATGTCACTGATGGTAGGTCGATACCATCGACGAGTCCATCGATTGGTATCGACTCAGAAATTTTTTTGCAGCCACGTCCTGTACCCACGTCGCTACCGTCGACATTGTGGTCGATGGTATCAACTTTAACTCAGTACTGCACACTGAACAAAACGATTAAGGTATCATTTTTACACACAAAATGAAATTAAACAAAACTAACTTACAAATGCGAAAGAAATTAAAGGAACTACAAATTAAAACTACTAATGGTTGGGTTGCCTCCCAACAAGCACCCATGTTTATTGTCTTAGGCTAGACGCAATAAAGCTCTGCATTCATCCTTAAGTGCCATGAGTTTAACCTCATGCACTTTTCTCATGTAGTTCTTGCCAAAGTAAAGCTTCAACCTGTGACCATTAACTAAGAACGTGAGCTCTCCATCTCTCACCATAATAGCACCATGTGGGCGCACCTCCTCCACCACAAAAGGTCCACTCCACCTAGATTTCAATTTCCCAGGATGAAGCTTCAGTCTCGAGTTGAACAGTAAAACACGATCACCCTTTGTGAAAATGCACGTTTGAATGTGGCGGTCATGGATTTGCTTTGTCCTCTCTTTATAGATCCTTTGATTCTCATAGGCATTCATCCTAAGCTCATCAAACTCATTTAGCTCCAATAGTCTTTTTTTTCCTACATCATCATAACTCACATTTAGCTTCCGTAGTGCCCAGTGCGCCTTGTGCTCTAACTCAACCGACAAATGGCAAGCTCACAAATAAGACAACCTAAAAGGCGTAGTGCCTATAGGTGTTTTAAACGCGGTCCTATATTACCATAAAGCATCCGATATGAGTGCACTCCAATTCTTTTTGGAAGATGCCACTGTGCGTTCCAATATCTTTTTGATCTCACGATTGGAAACCTCAACTTGTCCTTGAGTCTGTGGGTGATACGGGGTACCAACATTGTGTTTGACCCCATATTTGCTCATTAGTGTAGAAAATTTCTTGTTCGTGAAGTGGGTGCCACCATCACTTATAATCATACGAGGCACACCAAACCTGCAAAAGATATGTTCTTTCACAAACCTACACACTACCACAACGTCATTAGTTCTTGTGGGTATTGCTTCTACCCGCTTCGACACATAATCAACGGCCAACAAAATATATAAATTAGAATTTGAGGACACAAATGGTCCCATAAAATTGATGCCCCATAAGTCAAATACCTCAACTTCTTGAAACACATTGAGGGGCATCTCTTGCCACTTTGAGATATTACCTGCCCGTTGACACGTGTCACATCTTTTCACATAGTCATAGGCATCCCGAAAGAGTGTAGGCCAATAAAGACCACTCTCTAACACTTTGGCCGCTGTCCTTGTGCTCGCATGATGGCCTCCAGTGGGTAATGTATGACAGTGTGTAAGTACACTCTCATATTCATCCTCTGGTACACACCTACGTAAGATGCCATCCCTGCACTGCCTCAACAAAATGGGGTCATCCCAAAAGTAATATCTTAAAGAATGGAAAAATCTCTTCTTTTCTTGAAAATTCCAATCGTCCGTTATTTCCTTACATGCAAGATAATTTACAAAGTGCGAAAACCACAGATCTTTGGATTTTATGGAAAGAATTTTCTCATCGGGAAATGTCTTAGTAATGGGTATTTTGATATCTCACTCATCTACCCGCTCTAACCGAGACAAATGGTCTGCAACCACGTTCTCAATACCCGCCTTGTCTTTAATTTCAATATCAAACTCTTGTAAGAGTAAGATCCACCTAATTAATGTAGGCTTGTCATCTTTCTTTTCCATTAAATATTTAATAGCAGCGTGGTCCATCCAAACCACAACCTTTGACCCCACTAAATATTGCCTAAAATTTTCAAATGTGAAAACCACGACAAGCAGTTCTTTTTCAGTGGTAGTATAGTTAAGTTGTGCATCATTTAAAGTCTTTGATGCATAGAAAATTACTGCAGGTTTGTTCTGAAAACGTTGTCCAAGCACAACCCCAATAACAAAATCCGATGCATCACACATGAGCTCGAACGGTTTGGTCCAATCCGGCATCTGAACAACCGGTGCCGAAATTAATTTTTCTTTAAGAACATTGAAGGAATGCATGCATTTATCATTAAAATCAAACACTGCGTCCTTCTCAAGCAATTCAGACAAGGGTTTAGCAATTTTGGAAAAATCTTTGATAAAACGGCGATAGAAACCTGCATGCCCAAGGAAACTCCTCACTCCCTTCACCGAGTTCGGTGGAGGTAATTTGGCAATAACCTCGATTTTTACTGGATCTACCTCCAGTCCTTTGCTAGACACCTTGTGCCCAAGCACTATTCCTTCGCTGACCATCATATGACACTTTTCCCAATTTAAGACCAAATGCATATCTTCACATCTTTGTAGCACTCTATCCAAATTGTACAGACACTCATTGAAAGATGCGTCGTGGATGGAAAAATCACCCATAAAAACCTCTAAACAGTGCTCAACCATATCCGAGAAAATAGCAAGCATACAACGCTGAAAAGTAGCCAGTGCATTGCACAACCCAAATGGCATGCGGCGATATGCAAAAGTCCCATAAGGACAAGTAAAGGTAGACTTCTCTTGATCCTTAGGGTCTATAGAAATCTGATTATAGCTGGAATAGCCATCCAAAAAGCAAAAATGAGAGCAGCCAGCCAACCGCTTTAAAATCTTATCAATAAATGGGAGCGGAAAATGATCCTTTAGAGTTGCGGAATTCAAGCGACGATAGTCGATGCAAACACGCCACCCGATTACCAATCGGGTAGTAACATGTTCATTCATAAGATCCTGTGTCATCATGATCCCTCCCTTTTTAGGGACTACCTGTGTGGGGCTTACCCACGTCGATTCTGAAATAGCATAGATGATGCCCGCTGAAAGGAGCTTGATCACCTCCTTCTTGACGACCTCCATCATGCTTGGGTTGAGTCGACGCTGTGGCTGAATCACATACTTGGCTCCTTCCTCAAGCCGGATCTTGTGCTGGCAAAGCGTAGGAGAAATCCCCTTAATATCAGCAACTGACCACCTGAATGCACCACGATGGTTCTTCAGCACGATCATCAACTTCTCTTCTTCACCGACACTCAGATATGCCGAAATAATCACCGGTAATTTTTCACCATCGGCTAAGAATACATACTTCAAGTGAGGGGGAAGTGGCTTCAATTCTAATTCCGGTGGACAGATCAATGATGATTGAAGAAGTGGTGGGAGTGGCCCAAGATCCTCATAATGCTTGGCATAATAGCATGGGAGCACTTGAAGCATCTTGACACATTCCTGTAACGACATGCTTCTCATCCAATCATGCATTATGTTGACAAGGCAAGCTTCAAGGGGCATTTATGGATATGCGTCAAGGACAGAACTTGCTATTGCATCATCCTCAGTAGAAAGAGGAATTTCCTCCTCTTCATCATTTGGATAACCCACAACTCTACAAAGAGAAACAACTTTTGTTTGTTCCATAATATCCACTGCCAGAGTCCCCTTATCTACCTTGGTCATTACATGAGCCATATCCAGAAATGGCTTCCCTAAACAAAGAGAAATGTTTTGATCAAAATGCTTCACCATGCGACATTCCTCCTTTGCCTGTGATTGTTTTGTACTTGGTGGCATAACCATTTCAAATCTGTCATCTACTATTCCCAATGTCAGACGACCTCTTCCCATTTCCAGTATCATATCAGCAGTAGCCTGGAAGGGTCTCCCCAGGAGTAGCTCATTCCCTTGGTCATCTTGCATTTCCATTACCACAAAATCAGCTGGAAATACAAATCTATCAGCCTTTACCAGGACATACTCACAAATACCATATGGCCGTACCACATAATTATCTACGAGTTGAATCATCATGTTGCTTTGTCTAGATTCCTTAAGACCCAGCTTTTTGAATGTCGAGAGGGGCATCAAGTTTATACTTGCCCCGGAGTCGCACAACGCTTCACCAAATTTCACCTTACCAATGTAACATGAAATATTGAAGCAACCCAGATCTTGTCATTTTGGTGGTAATGTTCCCAAAATGAAGGCGCTAACCTGCTCTTTAAGAACCACCACCTCAGCATCAGGAATTTTCCTCTTCTTGGTAATTATATCCTTCAAAAATTTACCATAAGAGGGTATCTGCTCAATAGCCTCTATCAACGGGATGTTAACAGAAAGTTTTCTAAAACTAAATAGGAGCTTTTTGAACTGGGCGTCCACTTTCTTTGCCTTTAGACTGTTTTGATAGGGAACTAGAACGGTCTGTGCCCTCTGATGTGGCGGCACATATGGTGTCCTCTTTTGAGTTTCTTCCTCAATAATAGGTTCTGCTGCGACTTTCTCTACTTCATCCTCTATTGGATCTATGATTGTGACCTCCTCTATAGTCTCACCTATGGTTTATGGCTGGGGTGTGCTTGGTTCATCGGTCCTAGAGTTTAAAATCTTCTTTCCACTCCTTAACAGAATTGCTTTGGCTTGTTGATTTCCTCCTGGAACATTTGTATTTCCTGGAAAACCTTAATGCATTGGTTTCTTCAAGCTTGAAATCTCTGCTGCCATTTGTGCTAAGGATGTCTCGAGTGTCCTCATCTGAGCCCCATGGCTTTGTAAGGTTTGCCCAAACTGATTCATGAACTCTCCCTGTTGCTTGATTTGTTGACCAAACGTGCTCATGAGTTCTTGATTCTATTTAATTACTTGATTGACCAACTCATTGCTCTTTTCTTATGCAGTGGGTTGTGGCTTAGCTTCCGGATCCTACAAGAAATTGTTGGGATCTTTCCAGGAAAATTTCTTATCTTTCCTCCAAGAATAGTCGTTATTCCTATATCCCTGTTGCTGACGCATGAATTTCACATGTGCTTCATAATCAGACTCTTCATTTTCTTTTGCCATAAATTTATTTACAATAAGATCCATCTTGTCATTCAGTTCTTTAATGGCTTTAGCATCCCCTATAAATCTAATTTGTTTAGGTGCATCTCTAGTACCCCGGGACTACTTCTTTGCCATGTTCTTAAGAATCTCCCAACACCTTGTATCAGTATTGTTCAAAAATAATCCTGATCCTGCTGAATCTAAATTGCTTCAGTCGTACTCATTAAGCGCGAAGTAGAAAATCTTCACCAGTTTTTCCTTGTCTAACCCATGATGAGGGCATCTTCTCAGCATTATCTGAAATCTTTCCCAGGTCTCCGAATAAGTTTCACCTGCATTCTGAGTAAAGTTGTGGATTTTCCGGAATAAATCATTAGTCTTCTCAGGTGGGAAGAAGCGTTCGAAAAAGACTTTGATCATCTGATCCCAAGTCTCAACAATCTCATCATCCAGATTATAGAACCACTCTCTTGCAGTTCCTGCCAGAGAACTTGGGAATAGTTTCAGGTACAGTGTGTCCTGCGGAAAATGATCGATCTTGATCATATCACAATTTTCCACAAAGGTGCTTATGTGGGCCACTGGATCTTTATTCTTTAGTCCATGGAATGCTTGAGTTTTGACTAGATTTATTAGTGCCAGATCAATTTTATAAGTCGGGATGTTGATTTCCTGCCTCTTGATCGACCCTTTCGGTGCGGAGGAAGAAGACGCCTTGATCTTTTCCCATATCATCTTTTCTTCAGCCATCTCTTCTTATTCAGAATCTGAATTTACTCTCTCAGATTGACTCTGAAGGTAGTGCTCCTCGTCGTCTGATCTCGAAGATGGGACCTCTAGTAATGACTGCACGTAGTCTGTGCTACGCATGCTCACCATGCACCATTACATGGAAAATGATATATTTAGTTAAGTACAGTGCTAGACGAATATAGATTTCTAAAAAATAGACAATTAATTGCAAGAATTTAAAAATGTAATTACAAGAAAAAGGTAGCCTAGAGTGGCCTCTTATAGCGCTCGTAGTGCCAACAATTTCCGTTTCCCCGGAAACGGCGCCAAAAACTTGACACACGTAAACCGTGCGTGCAAACACAAGTATACATATCAATGTAATGTAGGCCTTTGTGAGGCCCGAGTCGAACTCAGGGAAATGTAATTATTGGTACTAACTACTTGCAATCAGCTAGACCGATTAAAATGATTTGAGAGTTGTTTGAAAAAAAAAAGAAAAATAAAAGAGAACATAACAATCGATTAAATGTTTGGTTTAATCAATTCAAATGGGAATCTTTAGGATTGCGGTTTCACCATAGGTTATAGTTGTATTCATTCCTACACAGTTAACCTAATCCGTCTCTCATTCCGGGTAGTGGCATGTATTCAGAATTGCTCACTTTCGTGATACAATTCACTACCTAAATCTAGGTCGGTTCCACGGTAGTAGTAACCTATACCCTAAACTAGGTGCATGAGGTCCATACTCTGGGTTTCCACCATTAACTGTACATCGCCTTGTTCAAAGGATTTATTAGTTAATGTGAATTTCGTCTCTTTTCAACCGTTAATTCTTCTTTCAAAGTAATTAAAGGTGGTAGATTATCATTAGGGTGATAAATCATAATGATATAATGGAGAAAATGAAATCACACCACAAATTAAAGAGACAAATTATGAAATATTATGGTAAAAATGTCATACAACAATCACCCGAGCTACTCTCGGTCCTAAAGATAAAGGGGATTAGCCCCGCATGTTCATCTCAATGAAAGACATGACAAGAGAAAGGGAAAACATGGGAAAAACGTGTATAGAAGTGATGTAAACCCCTGAACAGAGGAGATCCGGGCGTTCCTCGGCGTAGAATGAGCAATCTACGACCTTCCGACAGTGGAAAATGTCTTCTGCGGCTCTCGGAACGGTTAGGTAATGGCTATGGGCTCCGTTCTTCTCTCCTCTCCTCCTTGAGACTTGTGAAATGACTAATGACGTGATACCCTGCTTAGGGCCACCGTAATTAGGTATATGCACCACTTTAGATCGCCAAAAGATCACCACCGTCTGATTAGCAACGATCTGTAACAAAACCTGATCTGACAGCATCGATGGTATCGACCCATCTTCCTTTTTCTGACATTCCACACTGATGCAGACTCGATACCATCGACTTTAGTGTCGATGGTATCGACACCTTTAGGTGTCGCTTTTATCACCGATCCGACGCTGAAGCTGGGTGAGGTCGATAGTATTGACTTTGTGTCGATAGTATCAACCAATTGACTGTTGGCTCGCTGTAGGTATCTCGCTACCATCGACTTCAGTGTCGATGGTATCGACTCATCTTGGTTCCTTATAGGTGTCTCACTATGGCCGAGTCGATACTATCGACAGCTGTCGATGGTATCGACTGCTGCATATATTCATTTTTCCTGAAAATTCAAGATAAATTCGAATCAACCTTGCTAAAACACATCCATATGATCATTTATAACCAAAAAGATGAAATACAGTAGATTTGATGCAAAATGAGATTATAGACTAAAGTGAGTGAATCATGTGATACTAACCACAAAAGTGACTAAATAACACATAAAACTCATGTAAAATTAGTCTATAAAAGCGACTCAAAATCCTCACATCAGGATACAATTAAAGATTATCTCCTAAAATAAGTTAGATGGTTCTTGGAGGGAGGTAACATGGTGAGACAAGTCAATCATGCTTTTCTGGTCCTCATTCCAAAGAAGAAGGTTACTGCATCTCTTGCCGATTTCAGACCCATTGCTTGCTGTTCTATACAATACAAAATCATTGCAAAGATTCTAGCTACCAGGTTGAAGCTGGTCCTTCCTTTCCTTATTTCTGAAAACCAATGAGCCTTTATCACTAGCAGGAGTATTAGCGACTGTGCCCTTCTTGCTGACGAGTTCTTAGCTGATTTTAAAGTGATGAGAGGGAGCCGAAAAGCTTGTCTAAAGCTTGACGTGTCCAAGGCCTATGATTGTGTCAAATGGGACAAGTTGTGGTGGATTATGCAACAGATGGGGTTCTCTAATACATAGATAGAATGGATGCAGCAATGTGTTAGCACAATGAGTTTTTCTGTTATGGTAAATGGCACATCGGCTGGTATGTTCAAAGGAACTAATGGGCTACGACAAGGTGACCCTCTATTGCCACTTCTATTTACATTAGTCATGGAATACTTTACAAGGAAGTTGAAGATAGAAAGCTGATTAAAGCATACACTATTCACGGAATGAAGGTAATGAGCCATCTTATTTTTGTGGATGATGTTCTTCTATTTATGGAGGCTAAAGTAGATATGCTTCTTGAGCTAAAAAATTTTCTTGGAGATTTCAGAGAGCAGATGGGGCTTCAAATTAATGCGAACAAAACTCATCTCTACCTCTCAAAGAACTATCATAAGATGGAACATAGACTGCAAGAAGCCATGGGCGTGGAGTTGGGCAAGTTTCCAACTAAATATCTGGGTTTTCTGCTTACAGGTGGCAATTTACAAGTCAAAGATTTTTTTGATTGCATTGATAGACTGGATGAAATGATTGCACGTTGGCCTACCCCAAAAACATCTATGGCTGGACGGGCAACTCTCAATAGAGAAGCCATGGAAGACCTTCTTATCTTTTTGGTGCAACAAGGCGAGATATAGGGTGTTGTGCTTGACAGGATGGATATGAAAATGGCAAACTTCATCTGGGCAGGCGAGTTTCATCCTATGTGCTATGCTATGCTGGCTTTACCTAGAGATGAAGGTGGTCTGCTGCTGAAAACACCTTGGGATATCGCTCGATGGGGGACATTGAAGAGAATCATCTTGTATCAAACACATGGCTCTGTATGGGGAAGATGGATGAGGGATAGATACCCACATGGGTTGGATTTCCAGCCAAGAACCCGAGAAGGTTTGACACACACTATTCAAATGATGAGGAGCTTATGGCCACAAGTGAAGCATCTCTTTTCTATGAACCATAGGGGGGGGAATGGCATATGATATATCCTAAGGCTGATCAATGGGAAATCACAAGGATGAGAGCGGAAAAAGATGGGACAATGGAGCAAATATGGGTTGGAAAACACGTTCCGAAATGGTCCGTGTGCATCTTTAAGATCTTACATGGTGCCTTAGCGACCATGGACAAAGTGCAAAAATGGAACAACAATATATCTCCTATTTGTTTCATGTGCAAAGAGGAAGAGGAATCCCATAACCACTTGTTTGGTGGCTGCAATTTCACTAAGGATGTGTGGGGAAAAGTATGTAAGGAGTTCCACCTGTAGATTGAGATGATTGATGATATCAAGAAGATGGTCAAGCACTGCGGCAATGCTGAGAAGAAGATGCTTTTGTTGGCTGCCTTGTGTTACCACATCTGGACCGAAAGAAACACACACAAGCACGGAGGTGTAGCTAGGGATGTGAGTACTATTGCTATGAAAATTTGTAAAGGTGTAAAAAAGAAGCTACAAGTTAGCTAGATGTGTGAGTTGCTCACGTGCGTGTTGTATAGTGAGTAAAGGGGCTATATGTAACTCTTGACCTCCTAAAATTGTAGGGGGAAGTCGAAATATATTTACCTTATTCTGATACATACATACATACATACATGTCTACAAGGAGTGGCTCAAGTGGTCAAGCACGATGTCCCCCAACAAAGGGACCAGGGTTCGAATCTCAGCTGCTGCCTTGATTTACCACCCTCCCAGGCGTTCGGACTCCGCCACAGGCATGGGAGAGGGGGGTTGAAATCTTTCTCTCTTAATACCATACATACATACATACATACATACATACATACATACATACATACATACATACATACATACATACATACATACATACATACATACATACATACATACATACATACATACATACATACATACATACATACATACATACATACATACTGTAACGTCCCAGGATTTGAAGCCTCGGATAAAAGGATCTTGATGCGATGATTTTGAGTCGCATTTAGAGACCTATTTCATATGTGTTTTGTGCCTAATTACTCATTTTCATGGATAATATTGCATAATTCACTTTATTTGGTCTTTGCCATCATATTATATCAAATCCCCTTTGTTTTACTATTTTGAGCATTATTTATCATCTTATTATAAATTGTGTGGATTTACTTGGTCTTGTTGTGAAATTTCAGGAAAAACAAGTATCTGCTTCCGTCGATACCATCGACGGAAGTCGATACCATCGACCAAGCCACAGGTTGTCAGCCGAGAAGAGCAATACAGAGTCGATACCATCGACACCTAAGTCGATGGTATCGAGATCCCTTCAAGTTGCTGGCGAGGATGCAGTCGATGCCATCGACACAAGGAGAGCTATAGCGTCGCTAGAAGACAAAACCGACGCTACAGGAGTCAATACCATCGACACCCCAGTCGATGGTATCGAGATCACCACAGGCGCTCAGAATAAAAGAAAGGAAAGCTGCCGCTAATCTGCTGGGTCAATACCATCGACCCGCGTCGATGGTATCGACGCCGGCAGATATGCGTTGGATCTGTTTTGATCTCGATCAGACGGCTGTTGTTATTTGATGACCTAATTAGGGACTTATACCTAATGACGGCCGCCCACGTTTAGGAGGATCTGAATTTTGGATTGCACGAGTGCCAAGGAGGAGAGAAAGGAGAACGGAGGCCGAGAAGCTCATCCCGGGTGATTCGGACGCTGCCGAAGACGATTTCCACCACCGATAGGCGGGGAAGCTCGTGTTCTACGCCAAGGATCCCCCGGTTCTTCTTCGTTCAGGGGTTTTCCCATTTATTTCCCATTTTTCTTATGAATTCCCCAATTTCTACCATGTATTCGTGTGAGATGAACATGAGAGGCTAAAAACCTCAATCTTTAGGACCGGGAGTAGCCTGGGAATGCATTGCATGACATTTTTATATCAATAATTCATATTTTTCTCTCAAATCCGTGGTATAGATTCGTTTTCTCCATTTCTATTGTTATGCTTGATCACCATAATAATAATTTAACACCCTTAATCACTTCGACAGAAGGATTAACGGTTGAAAAGAGACGAATTCTACATTCATCAATAAAACCCTTGACAAAGGAGTTGTAAAATTAATGGTGGGAACTGAGGGACCGTTTATAATGCACTTAGTTTAGGGGAATGATTACTACGACGGTGGAATCAACCTAAACCTAAGTAGTGAATTACACCACGACAGTGGGTAATTCTGTTTTCAGGCCACTACCCGGATAGAGAGAGAAGTGTGAGGATTTATATGAAACCTAAATACAATGTTGACCCGCGGTGAAACCGCCATCCTAAAGATATCCCTTTGAATTGATTAAATTAACCTTTAATCAATTGTTTTCTTTGTTTGATTTTTATTTTCTTTTTAATTTGAACAACAAAACCCTGCTTTGTTAATCGGCCTAGCTGATTGCGATTAGTTAGTAGAAGTCTCCAATAATTCACATATCCCTGAGTTCGACTCGGGCCTCACAAGGCCTATATTACTTCGACGCGTATACTTGCGTTTAAGCGCGTAGTAAAATACACGTCAAGTTTTTGGCGCCGTTGCCGGGGACACGGCGAATTATTGGCACTTTGAGTGCTAAGAGTGGCCATTCTAGGCCACATTTTTTTATTTATTTTAAAACAATTTCAAAAAATTCCTTTATTTCTCTATAATTGTGTTGACTCGTTCAAAGCATTGTACTGAACCCCTATTTCCATATTTCAGGTACTTTGCATGGTGCACACACGTAGTCGAGACTACGTGAATCGCACACCTGAGGTTCCATCTGCGGGACCAGAGGACGAGGACTACTACGAGGAGGAACACCACAGTGATATAAATTCTGAATCTGAGCAAGAACAAGAAGAAGTAATGGCTGAAGCACAAACAATATGGGAGAAGATCAAGGCGTCTTCTTCCTCGGAATCAAAGGGGCCTATAAAGAAACAGGGGCTAAACATTCCAACCTACAAGATCGATCCAGCATTGATTAACTTGGTCAAATCCAACGCATTTCACGGATTAAAAAATGAAGATCCAGTGGCCCACATCAGCCAGTTCGTGGAGAACTGCGATATGATGAAGATAGATCAATTTCCACAGGATGTGCTCTACCTCAAGTTATTCCCGAGTTCCTTGGCTGGAGTGGCAAGAGAGTGGCTTCATAACCTCGACGACGAGTTTGTTGAATCATGGGATCACATGGTGGAGGTTTTCTTCGAGAGGTTCTTCCCTCCTGAGAAGACCAATGATATGATCCGGAAGATCCACAATTTCACCCAACAGGCGGGTGAAACTTATTCTGAGACTTGGGAGTGATTCCAAGTCATGTTGAGGAGATGTCCACACCATGGACTGGACAAGGAAACCCAAGTGAAGATCTTCTACTTTGCTCTCTCCGAGCATGATAGAAGCAATTTGGACTCGGCTGGCTCCGGATTTTTCTTAAATAACACTGATACAAGATGCTGGGAAATACTGAAGAATATGGCACGAAAGCAATCTTGGGGAGAAAGAGAAAGAGGCCCAGTTGAGCAAGCAAGAGTTGCCAGTGAGTCAAAGGCAATGAGAGAGCTGAACGAGAAGATGGATCTTCTCGCAAAGAGGTTGCTGCAGAAGGAAGACAATGAGTCCGAGGATGAGGCTCAGGTCAAGTATATGAGGCAACAACAAGGGTACAGGAATAACGATTATTCATGGCGGAAGGATAAGAAATTTTCATGGAAGGATCCAAATAACTTTCTGCAGGATCCGGATGCCAAGCCTGCACCGGTCACAGAGGATAAGAGCACGGAGTTGCTCAATCAAGTCATAAAGCAAAATCAAGAGTTGATGAACACTTTTGGGCAGCAAATAAAGCAACAGGGTGAATTTATGAACCAGTTTGGGCAGACTTTGCAGAGCCACGGGGCTCAAATGAGAACTATAGAGACTTCCATGGCGCAGATGGCAGCCGAGATTGCAAGCTTGAAGAAGCCGGCACATCCGGGTTTTCCGGGGAACACCAATGTTCCCGGGGGAAACCAACAGGCCAAGGCCATCTTATTGAGGAGCGGTAAGAAAGTGTTAAATCCAAGGGCGGATGACACAAGCACACCGCATGACACAGTTGAAGAAGCAACAGTCAACGAGCAGCCCGCACCTGTCATAGAGAAAACTGAGGACATAGCTGAAGATGGTAAGGAAGAACAAGCCACTGAGGAGGAACCGCAGAAATTAACTCCCTATGTGCCACCTCATCAAAGGGCACATACCGTTCCAGTCCCCTATCCCAATAGTGCAAAAGCAAGAAAGGTAGATGCACAGTTTAAGAAATTTCTGGACAGCTTTAGGAAGTTATCAGTGAATATTCCTTTGCTAGAGGCGATTGAACAAATCCTGTCTTATGGGAAGTTTCTCAAAGACGTAATCACCAAGAAGAGGAAGATACCCGACATTGAGGTCATGGTATTGAAGGAGCAAGTGAGTGCTTTTATTATGGGCACTTTGCCACCAAAGAGACAGGATCCCGGTTGTTTCAATATTTCTTGCTTTATCGGGAAGTTCAAATTTGGCGAGGCACTTTGTGATTCCAGGGCAGCATAAATCTGATGCCCCTTTCTACATTCAAGAAACTTGGATTGAAAGAGTCGAGGCCTAGTAACATGACCATCCAATTGGCCGATAATTCTGTGGTGAAACCGTATGGAATCTATGAGGATGTTTTGGTAAAGGTAGACCGCTTTGTTTTTCCGGCTGATTTCGTCATTATGGAAATGCAGGACGAGCACGGCAATGAGTTACTACTTGGTCGCTCATTCCAAGCTATAGCTGATATGATCTTGGAGATGGGGAGAGGTCGCTTGACCTTGGGCATTGCGGATGATCGCTTTGAGATGGTCATGCCCAATGGCAATGCATCTAATAAAGCAAAAGCACAGTGCAACATGGTTAAGCATGTGGAACAAAATATCTCACTTTGTCTTGGGAAGCCATTTTTGGATATGGCCCATGTGATGAGCAGGATAGATAATGGGACCCTAGCAGTGGACCTTATGGAGCAACCGAAAGTTGTCTCTTTATGCAAGGCTGTTGGGTTTCCAAATGATGAGAATGAGGACATCCCACCTTCGTGGGAGGATGATGTGATTATTACTTCCGTCTTTGATGCATATCCGGAACTGCCTTTGGAGGCGTGTTTGTTAAATGTCACTTATGATTGGATGCGGAGTACTTCACTCAAGGAGTGCGCCAAAATGCTTCAAATGCTTCCATGTTTCTACACGAGGCACTATGAAGATTTGGGTACACTGCCCCCACCGCTACAATCATCTCTTATTTGCCCACCTGATCTGGAGTAGAAGCCATTGCCCCCACATCTGAAGTACGTCTTTCTAGCTGAGGAGGACAAGTTACCAGTGATTGTATCTGCATACTTGAGTGCGGATGAGGAGGAGCAACTACTGATAGTGCTCAAGAACCACCGTGGAGCTTTTGGGTGGTCTGTGGCGGACATCAAGGGGATCTCCCCTACACTTTGCCAACACAAGATTCGGCTCGAAGAGGGAGCCAAGCCAGTCATACAGCCTCAAAGATGTCTAAATCCAAGCATGATGGAGGTTGTCAAGAAGGAAATCATAAAGCTTCTTGCTGCAGGGATCATTTATGCGATATCCGATTCAACGTGGGTGAGTCCCACACAGGTAGTCCCTAAAAAGGGGGGAATCACTGTCACTACAAATCTTTTGAATGAACCTGTCACCACCCGATTGGTAACCGGGTGGCGTGTTTGCATTGACTACCGCCGATTGAATGCCGCAACTCTTAAAGATCATTTTCCATTGCCATTTATCGATCAGATTTTGGAACGTCTAGCTGGTCGGTCGCATTTTTGTTTTCTAGATGGCTATTCGGGGTACAACCAGATATCTATTGATCCTTTGGATCAAGAGAAGTCTACGTTTACATGTCCCTATGGGAAGTTCGCTTACCGCCGTATGCCGTTCGGTTTATGCAATGCGTCGGCGACTTTTCAACGCTGCATGCTCGCCATATTCTCTGACATGGTAGAGCGGTGTCTTGAGGTTTTCATGGATGACTTCTCGGTGTATGGAGCGTCTTTTGATGAATGCCTTTATAACTTAGATAAGGTATTGCAGCGGTGCGAGGACACACACTTGGTCCTCAATTGGGAGAAATGTCACATGATGGTGACGGAAGGAATTGTGCTAGGACACAAGGTGTCTAGCAAGGGTCTTGAGGTAGACCCCGTAAAAATTGAGGTGATTTCTAAGTTACCCCCACCAAATTCTGTAAAAGGGGTGAGAAGCTTTTTGGGACACGCCGGGTTTTATCGGCGATTTATTAAGGATTTTTTGAAAATCGCAAAGCCATTATCGGAATTGTTGGAAAAAGACGCAGTTTTTGATTTTAATGAGAAATGTCTTCACGCATTCGAGGTTTAGAAGGAAAATTTGATTTCAGCTCCGGTTGTTCAAACGCCGGATTGGACAAAGCCATTCGAGTTGATGTGTGATGCATCTGATTATGCTGTGGGAGCTGTTTTGGGGCAAAGGGTAGATAACAAGCCTGCTGTGATTTTCTACGCCTAAAAAATGCTTAATGATGCTCAATTGAACTACACAACCACGGAAAAGGAGTTACTGGCCGTCGTGTTTGCCTTTGAAAAATTTCGGCAGTACTTAGTGGGTTCTAAGGTGGTTGTGTGGACTGATCACGCGGCAATAAAGTATTTGATGGAGAAGAAGGATGCGAAGCCTAGACTAATTAGGTGGATTTTGCTCCTACAAGAATTTGATATTGAAATCAAGGACAAGTCGGGAATTGAAAATGTGGTGGCTGACCACTTGTCTAGGTTAGAGAGGGTTGATGAACAAGGTTTGAACATACCCATTACCGAGACCTTTCCCGATGAGCAACTTTTAAAAATTAATTCTAAAGAACCATGGTTTGCGGAAATTGTGAATTATTTGGCTTGCAGGATCATCCCGGAGGATTGGTCCTATCAAGAGAAAAAGAAATTCTTTCATTCATTGAGATATTATTTTTGGGATGACCCGATTCTCTTGAAGCAGTGCAGGGATGGTATTCTTCACAGGTGCGTGCCAGAGGTGGAGTACGAGAGTGTTCTCCACCACTGTCATGCGTCGCCTACAGGAGGACACCATGCTAGCTCACGGACAGTAGCCAAGGTGTTGGAAAGCGGCCTTTATTGGCCCACTTTGTTCCGGGATGCCTATGATTTTGTTAGGAAATGTGACCCATGTCAGCGCGCAGGTAACATCTCAAGGAGACAAGAAATGCCCCTGAATGTATTTCAGGAAGTTGAGGTATTTGATTTATGGGGCATTGACTTCATGGGACCCTTTGTGTCCTCAAATTCAAATCTTTATATCTTACTTGCTGTAGATTTTGTGTCGAAGTGGGTGGAGGCAATACCCACAAGGACTAATGATTCGAACGTAGTGTGTAGGTTTGTCAAAGAGAACATTTTCTGCAGGTTCAGGATTCCCCGAATGATCATAAGTGACGGAGGCACACATTTTCGCAATCAGAAATTCGTGACACTTTTAAAGAAATATGGGGTCAAGCACAACATCGGCACCCCATATCATCCACAGACGCAAGGACAAGTGGAGGTATCAAATAGAGAAATCAAGAAGATTTTAGAAAGGACCGTAGCATCCACAAGGAAGAATTGGAGTGTATTGCTACCGGACGCGCTTTGGGCTTATCGAACGGCGTACAAAACACCTATAGGAACCACGCCTTTTAGGCTGGCGTATGGCCGGGCTTGCCACCTTCCGGTGGAATTGGAGCACAAGGCCCATTGGGCGCTAAGAAGGCTGAACTTGCGCTATGATGAGGCCGGGAGAAAAAGGATGTTTGAATTGAATGAATTGGATGAGCTACGCATGACGGCATATGAGAATGCCCACATCTACAAGGAGCGCACAAAGCTGATCCATGATCGCCATATTGAGATGCGAACGTTCAAGAAGGGAGACAACGTTCTATTGTTCAACTCCCGTCTCAAACTGCATCCCGGGAAGCTGAAATCCCGGTGGAGTGGACCCTTCATTGTGGAGGAGGTGAAACCGCACGGCGCGATTCTCGTGTGTGATATAGATGCCACGTTCTTGGTGAACGGGCAACGCTTGAAGTTGTATTTTGGTGAGAATTACAAGAGGAAAGTGAATGAGGTCAAACTCATTTCACTTGTGCATGAATGAGATGAAGGGAAGATGTCTAGCCTAAGACGCTAAAGAAGGGCGCTTGTTGGGAGGCAACCCAACCATCGGCACAGGCAGGGTCGATACCATCGACGGCCCAGTCGATGGTATCGACATGGGTTCAGGTTGACACCAGAAAAAATCGCACTGCGTCGATACTATCGACACCCCCGTCGATACTATCGACACCCCCGTCGATGGTATCGACATGGTCACAGACAGGTCGCAATAAAAGTGTCGATGGTATCGACACCCCAGTCGATACCATTGAGATCTCTGGAGATATTCAGACGAATTTTGCTCAGTCAACTCGATACCATCGATGGCCTCGTCGATGGTATCGACATCATCACAGGTTGAATGCAACACAACGGCGATGTCGCAATAAAAGCAAGTCGATACCATCGACATCCGTCGATGGTATCGACGGACATGTCACCGATCCGCACACAGACATCGACGACGATCGCAACAGCCACGTCAGCGATCCGGGTGCTGCGTCGATACCATCGACTTCCATCGATGGTATCGACCCGTCAGCAATCCGGGTTTCTCGATCCAGCAAACGTCAACCGTCGATACTCGCGAGGGAGGCGGATACCCGCGAGATGTGTCGATACCATCGACCCGCGTCGATGGTATCGACGGGTCAACAGGGGCGCCGATTAAGCCTATTTAAGGGGACTTGCAACGTCATTTGACGTCACACCTTCAGAGCAAGTATCCTCCTTTGCGCCGAGCACTCCCCCGAGCCCTCCAAGACTGAAGAGAAGCGTCATCGAGCGGAGATCTTCATCGAGCGGAGAATTTCTTCTCCATCTTCACCGAGCTCTTTTCTTCTAATCCCATCTTCTCGCAACCATGGTGCACACCGCCAGAGCGTCGTCCTCAAGCGCTCACCCTATGGAGATCGAGGAGTTCGTTCCTCCCCCAACCGCTTCCATCCCTCGTCCACGCCTAATTCATGCCAACATGGATGTGAGGAAGGTCTACGAGGAGATAATGAAGCGAAAGTTCGAGCCCACCCGGTATGTGGACCGGTACATGATCCAGGAGTTGGGATTCGATGCCAACTTGGTCTATGTGCTTCATGGACAAGCACACCTCACCAACAGAAGCCTACGCCCTGACGAGCTGCAGTACCATGCAGATGGGCAGCCGTTTTTCGGCGAATGGCCCACCTACAAGGAACTGGTGGCGGAGTTCATGGCGTCTCTCGACGTCTGCGTCGTACCAAACGACGTGGTAGCGTCGGACCGGGAATGGATCAAGGGAAGGGTGTCCTTCCGACTCTTCAACAACAATTACAATCTCACACTGGTCCAGTTCAATCAAATCTTCAACTGGATCCACTCTCCACATGATCACCGAAGGCCGGACTCCCACACCGACTATGCAAAGATCTTCTCCGAGCTAGTTACAGTGCTGGCGGGGAAGACCGTGAGCTACCACAATGCAGCGGTAGCAGATTTTGAGCACCCGTTCGTCCGGGTCTTGCATAGGATGTTGAGCTTGACATTCTTCGCTCGAAGTGATCTTGCTTTGAGCAAGTTTCAGGAGAGTGACTTGTTATTCCTTTACGCACTCCTGAAGCATCAACCATGCAACTGGGGGGCGTTCTGGCTACAGCGCGTCTTGGCGGTGAAGAGGAGCACAAGGAAGGCTCCAATCCATTTTGGTGGTCTTGTCACCAAGTTGGCGCTTTACTTGGGGCTGAACCTTCAGTCCATGACTCTGATCTTTACGAGGAGCAAGGTGAACGTGCAACACTTGCACCGTTCAAATCTCATTCTTCTCCGGGACGGGTTGGCGTACGCTCATTGCCACGTCAACCAAGCTTATCAGGAGAGCTCCCTACCGGACGACGTCTTCAACATAGAGGGCAAGCAACACTTCCGGTGGCCAATCATAGCCATCGAGTCCTCCGAGGAAGAAGGCGGTGGTGACGAGCAAGAAGGCGAGGCTGCAGAGGAAGAGGAGGCTTTCACACCTCTTCGAGCACGTCTGGCACCACGGAAGCGTCCTAGGATGCATCCGGGTGCATCTTCATCATCTCAGCCCCCGCCGCCATCACCACAGTACGAGCAGCCAACCGCGGATCCCTATTCCATGCAGGGGATGTACACCATGCTGCAGGACATCCAGCAGACTCAGCAGCAGCACATGGGTATGTATACCGGCATTCATGAGACTACGAGCCGGGTACTTGATAACCAACAGGCTATGTTCGAGAACGAGCGGCTTATCCTCGCCAACCAAGAGCAAATGCACACCCGGTTGCAGCGGATAGAGACGCAACAGGAGCCCTTCTTTGACCATTACTGGAGTCAAGACTACTTTGGAGGCTATCCACAGCCTCCGCCGAGGACCCAATATGATCCAAGCTTCCAGGGGGAGTACCCGTCTTGGGATCCTACGGCACCGCAATACCCACCACCGCCTCCGCAAGATTGATCAGGGTATCACTGTTCCACCCTTAAGTTGGTTTTTGACTATGAGGCCATAGTCGAATTCAAGCTTAGGGGGGTGGCTGGAACAACTCTATCTTTTATCTTTTCTTTAGTTGTTTTTAGTTTTTGCTTTGTTATTTGTTCTTGCAATTTTAGTTTTTGTTTAGGATCCACATCTATCTAGTGTAATCGTGGATGTCTTAAAAATTGTCATCTCGCTGTTTTCATGGGAAATTTAAGGGAATTTAAAAATTTCTGTGTCTTTTGGATAGCTTAACTTGGTTGTCCTTGGGAAACTTGTCCTATGAAAATGATTGATTATGTCAACTCTAAAGCAATATGTCACACCCACACCCCCATTGACTCATGAAAAGTGGATAGTAACGGTTGTTTGAGCCTAACCTAATCAAATGGTAATGAGACCTTAATTGGATATAAGAGAAAGAACCCTTTGAACTACTACACATGTCAGTAAGGAGGGACACATGATATTTTTTCTAAGGTTCAGTAACTTAATCTTGTGATCATTCCACTTCATATTTTTCCCTAATCCACCAAAGAATTGGAAGTAAAGTACAGTTTTAATTCCTCCTTGCGTGCATAGCATGTAGATAGGATTTGCATTGTTATTTTCATACTTTTGCATAAAACGGCAAAAATGTATAGTGATTCATGCACATTACCTTTAGGTGCATGTCATGTAGTTGCACTCATAACTTTCATGATTTTCATGCATAAGTACACCATGTACCTCAGTTTGTCTTGAAAAGTAATCTAAATTGTCCCATACCCTCGAAATAGTACAAAGATTTCCAATCATGAAGAAAATAGCCTAACACATGTATCTCTAAGCAATTATGGATATGTGGGCTAAGAAAAAAAAATTTCTGAAAATCTGAAAAAATTGAGAAAAGAAAAAAAAAGAGAGAGAATTTAGAAGGAAATGGAATAAGAGGGAGAAAGGAACATGATATCACTTGCATAACAAGGAAATTGAGTACATGATGTGGTTTAATTAGATTTCTATCTCTTTTTGAGGTGGAAGGTTAGTGCATGCATCATTCCACCCAATTTTAAGCATTAGGGCATTTTCAATGTGCATTTGCATCATTTAGGGCATTTTGTTGTATGCATTTTGAAACTGTGTAATACTTCCAAATTCTTCCATGAACCACCCATTCCATCCACCCGTTGCTCGGATTGGTAGGCCACCGTGATTTTCTCCTCACTCATGTTTATCAGGAGAACTGCTTCCATGTAGATGGTAGTTAGGGCGAGCAATGTAGTGTAGGCGATCACAAGATGCACTAATGCTGAATTGACAAATTTTATTATGTTAACTGCCTTATGTGATAGTGTTCATCGGTTTGAAGGATAATTTATTTTATTGATGATTATTGTCGCCTGTAGGGTAATTACTGTTCTGTGATTAGGAAAGGCCGGTTTGAGAACGTCCAGTGGGAGTCATGTGGAATGTGGGGTGATGTGTTGATTTTTAGTTGACATCTGCAATCCTATTCTAAGGATTAGTTGCTCGAGGGCGAGCAATGTTTAAGCTTAGGGGAGTTTGATGCGATGATTTTGAGTCGCATTTAGAGACCTATTTCATATGTGTTTTGTGCCTAATTACTCATTTTCATGGATAATATTGCATAATTCACTTTATTTGGTCTTTGCCATCATATTATATCAAATCCCCTTTGTTTTACTATTTTGAGCATTATTTATCATCTTATTATAAATTGTGTGGATTTACTTGGTCTTGTTGTGAAATTTCAGGAAAAACAAGTATCTGCTTCTGTCGATACCATCGACGGAAGTCGATACCATCGACCAAGCCACAGGTTGTCATCCGAGAAGAGCAATACAGAGTCGATACCATCGACACCTAAGTCGATGGTATCAAGATCCCTTCAAGTTGCTGGCGAGGATGCAGTCGATACCATCGACGAAAGTCGATGCCATCGACACAAGGAGAGCTACAACGTCGCTAGAAGACAAAACCGATGCTACAGGAGTCGATACCATCGACACCCCAGTCGATGGTATCGAGATCACCACAGGCGCTCAGAATAAAAGAAAGGAAAGCTGCCGCTAATCTGCTGGGTCGATCTCATCGACCCGCGTCGATGGTATCGACGCCGGCATATATGCGTTGGATCTATTTTGATCTCGATCGGACGACTGTTGTTATTTGACGACCTAATTAGGGACTTATACCTAATGACGACCGCCCACGTTCAGGAGGATCTGAATTTTGGATTGCACGAGTGCCAAGGTGGAGAGAAAGGAGAACGGAGGCCGAGAAGCTCATCCTGGGTGATTCGGACGCTGCCGAAGACGATTTCCACCACCGACAGGCGGGGAAGCTCGTGTTCTACGCCAAGGATCCCCCGGTTCTTCTTCGTTCAGGGGTTTTCCCATTTATTTCCCGTTTTTCTTATGAATTCCCCAATTTCTACCATGTATTCATGTGAGATGAACATGAGAGGCTAAAACCCTCAATCTTTAGGACTGGGAGTAGCCCGGGAATGCATTGTATGACATTTTTATATCAATAATTCATATTTTTCTCTCAAATCCATGGTATAGATTCGTTTTCTCCATTTCTATTGTTATGCTTGATCACCATAATAATAATTTAACACCCTTAATCACTTCGACAGAAGGATTAACGGTTGAAAAGAGACGAATTCTACATTCATCAATAAAACCCTTGACAAAGGAGTTGTAAAATTAATGGTGGGAACTGAGGGACCGTTTATAATGCACTTAGTTTAGGGGAATGATTACTACGACGGTGGAATCAACCTAAACCTAAGTAGTGAATTACACCACGACAGTGGGTAATTCTGTTTTCAGGCCACTACCCGGATAGAGAGAGAAGTGTGAGGATTTATATGAAACCTAAATACAATGTTGACCCGCGGTGAAACCGCCATCCTAAAGATATCCCTTTGAATTGATTAAATTAACCTTTAATCAATTGTTTTTTTTGTTTGATTTTTATTTTCTTTTTAATTTGAACAACAAAACCCTGCTTTGTTAATCGGCCTAGCTAATTGCAATTAGTTAGTAGAAGTCTCCAATAATTCACGTATCCCTGAGTTCGACTCGGGCCTCACAAGGCCTATATTACTTCGACGCGTATACTTGCATTTAAGCGCGTAGTAAAATACACGTCAGATCTTACAAGGAATGATTGAACTACCCATATCACCAAGGTGCACCTCCTTTTCAAGGATCCCATCATCAAAGAACCCTATGGTTAAGCGTGCTCAACCTAGAGTAGTACTAGGATGTGTGACCAGTCTGAAAGTTTATCCTAGCTTGTGCACGAGTGAGGATAAAGTGTGCAGTTAAGGCTAGTGGTGGTATGTGAGACCAGTCGTCATTCCTGGAACTCTACTAGAGCCTTGGGCAGTGTGCATGAGTGTTACAAATGGTATCACATCCATAACCCCTCCAGTGGGTGGGGTCTACATGAGCATGTGACATGCCAGTCTAGAGCCATGTAGTGTAGTCATGTTGGAAAGGGCTATCCATGGTGATGTAGCCACCTTTGTGCCGATATCCATGATCGGGAGTCGGGTGGACATGGGTTATTATGGGTCTACACTAAAATGGAGAATGATTATGAGCCTTATGGTTGAGCCTCGACAAGGACGTCAAGAGTCTATGTGGGGGAGATTGTAACGTCCCAAGATTTGAGGCCTTAGATAAAAGGATCTTAAAAGCAATCATTAGACTACTTATATCACCAAGGCACACCTCCTTAAAGGGAGCCCATAACTAACTAAATCCGTGGTTCAACATGCTCAACCAAGAGTATTACTAGGATGGGTGACCAGTCGGGAAGTTTATCTTGGCTCATGTGTGAGTGAGGACAAAATGAACAACTAAGGATAGTGGTGGTCTGTGGGGCAAGTCGTCATTCCTGAAACTCTACTAAACCCTCGGGAAGTGGGCCGAGAGTTACACATAGATACATACATACAACCGATAAGGAGTGGTTCAAGTGGTCAAGCACGGTGTCCCCTAACAAAGGGACCCGAGTTTGAATCCTAGTTGTCGCCTTGAGGAGAAACAGTTACATGATTTACTTGAGAAAGATATATTTCTCTTGTATCGTGCAGCTGAGGGGGCTCTCGTATCGGGGGGGGGGAGCTTTCGTATCGTGGGGGGGCCTCATATCGGGTTGGCTGGAGGCTGTCACAGGTTGGTGGCCGATACGTAGGAAGAACTGAATTCCATCTTGGGCGGAAATCCACTGGACACTATCGGGTAGGGATGGAAAGGGATAGCTACGATATGGTATCGAGCGAGGCATAGATGGCCCCAGTATCCCGCTGAGCAGTTGCTGCGTGAGTATTGGGCGTTGGCTCCCGTATCGGCGTGTCGGGCGTGTGCGGATGCCGGGCGGGACGTTGCTTGGAGGAGAGGTGAAAGGTGTCAGGGGTACGTGGGCTGTCGCATATCAGACGGGAGTGCTCCTGTGTCGGGCATGGGATCTTCTAGAGAGGAGGAGAGAAAGCACAGGATCGCGCCGGGCTAGTGTCGGGCATGGAGGGTTGCTGAATCGGGTGCGAGACAGAAGGAGGAAGGGGTTGTGCTTAACCGCAACCAACGGGAGCGGCTGTTGGTGCGGGTTGAACACCGCCGGCGGTGACCGTCGCTTGACCCCTCCGGTGTCCACCCACATCACCCCTATATCATCATCTTGGAGTGGTCTCGATGTTGCCCTCGCCACTTTTACATAGGGTAACCAGGCAGAGTATGCGAGGTAGCCAAGCACAGCAGGTTGTTGCGGAGAGGAGAAACCATTTGCTGGCGACGGCTGTTCCAACGGAGGAGGTGTTACCGGATATTAGGGCTGTGATGGCCATCGAGGATGCGAGACAGAACAACCCTTCGCCGCCTAGGGTTGATGCGGATGCTGTTCAGAGTGAAGACAGGCCCGAAATTCCTGGGCCAGAGCGGGCGGAAGACCCCGCACCTGATAACACACCGAGAACGATGCCGTCAGAAGATACACAGCCGACCCCTCTGCAGGAAGCCTTGCCGCCGAGGCAGGATGATCAGATCGACAGTCTGGAAAACACCGATCAGGCGAACCCCCATTCAACTCCACAGGTCAGGGGGCCCCGTCGCCCATGCAGCGCCCGACGATCACGACGCAATCGGTGAGGAAAACACCGTTATATGGGATTCCTCACGATACTTGCTTCAGGTGTATGGGGAGAGGGCATTGGCAATCCCAATGTAGGAGGAGCAAAGTCTGCTACAAGTGTCGACGACCGGGTCATCTGGCTGCTAGATGTTCGTAGGTTAACCCTAGTCAGTGTCCACCGGACATCCAATCCAGATTGGTCTTCCCGCCCCTGCCTAGGGGTATCCTGGCTAGGGGTGCACCTCAACACGTCCCCAAGCGGATTACAGTGGACGTCGACCCAGATGACGAGATGCGGAAGAGTAAGATGATGACGCTAGAACGGGCGGTGGAGATCTTCTGGCCTTATGACTTCCAGTGGACGGAGCTTTGTCAATTCTTCTGAGGGTGTTGGACGAGTGCAGCAGACTTATACAGATGCGCGTATAGAAAGGCGGTGGCCTTCTTCTCTTGTGAGCAGGAGGCCAAGGAGGTGGTGGAGAAAGGGATTTGAGATTTTTGTGGTCAGAATATACAGCTCATGCACATGCAAGGGGGTGAAAGACATCAGAGAAAGGAAGCTTTCTGGTTTTGGGTTGCAGATATTCCAATCACATGTAGAGATGATGATACACTAGCGAAGATTATCTGGCCTTTCGGTAAATTGATTTATGTCTCAGATTGGCAAAGGGAGAAGGATGACCTATCTAGCCTGATCGTGCTGGTGGAAGCATTCAGTGAAGATATTCCTCAGTTTATCTCTCTCACGTATGGGCAGAGGCGGACGTCGGTGTAATTTTTTATGGTGGCGAGGGGGCCTGTGGGCTCGAGCAACACACAGTTGACTGAAGTCGGGAAGGATACAAGGATTCCAAGAGAGGCTCTAGTGGTGTAAGAGAAGATTACAAAATTGAATGCTTTGGTGATGGCAATAGTTATACCTCCGGAATCGAGGGAAAGACCACATGAGAGGAATATATCCCCAGAAAGGCAGCATAGGCGGCCACCAAGGCGTATGGTGGTGGATAGAGAAGGCACAAAAAGAGCTATGGAGAAAAGAAGGCTAGAAGAATTCATGTTTCATGAGGAGGAAGAGTGGATCGATCACAGGAGAAGGTCTGGGAGGGGCCAGAATAGAGACAGAAGGAGTGGTGCTGACAATAGATTATTTAGAAGATATCAATCAAGAAGACGACATTCAGATTGCGAGGGAAGTTATTTTGATGGATGCTAGTCGGATATAGATGGGGGTTATAGCCCTTGATCGAACCTACACAGGCTGGTGGGTGTGGTTTTTTCTGTATAATGGATTGTACCTCCATTTTCTGGAATATTAGAGGCGCCTCTAATAACCCTACGAGGAGAGTTTTGAGCAGGATTTGTGGGCGATTTAAACCAGGGATCGTTTGCTTGTTCGAGCCCTTTCTTCATGCAGATCAGGCAGCTGAGCTTTTGGACATCGTGAGGTTGGATTGGGCAGATGATAACCAGGAGATGAATGGGAAGATATGGATTTATGCTGATAAGGATATGAAACCTAATATATTTAGAAGGCACATGCAACATATAACAGTGGGGTTTGAGTCCAGCGTCGGTGCAAGCTTCTTTGTTACAGTAGTATATGCAAGTTGCGATAACGTTGAAAGGAGGGAGTTGTGGAAAGAATTAATGATAATGACGGATCTCATTGGGGAAGATAAGTGGATTATTGCGGGGGATTTCAACGTAGTGCGTCATACGAGGGAGAGAAGAGGCGGAAACCCTCCAGCATTCTAGGATTCACTTGACTTCAATTCCTTTATAGCGGATGCATCTTTGGATGAGATTCCATTTGATGGTAGCCAATACACTTGGGTGAATAAACAGATTTTAACTCCTACGATGTGGCAAAGAATTGATAGAGTATTAGTGAATGGAGCTTGGCTATCGGAGCGTCCTGCAACCAGTTCATTTCATTTGACCAGAGATAGGGTTTCTGATCATTGCCCTATTGTTACAATTCCAGGTGCACAGTCGATTGCCAGAAAGAAGGGACACTTTGCTTTTATGAAGGCATGGATTGATCATGATGAGTGTCTAAAGGTGATAGAAAAGGCCTGGGATGATCCTGTAATAGGGCACCCCTCCTTCGTTTTCTGCCAGAAGCTCAAGAGGGTTAGGGTGGCACTACGAAGGTGGAGCAAGGATACCTTTGGTGATAATAAACAACGTATAAAGGATTTGGAAGATGTGATCTTTACCACACATGCTGCCTTTGATGGGAACCCGACTGATACTAATGAAAATAATCTGAGAGCGGCGGAGAAGGAATTGCAGGGTCTACTGGATGAGGAGGAGGTGAGGTGGAAGGAGAAGGCAAGGATTAGTTGGCTCCAAGATGGGGAGCGGAATACCAGGTTTTATCACGCCACCGTCAAAGCTAGAAGGAAACATAGAAGGCTGAATAAGGTGGTCTTGCAGGATGGCACATGTATCTTGGATACAAAGGATATGGCGGAGGTAGCAGCTGACCATTTTCAACATTTCTTTAACGAAGTGGTAGATACGGGTGATGGTGAATTGGAGGAATTCTTGCATGGTATTCCGGATACGATGTCCATGGATGATAACTGCTTACTTTCTGCTGGTCCGCAGGAAGAGGAGGTTATGAAGACCATGATGAAGATGGATGCGATGACGGCACCGGGTCCAGATGGGTTCACCTTATCTTTTTTCCGGGCTACATGGTCGATAATAGGGGGCGATTTTATGAAGTTGGTGGATGCGTTCTACAAAGGACAACCTTGTTTTAGGGGGCTGTTCTGCTGCCAGATTCTTCTTATCCCGAAGATTGATAGTCCTAAAAGGTTGCCGGAGGACTTCAGACCTATCTCGATTGAGAACGTCACCCTTCGTATATTGGCGAGGATTCTTAGTGATCACATGGCACCTATGATGCGGAGGATGATATCGAAGATACAAGGGGCCTTTGTTAAAGGAGGAGACATCACTCATCATGTCCGGCTTGCCAAGGAGCTGATGCATGATATAAGTAAAGGCAAGGATGCACCTAATGTCATTCTGAAGTATGACATGTTGCAAGCATATGATAGAACGGATTGGAATGTACTGCGGAAAGTGTTGGGCAGATTTGGCTTCACAACAGAAGTGGTGAATCTATGCTTGAGTTTCTATCAAAATACATGGGCCACGGTTACAGTGGGGGAGGAAACTGCGGGTTTCTTTCCGGTTAGTAGAGGCCTTAAGCAGGGATGTGCGCTATCTCCATTCTGTTTGAAGAGATTCTGTGCAGAAAATTCCTTAAATTAGAGACGGATGGGCTCATATCGAGGTTTCAGATCCGGGGGGATGCAACTCCTCCGACCATACTATTATATGCGGATGATATTGCTATTTTCTTTAATGCATACCAGCGATCAAGGGAGATAGTTAAGTCTACATTTGAGGTGTATGAGATGGCTACTGGACAACGGGTCAATAAGGCTAAATCCACATGCGTGGTAGGAGGGAAAAATACAGAAGTGAATGATAGAGTGGCTGAAGAACTCAATGCAGGAGTTGCTATGGAGTCGTTTACCTACTTGGGAATACCGATCATTAAAGGAAGGATGAGACTCAATGATTATGACTTCCTGATGAAGAAAATAAATATGAAGGTCACGACTTGGAGATCTAAAATTCTGTCTTTTGCAGGGAGAAGGCTGTTGATTGCTCATGTTCTTAATTCCATTCCGGTGTACACGGCGACAGCCGTAGGTATTCCCTCGGGGATCGCAGATCGGTTGAAAGGAAATTCTCTAACTTCTTGTGGGCAGACATGAATGATCATCAAAGAAATGCATGGATTAGCTGGCAGAGAATTGCAACTCCTTTTCACCAAGGTGGTATGGGGATTCCATCGCTGCATCTAATTAATGAAGATTTCATAGCTAAGGCATGCTGGGAGGTGTTGACTACAGATTCTATTTGGGCTACTTTCTGCAGAGATAAATACGCCAACATGAATGGTGGGCGAGATAATGTTTACCCTGGGTGCTTGAAGTTGGGATCGTCACCATCACCATTATGGAGAAGGATATGGGAATTATTCCCGCGTGTGTTCCCGTTATGCAGATGGATTGTAGGGAGGGGTGAGATATCCTTTTGGGATGTGAGGTGGGGTGATCAATGACTGGCTGAACATGCCATTTACTCCAGCGATAGAAGGCATCCATTCTAGGTGAAAGATTTCTGGAGAGACGGGCTGGGTTGGGATTGGGCCTCGCTGAGGGTGATACTTGATGATGATGGGATACATATGATCCGTGATAAGAATATATGGCTTGCGGAAGAGGATGATAAGCTGATTTGGAGTCCGGAGAGGAAAGGGTGCTTCTCCATGAGATCGGCAAAGAGGTTTCTGGCTCGTGATAGGGTGGAAGGTCCACAGGGGATTGGCGTGGTTTGGAAGTCTGCATTCCCTAAGGCTGCGAACTTTATCTGGAAGTCGGCGAGAGGAGCTATTCCTACTGATGAAAATGTTAGAGTTAGATGTTGTATATCTATTGCGTCTCAGTGTAACTGCTGCATGGAACCTAAGGAGGAAAACCTTGATCATCTTTTGTTCCAAGGTCAGATTGCCGGGTTCTTTTGGGGTAAATTCGGGGAGTTAACAGAATTGCCACCACCTAGTAACATTAGAACATTGATTGATTATTGCATGATGGAGAAGAGAAAGAGATTAGTAGACTGGTTGGCAGGGAACCTTGCGATTGTTATTCCTTATAGTATATGGCGCCTGAGATGTGAAGCAAGGTATGAGGGTAAACATATGCCTTTTTCCTATGAGTGGGATTATGTTAGTCGAAGTATGAACTTTAATATGATGAAGAGATCTTTTCCGATAGATAGAGATAGGGAATTGTATACACGTTTGAGGGAGACAGGGTGGGAGGAGCCTAGAGTAATGCTGAGACAAATAAAGCTTATGTGGTGGCAGATGCCGGACTTGCACAACCTGAAGATCAACATCACGATTGGGAGGAGTAGAGATTGTCATGGCAGGATGAGAAGATGGGCGGCGGGGATTTTCCAGAATCATCAAGCCAACGTGTGCCTTGTTTTCAGAGCTTGGATCAGGAGTATGGAATACACTCTCGCTTATTTGCAAGCATGCGCCATAGGAATGAAGATTGCAAGTGATCACGGGCTGATCGTATCCTGTATGGAGGTTGATGATTCATACATCCATGACATTATTTGGAGCGATAAGAAAGAACCATGGAGGGTGACCCACTTTGTCAGGGAGCTACGGGAGGAGATGGTCTCGGCTATGATATCTGGATCCTTGGTTCACAAGGTCATCAACTCAATACCTCATGAGTTGGGGAGATGGGGCAGTAGTATGGATGAGTTGTTTGTTTCATCCGATTCTATGAATATTCCGAACAGGATAAGGGGTATGGCTGTGTTGGAGAAGAGAAGGGTTCCATATGTCATGTTAAAGAAATCAGATGCATAGGGGGATGGTTGCTGCGGTGTGATGTTGTTTCGAGGTCAGGGGGGTGATGAGTGTAATATCTAATGATTATGTACACTGGTTTATGGTTCACACCTGCGGTTTAATATAAGCAGGAGATGTAATTTTCATGATGATTTAGCCCACTAGAGGGGCGTGGGATGACTAAAAGCGACCCCTGGCTTTTATTAAAAAAAAGTTGTCGCCTTGATTTACCATCCTCCTAGACGTTTGGCCTTTGTTACGGGATTGGGAGAGGGGGAGAGAATGCCTCTTTTAATCCCATACATACATACATACATACATACATACATACACACATACATACATACATACATACATACATACATACATACATACATACATACATACATACATACATACATACATACATACATACATACATGCATGCATACATACATACATAAAAAAATAGTATATCTGGATGGAGAGGAACATAGGAAGACACGAAGGCGTAGATCATAGTGTAAATAGTATAGCTGCAAAAATATGTAAATGTGTTAGACGTAAGATGCACATTTGTCAGTAGAGAGAGATACGCTTTTTCTTTGGGTGTATGGCATTGGGCCTACATGTAACTATTGACCTCCTATATTCTTAGGGGGAAGTTGGAATATATTTACCTAATTCTGATAAATACATACATACAAAAGAGAATGCAAGGAGGTTAGAGAAAAGCTTCTATGTGAGCCCCTCAATGAGGGACTAATAAATAAAGTTGGAGAGATGAAGAGGATGCTAGAGGATCTAAAGAAGTCAGAGGAGAAATTTTACTGGCAAAGGAGTAGGGAAAAGTGTATGAAGGATGGTGAAAGAAATAATAAACTCTATCACACTGCTGTTAAAATAAGGGAGGCGAGAACATTATTTCTGAGCTCATTGATGCAGAAGGCAATATTATAAACAAGAAGGAGGATCTGAAGGACCATTCAGTTCTATTCTTATCTTTACAATAAAGAGTATGAAGAAGAGATGGAGGAGGAGGACATGGAATGGAACTTAAAACTCACATCCCACAACAACATTCTTATCAGGGAGACATATGAACAGGAACTCAAAGAAGCACTTTGGAGTATTGGCAGCAACAAGTCCCCATGATCAGTTGACTTTAATGCTTATTTCTATAAGAGGATATGGGTGATCTTCAAGGAGGACCTGAATGCATATGTGAGGTGATTCTTGGAGGGGGGAAATATGGTTAGGCAAGTTAATCTCTCCTTTTTGGTGCTCATTCCGAAGAAGAAAGTGATAACTTCCCTTACTGATTTCAGACCAATTGCTTATTGCTCTGTGCAATATAAGATAATTGCAAAGATCTTGGCCTCTATATTGAATATAATGCTTCCATACATTATTTTTGAAAATCAAGGAGCATTTGTTTCAAAGAGGAGTATTAGTGACTGTGCTTTTCTGGCTGGAGAGGTTTTACAAGACTACAATATTATAAGAGGAACCAGGAAGGCGTGCTTGAAGCTAGATGTGTATAAAGCTTATGGTAGTGTCAGATGGGACAAACTCTGGTGGATCATGAAGCAGACGAGGTTCAATGAACAATGGCTTGGTTAGATGAAACAATGTGTGGGAACTACAAGCTTCTCTATATTGGTAAATGGCACTTCTACATGTATGTTTAGAGGAAATGGACTTCATCTGGGAGACCCTCTTTCCCCTCTTCTCTTTGTGATTGTTACGAAATACTTCACTTACAAGATGCAAGATGCAGAAAGGAAGAAGGCTATCATACCTTATAAAGTGCATGAAACCAAAGTGATGACCCACCTGATCTTTGAAGATGATACACTTGTCTTTGTTGAGGCTAAACAAAGCATTTGGGGAGTTTGTAGCCGCTTCTTAGGGATTTTGGTAAGCAGACATGGTGGTGTGTGAATGCAAACAAGACTCATCTCTTTTTTTCCAAAAAACTATTACCAGATGGAAGATAAACTCAAGGAGGCAATGGGAGTGGAGATGGGATAGTTCCCTCCTAAGTATCTGGGTTTCCCACTAGCTGGAGGTGATCTATATGTCAAAGACTTTTCTAATTATATGACAGATTAGAGAAAATGATCAACATGTGGCCAACACAGAAAGCATTCATGGCGAGGATAGTTACCCTCTTATAGGCTATTGTAGAGAGGCTCCTAATCTTATGGGTTCATCAAGGAGAGATTCCTAGCCCGATCTTCCACAGATGGGAATGAAGATGGAAAACTTCCTTTGGGCAAGTGAGTATGATCCCATGAGGTACACACATTTGGCTCTTCCAAAGGATGAAAGTGGGCTGGAACTGAAAGCACCAAGAGACATCGCAAAGTGGGGGACAATGAGAAGAATCATCATCTACCAAGAAGGCACCTCCACATGGGGGAAATGAATGAGAGAAAAATATTTGAGAGGGTTGGACTACATACCAAAGACAAGAGAAGGATATTCACACACAATCAATGTCATGATGGAGATGTGGCAGCAAGTCAAGCACTTATTTAACCCTTATGAAGTACGGGGATGGAGACTCAAAGACCCAAAGACTAATCTTTGGAAAGCGATGAGATCTAGAGTTGTGAAAGATAGGCACACAGAGTAGGCCTGGTCTGGAACACATGTACCAAAATGGGGTGGTATGTTTATAAAATTATGCACAATGCACTAGTTACTCTGGAAAAAATACATGGATGGAATCAAGAAGTTGCTTCTATTTTCTTGCTATGAAAGGAAGTGGACGAGTCCCACTCTGAAGTGTTGCTAGTTTCCACCTTGATTTACTACCCTCCCGGGCATTCAGCCTCCTCCATAGGCATGAGGCGGGGGAGAAATCTTTCTCTCTCCTAATCCCATACATAGGTACATACATACATACATACATACATACATACATACATACATACATACATACATACATACATACATACATACATACATACATACATACATACATATATGCCGACAAGACATACATACATACATATAAATCTCACGCCCTAGGGTTCCGTGCTTTGGCAATTGCGGCATAGCTAAGGAAGATGATAGCATCAAGTGTCATGGGGAGGGGAGTCTCCTCTCCTTCCCTACTGAGATGGTGCTACAACTGGATAAGACATGGTCCCAGATCACTAGAGGTGCAGAAAGCTTCAAGGAGAAACCATACTCCCAACCTGAGATCATAGATGATAAGAGGGTTGTCACGATTAACAAGCATACCTACACAAACATGGAGAAGTCATGGGACCACACCCTGATCCTCTATGTCATGGGAAAGCGACTGTACTATTATCATCTGATGGCTTGGATAAAGAGGGTATGGAAACCTAAAGGTGGCTTTGATATTCTATCGAATCCAAATAAGTTCTTTCTCGTCAGATTTAACAACGCTAAGGATAAGAAGAACATCATCAATCTTGGTCTGAGATGGTTTGATAGCCAGTTGGCAGTCATCGAGGATTATAAAATCAGAGATGACCTCAAGAAGGATCTATTTAGTTCCATGCCGGTCTGGATCCAAATCCCTAGCATGGGCAGGAACTGGTCTCAACGTGCTGCGGACATAGTTGTGAGTGATGTTGGGAAACTACTGAAGGTGGACCTACGCTTGATCAACAAAGAATCCCTGGGTGAAGCTAGAGCCTTGGTGGAGATTGAGGCTACTAAAGACCCTCCTAAGGAGATCTAGGTTAATCTTCCAAGTAAGGATGCCCTTCCTGTGGATATACAATATGAATACGTTCCAAAAAGATGATGCGACTACAATGTTTTTGGCCATGATGCTTCTGACTATCCACACTGATAAAACTTCACAGAATACAAGTTCTGGTGAAAAGGAGAAGGTACCAGTGTCATCAGGCTCTGGCAAGAAGTAGAAGGTGCCAGAGTTGTCAGGATCTGGTGAAAAGGAGAAGGGACCAGAGGCATCGATCCTAGACTCCCAGAAGACCATAGAACTAGGAGGAAAAGATATTGTGCCAGAGAAGCCAATAGAGAATGAGATTCCAATCCAGGAAAATCAAGGCAAAGACAAGGAGGCTATTCCTAACAAAGGAGGTGGGAACGATGAAGCAAATGATTCATCTGTTGGATTTTTTAGAGTGAACGGGTTACACAAAACCCGATCCTCTGGTAGGTCCAATAAATGACAATCTTAATGACAAATATCTGTGGTTCTGGGAAGCCATGGAAGAAGAAGGAGGTGCGACAATCCATCTGATCCATTAACGCCTCAATTGCAGCTCTTGTTGAAACTAAAATCAAGATGTATAGTAACAACACCATGTCCAAACTATTTCCGAATGGTTGGAAGTTCATTTCTAACCATGCACACAATTCGAATGGCAGGGTTTGTATCGGTTGGAGCCCTAAGTCCTAGGACCTTCAAGAGATGGACTCAGACGACCAACATATCACCTATCAATGTATTAATAAAGGGGGACTTCATATTGTTGTCTCTGCGGTCTATGCTCATAATTACATGTCTGAAAGGACTAAATTATGGAGCAAACTTGAAACTCTAGCGAAACACATCAATGAACCCTGGCTAGTCATAGGAGATTTCAACAACATCTGTAAGAGGGAGGAAAAAGATGGTGGATGGGAAGTGCCCAATGATATTCTCAGTATGTTCAACACATCCATTAACAATACAGATCTGACTGAGTTGCCAACAGTTGGTGGTGAAGTCTTTATTTGGAGTAATCGGCTGGCCAAGTCCAAAAGAATTGCTTGTAAGCTAGATCGCACATTAGTTAATGATGACTAGTTAACTAAATTCCAAGGTACAAAGTCTAAACTGATCACCTATAAGTTTACTAATCATGCTGCTCTGAATGTGAATCTCAGGGAATTGCCCAAGAAGCATCGTCCATTTTGGTTTTTGAACTTCTGGAGGAATGGTTGGGATGTCTAGATACCATTAAGGTGGTCTAGAATGAACTTGCCTCTGGAAATCCGATGTTTCGGTTTGCTCAAAAACTATCTCGTGTCAAGAAGGCTCTGAAATCCTGGTCAAGGAAATTTGTTAATCTCAACAATTTACTACAGTAGGAGAAAATGGAACTTGATGATATCAATACTGCTCTAAGGAGGAATCCTTTGGATGAACAATTTATTGAAGCTGAAAGAGTCACCTTAGAAAGAATTAAAAATCTGGACAAGGCAGAGGAAAAATACTATTGGCAGAGGAGTAGGATGAATTGAATTTCTAATGGCGATCAAAATACCAAGATTTTCCACTCCACGGTGAAGAGAAGGGATGCTATTAACACCATCACTGAACTATATGATGATAATGGTACTTTCATTGATGACGATGATGCTATAGCCACTGAAATTGTTATGTTTTTCAATAAGCTGTATAACCAAGATAAAGTCAAAGCTACTAATGACATCTGCTGGATAAACTTGTCACAACAGAGGATAATGAGTTCCTTTACAAAGTACCTGAGGAAGACGACATTTTAAAGGCTATACAAATCATTAGTGCTGATAAAAGTCTAGGCCCAGACAGCTTTAATGGTTATTTTTATCATCAAAACTGGATGACCATCAAGGATGATCTTACTAAAGCTGTCATCTGGTTCTTCAGAGGAGGAAACATGGTTTGTCAAGTGAACCATGTGTTCCTGGCATTGATTCCCAAGTCTGAAATTGTCTCAACTCCTACAGATTTCTGTCCAATTGCATGCTATTCCATGTTCTACAAAGTCATAACTAAAATCATTACACATTGATTGGCCATGATCCTTCCTAAGATCATTTCTCCTAATCAAGGAGCTTTTGTGCATGGAAGGAAGATCGAAGATTGCTCCCTCTTGGCTGCTGAGTTTACTCCAAACTTCAACCATAAGAGGAGCACTCCCTCTACCTACCTCAAGCTTGACATTATGAAGGCCTACGACTCAATTCATAGGGACTTCTTGTGGCAATGCCTCAAAGTCCTGGGGTTCTGTGAGAAGTGGACTGATATAGTGAAGCAATGTGTCTCTACTCCTTCGTTCTCACTTCTGATCAATGGCACCTCAGAAGGCATGTTCTCTAACTCCAACAGGTTGTGCCAAGGTGATCCCTTGTCACCACTTATATTCAACATCGCCATGGATGGTCTGAGTAGGAAGCTTAATGATGCCATGGCCAAGAAACTGGTCAGGACATATACTATTAGGAATACTCCCATCTTGTCTCATCTACTTTTTGTAGATGATGTATTGGTTTTTACTGAAGTAAGACCACATAGCTTGGTCCATTTGAGAAGAATCTTGGAGGAATTTGGGAGGTACAGTGGCGTGAAGATCAATGATTCTAAATCTAGTATTTTTTTGTCGAAGTTGGTTATGAATAAGGAAGAGATTGTGAATTTACTGGGTGTTCAACTCAGGACCTTGCCTACTAAGTATCTAGGATACCCGTTGGCTGGGGGCAATCTTAGGAGGGTCCACTTTCACATGTGACTAGATAAGTTGAAGGATATGATCGGTTGCTGGCCTGGCTCTAAGCACTCCATGACAGGTCGTATCCTCCTGATCAAAACATGTGCTATGGTTTTGATTCGCTACTGGCTGGCGCAAGGTGAAGTTACTGCTTCTACGCTGAGAAGAATGAAGATCATGATGAGTGATTTCATATGGGGGAATGCCACACACCCTGCTAGCTGGTCCAAACTCACCTTCCCTCTAAATGAAGGTGGGATTGGTATTCAGTCACTGGCTGAGCTGGATAATCTCTTCATGGTCAAGTGAATCAAGAGACTGATGTCAAATGATTCTATTTGGTCTATATGGATGCATTCCAGATACGGGACTAATCTTCAAGAGAAACCTAAAGACTACTGGGGTTTCTTGACCCAATGGAGGAGAATGAACAAGGTTCTAGAGTTATATCACCCTAATGACTCAGATACTGATACATGGGACAGGTGTAGGCAGAATAGCTCAACAGATGAAGCTGTTGCTAGCCTTTGGACTAGCTTCCACAATCCTAGATGGACCCTCATGACATTTAGATCTTACAAGGACTATCTGACCATTTTGGTTAGACTCAAAAGCTGGTACCCTAATATAAGTAACTCATGCTTCCTCTGCTGCTCGGGGGATGAAGACGCTTCTCATCTATTTGGTTATTACAAGATATAGAGCTATCTTTGGTGTAGATGTGCACTGAAGATGCAAATGAATCAGTCAACAGACTTAAAACAAGTGCTTCACAAGGTTAATCACATGAAGGGTAGTAACAAGACACTTGCTATTTGGTGTGTGTCTTTATGTACTCACTATATTTGGGGTGAAAGAAACAAAAGGAAATTTGGTGGTCAAGCTTTAGATGAGTTAGTTCTCTTTAAAAAGATTTCCCATGAAATTAGATTGATGTATTATTGTTATAAGACTAGTCTAGGATTCATAGATAATACTAGACTAAGAAATTGGGATCTTTTGTAAATATCCTACATGTGGGAGATAGTTTCTTGAGGGTTCTATGATGTGTAAAACTCTTCGTTGTCCCCTTTGGGGTCGGAAATATATTTACCAATTTTTTGATACATACGCCGACAAGGAGTGACTCAAGTGGTTAAGCACAATGTCCCCTAACAAAGGGACCCGGATTCAAATCTCAGTTGTTGCCTTGATTTACCACCCTCCCGAGCATTCATCCTCCACCACAGGCATGGGAGGGGGGGAAATCTTTTTTCTCTTAATCCCATACATACATACATACATACATAGGTCAAGCACGATGTCTCCTAACAAAGGGACCCATGCTCAAATCCCAGTTGCCACCTTGATTTACCACCCTACTGAGCATTCGACCTCTGCCACGAGTGTGGGAGAGGGGGAGAGAATGCTTCTCTTAATACCATACATACATACATACATACATACATACATACATACATACATACATACATACATACATACATACATACATACATACATACATACATACATACATACATACAACCGACAAGGAGTGGCTCAAGTGGTCAAGCAAAGTGTCCCCTAGCAAAGGGACCCGAGCATTCAGCCTCTTCTATGGGCATGGGAGAGGGGGCTGCCTTTCACTCTTAATCCCATACATACATAGATACATACATACATACATACATACATACATACATACATACATACATACATACATACATACATACATACATACATACATACATACATACATACATACATACATACATACATACATACATACACACATACATACATACATACATACATACATACATACATACATACATACATACATACATACATACATACATACATACATACATACATACATACATACATACATACATATGTCTAGAAAGGGATCACGTCCAGGGGCTGGAAATATTTTCCTCCGCACCGCTAGTCAGAATATGAGGACTCCCGGATTAGTGTGACTGCCTGGCTAATGTCTCAAGATTTGACTCGAAATAAGATACCTTTAGGACTCTCTCATATTGTTCATACCTTCTCAAGTCAAATGCTGTTAAGGACCTTAAGGATTAGGGTTTTCTCTCTTTTCCTCACCCTCTTGAGGTATGGATAAGGTTGATAAGGTTTAAGGAATCCTCCACCAAATTAATGAAAAGCATGTAAATAAGATGTCTGGACATCAACTTAATAGATTAAGCGTAAACTAAAGAATAGATACATGCTTAGGTGATATGACATAAGTTGTCATGCCCTCAGGAGAGACCTGAGGCTAGACCTCCTTGTCAGGAGGATGAATGGAGGAAGTTAGTCTTGAAGGTGGAGACCTCCATTAAAAGTAGAGACCTGGCACATCCTTTGAGGATGATGCTAACCCTAACCCTAAGTGGTGGTTAGAAAGAGAGATGAGATGAAGAGTTAGATGTCATGGTGGACCAGGTGTGGGGGTGGACATGCCTTTGGATGCCCATATGAGCCATGAGAGGTTGGATGACCTAGTACCTTTGGCGACCCAACCCTGGGAAGGGTCATGCATGTTAGAGTGAAGGATAGCTCCTTCAATGATGAGGTTAGTGAAGAACCTATGGAAACCCCATGAACTTATATGAGCATGGCATAGTATGCACCCAGAGTACGTCAGTAGTGTGGGTAGGAGGTTGAAACCCAGGCCAGGAGAGTATGATGGATAGCTTATGAGATAAGCATAAAGAGTTTTGGATAATCTTGAGTGAACATCAGTTTGAACAGAGGCTTCACCCATGTAGGGGTATGCTTGTGAGCTTGATCCTTCATGGAGAAGGAACCTCTAGTAGTAAGGCTGTTTATAGGGTTAGCTCTAGAGAGAGAGAGAGCAGGACCCAAGAAAGAAGGTTGGAAGCTTAGACTCCGAGATGCAAGGAATAGTAGGGAGTTGAGGATGATGTGACCTAAGTGGATGGTTGTGGTTGCCTCATACATGATCCCTAGTGGCTAATGGTATCTTGGTTGCCTTTAGAGGGACCAAACCCTAGAGAAAGGATGAGGCTTCTGGTACCTATGTGCCTATGGTATAGGTGTTTACTTCTGAGATGGGAAGAAGAGTTCCTTAGACCCTGAGGAGGCTTAAGTGACCAGTTGTGAGGCCTTACACCTTGTTGGTTGTCCTTGAGAAGGGCTCCACTCTGAAGTGTTGCTCGAGTAGAATGATGACAGGAAGTGCATGTCATACCTTGTACATGTTTGGTTCATGGTTAAGAGGTTGAGCATGCAGTTGGACACCCAAAAAGTGAACCTAGGGTTCCTAGGCCTAAGAGGGGAAGTGGTGTACTTGATGCTCATGACGATACTTGAGGTTCCATAGATTCGAGCATGGAACTCCTCATGTTTAGGGGAAAGGGAAATCCCTTAAGTCTAAGGTACGTTTGATGAACCCCTCACAGCTAAGTTGGTGACATGGGAAGATATGATCTTGGTCCAATGTTGAGGAATGAGAACAAGTATGACCTAGCATGGTTTAGTAGGTGGTCTGCTTGTGCCTTAGTAGCTGGCTAGGGTTAAGCATGATGCAAACCGTTGACATAAGGACGTTTGTGACCTTTGTTGCTATTAAGAGATAGTTTCCTCCCATCCTGGGAGAGGGACCCTTTTGTAGGGTGTATACCAGTTATGTTGGTTTTAAGGTAACCTAAAGAGGTCTCAATAGGATCTTGAGAAGCTAAGTGAAAAGTACATAGTAAGAGAATGAACCTGTAGACCCATAGATAACCATCTCTAAGTGCATGTGGGTGTGTTACCATGGAGGTAACCGGTATGGGACCTGACCAAGGTAAGCAGGTCGTCATGACCCCTATGAAAGGATGAAAGTCAGCCCAAGATTGCAAAGAGAGATGATGAAGGCTTGGATAAGGTTCGAAGTTGGACATGTACTATGTTAGAATCCTAAGTCTATCTTAGGGTTAGGTAAGGATAAGACCGATGGAAGTAGGAGTTGCCTAATTCCCTAGTTGCACATGACCATAGGGTCGAGAGGTAACAACTATCATTGTCCGAGGGCCATGGATTAGGAGATTGATCACCTTCATGAATTCATGGGACCCAAAGGGTAGATGCATAGGGCACTCTCTGGATGCATAAGGGAAGAGGGATGACCCCAACAGTGCCGACACCCTACAGACCTAGAGGAGATGACCAAGGATTGTGTGGTGACCCAAGTAGGTTCGAGACTAGTTTTCCATGGAAGTAACTTGATATCAAGATGATCACAATGTAGAGACGTATGTTGCACGTTTCAACTTAGATTTGAAGGTGTATTGGCAAGGTGGGATGTACCATCTCTACTCTTGGAATAGGAAGAACTTTGTATTTGGACGACCGCCAAATGCTTATTTCCTCTTGTTATGGGAGTGAGAGATAGGACAATACGCATGCCATACACCAAGGATGAAAATGATGTAAGTTGGAACATCGCTATGAAGTATGAGGATAGAGATAATAACATACCCTTGTGGAGTGAACGATGTAGGGATGGTTTACAAACACTAAGAGAACTAAGGTAGCCACCTTGTGAGGATGTTTTTATCATGAGCTATGTGGAATTTGCAAGTTATACAAGGTTGAGTTTGATAACCAAGAGGATGAGCTCAGAGTTTTCTTGATGAAGATAGACGTAGAGTCTAAGATGAGATGAAATGTGGGATACATGGAAGTGTATGTCTCCACTATTACCTAGCACCTAAAGATGAAAGGTAGTAATGGATGCTCTTATTGAGATACAACTACCTAGTTTAGTTAGAGACTAGAAGAGGTTCCTAGGTTAGCCCTAAGTTTGAGAAAGAAGATAAGTTTATCCATCCTAGGCCTTGATGCAATAAAAGGATGGTTGTAGAACCTCAGATGCACTTCTCTGGAAAGGAATGTGATGAAACCCCGACTAGAGTAGTTTAGGGTTTCTGAGGAATCAATCTAGAGGAATCATGACATACACGAGATCATGATTTTAAGTTCATCATACACCGTGGTACTAGTAAGATAGTAAGTTGCAGTAGTACATAGGATGCTTAATATGAAGTTGCACGTGGTTTGTCGCCATGCAAGCCAGGAGGTGAAGGACGAACACCAGTTGTTATAACCTCAATTTTTGGGTTCAATAGATGAGAAATGCAATTTCTCATATTAAGAATAATTGAACAAATAATGATGTGAATTGTTTTGAATAATTGGATTTCGTTTGAAATAGCCTTGTTATTTGATTTGTGGGCTTTATTGGCTATTGGGCCCAATAAAAAGAAAAATAACAAAGGAAATTCAATTAGTAAATGGATAATTGAATATTCAAGAAAAGAAATAATGGAAAACCTCTAGAAGGCAAATCCAAAGAGGATTTCGTGCCTCTTGGATTCCTTGGGTTCCAAGGAGTCTAAAATTGCAAAGAAAAGCAATAAGAAAAAGAAAAGATTAATTATGTATTCCTTTATGAAGAAAGAAATTGGGAGATAATGGTAATATGTGGAAATTAAGTGAAAAGATGGATAATTGAGTTCCCTTTATGGAATTTCGTATCCATGAGATTTCTAATGATAAAAGGGATGCCAATGAGTAAAATAAAAGAGAAATAAAAAGAAATCCTCAAAAAGGAATACTTAAATAGGAAATAAACAAGATAATGTGAATTAATGCATAAAGGTGCATGAAGGAAGATGATGAGTATTCCACTAAAATAAATTTCGAAATAAGAGAGTTCCTTGGGATCCAAGGAGTCCCAATAAAGAGGAAAGAAAGATAAAATACCAAAAAGACAAAATAAGAGAATAATGATAAATAGAAATCTAATAATAAAAGAAATTGAGATAATGCTAAAAACAATGTGCAATTCTCTAAGAAGAATAAGTGTTTACTCATCATAGAGTGGAATTCGAATTCACTTGGTTCTTGGGATAAAAGGAATCCAAATAAGGAAATAAAAGGTGAATGAGAGAGAAAAAGAAGATAAATGTGTTTCATTATTAATGGATTTTATGTTATTTTCATTAGATGGTATTTTCCATCAAAAGGAAACATGTTTTCGTGTTAAAGGATTAAAAAGCAAGAATAAAGAGAGGAAGAAAAAGGAATTTCGAATTCCTAAAACATGCAAAAAATGAAGAACATTAGAAAAGAATGGAGAGAGAGAGAGAATTTCTTTCTCATGAAGGAATATGTTTCCATGTTGGGGTAGCCTTGTTTTCTTTATGAACAAGCAATCTGGGGCTGGGATACCCCCTATATAAGGGGTAGACCTTTTAGTTCGAGTCCTAGAAAGATCCCACGTGCATCCCTTCTCCTCCATACTCTTCTTCATAGTTCTTTGCGTACAAACCCTAATGGAGAGTAATGGTCTATCCCGAGGGCACTGAGGAGCGGCATGGAGGTCCTGGTGGAAGCGAGGTTCTCCCACGGCGTCGTCGGTGAGCCCATCTTTTAAGATCGTGCCCGGGAACTTGCTAAACACAAGCCAACGGTCTGCAGCAACGGCCGCAAACAGCTGGCCCACGAGCGGAGGATAGACCTCCTTGGCCACGAGGTAGGGGAACCCTAGGTGCGCCCGAGGGCGGCGGGGATAATGGAAGGGGTTCCGGCGAGGTTCACGGCCAAGAGGAGGGAGTAGAGCCGCGCCTACGGCGGCTAGGGTCGGCGCTGCTCGGCTGCTGAAGGTAGGAGATGACCCTCCCGGTCATTGGACAGAAATACCCTCCGGGGTATGAAGCATCGATCGCTTAAGTGAAGGGCAACCGCGTCTTTTCGTTATGTTTTCCAAACAAAGGTCGACGCTGCATGGGGCGGGCTGACGTGGCGCTCCCGGATTGGCCACAGTAAGTAGATTTTTGCAAAAATCATAACTCTTTAATAGTAGCTCGGATTACAAAAGTTAATACATGAAAGTTGCTTAGAAAATCGATAGGAATCTAAATAAAATATAGTTCAAGCCTAATTCTGCTTGAAATTTGAAAAGTAGTGTAATTTATCAACTTTAACATAATGATGATTAAAGAAACCCTACTTTGATAATATTAAAGTTATTAATAGGGTTTAATGGATCATTAGAGTTGATACTAACCTCTTAAATGCAAAAAGGTACTTTAAGATAAAAAATGATGATCTTTGCACGTAATTGAGTTAATTTAGAGATTATGTGCCTAAATATGCTTACCATATGAAAAGTGCATAAAAGCTATCATTCTAATGATTTAATTAATGAAAAACTCTTAGATTTGATGATAGATGGTTTTAATGTTGATCAATGGATAATTTAAGCCTGTTGTTCATAAAAGTGAAAATAAGATCCAAAAAGATAATCTTTTTATATAATTGGCTTAATTTAGGGTTTCGTGCATGAATATGCATTAATGAGTTTGAAAACCCTAATTTAGGTGAATATGAGTTTTAAATGTTTTAATTGTTCAAATCTATAAATAAATAGGGATATGATGATCCTAAGTCAATTTTGGGTATAAGAGACTATTAAATGAATAGTTTGAGCAATTAGGGTTTACATAAATGGAAAAGAGTATTTTAGAGTTTGTTAACCTAAAAAGGGATAAAGTTCGAGAGATTGATCTAAGAAACCCTAATGAGTATTAATGAATACTTAATACGGATTAGAAACCCTAGAAAGTGAATCCAAGTCAATAAAATAGATTCCTGATAAAGTGTGTAATAAATAGAGTACATATTCTTTTTAGGAATTGTGTGATGATTTAATTACTTGCTTGGATCTGTTGATTGGGTTGATTGCATATACATGAAGTAAATGTTGAATAATCTGCATGACTCATCAAATCAGGTATGTGGTTACGCTTATGACTATACCGAATAGTTTCCCGAAGATTTTATCGATGTTTCCCTCAATGCATGAATTAACTGTTGGATGTCTATTTATTTCATGCAATTATAGAGTGGCTATGGCTATCACTATGAGTATACATGTATAACTAGCTAGATCCGAGTCCACCCCTGTGGCTATGCAAAGGCTAAGGATAACCTAGAGCAAGGTCTAGGGTATCATGAGTTAGAAACTGGGCTACACATGAGTAGTGCCATGAGACTCTTAGCATACCATGAGTTAAGGAGTGGGCTACCTACGGGTAGTGCCATGTGACTCAGCCCTAGAAATTGATTCACCTATGAGGTGAAGTCATGAGGGGTAAAATGGGAATCTACCACATGGGAGGTAGTATCCAGGTCCACTGCAGGGACAGCACAGGGGATAGGGTACACATGGATCGCGTAGTTATACTTAAAACGTAAACTTGTTTGTTAAATGATAATTGAATGCGATACATTGTTATAGATAATTGAATGATTATTGGTTTCCCCCACATACCAGCTACGGCTGATCGACGTTTTGTTTGTCGGCGTTTTAGGTACAATGAAAAGAACAAACAGTAAAGTGGGACCTGTGATACTAAATGAGAATTAAAGTACAAAGGAGGATTAGATAGATTAGTATCGGCATGGATAGAAATATAGAGATCCAAGTTTTCAAAAGGTATGTACAGAAAAATTTTATTACCATTTTCAGTATAGTCTGTTAGAATTTAATAATTGTTTATGGTTATATGTCGAACCTTTGATCCGGGATTAATGGGTACGGCTCGACCTCTCGGTTTCCCTTAATTTGGGGTTATCAGGAGGTGGGGTCGTAACATTTGGTATCAGAGCATGGGTTCCTCAGTTAACCATTAATAATTATTAAATTTTACAAACTCCATAGAACCCAAGGGAGTTATTAGAGGAGTATCTGAAAGACAGAGGTGTCTAGAAAGGGATCACGACTGGGGGCTGGCAAGATTTTCCTCCGCACCGCTAGTCGGAATACGAGGACTCCCGGACCCGTGTGACCGCCTGGCCAAAGTCTTAGGGTATGAATCGAAATAAGATACCTTTAGGACTTCTCATCTTATTCATCCCTTCTTATCACAAAAATTCTGATAAGGACCTAAAGGATTAGGGTTTCCTTTCTTCTCCTCACCCTCCTGAGGTATGGGTAAAGTTGATAAGGATTAAGGAATCCTCCACTGAATTAATGAAAGGCATGTAAATAAGATGTCATGGACATAAGCTTAATAGATTAAGCGCAAAATAAATAATAGATACATGCTTAGGTCGTATGGCATAAGATGTCATGTCCTCAGGAGAGACCTGAGGCTAGACCTTCTTGTCAGGAGGATAAGTCAGTCTTGGAGATAGAGATCTCCATTTCTAGTAGAGACTTGGCACATCCTCTGCGGATGATGCTAACCCTAATCCTAAGTGATGGTTAGAGAGAGATGAGTTGGACCAGGTGTTTGAAGGGACATGCCTTTGGGATGCCATATGATCAATGGATAACCTAACACCTTTGGCAACCCAACCCTGGGAAGGATCGTGCATGTCAGGGTAAAGGATAACTCCTTAGATGATGAGGTTAGTGAAGGACCTTAGAAACCCTATGGGCTTGTGCAAGTAGGGTATAGCTGGCACCTAGGGCACGTCACAGTGCTGACGGTAGGATGAAACCCTGGATAAGGAATCAGGATGGAGCATAAAGGGTTATGGATGATCTTGAGCAACCATAAGTTCAAACCTAGGCTTCACCCATGTGGAGCATGTCTTTGAGGTTGAACCTTCATAAAGATAGGACCTCTAATGGTGAGGTTGGGTGTATGGTTAGCTCTAGAGAGAGCAGGAAACCCAGCAAGAAGGTTGGAAGCCTAAAACCCTGAACTACGGATGATAGTGGTTGCTTCATGATCGATCCCTGAAGGTTGAGAATATCTTGGTTGTCTTTAGAGGGACCGAACCCTTGAGAAAAGATGAAGCTTCTGGTACCTACGTGCCTATGGTAGAGATGTTTACCTTCCGAGGTAGGAAGAAGATGTTTTGTATACCCTGAAGTGGATTAGTAATAGGTTATGAGGCCTTGCACCTTATGGTTTGTCCTTGAGGAAAATCCAACTCTAAGCGTTGCTCGAGTTGAAGGATGACAAGAAGTGCATGTCATGCCTTTTGCATGCTTGATTTGTAGCTAAGAGATAAAACATGCAGTGGGACACCTACAAGTGAACTTAGGGTTCCTAGGCCTAAGAGGGGAAGTGGTGTACCTAATACTCATGATGAGATTTAAGTTTCTATAGTTTCGAGCATGGTATGCCTCATGAATAAAGGAAAAGGGAAGTCCCTTAAGTATAAGGTATGTGTAATGAACTCCTCGTAGCTAGGATGATGATAAAGGAAGGTATGATCTTGATCCAGCATTGAGGAAAGAGGACAAGTATGACCTTGTATGGTTCAGTAGGTGATCTGTTTATGCCTTAATGGTTTTCTAGGGTTAAGTAGGCTCGGGTGGATGTAAACCCTAGACCTAAGAGCTTTTGTGACCTTAGAGATAGTTTTCCTCCCATCCTGGGAGAGGAACCCCATTTGGAAGGGTCTATATCAGTTTTGTTGGTTCAAGGTAACCTAAAGATGTCTCGTAGGATCTTGAGAAGTTAAGAGAAAAGTACATGGTATGAGTATGAACCCGTAGGCCCATAGATATCCATCTCTAGGTGCATGCAGATGTGTTACCATGGAGGTATCCGGTATAGGGCTTGACCAAGGTGGGCATGTTGCCATGATCTCAATGAAAGGATGAAGGTCAGCCCATGAATGCAGAAAGAGAGATGATGAAGACTTGGGTAAGGTTCTAAGTGAATATGTACTATAATGAATAATCCTAAGTCTATCCTAGGGTCAGGTAGGTATAAGACCGATGAAAGTAGGAGTTGCCTAATTCCCCAGTTGCACATGACCATAGGGTCGGGAGGTAACAACTATCATTGTCTGAGGGCCATGGGTTAGGAGATTGATCACCTTCATGAACTCATGGGACCTAAAGGGCAGATGAGTAGGGCACTCTCTTGATGCATGAGGGAAGAGGGATGACCCCAGAAGAGTCGGTACCCTATGGACCTAGAGGATTTGACTAAGGATATAAACCTCAGTAGGTTCAAGACTAGTTTTGATATCATAATGGTTGTGATGAAGAGACATATGTGGCACGTTGCAACTTAGATTTAAAGGTGTACCGGCAAGGTGGGATGTACCATCTCTACTCTTGGAACAGGAAGAACTCTGTATTTGGACTGCAGCCAAATGCTTATTTCCTCTTGTTATGGGGGTGAGAGATAGGACATTATGCATGTCATACACCAAGGATAAGAGATGATGTAGTTGGAGCGTTGCCACGAGAAATGTGGATAGAGAAGATATCTTACCATGGTAAAGTGAATGAATGATGGGTGGCTTGCAAACACTAAGAGGAATGAGGTGATCACCTTATGAGGATGTAGAGCTTACAAGTTATACCAGGTTGAGTTTGATCACCATGATGACGGAATCATAGAGTGCTCTTATGAAGATGAACATATAGTTTAAGGTGACATAATAAGCATAATACATGGAAGTGTAATGTTACCTAAGGATGTGAAGTCATAATGAATGATCTGGTTAAGACTTGGTTGACTAGGAGTTAGAAGAGTTTGTTTGGCCAACCCTAAGTTTGAAAAAGAGAGGTGTTTGGATAACACTCAGATGAAACAAGATGCGTTGAAAAGTTAAGGGTTGTTTGGTTAGCCAGCCTAGTTCTTGATGCAATGAAAGGATGATGGTAAAACCTCAGATGTACTTCTTTGGAAGGGAAGGTGATGAAACCTCAACTAGAGTGGTTTAGGGTTTCGAGGGGTTGATCTTGAAAGAATCATGACATATAGGGAGTCATGGTTGGAGATCATCTTACACCATGGAAAATGACAGTAGCACTTTGGATGCTTAAGATGAAGTTGCATGTGGTGTATGGCCATGCAAGCCAAGAGGTAAAGGACGAACCCCAGTAACCCAGTGTATCGATATAGAGGATAAAAGAATCCTTGAGAGGGAATGAGAGCTCAACACTATGGATTTTGTGATAGGTCTTCCCTGGATCGAGGAAGGTCGAGATACAATGTGGGTTATGGTAGGTCGCCTTACCTAGATAAGGAAGAGTTCTATTAAGGGACAGATGCAGTTGAACTACCCATGTGAGAGACGGTTCAACTACACCATGAAGCAAGTTCAAAGGTTCTTGAGTTTGACTTAAAGGTTCGCTTCCATAAAGTGGAAGTAGGTACATGAAAAACACAATGATAGTATAGTTTATCACCCCTAACTATGGTTAGTATGATCCATACTAAAGGGTCTGATGAGGGCATATGTGCTCATTCAGAGTGATATCTAGAGATAGTTCTTGTCCTATGAAAGATGTGACAATAACCACCATAGCCAGTATCGGGTTTTATATGAAGCTCTGTAAGGGAGGTTGTGTCGGTCACCACTTTAGTAAGGTAATGTTGGTGAAAGGACCACATGATGGTTAGAAAAGGGCCACATGATGGTTAGGAAAAGGGACCCCAGTACGTGTAGATGAAGTCACTTTGGTTGCGCAAGGGCTGAAAGGAGCCTAGAGACGATGAGAGTCGTGAGCAAATGCAAAGTAGACTGACATACAAGTTACTGTGGGAGAAAATATGACATGAAAATCCGACCCCTCTAAGTTATATCTAAGAGAGCGGAGTCCCCGATACATGGGTCCATTAGAGATGGATGGGTGGAGAAGGTTAGGTTTGAACCTACCCATCAGGATAGAGTAATGGGATATGTTTTCCATGTGTCCAATTTAGAGCACTATGTGAGGTACCCCGACCATGTGCTGAGCAATGAACCTAGTGAGCCCCAAGGGAGGCTGAAATGGCCTGAGTCACCTGTGTAGTTTATAGACGCCAGGATGAAAGAACTCAGAGAAAGAAATATGTGATAATAAAGGTTCTTTGAAAATGTCATGGGTACGACAAAGCCAAATAGGGGCCAATGATGGACATGGAAAAGTCTTATCCTGAATTGTTTGTTTGCTTGCCTGAATTTTGAGGACAAAATTCCTATAAGAGGGGAAGGATGTTATAACCTCAATTTTTGGGTTCAATAGATGAGAAATGCAATTTCTCATATTAAGAATAATTGAACAAATAATGATGTGAAGTGTTTTGAATAATTGGATTTCGTTTGAAATAGCCTTGTTATTTGATTTGTGGGCTTTATTGGCTATTGGGCCCAATAAAAAGAAAAATAACAAAGGAAATTCAATTAGTAAATGGATAATTGAATATTCAAGAAAAGAAATAATGGAAAACCTCTAGAAGGCAAATCCAAAGAGGATTTCGTGCCTCTTGGATTCCTTGGGTTCCAAGGAGTCTAAAATTGCAAAGAAAAGCAATAAGAAAAAGAAAAGATTAATTATGTATTCCTTTATGAAGAAAGAAATTGGGAGATAATGGTAATATGTGGAAATTAAGTGAAAAGATGGATAATTGAGTTCCCTTTATGGAATTTCGTATCCATGAGATTTCTAATGATAAAAGGGATGCCAATGAGTAAAATAAAAGAGAAATAAAAAGAAATCCTCAAAAAGGAATACTTAAATAGGAAATAAACAAGATAATGTGAATTAATGCATAAAGGTGCATGAAGGAAGATGATGAGTATTCCACTAAAATAAATTTCGAAATAAGAGAGTTCCTTGGGATCCAAGGAGTCCCAATAAAGAGGAAAGAAAGATAAAATACCAAAAAGACAAAATAAGAGAATAATGATAAATAGAAATCTAATAATAAAAGAAATTGAGATAATGCTAAAAACAATGTGCAATTCTCTAAGAAGAATAAGTGTTTACTCATCATAGAGTGGAATTCGAATTCACTTGGTTCTTGGGATAAAAGGAATCCCAATAAGGAAATAAAAGGTGAATGAGAGAGAAAAAGAAGATAAATGTGTTTCATTATTAATGGATTTTATGTTATTTTCATTAGATGGTATTTTCCATCAAAAGGAAACATGTTTTTGTGTTAAAGGATTAAAAAGCAAGAATAAAGAGAGGAAGAAAAAGGAATTTCGAATTCCTAAAACATGCAAAAAATGAAGAACATTAGAAAAGAATGGAGAGAGAGAGAGAATTTCTTTCTCATGAAGGAATATGTTTCCATGTTGGGGTAGCCTTGTTTTCTTTATGAACAAGCAATCTGGGGCTGGGATACCCCCTATATAAGGGGTAGACCTTTTAGTTCGAGTCCTAGAAAGATCCCACGTGCATCCCTTCTCCTCCTTCCTCTTCTTCATAGTTCTTTGAGTACAAACCCTAATGGAGAGTAATGGTCTATCCCGAGGGCACTGAGGAGCGGCATGGAGGTCCTGGTGGAAGCGAGGTTCTCCCACGGCGTCGTCGGTGAGCCCATCTTTTAAGATCGTGCCCGGGAACTTGCTAAACACAAGCCAACGGTCTGCAGCAACGGCCGCAAACAGCTGGCCCACGAGCGGAGGATAGACCTCCTTGGCCACGAGGTAGGGGAACCCTAGGTGCGCCCGAGGGCGGCGGGGCTAATGGAAGGGGTTCCGGCGAGGTTCACGGCCAAGAGGAGGGAGTAGAGCCGCGCCTACGGCAGCTAGGGTCGGCGCTGCTCGGCTGCTGAAGGTAGGAGATGACCCTCCCGGTCATTGGACAGAAATACCCTCCGGGGTATGAAGCATCGATCGCTTAAGTGAAGGGCAACCGCATCTTTTCGTTATGTTTTCCAAACAAAGGTCGACGCTGCATGGGGCGGGCTGACGTGGCGCTCCCGGATTGGCCACAGTAAGTAGATTTTTGCAAAAATCATAACTCTTTAATAGTAGCTCGGATTACAAAAGTTAATACATGAAAGTTGCTCAGAAAATCGATAGGAATATAAATAAAATATAGTTCAAGCCTAATTCTGCTTGCAATTTGAAAAGTAGTGTAATTTATCAACTTTAACATAATGATGATTAAAGAAACCCTACTTTGATAATATTAAAGTTATTAATAGGGTTTAATGGATCATTAGAGTTGATACTAACCTGTTAAATGCAAAAAAGGTACTTTAAGATAAAAAATGATGATCTTTGCATGTAATTGAGTTAATTTAGAGATTATGTGCCTAAATATGCTTGCCATATGAAAAGTGCATAAAAGCTATCATTCTAATGATTTAATTAATGAAAAACTCTTAGATTTGATGATAGATGGTTTTAATGTTGATCAATGGATAATTTAAGCTTGTTGTTCATAAAAGTGAAAATAAGATCCAAAAAGATAATCTTTTTATATAATTGGCTTAATTTAGGGTTTCGTGCATGAATATGCATTAATGAGTTTGAAAACCCTAATTTAGGTGAATATGAGTTTTAAATGTTTTAATTGTTCAAATCTATAAATAAATAGGGATATGATGATCCTAAGTCAATTTTGGGTATAAGAGACTATTAAATGAATAGTTTGAGCAATTAGGGTTTACATAAATGGAAAAGAGTATTTTAGAGTTTGTTAACCTAAAAAGGGATAAAGTTCGAGAGATTGATCTAAGAAACCCTAATGAGTATTAATGAATACTTAATACGGATTAGAAACCCTAGAAAGTGAATCCAAGTCAATAAAATAGATTCCTGATAAAGTGTGTAATAAATAGAGTACATATTCTTTTTAGGAATTGTGTGATGATTTAATTACTTGCTTGGATCTGTTGATTGGGTTGATTGCATATACATGAAGTAAATGTTGAATAATCTGCATGACTCATCAAATCAGGTATGTGGTTATGCTTATGACTATACCGAATAGTTTCCCAAAGATTTTATCGATGTTTCCCTCAATGCATGAATTAACTGTTGGATGTCTATTTATTTCATGCAATTATAGAGTGGCTATGGCTATCACTATGAGTATACATGTATAACTAGCTAGATCCGAGTCCACCCCTGTGGCTATGCAAAGGCTAAGGATAACCTAGAGCAAGGTCTAGGGTATCATGAGTTAGAAACTGGGCTACACATGAGTAGTGCCATGAGACTCTTAGCATACCATGAGTTAAGGAGTGGGCTACCTACGGGTAGTGCCATGTGACTCAGCCCTAGAAATTGATTCACCTATGAGGTGAAGTCATGAGGGGTAAAATGGGAATCTACCACATGGGAGGTAGTATCCAGGTCCACTGCAGGGAAAGCGCAGGGGATAGGGTACACATGGATCGCGTAGTTATACTTAAAACGTAAACTTGTTTGTTAAATGATAATTGAATGCGATACATTGTTATAGATAATTGAATGATTATTGGTTTCCCCCACATACCAGCTACGGCTGACCGACGTTTTGTTTGTCGGCGTTTTAGGTACAATGAAAAGAACAAACAGTAAAGTGGCACCTGTGATACTAAATGAGAATTAAAGTACAAAGGAGGATTAGATAGATTAGTATCGGCATGGATAGAAATATAGAGATCCAAGTTTTCAAAAGGTATGTACAGAAAAATTTTATTACCATTTTCAGTATAGTCTGTTAGAATTTAATAATTGTTTATGGTTATATGTCGAACCTTTGATCCGGGATTAATGGGTACGGCTCGACCTCTCGGTTTCCCTTAATTTGGGGTTATCAGGAGGTGGGGTCGTAACACCAGTGACCCAAAGAGTTTATGTAAAGGATAAAGAGTCCCCGAGAGGGAATGGGAGTTCATCACTATGGATGTTGTGGTAAGTCTCCCCTAGACCAAGGAAGGTCAAGATGCAATATAGGTTATGGTAGATCGCCTTACCTAGATGACATGTGAAAGAAAGAATACTATCAAGGGACGGATCCAGTAGAACTACATATGAGAAAGATGGTTCAACTACACCATGATGCGAGTTCAAAATTTCTTGAGTATAACTATGAGATTCACTTCCATGCAGTGGAAGTAGGTACATGAAGAACTGGATGTTAGTACAATTTATCACCCCTAACTAATGATTAGTATAATCCAGACTAGAGGGTCTGATAAGAGCATGTGTGCTTGTTCAGGGTGATACATGGAGATAGTTCTTGTCTTATGTAAGATGTGATGATAACCACTGTAGCCAGTATCGGGATGTAAAGAAGCTCTGTAAGGGAGGTTGTGTCGGTCATCACTTCCTTAAGATGATGTTGGGGAAGGGACCTCGTGAAGGTCAAGAACGGACCACAATGTGTGCATATGAAGTCACTTTGATCATGCAATGGCTGAGAGAGAGCCCAGGGGTGACATGAGTCATGAGCTGATGCAAAGCAGACTGATATGCAGTTCACTGTGGGAGAGTATGTGATGTGAAAATCTGACCCCTCTAAGTTATAGCTAAGAGAGCTGAGTCCCGGCTGCATGGTCCATTTGAGATGGATTAGTGGAGATGGTTGTATTTAGCCTTACCCCTAAGGATAACATGATGTATAATGTGTTCCATGAGTCTGATCTAGAGCACTATGTGAGGTACCCAAGCCATGTGCTGAGCCATGAACCTATTCAGCTTTGTGAGAGGCTGAAATGTCCTAAGTCACCTATGAGGGTACAATATACCAAGGTGAGAGAGAACTCAGATGGAAGCATATGAGATGATGAAGGTTCTTGGCAAGCACCATGGAAAGGGTGAGGCCACATGGGAGCCATGATGGACATAAGAAAGGCTTATCCTGTTTGTTTGGGTGCCTGGTGGAATTTTGAGGGAAACATTCCTATAAGAGGGGAAGGATGTTACAACCCCAATTTTGGGTTCTTTTGATGAGAAATACAATTTATCTTAATAAATATAAAATGAGAAAATAATGGTGTGATTTGATTTGAATCAATGAATTTCATTTATAGTAGCCTTGATGGTTTCTTAGTGGGCCTTATTGTCTATTGGGCCCAATAACAAGGAAAATGAAATTCAATTAGTAAATGAATAATTAAGAAATAGAGAAAAGAAAGAGGTAGAAGCCTCTAGAAGGCAAGGGAATATCCTCCAAGTGGGGATTTCGTGCCTTTAGGATTTCTTGGGTTCCAAGGAGTCCAAGTTGCAAAGATAATGCAACAAGAAAGAGAAAAGATCAAATAAATATTGCTTTAATAAGAAGGAAATATGAGATAACAATGAAAATATAAGAAATATGTGGAAATATAGATAATGGGATCATTATGAATGAGATTTCGACTACACATGGTTTCTAATGGTAAAAGGAATCAAAATAAAGAAAACAAAACATTAATAGAGAGAAAATAGGCTTAAAATAAGTCTTATTAAAGAATAACTTTCCTTTGAAGAAAAAGCCATTTTTCTTTGGAATTTGGGACTCAGTTTTGGCATGTGTGTAGACAAAGGCAAGAGAGAGAAACCCTCAAAATTTTGTTGCAAAATGATGCACGGTTTCCAAGATATGCAATTTTGAAATTATCCTAAAGTAGAAAGGATATTATGTCACGTTTTGATATTGGGAAATAAATCCTGATTTTCCTATTTTTGGCATGAGTCCCAGTCTCGTGAGGAACAAGCCATCGAGAATAGGTTGTGCAATCTTTGATCAAGGATTGCTCAGATTGGGAGCAACAAGTAGACTTGGTGATGAGTCCACCACCTTCAGGAGTCTGTTCCAAAGCCATCCAACCCGATTTATGGGTTGTTTTGTCGACGCACAGGGAAGTCCCCAAATCGCTGGACATAGGTGGTCGAACCTATATATAGGTGGGGGGGGGGTTATCAGCGGTGCCAGTACATCTTGCAACCTTCTTCACGAGACTGGATGAAGCCAACGATCGTGCCCATACCCCCAATTGAAGCTTCCACCATGACCTGCACCTCTGTCTGGAAGCAGAAGTCGCCGGTGGAACACAGAGTAGCTCCGGAAGTAGGAGAGGTACCATGTCCAATCAAGGGGGCTCATTGAGTTTGTAAGGTCGAGGCGGAGCTCTTGGTGTCTTAGATTCGCACACAAGAGCGATAGAGAGCTGAGTCAACCGACAAGTTGACCGCCTACTCGTGCAGGAGAAGGAGCGCGAGGTTGAAGACGGCCGACCTGGTCATTTACTAAACTAGCCCTCCCGTGTCTTTGTCCAGGTAAGGGAAAATCAGTATTTTGCTTCTTTTAATCTTGAGTTAGGATGCACAGATGAGGGCCGTTGTATCTCGCGTGGTCCAGCGGACCGCGGATCGGATGACTAGAGAAATTTTGATAATGTCGTAATATATTAGAAAATCCACGAAAATGACTTTTCTTTGCAAAATTCATAGAATCTACTAGGAAGCTTTGGTGAGAAAAGTTTATACGTGAAAGTTTCTTAGAAAAATTACGAGGAACACATTAAAATTGTTTTGAGAACCTGATTTCATTCCTATTTGCAAAAGTACATTAATTTGATTAAAAGTGTGGTTAGAAACCCTAATTGAGGGTAAAGGATGAATCTTTGAGGTTTAAGGGGTTAACTTGGGAAGTATTAATCTATTGAATATTAAAGTAAAGTTTTAATCTATTTTACATGAAAAGTTGATTAATTTAGGGTTTCATGTACATGAATGAGCTTTAATGGACCTTGAAACCCTAATGTTAGTCACTATGACTCTTAATGGCTTTAATTGTTCAAATTCATGAATAAGCTGAGATATGATGGTTCTAAGCTATTTCGAGTATAAGAGTTCCTAATTGTGGATAAATACCCTTAATATGGTAATTAGGGTTTTCTAATGGATAAAGGTGGAATTAATGATAAATAGAGTTCATATGTGAATTAGATCATAATGAACTATGAGTTGTTAATCCGGAAGGAACCAAAGATGATAATTAGGCCTAATGATTTTGTCACGAATTAAAAGGATAAAAATGGTAGTTTTAATGTAAAAAGAGCATAATGGACTTAATTGATGGTTAATTGTGCCTTTAATCTGAAATTAGGGTTATATGTTGTTAAAAGATAACCTTAATATCTTTTGTGAAGAATGGATGAGATAAATAGGGTTTGTGAGTAATTGTATAAAATTAGGGTTTAAAATAGTATAAATGAAGAGAAACCCTAATTGCAAGGGAAACCCTAAAAGTGGACTAGAAACCCTAGGAAGCGAGCTAAGTTTAATTGATCTTGATGGCATGATCAATGATAGGAAATTATATGCATATTTCAGGATCATCTTGTGTGCTTGCTTGTTTATTGGATTTCTTGCTTAGTTGGATTATTTTTGCACTCAAATCAGTCTGACAGGTATGTGGTTAATTATGGTTAATGGCATTAGTTTCCTGAAGAGTTTCTCAGATGATTCATTGCATTGAATGCAACTTATCAGTTTGGATGTTCGTACTTGCAAATCATAAAGTCACTATGATTATCACAATAATAATAGAATGCGTATTCTCACACCTACATGCCACCCTGATGGATGATGCCAAAGGTCAAGCCCAGGAGGGAAGACCAATGGACACCATGAGTGGTAACCCCAGACACCAAGCTCGGGATTGAGAAGGTGGTCTATATAGAGTGACTAATGAGCACTATGAGAGGTGATCCTAGGCACCAAGCTCGGTATTGAGAAGGTGGCCTTAAGTCATTGGAAAAAGAGAAACCCGAAAGGGGGTATGCCAGGGTTAGGGCAAAAGCGGTAGAGAATGTCACACTGAAAGCATAATTTGACTTGTTAATTAACTTGATTGTGATATTTAGATTGTTAGCCATATTTGCAAAATTTTGGTTGTCCCCACATACCAGCATACTCATTTATGCTGACCGATGTTTTTTTTGTCGGCATTTTAGGTACAAGATTGAAAATGACAAATAGTAAAGTGGCATATGTGGAATGAAATAAGAATTAAAGTACAAAGGAGGATTAGTTAGAATAGACTTCAGATGTGGATAGCAGTAGATATCCAAGTGTTTGAAAAAGGTATGCAAAGTTTTATTTTATATCATATTTTAGTTTAGTTCAATAGAATTTCATAATTATTACTGATTAATTGTTGAACCTTTGATCCTGTTAATTGGGATAATGGCTATGACCTCTTGGTCTCCCTTAATTGGGGGTTACTGGGAGGCGGGGTCATTACACATACATACATACATACATACATACATACATACATACATACATACATACATACATACATACATACATACATACATACATACATACATACATACATACATACATGCCGACAAGGGAATAGCCCGGTTGGAGAATTCCGCTGGTCCCCAATGAAGGGACCCGGGTTCGAAATCACACGGAGAAGCATCTCTTGATTTATCACCCTCCCGGGCGTCCGGCCTCCGTCACGGGTTATGGGAGAGGGGGAGAGAAATCTTTCTCTCTTAATCCCATACATACATACATACATACATACATACATACATACATACATACATACATACATACATACATACATACATACATACATACATACATACATACATACATACATACATACATACATACATACATACATACATACATACATTCATACATACTTGAAGGATAAAGGACCAAAGAAGAAGGACAAGCAGAAGGAGCCAAATAGGCGAACCAGGTCTACAAAAAACCCTTGACATGTCTATGCTAATTTGGAATATTAAGGGTGGGTGTGATAGGAATAAGAAGAAGGAAGTTCGGGAGTTGATTGCGGCCAATGGTCACTCGTTAGTTGCATTGGTGGAAATGAAAATAAAGAAGCAAAATAGCAATATCATAAAGTATCTCTTTCCGCAGGGATGGAACCACGTGTCTAATGTGGAGTGTGGTGATGTTGCCAGAGTCTATGTGGCTTGGAAGCCCAATGCTTGGTAGGTGTCTGTGATACAGATGTCAGATCAACATGTCACACTTGAATGTAGAAACAATGGTGGTTTGCTGATATGGATGACAGTTGTTTATGGTCATAATGATGGCAACACAAGGCTTGATCTATGGAGAGATCTAGTTACATTTTCCAGACAGGTGCATGTTCCCTAGTTGGTCATTGGTGATTTTAATACAGTTCGGCTACAAGGGGAAAAAAGGGGGAAACAACTTGCTATCACAGATGAAGTGGATGCTTTCAATCAGTCTATTGATAAGGCAGGTTTATATGAGCAACCTATGGTAGGCGGTGACCTATTCACTTGGAACAATGAGAGGGACCCAGAGCATAGAATAGCAAGCAAACTTGATAGAGCACTGGTGAATGAGGAATGGCTGAAAATTCTTCCTAATGTACAGGTAAAAGCCGGTGGATCTGATATTAGTGATCACACACCTATCTCAGTTAGTTCACGGAGAAAAAGCAGAAAAGGAAACCGTTCAGATTTCTTAACTACTGGGCTGATTGGAAAGGGTTTGGTGATGTCATTAAGCTAGGTTGGAACACTCAGGTGACTGGTAATCCTATGTATGTGTTTGCCAAGAAGCTGATGAACACCAAGACGATCCTGAAAAGGTGGGCAAAGGAGGAGGTAAATATCCCAAATCGACTGAAAGAGACTAAAAGGGAGTGTAAAGAAGTCAGGGAAAGACTGTTGGATGATCCACTGAATCCTCACTTGATAGAGAAGGATAGGGAGCTAAAGGTGATGCTGGAAGATTTAAAAAAGGCAGAGGAGAAATTCTACTAACAGTGAAGCAAGGAGAAATGGATGAACGATGGGGACCAGAATACAAAACTCTACCATACTACTGTGAGAAGAAGGGAAGCAGGTAACATTATTTCTGAACTTATAAATGCTGATGGAGAGGTGGTTAACAAGCAAGAGGACATTGAGGAACATGCTATTAATTTCTACACATTGTTGTATAACAAAAACTTTCTGGATGATATTGATGATGATGAGGTAGTTGATTGGAAGTACAGGCTCACTAGCACCCATAATAACATCCTTACAACAAGAGTCAATGAACAGGAGGTGAAAGATGCTCTATGGAGTATTGGCAACAACAAGTCACTTGGGTCTGATGGTTTCAATGCTTTCTACTATAAGAAGACTTGGGAAATCATAAAAAATGATCTGCTTGCTTATGTGAACTGGTTCATGGAAGGTGGCCATATGGTGAGATAGGTGAATCATTCTTTCCTTGTCCTTATCCCTAAAAAGAAGGTCACTTCTTCTCTTGCTGATTTTCGGCCTATAGCCTGTTACTCGGTACAGTATAAGATCATTGCAAAAATTCTAGTTGCTCGACTGAAGATGGTCCTCCCTTATCTAATTTCTAAAAACCAAGGAGCCTTTGTTAAAGGTAGGAGCATTAGTGACTGTGCCCTTCTGGCTAGTGAGTTTCTTCTAGACTATAATGTCATGCACAGTAGTAGGAAGGCCTGCCTTAAACTTGATGTCTCCAAAGCCTATGAGGTGGGAGAAGTTATGGGGGATCATGCAACAGATGGGATTCAATGAACAATGGATTAGCTGGATGAAATAATGCGTTGGGACAACTAGCTACTCTATTCTGGTTAATGGCACTTCTGCAGGTCTCTTTTGGGGTGGCAAAGGACTACGACAAGGGGATCCTTTATCCCCTATTCTATTTGTGATTGTCATGGAGTATTTCTCAAGAAAGATGCAGCAAGCTGAGGAATATAAGGAAATTAAACCTTATACAGTCCATGGTATTAAGGTAATGAGACATCTTATCTTCACAGATGACGTGCTAATTTTTATAGAAGCCAAACAGCAATACTTGGAAAATCTTAAAGGCCATCTGGCAAAGTTCGGGGAGCAAACGGGGTTGTGTGTTAATGCAAATAAAACACCCATTTTCTTGTCTAAGAATTGCTATAAGCTAGAGGATAGGATCACACAGGCTATGGGAGTGGAAAAGGGTGAATTCCAAACCAAGTATTTGGGTTTTCCTCTTGCAGGCGACAATCTTCAAGTCACAGATTTCACAGAATGTATTGATAGAGTGGAGGAAATGATTAACAGATGGCCTACACAAAAGACATCCATGGTGGGACACATAACTCTGATTCAAGCTTCTATAGAGGGACTTCTCATCTTCTGGGTACAACAAGGTGAAATTCCAATATCTGTTCTAGATAGAATTGAAATGAAGATTGCTAACTTTCTTTGGGGGAGTGAGCATCATCCTATGAAGTATGCTAGGTTGGCATTTCCTACAGATGAAGGTGGGATGAACCTAAAGACTCCAAGATATATTGCTATATGGGGATCCATGAGAAGACTTTTTGCATTCCAAGAAGGCATCTCTACATGGGGTAAATGGATGAGAGGTAGATATCACAGGGGCTGGATTTTATTCCAAAGACAAGAGAAGGATACTCAAGGACTATCAATGTTATGAGGGAAGTGTGGCCACAAGTTAGATACTTGTTTGTGGCAAATGATTCTAGAGGATGGCAGCTCAAAGATAAGAAGATATGCTTATGGGAGGTGTCCAGGACAAGAGGTGCAAAAGACCCAGTGGGTGAACAACTATGGATGGATAGGTATGTGTCGAAATGGAGCATATGTGTTTATAAATTTCTGCACAATATCCTTGCTACTCTTGATAGAATAAAGAGTTGGAATTATGATATATTTACTATATTCCTGCTATGTGAGGAAAAGGAAGAAAGACACAACCATCTTGTGGGGGAATGCAAGTTCACGAAGGAGATTTGGGAGTATTTATGCAGATAATTCAGACTTCAAATACAACTTATTGCTAATCCGAGAAGGATGCTTGATATATGCAGAACATATGCCAAGAAAAAATCTTTTGTTGGATGGTCTATGCTACCATGTTTGGGAAGAAAGGAATGCTAGAAAACACCAAGGGAAGTCCACGAATGCTAAAAGCATTGATGTAAAAATATGTAAATGCATTAGAAGTAGACTACATATTAGCTAGATGTGTGAGTTGTAATGGTGTTATGCATGTATGGCATTCGGCCTACATATAAGCTTGACCCCCTAATATTGTTTAGGGGGAACGTCAGAATATATTTACCTGATTCTCATACATACATACATACATACATACATACATGCCGACAAGGAGTGGCTCAAGTGGTCAAGCATGGTATATCCTCATGAAGGGACCCGAGTTCGAATCCCAGTTGCTGCCTTGATTTAGCACCCTCCCGGGAGTTCGACATCAGCCACGGGCATGGGAGGGGGGGAAATATTTCTCTCTTAATCCCATACATACATACATACATACATACATACATACATACATACATACATACATACATACATACATACATACATACATACATACATACATACATACATACATACATACATACATACATGCGTGTATACAAACGTCTCCAATTAGGGTTTCAGAATGGTATGGTGATTGCAACAACGACCTAAGGTGCTCCACCATCCCATGACGGTGTGTAAGCCACCATCTTCCCTAACCTTCCATCACTCATCCTCATGTGAGCCATCATGGGTGAAGCCAATGATACATGCCCTAAAAAACCCTGGTCTAGGGTGTTTAGCGGTGTTGATCATGTAATGATGAAGCATGCGTTTGATCCTCTGGTCATTGAAGATGGAATTTTTTTTCCATTGATGAGGAGACCTTTGAGGCTATGGAAATGACCTGGGAGCATACTATCTCAGTCTATGTCATGGGCAAGAGGCTGTATTATTACTACTTTCTGGCATGAATCAAGAGAGTTTGGAGACCAAAAGGGAGTTGATCTATACTCAAAACCTAATAAGTTCTTCCTGACACATTTGAATAACAAAGAAGAAAAAAACACACTGGATCTGTGATGGTTCAATGATCTGCTCATCGTAGTGAAGGAGCATCAATCGGGGGATGATATGTAGAAGGACATGTTCAGTTTGATGCATGTATGGATCAAGATCCCGAGCATGGGCAGAAACTAGTCTGAAAATGCGGTGGGTATTGTGGCACCTGGAGTTGGCAAATTAATACGTGTGGACATTCTCTCCATCCAACATGAATCCTTGGATGAAGCTAAGGCTCTGGTTGAGATTGAAGTGGAGTAGGAACCCCCTAAAGAAATATGGTCAATCTTCCAAACAAAAACCTAGTTCCTTTCGAAATCTAGTATCAACATCTTCTAAAGAGATGTTAGGAATGTAAAGTGTTCAGACATGGCGAAGATGAGTACCCTTTGTATGCAAAGGAAAGATAGGAAGCTAAGGATAAGGAGACTCAACACAAGAACAACTTTGAGTGGAAAGAAGCTAATAGGAAGGGCTCGAACAAGTAGCAAGAGAAGAGGCAAGATAAGTCACCCGTGAAGAACAAAGATAAGGATATCGAGAAGATCCCAATAGGAAACATGTTTGAGAACATGATCTTGGATGATGAAGGGGAAGCACATAACTAGGAAACTAGGAAGGATAAGAGCTCTAGGAATGTGAGAGGGAATTCTAGGATGCCAAAGACACACAATACTTGATCATCCAACAAGGGTCAATAATGACTTTTTTCATGTCAAATATATGTGGCTCTTGTAAGCCATGAAAAGGAAGGGAGGTGAGGCAAGTGATTCGTTTTGTATAAGCTTCTATTTCTTGTCTTGTAGAGACAAAAATCAAAACACATTGCAAGGAGCTCATGAGTAAGATGTTTTGTATTGGATGGAAATGGCTAACTAATCATGAATGTTTGAACAATGAGAGAATTTGTGTTGGGTGGAATCCAAAATTTTGGGACCTCATATGATGGATATGGATGATAAAAAATTACAGACAAGTGTATTGATAAATGAGGCCTTTGTGTTATGGTTACACTATTTTATGCTCATAATCTCATGAATCAAAGATCAGAACTGTGGGAGAAATTGGACAAGATTTTATTAAGTATTAATCATCCTTGGATGATTTTTGAGGATTTCAATAATATAAGTAAGAGGGAGGAAAAGGCTAGTGCTAGAGAGGTGTTGAACATTGTGCTTAGTACATTCAATACTACTATCAACAAAGACAATTTATCTATGAAACCTGTCATCAGGAAGGAGGCTTTCACATGACACAACAACTTAAAGATGTCCAAGCATATCGCCTATAAATTAGACAGATCTCTAGTTAACGATGAATAGCTAGAGAGCTTGCCAAACTTGAAAACAAAGCTCTTATCATCTTGTTGAAAACTACTAGAGGGGGGGTGAATAGAGTTTTATAGATAATTTAACAATTATTGAACTCAAGCAACCACAATGTAAATATTGGACAAGGAGACGCAAGGTTTAGAGTGGTTCCAACTATAGTAAATACTATAGCCGTCAATCCACTACCCGGTTGCTTACCCAACCGGGATTTGAAAAGAAATTTATTTTATTACCTCTTCAAGGAATTTACATAAAATACAATCTCTTTTCCTAAACCCTTCAAGCAGCCTTCACCTAGAAGTAATCGCCAACCTTGAAGCAGCCTTCCCTTGAAGTAGATGCACCAACTCCCGTTGCACCAACCTTCTGAAGTAGCTTCCCTTGCGATAGCCTTCTTGAAGTAGCTTGAAGTCCCCTTCTCCACCTGAGAAGTCAACCCTCTCCAATCCGCAGCCTCCAACCCTAGGAGTAGCAAGGAGAGTACAAAAGATAAACAGGAACAAGAAAGGAAATGGAAATTACAACTTATCCTTTAAGCCCGAGGCTTGATATGCCTAGATCAAGCGTAAGATCTCCTAGCCAAGTATGTGAACTTGTAATTGCAGTGGATAGGAGAATCTAGCCTATAGGACACGAGATTGAGCTAAGGAGAATGTAGGCCAATGATCACAGTGCTCAAATTGCTTGCAAAAGATTGCTCAAGTATGCTCAAGTGTATTCTCAAGTGTAACAAGTGAATTCTAGTGTCCTATGGCTTGTCCTATTTATAGGAATGGCCTAAGTATGCTTAAGGACGTTCTAGACAACTTCTAGGGGTTTCTAAGTGCTTAACTAGCCGTTAGGTACAAAGTTGTTGCTTTAACAACGGCTAATTAATTTATTCTGCAGTTGCTGTCAGAGACCATCTCGGTCGAGGAATGGTCGACCGAGACACCTACTCGGTCGAAGTTTTGTCGACCGATAGGCTCTCTGGATTAACGTTCATTTGCAACTGCCAACTACTTTGTCTGTTGTGTCTAACGGCTACTTTGGATCTTTCTCGGTCGAGGAGTTTGTCGACCGAGAGTGTCTCGGTCGAGGAGTTTGTCGACCGAGAATGATCCTGTTTCAAGGTTTCAATTTAAGCATTAATTATATGTGTGAGTGTGCAAAGGTGATCCTAATTAAATGGGATGACATGTCTAACTATGGTGTTTGGCTAGGGAAAATCTAACGCTTGATTTACATGCAATTCTAAGTACTTGTACATTATATATTTGTACAAGTTTTACAACATTGATTACATTGCATGAAAATATAACTAAGTATGCTCTTGGATTTTCCCTTGCTACTTTGTCATCCTGCTTAGTCCTGCACACTCAAGTAGCTTGTTAGATTAATAAGAATGAAATGTTTGTCATCATCGAAACAAAGGGATTTTTAGATGTCCATTTAGCCAACAATCTCCCCCTTTTTGAAGATGACAAACATTTCCAATATGAATATAAAACATATGAATTTCATACCTTTAGATTGCCTTATGTATCTTTTCCTCTTGTTTATAAAATGTGTGCTTATTATTCCCAATGAATTATGGAACATGAAATCCAGTTCATTTGGGAATGTAGCAACTTTTACTGTAAAGCCAAGAGTATATTTATGAAACTCATTGATTGAGTTTTTCATAAATACTAAGTTATAGTTTTATATATCTCTCCCCCTTTGTCATTTCAAAAAGATAACCGTTTTAATAAAAACTCCCCCTTAATTAGATAACCTGTTTTGATAAAAACTCCCCCTTAATTAGATATCTTGTCAAATTGAATGAAAAAAGATGTCCATTGAAAAGCCAAAATGAACCAAGTAAACGTATTTGTTTTAAGAACCGCAGATATCAAAGAAAACATCTTCCAAAGGAGTAATAAGCAATTGCTTCCTAATGTTATTAAATTGATCTAGTGGAAGTGGTTTTGTAAAAATATCAGCCAATTGATTTTCCGTATCAACATGATGAAGGGAAACATGATTCTTTGAGATGTGATCCCTTAAGAAGTGATGACGGATTTCAATGTGTTTTGCCCGGCTGTGTAAAATAGGATTGTGTGCTAAGTTTATGGCGCTCGTGTTGTCACAAAAAATAGGTGTAGATGAAAAATTAAAACCATAATCGCTTAATACTTGTTGCATATAAAGCACTTGAGCACAACAAGACCCGGCTGCCATATATTCAGCTTCAGTTGTGGATAGGGCAACCGTATTTTGTTTCTTGCTAAACCAAGATACTAAGGCTCTCCCTAATAAGAAACAACCTCCACTAGTGCTTTTGCGATCAAGTCGACAACCAACATAATCTGCATCAGTATATGCTTTAAAATCCAAAGATTGTCCTTTTGGATACCATAAATCGAAACAAGTAGTACCAGCTAGATATCGAAGAATTCGTTTAACCGCTAAAAAATGAGATTGCATAGGTTGGGATTGAAATCGAGCACAAAGACCAACGGAAAACATAATGTCCGGTCTAGAAGCCGTTAAGTATAGCAAACTACCAATCATGGCTCTATATAAGGAATCATCAATAGGTTCCCCATTTTCATCCTTATCAATTTTGATAGAAGTAGCCATAGGAGTAGTAGCATGTTTGCATTGATCCATCCCAAAACGTTTTAAAAGTTCTTTAGTATATTTTTCTTGGCTTATGAAAATTCCTGCAGGTGTTTGCTTAATTTGAAAACCAAGAAAGAATGTTAGTTCACCCATGAGGCTCATTTCAAATTCTTTTTGCATAATGTCACTGAATTGTGCGCATAATGAATCATTAGAAGCTCCAAAAATAATGTCATCAACATATATTTGCACAACTAAGAAATCAGATGCATATGTTTTGAAGAATAAAGTAGAATCTGAATTTCCAATAGAAAAACCATTATCAAAAAGATATGTCTTGAGCCGTTCATACCAATTCCTAGGTGCTTGTTTTAGACCATAAAGTGCCTTTTTAAGTTTATAAACATGGTCACCTTTTTCTGGTATTTCAAAGCCAGGTGGTTGAGCAACATATACTTCTTCTTGTATGATGCCATTGAGAAATGCACTTTTGACATCCATTTGATATAGCTTAATGTTTTTATGGGCAGCAATAGCTAGTAACATCCTAATAGCTTCAAGTCTAGCTACGGGTGCATATGTTTCATCAAAATCTATTCCTTCTTGTTGATTATATCCTTGTGCTACTAATCGAGCTTTATTCCTTATGACCTCTCCTGCCTCATTGAGCTTATTCCTAAAAACCCATTTAGTTCCTATGATAGTTTTGTCTTGTGGTTTAGGAACTAAATCCCATACATCATTTTTAGTGAATTGATTTAACTCCTCTTGCATGGCTATTATCCAGTAATCATCCTTAAGAGCTTCGGATACCTTCTTAGGTTCAATGATAGAAACGAAAGCCATGTTTGCAACATCTTTGAAGGAAGACCGAGTTTTGACTTTATCATTTGGATCTCCTATAATTAGTTCTTGGGGATGATCCTTGATAAGCCTAGGTGTGGGTTGTGGTTCAACTTGGGGATCGGATATAGGAGTTTTCTCACAATCATTGGAAATAGTTATATTGTCGAATTGATTAGTGAGATCAATGATATCTAGATTTTCAGATTTCAATTCTTCATGAAAAGAAACATGAATGGATTCCTCAACTTTTCTAGAGATAGTGTTATATACTCTAAAGGCTTTGCTAGAAGTGGAATATCCCAAGAAGAATGCTTTGTGTGATTTAGAATCAAACTTGTCTCTATCATCTTTGGTATTTAAAATGTAACACGTGGAGCCAAAAGTATGAAAGTAGTCAACTCTAGGTTTCTTAGAGTGTAATATTTCATATGGAGTTTTCTTCAAATGAGAGTGAACAGTTACTCTATTAAGCACATAACAAGCAGTGTTTACAGCTTCAGCCCAAAAGGTTTTAGGTGTATTATGTTCAAGCATCATGGTCCTAGCCATTTCCTGTAGAGATCAATTTTTCCGTTCAACTATACCATTTTGTTGTGGGGTACGTGGAGCAGAAAAATTATGAGTATACCCTTGAGATGTACAAAAGGTCTCAAATGTATGATTCTCAAATTCACCACCATGATCACTTCTAATGGTACATATTTTATGTTGTAAAAGATTTTCAATCTTGGAACAAAATTGCATAAAGACATGAATAGTATCATCCTTAGTTGCAATAAAATGTACCCATGTATATCTACTATAATCATCAACAATAACAAAACAGTATCGTTTACCACCAATAGATTGTGTCCTCATTGGTCCAAATAAGTCCATATGAATTAATTCTAAGGATCTACTGGTGCTAAGTACATGTTTTGATTTAAAAGAGGTTTTGGTTTGCTTTCCCATTGTGCAGGGTTCACAGTTTTCAACTTGATCAAAAGACAAAGCAGGTAATCCACGAACAAGATCATATTTCACTAACTTTTTAATAGCATGTGAACTAGCATGTCCTAGCTTTTTATGCCATAGTTGTAAGGTATTTTCATTTGCAAGCAAGCATTTACCTACTACTGATTTCATAGAGTTTGGTTTAAGGATATAAAGATTTCCAACTCTATTTCCTTCATAAATGACATTTGTAGTGTTTTCTATCAATAGTTTGCAGCAGGTTTTGTTAAATAACACATCATAACCACTATCACATAGTTGACTTACACTTATTAGATTATGATGCAATCCATCAACAAGTAGAACATTTTTAATTTCGAGATTTGTTCCAACATTACCTATTCCAACAATTTTGCCCTTACCATTGTCTCCAAAGGTGACCGTTCCACTTTTCTTTTCTTCAAAAGTTTGAAATGCGTCCTTGTTCCCGGTCATGTGTTTGGAACAACCACTGTCAACTACCCATTCCTGCATTAGAGTGTAGATTTTGGTACCCATGTGATGGTCCGATATGGTTAGAAACCTTTTAAGTGCTTATGTATATAAAAGTTCTGATACAGAAAACCAGTCGGTCGACAATTGTTCGACCGATATTTGTCTCGGTCGACAATTTGTCGATCGAGCAGGTTACTGTATCATAAGCAAAAACACAGAAAATTTCTCGGTTGACCAATTTTCGACCGAAATAGGTGCTGTAAATTTTTGATTTGTTAAAGACATCCAGTCGGTCGACAATACTTCGACCGACCCAGAGCTCGGTCGACAATACTTCGACTGACAGAATTACTGTTTCAGAAATTGCAGAAAAATGATAACAATAAGCATAGCACCTTTTGTTGAGATAAGACAATATAAATAGCAAAATTAAGCATTTGGTCATATCTCAACTACATTCCATTCTTCTAAGTTTGGGGTTTTGGGATCCAAACTAAATCGGACTCCTTAGTCTTGTAGGGGCATGAAAAACAATAATGTCCAAGACGTAAGCAGAAATTACAAGTAATAGAGTCAATTTTTAATTTCTCTTTCTAGTCATTGTGTTCTTGGGTACAAACATAGTTTGGGTCTTTTTGGGTTGGTTTTTCTTTGGCACATATCCCAAACCTTTTCTTCCATTGAAAACATTACCAACTTTCAATATGTTATCAAGAATATCTTTTCTTCTTAACTTATGAAGTTCTCTTTGTAACGTAGCAATGTCATTCATCTTCTTATGTATATCTTTTCTTGCTTGGTCTAAATCAGAAAACAATGAATCCTTTTCTTTTACAATATTATCATAGTCTGAATGGTTGCACAAGATAGGTTGAGTTTGATAATCTTGTAGTTTAGCTAGCAAATCAGTCTTTTCTTTTGATAGAAGATCAACATTGGTTTCAAAATTGAGTAGCTTTCTAGTGCAATCATCTAAAGATGTTTTTAAAGATACATTTTCAAGATCAATGTTGTTCTTTTCACAAGAAAGTTCATCTAATTTAGCAATGAGCTCATTATTTGATTTTATGGCTTTCTTTAGTTTCTTCTTGGCATCAACATACTTATCATGAGTTTCTTGTAAACTAGTAATTAACTCTTCTTTAGGAAGATCAACAAGGCTTACCTCTTGAGAATCTTCATTTTCTTCTCTTGCCATTAGACATTCCACCTCTTCTCCGCTTTCACTGTCACTTGACTCATCCCAGGCAGCTTTATAGGCTTTTTCTTCTTTCTTCTTATGTGAGCTTTTCTTACCCTTCTTTGCTTTGGGGCATTCATTTTTGAAATGCCCTTTCTTCCCACATTCAAAGCACCTGGGAGTAGAGGAACTAGAAATTTTGTTAGATTTAAACCTTTTGTACTTCTTACCGTTGACGATTAAGGCTTCTTCTTCTTCTTCACTTGACTCCTCACTTTCTTGTGTGACAACTCTTGAGGCTTTGAGAGCCACATCCTTCTTCTTCCCACTTTGGTGTTCACATTCTCTTCTTTCTTCCTCTTCTAGATCTGCTTCATGAGCTTCTAAATTATCAATGAGTTGTTCCATTTTGAGGCGAGTGAGGTCGTTTGCTTCTGCAATGGCTGTCACCTTTGGCTTGTACTTTGGAGGAAGTGATCGAAGAATTTTTGATACTTGATCTTCCTCAGGAACAGGTTTTCCTAAGGCACTCAAACCATTAACAATAGTAGAGAATTTTGAATACATTTCACTAATAGTTTCATTAGAATCCATACGAAAATGTTCAAGCTTTGTTTTAAGCAGGCTAATTTTGGAATTTTTAACTTGGGCTGTACCCTCATAAGTGATAGACAATCTATTCCAAATATCATACGCTGTATCACAATTTGAAATTCTATTAAATTCTCCTACAGAAATAGAACAATATAAAATGCTTACGGCTTTTGCGTTCATTTGGGCTTGTTTTACCGTGTTTGCATCCCATTCCGCAAAGTCATTTTGAGGGAATTGATAAGGAGTAGATACCATTCTCCATAGATCCCAGTTGACGCCTTGGAAGTAAAACTGCATCCTTCTTTTCCAGTATTGGTAGTTTGTTCCATCGAACGCCGGTGGCCTAGCAACAAGAGTCCCTTCAATGTTGAGGTTGTTGAGCATTCCATCACCCATTTCTTCAAGACCTTGTTAGGGTTCCTTGAAGCCTCGCTCTGATACCAATTGAAAACTACTAGCGGGGGGGGGGGGTGAATAGAGTTTTATAGATAATTTAACAATTATTGAACTCAAGCAACCACAATGTAAATATTGGACAAGGAGACGCAAGGTTTAGAGTGGTTCCAACTATAGTAAATACTATAGCCGTCAATCCACTACCCGGTTGCTTACCCAACCGGGATTTGAAAAGAAATTTATTTTATTACCTCTTCAAGGAATTTACATAAAATACAATCTCTTTTCCTAAACCCTTCAAGCAGCCTTCACCTAGAAGTAATCGCCAACCTTGAAGCAGCCTTCCCTTGAAGTAGATGCACCAACTCCCGTTGCACCAGCCTTCTGAAGTAGCTTCCCTTGCGATAGCCTTCTTGAAGTAGCTTGAAGTCCCCTTCTCCACCTGAGAAGTCAACCCTCTCCAATCCGCAGCCTCCAACCCTAGGAGTAGCAAGGAGAGTACAAAAGATAAACAGGAACAAGAAAGGAAATGGAAATTACAACTTATCCTTTAAGCCCGAGGCTTGATATGCCTAGATCAAGCGTAAGATCTCCTAGCCAAGTATGTGAACTTGTAATTGCAGTGGATAGGAGAATCTAGCCTATAGGACACGAGATTGAGCTAAGGAGAATGTAGGCCAATGATCACAGTGCTCAAATTGCTTGCAAAAGATTGCTCAAGTATGCTCAAGTGTATTCTCAAGTGTAACAAGTGAATTCTAGTGTCCTATGGCTTGTCCTATTTATAGGAATGGCCTAAGTATGCTTAAGGACGTTCTAGACAACTTCTAGGGGTTTCTAAGTGCTTAACTAGCCGTTAGGTACAAAGTTGTTGCTTTAACAACGGCTAATTAATTTATTCTACAGTTGCTGTCAGAGACCATCTCAGTCGAGGAATGGTCGACCGAGACACCTACTCGGTCGAAGTTTTGTCGACCGACAGGCTCTCTGGATTAACGTTCATTTGCAACTGCCAACTACTTTGTCTGTTGTGTCTAACGGCTACTTTGGATCTTTCTCGGTCGAGGAGTTTGTCGACCAAGAGTGTCTCGGTCGAGGAGTTTGTCGACCGAGAATGATCCTATTTCAAGGTTTCAATTTAAGCATTAATTATATGTGTGAGTGTGCAAAGGTGATCCTAATTAAATGGGATGACATGTCTAACTATGGTGTTTGGCTAGGGAAAATCTAACGCTTGATTTACATGCAATTCTAAGTACTTGTACATTATATATTTGTACAAGTTTTACAACATTGATTACATTGCATGAAAATATAACTAAGTAAGCTCTTGGATTTTCCCTTGCTACTTTGTCATCCTGCTTAGTCCTGCACACTCAAGTAGCTTGTTAGATTAATAAGAATGAAATGTTTGTCATCATCGAAACAAAGGGATTTTTAGATGTCCATTTAGCCAACACTTGTTTTTCTGACCATGCAACTTTATAGGTTAGCCTAAAGGAGATGATGAAGAAGAAGCTCTTTCTCTTCCTCAACTACTGGCAAGATTGGCCAAGTTGTTCTGACATTATAAATAAGGCATGGATGGAGGAGTTTAGTGGCAATCCCCTCTTCTATTTCAGACGTAGAGTAAACAATACCCAAGTGGCCCTCAAATAATGGGCGAGATAAAATATGAATTAAAATAACCTGATTAAAAAAGAGAAGGCTTTGATGGAAGACATTGCCAGAGTTCATAAAAGAAATCCCCATGACCATGAACTGATCGAGGCAGAATGGGTTACCTTGCAAAGAATAAAGAACTAGGATATTGATGAGGAGAATTTTTACTAGTAGATGAGCAGATCAAGTTGGATTGAGAATGGGGATCTCAATACTAAATTGTATCAATCCATAGTGAACAGAAGAGAAGAGGTGAATACAATCAATGATGTATACAATAATAAGGGTAATTATATTGATAATGATGTATACAATAATAAGGGTAATTATATTGATAGTGAAGAATATATAGTCAAGTAAACCTCAGTTTCCTTTGAGGAGCTATATAATAAGCCACATGAGGACCTGATGGAGGATGTCAAATCCAATGGCAGAAGGTGGTAACGAAGGAGGATAATGAATTGTTATGTAGTATTCTAGATGAGAAGGAGATGAATGACTCTGTCTGGAGCACTAGACATGACATGAGTCTGGGACCAGATGGGTTCAATGGATTCTTCATCAGATATAATTAGGATACAATTAAAGAGGCATTGATTGATGTCATTATATGGTTCTTCAATGGCGGTTAAATGGTCAGAGAAATTGATCATGTGTTTCTAGCTTTGATTCTGAAGAAAGAAATAGTCACTACCCCAACAGATTATATGCCAATCTCTTATTGCTCGATACTCTACAAGGTGATAATGAAAATTATTTCTTGTAGATTAGCCATTATTCTTCCTAGGATCATATCTCCCCAATATGAGTGTTTGTCAAAGGAAGAAGTATATAATATTAATCAAATTTTATTTTCAGATAAATTTATTGACATGCAAATGCTTTATAGATAGATCAAATCACAAACACATGCATCTCTTATGGGTTTGCATATCTATCAATTTTTGTATCATGCATTCCTACCTCTTGGTAATGGTTGAAGATGGGTCAACATGATCTCAGATGTAGTAAGACATAGATAAATTGAGTGCAACAGAGTTCTCATAAGATTTTGGGTCAAAAAGAAAACATGAGATGTAGTAGAAATGGCTGAAAAAAATGAAGTTGGTGGAGGTTGATGCAAGGATACCAACTGAAATGCACAGTTTTGTATGGTCAATAGTCTGGAATGTGGATAAAGTCAAGGGAGCAAGTGGAAAAGAATGCCTACCTTGTTGTGGCTAGATCGATGTCTGAAAGAAAAACAAAGAAAAGGAAAACAAATTGTGCAACCAAGTTTATTTCTAAACTTAATTACACTTACTAAGTCTAAGTAGGTTTCGAGTTCCTAGTGGTTGCTTGTTGCCTTATCCCTAGTAATGGTGCAAAAGGTTGGTTGCTCTATTTTGTGGACCTAAGTCTAAACATGATTGCCTAGTCAAAGATATCAAACTTTAAATTCATACCCTACTTTAAGAGATGTCCTCAATTCAATATGAAGTCTATTGTAGTAATACAAGGTCAAATACAAGGATAACGAAAAACAAAAAAATAAGAATGGGAAATATTGTCTTAGTTTATTCAAACCAAAAGGTGTGGATTTGGTACTCTAGTTAAGGAATGATTACTCTAATTAAAATAGTGAATCCAAGTTGTGAAAGATCAAACAAAACAAAAATAATAAAAAGGAACTTGGGTTGAGTTTCACCAATCATACTAGCCTCAACTATGCAAAATCTTCCCATCAAATTTATTTATGTTCTTGACATATTTTGCAAGTAGTCATAAAATATATTTATACTTCCCTTCTCCCGAGATCCAAATAGATTTATGTCTAAAGGTATTTCTTTCTTGAGGTGATAACTGATAGATCAAGGATAAACTTATGACTTTTGCTATAGTAACTCCTTAATTTTGTGTCTCGTTACTAATCCATACTCTACAGCTTACCAAACCCATTCTCTCTATTAGTCCAGATCAAACATCACACGAAGGTAGCTAATCAAGCAAGCCACAAATTTGCACATGACTCTAAAAAAATAAAACTATAAGAATATATGAATTAAATTGAAGAAGAAAATCTTACATGGTTGTGAGGACCTGACGAGTACTCCCAACATAGGTTACATGTTTACTCACTCCTGGTAATGAAGAAATCAAAACTCAACTTGAACAAGACATAGTAACAAGAGAAAAGAGAAGAGGTGGGAGTTGGATCCGAAGGGGGTCATACCCTTTTGTCTTGTGGCAACTGCTTGGTATTTATAGGAATAGATGGAGAGCATTCATGTTGGTCTTGAGATTTGGAAAGTAAGAAATCAATGCATCAAAAAGGTGTAAATCCATGTAATTATTGTAGATGGGACCCAGACTATAACACTCGTGCCCACTGTCTAGGACTCTAGTAGAGTTTTAGGAATGATGAATGACCCCACAAACAACCACTAGTCTTTACTATGTGCTTTGTCCTCACTAACACAAGTCTAGAACAATTTTCTTATTGGTCATTCATCCTATACTACTTTGTATTAAACACGCTTAACCAAAGAGTTATTTAGTGATGGTCTCCCTAAAAGGAGGTGCATCTTGGTGATATATGTGCTCCAATCATTCCATTTAAGATCATTTTATCTTAGGCCTCAAACAATGAGAGTTATGATCTCCCCCACTTAGACTCTTGACTTCCTCATCAAGGCTCAACTATATGGCCTTATAATATTTTTCTATTTTAGTGTAGAACCAAATGACCGATGGACACCCAACTCTTGATCAGAGTTACAAGGACAAGGGTGTCTACACAACCATGGACAACCCTATCCAAGATGCTTGGATTGCACAGTTCAAGATTGGCATGCCACATCCCCATGTGAGTCCCATCAGCTGGAGGAATTATGGCTTTGACACCATTTATAACACCTAGGCCCACTACCCAAGGCTTTAGTAGAGTTTCAGGAATTATGACTGGCTGCACAGACCACCACTAGGCCTTACTTTATGATTTTTCCTCATTCACGCACAAGCCAAGATCAACTTTTGAACTGGTCAACCATCCTAGTACTACTCTGGGTTGTGCACGCTTAACCAAAGAGTTCTACAGTGATGGACTCCTTGAAAAGGAGGTGCACCTTGATGATATGGATAGTCTAGTCATTTCTTTTAAGATTATTTTATCTGAGGCCTTAAATCTTGGGATGCTACACAACCCATATTTGGAATGATCGAGGAGTGAAGTCAATTACTTACGGAGGCTAGAGTTCGATAACTATTGCTCAATCATAGGTGGTCAATAGCTTGCCAATGACTAGAAGTTGATATGTCTTAGGAGGTCGATAGTCTTCAGAGGTCAAAATTTCATCATAAGTCGATATTCCTTCTGGGTCGATATGCCTTTAGAGGTCGATAGCTTGATGTATGCTAGTACAAGGACTATTTTCAACATTTAGGTGGTTTACTTCCACTGATGAAAATGCATGTTGTAGAGGCATTGTGTGGCCAAAGAATAGGAAGCTTGATTGCTATTGTTGGGCTACTTGCTTGATCATCAAGGCAATGTGATCATTTTCACAGTCAATGTTTTTGAGAGTCAGTGTATTGCTCTTGATTGATAGGTTAATGTATCCATGGTCTCAGGTTATTTTCCTCCTTGGTGGCCTTGTCTTTGTTTGTATTAAATTAATTCTATTTCCCTTTGATTCTTGGTCCACTTTAAATTGGATGAGGCTACCTTATTATAGTTGATGTGATGTGACCATGAAGAGTCATGTTCATGTCTTGTTTTCATGGATGGCCAAGTTTATTTTTATTGATGCCTTCCAAGTTCTTTTGGTATTTTTGGTCATAGAGATCGATCGATTTGCAACTTTGTATTGCATTCAATTTTTGAATTCAGCAATATATTAATGACTTAGGATGCTTTCCAAATAACATTAAATTTATGAATTTTAGTATTATTTGATCAAAGTAGTTTTCGGTAACCATCGAATGCATTGTAGGAATTTATTGACAATATGTCCACAATTAACAAGTTCAAGACATTTCCATAATTCATATTATTCATTTTTTACCTGTGGCCCATTTACATTCCATTTAAATATGTTCTGCTTTCCATTGTGGTTCTATATATTAATGAATTTTCATACTTTCTAAACAATGTAAAATTGTTGGTTTTATTTCTTATGATCACCATGACCACCTTGACATGAATACAATTTAATGAACACACATGAATTTGTGTTGCCTTCTATAAGCCAAAAATTAGATTTAATAAGCTAATATATTTAAAAAATGAAGTAATTATGAAAGTACTAAGAATTGAACAATTAAAGGCACATCATGGCTAGGAAAGTTAGAAAATAGGAGTAAAACATATAGTAACATTACATAAATTTGGGTGTTATCAATATCAAGTTATGGTTACTTTAAAACCCAAAAGTCAACTATTTACTTTCAAGTGCATGACATCAATTGATGTAGCAGAGATCAGACTTAGTGAGTGAATAGTGAACGTTCCTTAACATGTTTGTCCTAGTTTAAGAAAGTGAAAAAAAACTCACGGATGTATAAATCATGGATGACTGAACATAAAACAACAAATATTACAATAACAAGTTCAAGCTTGATCTAGACTAGTATACTATTTAGGAGTTCTTTATGTTTTTATGAACTATAATGAAAGACAACTTAGGTCCTAGTGAAAAAATAGTGTATCTATATAACATGGTCTGGGTATATTTGGGAATTTATCCCACTCTTGTGGTCATAATTTGTTACTGAAATCATCTCCCAAGATCTTGGTCAAGGATCCCAGTTGAATACGAGTAGGTTGTCCTAGGCCTCTCTAATTCTATCAAGGGAAAAAAATTTATAAGACTCCAAATCCAGTTTTACATATAGAACTATAAGTTCCATGATTTAAAGTGGTCTACATGATCAATTACATCCCAAGAATCACATTGGTTTCACTTCAATCACTCTTGTTACCATTATGTAGGTCCAGTTATATGAAACAATGATTAGATTAAAGAAATCCAAACCCATTATCAAGATATTAGGCATGCATCATGGCGTGATATGAGATTAACTATGAATTTTACACAAGTTATAAACCATATCAATCTTTTTATTTCCAATGTGATGACTAAATAAGATAACACATATTTTCTCATTCTCACACCCACGCCCATGTAAAAAGGTAGAATAAAAGGGATATGATATACACTAAACTTCTCCTCTCTCACATTGATAGCTACTTTCAAGATCCTGATATTAATATGTGCATGTAAAAAATGTTTTACTAGAGCGTGAGCTACTAGATTAGTTTGTTTTTAGTCTCTATCTAGCCAGAATAATCTAGATATATAATTGATTAGTTAAAACTGAAGAATATTTAGTATAATATTGAATTTGGGGTTTGTTGTGATAGTACAATTTATAAAACCATAGGAGGTTACTAGAAGTGTTATATAAAATAAATATACTAGGCTAGATAGTCAATCACTTATTCATTTTATTATGCTCCAAACCTACATGAGGTTTATCTAGACATGTAAAAGCATCACAACAATCTTCCATCTTACACTACAAGACTTATAGTAGACGTGGGACTTTATGACTAGAAAACTAGATCTTCAACCTAGAAGCAAGGTTACCTACTTCTAGTCTTGGTGGCCATACAAAGATGAATAGATATTTAGACTCCTCCACTATCATGAACACTCAACATGAAATATAAAACACATGTCTTATTCCATCTAAATTAGTATCCACATGGGTTGACTCCTAAGTAAATTAATCAATCTACTAGAAATTAGACCAAATTAGATATTTTGTTATTGGTGGGTACCTTATTGTATTAGGGTGGTTTTACTCTGGGATCTATACCAAGAAACCTATAATAAATTTAAGCTACTTTAGTTTGAACCCCTTCAATTCATATGAATATTAACCCATTCATGGTGTAGACCACCATAATGGATTCTAAGGTGAGAATGAAATCTAGTGTCAATGGATTACTTAGTTACATTAATCTTTGATGTAATTTACATTTCTTATCTAAAATTCATATTCAACTGCAAGAACTAAAATGCCTTTGTAAACTTAAGAAACCATATTATATCATTCTGTAATCACATCTAGATAAACAAGCAATCTTACTACACTTATATATATATGTGATATTCCTAACTATCAAATTAGGAAAACCCTATATATACATGCAATATGCATTAGAATTTCCTACATATTCATGAATTTCTTCAAAAATAATTTTTTGGTTGAATTCTTTCATACATGATTCAATTTTAACTATATTACTCATTCAAACAAAAATATTAATATAAACATGTAGGTTCCAATACTAGTGAAAACATAAAACATGGTCGCTTTTTAGTTTTTTAGGTTTTATTTCTTTACAATCATGGTTGTCTAGAGAAATTCCACTCATAAATGTTAAATACTAAATCTAGAAAAGAATCTCATCTCATGGTCTCAGATTTGGGAGAAGATCATTAGTTTTGCTTGCTCATGTGGTAAATTTATCTGCCCTACAAAGTGTAGACCTACATGAACATAGAAAAGAACATAATAAGAAAAATGATATTCAAATCAACAATAATGGTTTCTGACTAGACATGGGAAGAGAAAAGAAGAAGGAGGGAACATATCATACTTAACTAGTTGATTCCATATGGTTCTATAATTTCTCAACATGTTCTTCTTGTTTAAATTAGAATCGTTTCGAAATTTACAAGAATCAAAACATAGGATGTTTCTTTGGTGTGTTATGGTAAATCAAATCTTGGTTCGAATTATTTACTTCCATGTTCTAAATCATTCAAGATAATACAACTATGAGATTTAAGGATATTAATCTTCCACTTGTCCTTTCTTGGTTGACATGCCCAATTTAGTGAACCAATAATGGTTAGCATTTGGCTAATAGTGGTTTAGGGTTGCTACTTTGGCTTCACTAGTTACCCTCAACAATTGGGCCCACTATTAGGCCCCAATAGTATGAAAAGTAGTGGTAACTCAATAACCTAATCCATCTCACCACTTCATAATTACTTTTCTAATATGTCTTTATCCACCTAGACTACTCGTTCATCAATACTACTTGTTAGTGGTCAATTGAATTAAGGTCCTTTGTATTAGTGATGCTGGGAACATATCCTCTCTTTGTCAAAGCAACAACTTGAGCCCCTAAGTACTGGCTAGTAAGTTGTCTAACAAAATCACTTGTATAAATAAGCTGATCACATGGATAAAAAATCAGGTGTTCAAATATAATAGTTAATCATAATAGAACCCATTTAAGGCTCAAAATACATTTCTACAAATTTGATTATTTATTTATTGTTTATTAGTTATCTGTGTTAAATTGCACCAATATCATTAAACTAAATTCAAATTGAGGTTTCTTCTAATCCATTGATACTCGAATTCATATACATATATACAATATTGGGATTAATTTAAAAATATTCAAATTTGTTGAATTTTTCTATTATCATGAGACTCTAATACTAATACTTCGAGATATATCTATTATATTTTTTAATCAAAAGTATTAATTTGATATCTGCGTGACATGAAAATCATCTAATTTAACAATAATTTTAGAATATAGTTTCTATTATTCTAAAATTAAATGAATAAGATAACATTAGGTTGAAAAATTTTCCTCCTCCTAAAAAGTTCATCTTGAATTGTTATAAGAGGAAAAAGTACTTGGTGTACATATCTGACTCAAACTCACATGTAGCTACACATGCACAATTGTTTCACCACATGACTTTTTCTACATGTATTTCTTATGATCTACAATTTGAACAAGGGCTTTGACTTAGGAGACATTATGCATCATCTCTACTAGATCTGAATTCATTGTCTTTCATGTTCCTAAATGAAATTTCTTAAAAATTGAGATATGGAATACATCACATGAGGTAAGGACTTCCATTAGAAAAGTTGTGTCTGTTCTCCTTTTTAAACATACTTCTAACAACTTTCATGCCATCAAAATATATTTTGATGATATCATTTTTGGTGCTACTAATATTGATATTTGTCAAGATTTAAGTTCCATCATAGAGAGCAAATTTGAGATGGCATCATGGGGGATGTTTCCTTGTTCCTAGGACTACAAATCAAGAAAACAAAAGATTAATACTTTATTATCTAAAGAAAGTGCACCAGTGAACTCAATAAACAATTTATGATGGAGAATTGCAAAATTGATGATACTCCCTTGCCAATCATAGTTAATCTTTATAATAATTAGGAAGGAAAAAAAGATACAGTAGAATCTACATATAGGTATACTTTGTAGCTTGTAAACTTCTTGTAGACTAGTATCATGTATAGTGTCAGCTTGTGTGATGACTTTTAATCTTTCACTAAAAGGTCACATCTTATACTGGTGAATATGATACATAGGGGACCTAGACAAGGCTCCCAATTTTTAGTCAATGATATCCTATTTTGTATGACTTTAACCACTTATAGTGTCATCGACTATGCAGTGGTTCTTGATAGATATAAAGTGCACAAGTGACACTTTTTTCATTCTAGGACTCTGTCTAATGTCATGGTTCTTCAAGAAGAAAAGCATTGTGGCATTATAATCTACCGAGGATGAATAATAACCATTGGTAGTTCTTGTGAACAATTCCTACAGATGAAGCAAATGTTAAATGATTTTGACATATCCTTTTATGCTTCACCTATCTATTGTAATAATACTAGCACAACTAACATGTCATAGAATTCAACATCACAATATTGAGATAAGAATATAGAGGACCTAGGGAACAATTCATCACTTCTTTTGGGACCATATTTCCAAGAAGGATATTTATATCACACATGTGTATATTAAGATTCAAATTTTGGACATATTTACAAAGCCTCTAACTAGCGAACAAGTTTTTCTAATTAATATAAATTTCTTATCATTCCCATTCATGGTAAATGCATGTCCCTTTGGTTAGACATCTTTTCATGCCTCTTATATGCATGCTTATAATTACATGTTACTACTTAATATTGCAAAATTTCCATGTCCGTTTGCACTTCCCATATGCTATTATGTCAATTTTTGAATGATGTGAATTTCATTGAATTCTTTATAACAAGCGAAAATCATGAGTCAAACATGCATCTCTTTATATAAGTGAATGTTACACTCCCTTTCTAAATTTTAATAGGCCCATATATTACATATTTTAAAATATTGAAGTTAGATAACAACAACCATCGACCAAGTTTATATGGGGAACCTCGACCGATAGAAACCTAGATGATTATATATTGTTGTCATCGAGTGTGTTTCTCTATACCAAAACTTGACTAACGACACTATGTTGCATTTTAAAAAATGGTCTGTCCACCAAGAAATTCCTATGAACTATGTTTTCATGACAAGTATCCCTCTCATTATAGATCATCTTCATCCAATGAACCTATCAACCCTAAACCCCCTCCCACCTATTCCACTATTCTTCTATTTTTCTCTCCTCTTACTACCCTAGACCTACTTTTCTAGGTTTCATACCTATTCTTAACACTACACCTTAGGAAGAAATAACTACCAATCTTCCTCCCACCTCTAATATTTACTTTCCTTTGCATATAACCTTGCTTATATGTGCCTTAGTTGTTAACAAAGTAAAGAACTCCTCTCTAGGTCTCCTTTTTCATTGATTTCATATAAGGATTGGTGTGAGAGTGTTAGGCATCACTAGGGTCTTCTATGTGCAACACATGGAATCATTATTCACCAATAAGATGGAGTTACACAATTTTCTTTGGTGCAAAAAGGTTTCAGTCAATTTATATGCCAACATCACAGGGAACCACTGTCAGGGCCCCTCTTTTGATCATCATAATAGCCAACCATTAGAGAGAATCCCTAAACCAAAATCCAAATTATGAATCAAAACAACTAATTCCTAACAAATCAATTCCCACAATATATGAAAACCACACATAATTATTTTCATTTTCTCCATTCTCAATAAAACTCATGAACATTGTCACACAATCATAAAAACTTATTCAACTCCATTGAATCAAGAATTAAAATCTTGTTGCTCATATGAAATTCAGTTTACTTCAGTTAGATGTACATGAAAGAACAAAATATGTATATTATCTATCCCGAGAAAGAGAGTGTACTAGGATGCTCTAATCTCTTTAGATTATTCTATTTATCTTCTTTGACATGACATCTCTGTTGGATAGACTATACCAAAAAACAATTGAAAAAACCACACAAGACTCATATAGAGTGCTAATGAGTGGATACTTCCCACTCAAGCTGAGTACATGCATCAACATCAGATTAAGCATAATGAACTTAAAAGAAACATGTAGATATTGCAAATTCTATTAGATAGTTCTAGCATCTAATCAAATCCAATTTACAATGATAATATAATAAAAAAAGTAATCTCTTAGACTAAATCTGACTTTAAAACATCTTTTAAAGCATCTCTATGAACACATAAGTAGATGCTACTTAATTCAGAATGACAATCTGTTAATAGAGCATGTCTATGAACAGACCAGTAGATGCTATTTAATTCAGAATGACAATACATTATTATGAGTCCCAAGTCAATATCTAAACATTCATAATCAATATATAACTAATGGGAAATACATCATCAAATAGGCATAAAAAACAATTAAAATTTCTGACATATTTCCCATGGACATGTCTATTTCACCGAGCCTCTCTCCGAGACAGTGCCCAGATCGTTACGCCTTTTGTGTGGATGGAGAAGAGGACCAAAACATGACACTGAAAGACTCTAAACCAATGGATCGCGTCAATAACTATGCAACGAGAAGGATGGTTTCACAAAGATATACCTAGTCCTGAAGCAAGTCTGGCAACAATCCTAGTCGATGTAGATGTGCACTTTGTCTTGGATGGTGTATGTGTAACTCCTAGTTGTACTGGGACTCATAGGACTGATCCTCCAAGCATACTCAGACAACTGCTGCAACGAATTCTCTAATCTTGCCACAGACTGTGAGTTGATGTTGTCCTTGTAGAAGCATACAAAAGACTCCTCATCCTGTTAGACTGGACATGAAGGAGTTGTCCCTCCTGTTGGTGTACTAGTCACCAACCTACTCTCCCATAACATTGATCTCAATTGTTTTTCACCCTTGGATATCCCTCCCTACTAGGGTAGGACCTTCCTAGGCTCTCTTGGTTACCACAACTAGAGAGGACAACATATGTCAGAGCAACTAATTCTCAATTGTTTGTGTTGTGTTCTGGGCTTGTACCCCCTCTATTTATAGGAAAGGTTTGGGTCCAGGTTCCCAGTCTATTTGGGAGTGGAAGGGACCAGAAGATCTTGAATTTTTGCAACAATTCTCAAAATCTCACAAAATGATAGCCTAGATTGTCATATGGCATGCTAGATGGTTGTTTGGCACAACACAGATGGTCGTTTCGCTGTTTCACAGTTGTACACAAATTTGGCAACTCAATTCTCAGATTACCTTGCAAAACAAGTAATGTACAACTGAAACAAATAGAGAAATGTCTAGAACCTTCCCTCAACCAAACTGGACCATCTCGCCCATGCGAGACGGCCGTCTCAATCACCCATATGGTCGTCTAGTGTCCCGATTTGAGCCAACTAGTTGGGTCGGTTCGCTTCCTAGCTAATTTCAACTCAAATCAACCCTAACTCTCCATACGCCCATCTCAACATTTGAGATGGCCGTTTGGTAGTGTTGTCAGGCTTCCCATTGCATGAATCAATTACCTAAACATTTTAGTAATTAATTCGATTGTCATTTAAGATTCAACTCCTCTTCAAGATGAGTTCCTATGTGTGTGACCCTATAGGTCCCATACCATGTTGGCAGTGAATGTCCATAACACTTTATGACACCACAAGTAATGAGCAGTGCCTTGTCACATATCATTGCTACCTAAGTGAATGGAAAGTTGGAGAACAAGTTCAACCTACAATTTATGTATGGTGTTGCATTGTTTGTATAGTTCCTTTGTCACTGATATCTAGATTGAACAAGAGGCATGGATCAGTCACCCTCATTATGATTCAATCATGTCAACCAGAGCAGATGGTCTGAGATATATGTAAGCTCAATATCACATATTGATTCACATGTGCATGCATGCTTTTCTTACTCTCACTAATCAAGAGGCCTAGGATATCATACTCCCTTGAAGGGGAAATCCCATATCTATCATTCATAGTCAATCCCCATGTGTCACAGTCACCCAATCATCACCTTTATAACAACCTATGTTTTAGGATTATGTTTGATGATGTCAAAGTGTATTGAATGACATGTGATGATTGCAATGATTTTAGATCTAAGAACCACCACCACCACCATCACTATGAGAGTTGACTATGACTTCGATGACTTCCATGTGTCAATCTCATGTTGGGTATGTCTGATGCACTGTTCACTAACATGTATTTGTGTTCTTGGTTCGATATAGCCGTATCATGACTAATGGGATTTTGTCATCAACCAAGGCACACTCTGATCTTATGTGTTATTACTGTCTATCTACCTTCCACAACAACAATCGATGATGGACATAATGAGAATGTATATACTCTTAACATCCATATGATCTCATTCTTCCAAGTCGCATACATGAAGACATACGTCATTGAGTAATATCATTCTCTAGACATTTATTATGTTATTTCAGTATCTCATAACTAAAAAAACTGAACAAATTGGAAGCTTTCCTCTTATTAATAATCAAATCATTTACAATTATGCCATTATAATCATCACATGATTAGCTCTTTAGGCATATACACCAAAATACTCCCAATAGCACTAAGAGACAATCACCCATGTATCATATACTGAGTGACCTAACATGAACATCGTGTTTCTACTGTGAAAGTTCCTTTGTCAAGGGATCACCAATATTACTCTCAGTTGGTACTCTATAAATCTTTACATCTCCTCGCTGTATGATCTCTCGTATGAGATGAAACGACCTTTGTATATGCTTGGAACGGTGATGCGATCTGGGTTCCTTAGCTTGTACAATATCTCCATTGTTGTCACAATATAGCTCAATTGTGTTGTTGATGCTTCAAATGACTCCAAAGTTTAGATATGAACTTCTTGATCCATACATCTTCCTTTTCTACATTTGATGTAGGAATATACTCGACCTCCGTTGTAGGATTGACAACTGTCTTTTGCTTGGAACTCTTCCAACTCACAACTTTGTTGTTTAGGTAAAATACAAATCCTGATTGTGATTTATTATCATCTTTGTCAGTCTGGAAGCTTGCATCTGCGTAATATTTTACCACCAAATCTTCCTCATAGACCAATAATTGATCCTTACTCCTTCTCATATACTTTAGGATGTCTTTCAAAGATGTCATGTGAGCATTACCTAGATCTGAATGATATCTGCTGGTCATGCTCAAAACATACAAGACGTATATACGGGTGTACAACATCACATATATGATTGATCTAATTGTTGGCGTGTATGGAATCTCAGTCATACGCTCCCTTTCTTCACAAGAACGAATACATTGACTCTTAGAGATGGTCAATCCATTCAACACATGCATGTTTCCTCTCTTTGGGTTGTCCCTGCTGAACTGCTTTAGCACTTTGTCAATGTGCGTGCTCTGACTGAGTCCATGAAGCCTTCTTGATCTATATCTATAGATCTTTATCCCAAGGATGTAGGATTCTTCTCCTAAGTCTTTCATAGAGATTGTATTTCCAAGCAATGTCTTTACCTTTTGTAAAGTAGGGATGTCATTCCCCATCAATAATATGTCATCTACATACAATATGAGGAATACAACCATGCTCCCACTAACCTTCTTGTACACACATGGTTCATCTTCATTTTGAATAAAGACAAAATCTTTGACCGTCTCATCAAAATGAATATTCTAGCTCCGAGATGCTTACTTCAATCCATAGATTGACATTTTTAGCTTATAGACTTTATTTGAAAACTTTGGATCAATAAAACCCTTAACTTGTGTCATATACACGTCCTCAACAAGATTCTCATTAAGGAATGCATTTTTAACATCCATTTGCCAAATCTCATAGTCATGATAAGCTGCAATAGCAAGCATGATCTTGATAGACTTAACCATGGCCACTGGAAAAAAGTTTCATCATAGTCAACACCTTGAACTTGTCTAAAATCCTTTGCAACCAATCTTCCCTTATAGGTTTGAACTTCTCCATCCATGTCTTTCTTCTTCTTGAAGACCCACTTGCACCCTATGGGTTTTACCCCTTCAGGTGGATCCACCAAAGTCCATACTTTGTTGGTATACATGGATTCCATCTTGGATCTCATGGCCTCATGACATTTCTCAAACTTTGGTCCCTCAATAGCATCTTGATAGATAATTGGCTCATCATCTATGACCAATTCACTACCTTCCTTAGTCATAAGATATCCATATCTTTCAGGTTCATGGTGTGTCATACTAGATCTATGAGGTTTCAGGGTCACATGAGGAATTTGAGATTCCACACCATTTTGTGAGTCTATGTTCCTCTTGTACATCTATTGTTTCAATGTTCTCTTGTTGGTCTCAAACCTCTTCGAGTTCTACTTTCCTCCCACTAATTCCTTTGGTAATGAATTGCTTCTCAAGGAATGTAGTCTCTCTAGCAACAAAAAATTATGATGTCAGTTGGGTTGTATAAGTACTATTCCTTTATTTCTTTTTAATATCCAACAAAGTAACATTTTTTTAGATCTAGGGCCCTTGTTTTAATGAAACATTTTCTTAACATACGATTCACATCCCCAAATCCTCATTAAAGACATCTTAAGACGCTCCCAATCCATATCAAAGATGGTGTCTTTTGAACCAATTTTGATGGTACGTGGTTAACTGTAAACACCACAATTTCAAGAGCATAACCCCAGGAGCTAGTAGGAACATCAAAAAAACTCATCATAGATTGCACCATATCTAGTAATGTGTGATTCCTTTCTGATACACCATTATGTTGTGGTGTTCCAAGTGGAGTCCATTGTGATACAATATAGCAGGCTTGTAGAAGGTCCTCAAACTCTTGGTTCAAGTATTCTCCACCTCGATCAGAATGAAGTCCTTAATAATTTTGCCAAGTTTATTCTATACTTCATTCATGAACTCTCTGAAATTTTCAAGAGCTTCTGACTTATGTTTCATCAGGTAAACATAGCCATACCTACTGAAATCATCAGTAAAGGAAATGAAGTACTGATACCCACCTCTAGGAGTTGTTCTAAAAGGGCCACACAGATCAATATGTATGATTCCTAATAGATCACTGGCCCTCTCAATGTTTCCAGTAAAGGGAGTCTTGGTCATCTTTCCCAACAAATAAGATTCACATGTCTCTATCGATTCAAAATCAAAAGAGTCTAGATAACCATCATTATGGAGTCTACATATACGATTCTCATTTATATGCCCTAGACGACAATGCCAATGGTATGTTTGGTTTGAGTCATTGAGTTTTTGTCTCTTGGTATTTACGTTATATACGCTTATCTCTATATGTATCAAGTATAGACCATAAGACATTGAGGCACTCCCATAAAAGATCCCATCTTTTCTAATAGAACATCTTTTGTTCTTTATATGAAATTTGAATCCTTTCTTATCCAAACAAGATAAAAATATGATGTTCCTATTAATGGAAGGTACATAATAGAATATCTCTAACTCTATTACAAGCCCACTTGGTAGAGTTAACTCATAGGTTCCAACTGTGTTGGCTGCAACTCTTGTGCCATTTGCAACACACAGTTCAACCTAATCCTTTCTCTAAATGTCGACTTCTTTTCAGATCCTTCACATTTACACAAATGTGTGATCTACATCTGATATATAGTACCCATGATGAAGAAGTAGTGAAGTTAATATCAATAACATATATACCAGAAGTAAAGATCTCAATCCCTTTCTTTATCTTCCTAGGTTCCTTTATTCTTTTCCTTATTTTGAGTGTAGAAGACTTAGACTTTGGCTTAGCCACATAAAGCTTCTTGGCTTTGCCTTTATCCTTGGACTCAACTCTAATGATCATCATCACAAAATTTTCCATCTTCATTTGTGTTTGTACACTTATCAAAATGTCAAGCAACTTTGACAGCAGTCCAACCATGTTACTCAAGTGATAACACTTGATTAATTGGCTATATAATTTAGACAACGATTGCAAAATAATATATGTGGCCAACTCTTGACCTAAAGGAAATCCCTGTCTTTCAAGATGCTTCATATGCCCAATAATGTTGAGCACATGAGGCCCTACTAGATATCCCTCTGCCAGTCTGCACTCAAATAATGCCATAGAGACATTGTACCTTTCATGCATATCATGTTGTTTATGCAACTCATAGTTCATACAGTCCAACATAAGGTTCTTGATGTTCACAACATCATTGGAATGCTTCAAAGAAGCATCCATGTCACTCTTAGGAAAATTTGGAGTGGAAAGTGGCTCTGGTGTTCAGGAACATGCAGAACACTTCTCAAGGTCTTCAACTGGTTATGGAAATAAATCTCGTTTGATTCATCCAATTGTGATGATTGAGTGTTTTCCATTTGATTCTACAAAAGAAAATTTGCATTTGTCAAAAACCATTTTTTGATTTGATTTGATTTGATTTGAAAAATCGATATTATTAGGTCTTTAATTAGTTATCACTCCCACTATTTTTATTTAAATTGACATCCCTTACTACCAATTTGAAAGATTGTAGCGTACAATATTCTAGTGGGGCAAGATCCATATTTCATCAAGTCACGACTCAACTTTGGCTAATCACCCACAACTTGATTATTTAGATAGTCCAACTTGTCAATTGCATCTGAATGCAATTCTTAGATAGATGATATGTGCAACTCTTTTCCATCATCATTTGCATGCCTCTGGCACCTGGTCCCACCAAGTTATCACCAGTTAAGTCCGACCCAAAAGCCAACACAATAGGCTATGTACCCTGCTTGGGCATATCGACATAGCTACCATAACATTTCCACGAGATAGACGGCAAACCACACTTTGGCGTAAACTACACTTGGTCGATCAAGCTTTTCATGTGTGCTTCTTATGGAAGGCATCTCAAACTTAATATTATATTAAGAGATTTTGTATAAAGATATACATTAACCAATAACCACATATATATAGTATGTATCATATACATGCTATAACCCACAATGAAAACATGAAATAAAAAAGTGATGGTTATGCCCACCCTAATGTAATTCCTTAGAGCCACAAGGAATTACCACATCTAGGTCCACATTACGCGTAGAAACCTATTGTTGATGAAGATCCATGTTTGCCAATCCAGGTTGATCGGTTCAACCCTTGAACCAATTGTCTCCCCTCTTGGCCGGTTGCTTGGTCATCTGATGCGATGATTTTGAGTCACATTTAGAGACCTATTTCATATGTGTTTTGTGCCTTAATTACTCATTTTCATGGATATTATTGCATAATTCACTTTATTTGGTTTTTGCCATCATTTTATATCAAATCCCCTTCGTTTTACTATTTTGAGCATTATTTATCATCTTATTATAAATTGTGTGGATTTACTTGGGCCTGTTGTGAAATTTCAGGAAGAACAAGTATCTGCTTCCGTCGATACCATCGACGGAAGTCGATACCATCGACCAAGCCACAGGTTGTCAGCCGAGAAGAGCAATACAGTGTCGATACCATCGACACCTACGTCGATGGTATCGAGATCCCTTCAAGTTGCTGGCGAGGAAACTGTCGATACCATCGACCCAAGTCGATGCCATCGACACAAGGAGAGCTACAGCGTCGCTAAACGACAACAACCGACGCTAAAGGAGTCGATACCATCGACACACAAGTCGATGGTATCGAGATCACCACAGGCGCTCAGAATAAAAGAAAGGAAAGCTGCCGCTAATCCGCTGGGTCGATACCATCGACCCGCGTCGATGGTATCGACGCCGACAGATATGCGTTGGATTTGTTTTGATTTCGATCGGACGGCTGTTGTTATTTGACGACCTAATTAGGGACTTATACCTAATGACGGCCGCCCAGACGTAGGAGGGATCTCATTTTGGATTGCACGAGTGCCGAGGAGGAGAGAAAGGAGAACGGAGGCCGAGAAGCTCATCCCGGGTGATTCGGACGCTGCCAAAGACGATTTCCACCACCGACATGCGGGGAAGCTCGTGTTTTACGCCAAGGATCCACCGGTTCTTCTCCGTTCAGGGGTTTTCCCATTTATTTCCCGTTTTTCTTATGAATTCCCCAATTTCTACCATGTACTCATGTGAGATGAACATGAGAGGCTAAAACCTTCAATCTTTAGGACCGGAAGTAGCCCGGGAATGCATTGTATGACATTTTTATATCAATAATTCATATTTTTCTCTCAAATCCGTGGTATAGATTCGTTTTCTCCATTTCTATTGTTATGCTTGATCACCATAATAATAACTTAATGCCCTTAATCACTTCGACAGAAGGATTAACGGTTGAAAAGAGACAAATTCTACATTAATTAATAAAACCCTTGACAAAGGAGTTGTAAAATTAATGGTGGGAACTGAGAGACCGTTTATAATGCACTTAGTTTAGGGGAATGATTACTACGACGGTGGAATCAACCTAAATCTAAGTAGTGAATTACACCACGACAGTGGGTAATTCTGTTTTCAGGCCACTACCCGGATAGAGAGAGAAGTGTGAAGAATGATATGAAACTTAATACAATGTTGACCCGCGGTGAAACCGCCATCCTAAAGATATCCCTTTTAATTGATTAAATTAACCTTTAATCGATTGTTTTCTTTGTTTGATTTTTTTATTTTCTTTTAATTTGAACAACAAAACCCTACTTTGTTAATCGGTCTAGCTGATTGCGATTAGTTAGTAGAAGTCTCCAATAATTCACGTATCCCTGAGTTCGACTCGGGCCTCACAAGGCCTATATTACTCGACGCGTACACTTGCGTTTTTAGCGCGTAGTAAAATACACGTCAAGTTTTTGGCGCCGTTGCCGGGGATACGGTGAATTATTGGCACTTTGAGTGCTAAGAGCGGCCATTCTAGGCCACATTTTTTATTTATTTTTAGAACAATTTCAAAAATTCCTTTATTTCTCTATAATAGTGTTGACTCGTTCAAGGCATTGTACTGAACCACTACTTCCAAATTTCAGGTACTTTGTATGGTGCACACACGTAGTCGAGACTACGTGAATCGCACACCTGAGGTTCCATCTGCGGGACCAGAGGACGAGGACTACTACGAGGAGGAACACCACAGTGATATACATTCTGAATCTGAGCAAGAACAAGAAGAAGTAATGGCTGAAGCACAGACAATATGGGAGAAGATCAAGGCGTCTTCTTCCTCGGCATCAAAGGGGCCTATAAAGAAACAGGGGCTAAACATACCTACATACAAGATCGACCCAACACTGATTAACTTGGTCAAATCCAATGCATTTCACGGACTGAAAAATGAAGATCCAGTGGCACACATTAGTCAGTTTGTGGAGAACTGCGATATGGTGAAGATAGATCGATTTCCACAGGATGTGCTCTATCTCAAGTTATTCCCGAGTTCCTTGGCTGGAGTGGCAAGAGAGTGGCTTCATAACCTCGACGACGAGTTTGTTGAATCTTGGGATCACATGGTGGAGGTTTTCTTCGAGAGGTTCTTTCCTCTTGAGAAGACCAATGATATGATCCGGAAGATCCACAATTTCACCCAACAGGCGGGTGAAACCTATTCTGAGACTTGGGAGCGATTTCAAGTCATGTTGAGGAGATGTCCACACCATGGACTGGACAAGGAAACCCAAGTGAAGATCTTCTACTTTGCTCTCTCCGAGCATGATAGAAGCAATTTGGACTCGGCTGGCTCCAGATTTTTCTTAAATAACACTGATACAAGATGCTGGGAAATACTGAAGAATATGGCACGAAAGCAATCTTGGGGAGAAAGAGAAAGAGGCCCAGTTGAGCAAGCAAGAGTTGCCAGTGAGTCAAAGGCAATGAGAGAGCTGAATGAGAAGATGGATCTTCTCGCAAAGAAGTTGTTGCAGAAGGAAGACAATGAGTCCGAGGATGAGGCTCAGGTCAAGTACATGAGGCAATAGTAGGGGTACAGGAATAACGATTATTCATGGCGGAAAGACAAGAAATTTTCATGGAAGGATCCAAATAACTTTCTGCAGGATCCAGATGCCAAACCTGCACCGGTCACGGAGGACAAGAGCACGGAGTTGCTCAATCAAGTCATAAAGCAAAATCAAGAGTTGATGAACACTTTTGGGCAGCAAATAAAGCAGCAGGGTGAATTTATGAACCAGTTCGGGCAGACTTTGCAGAGCCACGGGGCTCAAATGAGAACTATAGAGACTTCCATGGCACAGATGGCAGCCGAGATTGCAAGCTTGAAGAAGCCGACACATCCGGGTTTTCCGGGAAACACCAATGTTCCTGGGGGAAACCAACAGGACAAGGCCATCTTATTGAGGAGCGGTAAGAAAGTGTTAAATCCAAGGGCGGATGACACAAGCACACTGCAGGACACAGTTGAAGAAGCAACAGTCAAAGAGCAGCCCCCACCTGTCATAGAGCAAACTGAGGACATAGCTGAAGATAGTAAGGAAGAACAAGCCACTGAGGAGGAACCACATAAATTAACTCCCTATGTGCCACCTCATCAAAGGGCACATACCGTTCCGGTTCCCTATCCCAATAGTGTAAAAGCAAGAAAGGTGGATGCACAGTTTAAGAAATTTCTGGACAGCTTTAGGAAGTTATCAGTGAATATTCCTTTGCTAGAGGCGATCGAACAAATCCCGTCTTATGGGAAGCTTCTCAAAGATGTAATCACCAAGAAGAGAAAGATACCCGACACTGAGGTCGTAGTATTGAAGGAGCAAGTGAGTGCTTTTATTATGGGCACTTTTCCACCAAAGAGACAGGATCCCGGTTGTTTCAATATTTCTTGCTTTATCGGGAAGTTCAAATTTGGCGAAGCACTTTGTGATTATGGGGCAAGCATCAATCTGATGCCCCTTTCTATGTTCAAGAAACTTGGATTGAAGGAGTCGAGACCAAGTAACATGACCATCCAATTGGCCGATAATTCTGTGGTGAAACCGTATGGAATCTGTGAGGATGTTTTGGTAAAGGTAGACCGCTTTGTTTTTCCGGCTGATTTTGTCGTTATGGAAATGCAGGACGAGCACGGTAATGAGTTACTACTTGGTCGCCCATTCCAAGCTACAGCTGATATGATCTTGGAGATGGGGAGAGGTCGCTTGACCTTGGGCATTGCGGATGATCGCTTTGAGATGGTCATGCCAAATGGTAATGCATCTAATAAAGCAAAAGCACATTGCAATATGGTGAAGCATGTGGAACAAAATATCTCACTTTGTCTTGGGAAGCCATTTTTGGATATGGCTCATGTTATGAGTAGGATAGATAATGGGACCCTAGCAGTGGACCTTATGGAGCAAACTAAAGTTGTCTCTTTATGCAAGGCTGTTGGGTTTCCAAATGATGAGAATGAGGACATTCCACCTCCATGGGAGGATGATGTGATTATTACTTCCGTCTTTGATGCATATCCGGAATTGCCTTTGGAGGCGTGTTTGTTAAATGTCTTTTATGATTGGATGTGGAGTACTTCACTCAAGGAGTGTGCCAAAATGCTTCAAATGCTTCCATGTTTCTACACGAGGCACTATGAGGATTTGGGTACACTTCCCCCACCGCTACAATCATCTCTTATTTGCCCACCTGATCTGGAGTTGAAGCCATTGCCCCCGCATTTGAAGTACATCTTTCTAGCTGAGGAGGACAAGTTACCAGTGATTGTTTCTGCATACTTGAGTGCGGATGAGGAGGAGCAACTACTGATAGTGCTCAAGAACCACCGTGGAGCTTTTGGGTGGTCTGTGGCAGACATCAAGGGGATCTCCCCTACACTTTGCCAACACAAGATTCGGCTTGAGGAGGGAGCCAAGCCAGTCATACAGCCTCAAAGACGTCTAAATCCAAGCATGATGGAGGTTGTCAAGAAGGAAGTCATAAAGCTTCTTGCTGCAGGGATCATTTATGCCATATCCGATTCAACGTGGGTGAGTCCCACACAGGTAGTCCCTAAAAAGGGGGGAATCACTATCACTACTAATCTTTTGAATGAACCTGTCACCACCCGATTGGTAACCGGGTGGCGTGTTTGCATTGACTACCGCCGATTGAATACCGCAACTCTTAAAGATCATTTTCCATTGCCATTTATCGATCAGATTTTGGAACGTCTAGCTGGTCGGTCGCATTTTTGTTTTCTAGATGGCTATTCGGGGTACAACCAGATTTCTATTGATCCTTTGGATCAAGAGAAGTCTACGTTTATATGTCCCTATGGGACGTTTGCTTACCGCCGTATGTCGTTTGGTTTATGCAATGCGCCGGCGACTTTTCAACGCTGCATGCTCGCCATATTCTCTGACATGGTAGAGCGGTGTCTTGAAGTTTTCATGGATGACTTCTCGGTGTATGGAGCGTCTTTTGATGAATGCCTTTTTAACTTAGATAAGGTGTTGCAGCGGTGCGAGGACACACACTTAGTCCTCAATTGGGAGAAATGTCACATGATGGTGACGGAAGGAATTGTGCTAGGACACAAGGTGTCTAGCAAGGGTCTTGAGGTAGACCCCGTAAAAATTGAGGTGATTTCTAAGTTACCCCCACCAAATTATGTAAAAGGGGTGAGAAGTTTTTTAGGACACGCCGAGTTTTATCGGCGATTTATTAAGGATTTTTCGAAAATCGCAAAGCCATTATCGGAATTGTTGGAAAAAGATGCAGTTTTTGATTTCAATGAGAAATGTCTTCACGCATTCGAGGTCTTGAAGGAGAAGTTGATTTCAGCTCCGGTTGTTCAAATGCCGGATTGGGAAAAGCCATTCGAGTTGATGTGTGATGCGTCCGATTATGCTGTGGGAGCTGTTTTGGGGCAAAGGGTAGATAACAAGCCTGCTGTGATTTTCTACGCCTCAAAAATGCTTAATGATGCTCAATTGAACTACACAACTACGGAAAAGGAGTTACTGGCCGTCGTGTTCGCCTTTGAAAAATTTCGGCAGTACTTAGTGGGTTCTAAGGTGGTTGTGTGGACTGATCACGCTGCAATAAAGTATTTGATGGAGAAGAAGGATGCGAAGCCTAGACTAATTAGGTGGATTTTGCTCCTACAAGAATTCGATATTGAAATTAAGGACAAGTCGGGAATTGAAAATGTGGTGGCTGACCACTTGTCTAGGTTAGAGCGGGTTGATGAACAAGGTTTGCACATACCCATTACCGAGACCTTTCCCGATGAGCAACTTTTAAAAATTGATTCTAAAGAACCATGGTTTGCGGAAATTGTGAATTATTTGGCTTGCGGGATCATCCCGGAGGATTGGTCCTATCAAGATAAGAAGAAATTCTTTCATTCATTGAGATATTATTTTTGGGATGACCCGATTCTCTTGAAGCAGTGCAGGGATGGTATTCTTCGCAGGTGCGTGCCGGAGGTGGAGTACGAGAGTGTTCTCCACCACTGTCATGCGTCGCCTACAGGAGGACACCATGCTAGCTCACGGACAGCAACTAAGGTGTTGGAGAGCGGCCTTTATTGGCCCACTTTGTTCCGGGATGCCTATGATTTTGTTAGGCAATGTGACCCGTGCCAGCGCACATGTAACATCTCAAGGAGACAGGAAATGCCCCTGAATGTATTTCAGGAAGTTGAGGTATTTGATTTATGGGGCATTGACTTCATGGGACCCTTTGTGTCCTCAAATTCAAATCTTTACATCTTACTTGCTGTAGATTATGTGTCGAAGTGGGTGGAGGCAATCCCCACAAGAACTAATGATTCGAACGTAGTGTGCAGGTTTGTCAAAGAGAACATTTTCTGCAGGTTCGGGATTCCCCGAATGATCATAAGTGACGGAGGCACACATTTTCGAAATCAGAAATTCGTGACACTTTTAAAGAAATATGGGGTCAAGCACAACATCGACACCCCATATCATCCACAGACACAAGGACAAGTGGAGGTATCAAATAGAGAAATCAAGAAGATTTTAGAAAGGACTGTAGCATCCACAAGGAAGAATTGGAGTGTATTGCTACCGGACGCACTTTGGGCTTATCGAACGGCATACAAAACACCTATAGGCACCACGCCTTTTAGGTTGGCGTACGGCCGGGCTTGCCATCTTCCGGTGGAATTAGAGCACAAGGCCCATTGGGCGCTAAGAAGGCTGAACTTGCGCTATGATGAGGCCGGGAGAAAAAGGATGTTTGAATTGAATGAATTGGATGAGCTACGCATGACGACATATGAGAATGCCCGCATCTACAAAGAGCGCACAAAGCTGATACACGATCGCCATATTGAGATGCGTACGTTCAAGAAGGGAGACAACGTTCTATTGTTTAACTCCCATTTCAAACTGCATCCCGGGAAGCTGAAATCCCGGTGGAGTGGACCCTTCATTGTGGAGGAGGTGAAACCGCACGGAGCGATTCTCGTACGTGATGGAGATGCCACGTTCTTAGTGAACGGGCAACGCTTAAAGCTGTATTTTGGTGAGAACTACAAGAGGAAAGTGAATGAGGTCAAACTCATTTCACTTGTGCAAGAATGAGATGGAGGGAAGACGTCTAGCCTAAGACGCTAAACAAGGGCGCTTGTTGGGAGGCAACCCAACCATCGGTACACTAGGATAGTTTAATTTTAGTCATAGATTGCTTTTATTTCGTTTGAATTTTAGTTTAAAAATGATACCTTGATCCGTTTGTTGAATGTGCAGGCACAGGCAGGGTCGATACCATCGACACATCCGTCGATGGTATCGACATGGGTTCAGGTTGACACCAGCAGAAATCGCACTGCGTCGATACTATCGACACCCTCGTCGATGGTATCGACATGGTCCCAGACAGGTCGCAATAAAAGTGTCGATGGTATCGACACCCCAATCGATACCATCGAGATCTCTGGAGATATTCAGACGGATTTTGCTCAGTCAACTCGATACCATCGACGGCCTCGTCGATGGTATCGACATCATCACAGGTTGAATGCAACACAACGGCGGTGTCGCAATAAAAGCAAGTCGATACCATCGACATCTGTCGATGGTATCGACGGACATGTCACCGATCCGCATACAGACATCGACGACGATCGCAACAGCCACGTCAGCGATCCGGGTGCTGCGTTGATACCATCGACTTCTGTCGATGGTATCGACACGTCAGCAATCCGGGTTTTTCGATCCAGCAAACGTCAGCCGTCGATACTCGCGAGGGAGGCGGATACCCGCTAGATGTGTCGATACCATCGACCCTCGTCGATGGTATCGACGGGCCAACAGGGGCACCGATCAAGCCTATTTAAGGGGACTTGCAACGTCACTTGACGTCACACCTTCAGAGCAAGTATCTTCCTTTGCGCCGAGCACTCCCCCGAGCCTTCCAAGACTACAGAGAAGCGTCATCGAGCGGAGATCTTCATCGAGCGGAGAATTCTCTTCTCCATCTTCACCGAGCTCTGTCTTCTAATCCCTTCTTTTCTCGCAACCATGGAGCACACTGCCAGAGCGTCGTCCTCAAGCGCTCATCCTATGGAGATCGAGGAGTTTGTTCCTCCCCCACCCGCTTCCATCCCTCGTCCACGCCTCATTCATGCCAACATGGATGTGAGGAAGGTCTACGAGGATATTATGAAGCGGAAGTTCGAGCCCACCCGGTATGTGGACCGGGGAATGATCCAGGAGCTGGGGTTCGAGGCCAACTTGGCCTATGTGTTGGCCGGGCAAGCGCGGCACACCAATCGCCTTTATGAGATCGACTGTCATGCGGATGGGCAGCCGTTTTTCGGCGAATGGCCCACATACAAGGAACTGGTGGCCGAGTTCATGGCGTCTCTTGATATCTGCGTCGTACCAAATGACGTGGTACCATCGGACTAGACGTGGATCCGGGGAAGGGTGTCCTTCCGACTCTTCAACAACAATTACAACATCACGTTGAAGCAGTTCAACGACATCTTCAAATGGAACCACAGCCGCAACGATCACCGACGCCCCGACGCCCGCACCGACTACGACAAAATCTTCGCCGAGCTAGTTACAGTGCCGGCAGGGAAGACTGTGAGCTACCATAATGCAGCGGTAGCGGATTTTGAGCACCCGTTCGTCCGGGTCCTGCACAGGATGTTGAGCTTGACTTTCTTCACTCGAAGCGATCTTGCTTTGAACAAGTTTCAGGAGAGTGACCTGTTCTTTCTCTACGCACTCCTGAAACGTCAAGAGTGCAACTGGGGGGCGTTCTGGCTACAGCGCGTCCTGGCGGTGAAGAGGAGCACAAGGAAGGCTCTAATCCATTTTGGTGGTCTTGTCACCAAGTTGGCGCTTTACTTGGGGCTGAACCTTCAGTCCATAACTCCGATCTTTACGAGGAGCAAGGTGAACGTGCAACATTTGCACCGTTCAAACCTTATTCTTCTACGGGACGGGTTGGCGTATGCTCATTGCCACGTCAACCAAGCTTATCAAGAGAGCTCCCTACCGGACGACATCTTCAACATTGAGGGCAAGCAGCACTTCCGGTGGCCAATCATAGCCATCGAGTCCTCCGAGGAAGACGACGGTGGTGACGAGCAAGAAGGCGAGGCTGCAGAGGAAGAGGAGGCTTTCACACCTCTTCGAGCACGTGTGGCACCACGGAAGCGTCCTAGGATGCATCCAGGTGCATCTTCATCATCTCAGCCCCCGCCGCCATCACCACAGTACGAGCAGCCAGCTGCGGATCCCTATTCCATGCAAGGGATGTACACCATGCTGCAGGACATACAACAGACTCAGCTGCAGCACATGGGTATGTATACCGGCATTCATGACACTACGAGCCAGGTACTTGACAACCAACGGGCTATGTTCGAGAACGAGCGGCTCATCCTCGCCAACCAAGAGCAAATGCACACCCGGTTGCAGCGGATAGAGATGCAACAGGAGCCCTTCTTTGACCATTACTGGAGTCAAGACTACTTTGGAGGCTATCCACAGCCTCCGCCGAGGACCCAATATGATCCAAGCTTCCAGGGGGAGTACCCGTCTTGGGATCCTACGGCACCACAATACCCACCACCGCCTCCGCAAGATTGATCAGGGTATCACTGTTCCACCCTTAAGTTAGTTTTTGACTATGAGGCCATAGTCGGATTCAAGCTTAGGGGGGTGACTGGAACAACTCTATCTTTTATCTTTTCTTTAGTTGTTTTTAGTTTCTGCTTTGTTATTTGTTCTTGCAATTTTAGTGTTTGTTTAGGATCCACATCTATCTAGTGTAATCGTGGATGTCTTAAGAAAAAATTGTCATCTCGCTTTTTCATGGGAAATTTAAGGGAATTTCAAAAATTCTGGGTCTTTTGGATAGCTTAACTTGGTTGTCCTTGGGAAACTTGTCCTATGAAAATGATTGATTATGTCAACTTTGAAGCAATATGTCACACTCACACCCCCATTGACTCATGAAAAGTGGATAGTAACGGTTGTTTGAGCCGAACCTAATCAAATAGTAATGAGACCTTAATTGGATATACGAGAAAGAACCCTTTGAACTACTACACATGTCAGTAAGGAGGGACACATGATATTTTTCTAAGGTTCAGTAACTTAATCTTGTGATCATTCCACTTCATATTTTTCCATAATCCACCCAAGAATTGGAAGTAAAGTACAGTTTTAACTTCTTTTGCGTGCATAGCATGTAGATAGGATTTGCATTGTTATTTTCATATTTTTGTATAAAATGAAAAAAAAATGTATAGTGATTCATGCACATTACCTTTAGGTGCATGTCATGTAGTTGCACTCATAACTTTCATGATTTTCATGCTTAAGTACACCATGTACCTCAGTTGTCTTGAAAAGTGATCTAAATTGTCCCATACCCTCGAAATAGTACAAAGATTTCCAATCATGAAGAAAAATAGCCTAACACATGTATCTCTAAGCAATTATGGATATATGGGCTAAGAGGAAAAGAAAAAAAAAAGAAAAAAAAGAGAAGAGAATTTAGAAGGAAATGGAATAAGAGGGAGAAAGGAACATAATATCACTTCCATAACAAGGAAACTGAGTACATGATGTGGCTTAATTAGATTTCTATCTCTTTTTGAGGTGGAAGGTTAGTGCATGCATCATTCCACCCAAATTTAAGCATTAGGGCATTTTCAATGTGCATTGGCATCAATTAGGGCATTTTGTTGTATGCATTTTGAAACTGTGTAATACTTCCAAATTCTTCCATGAACCACCCATTCCATCCACCCGTTGCTCGGATTGGTAGGCCACCGTGATTTTCTCCTCACTCATGTTTATCAGGAGAACTGCTTCCATGTAGATGGTAGTTAGGGCGAGCAACGTAGTGTAGGCGATCACAAGATGCACTAATGCTGAATCGGCAAATTTTATTATGTTAACTACCTTATGTGATAGTGTTCATCGGTTTGAAGGATAATTTCTTTTATTGATGATTATTGTCGCCTGTAGGGTAATTACTGTTCTGTGATTAGGAAAGGCCGGTTTGAGAACGTTCAGTGGGAGTCATGTGGAATGTGGGGTGCTGTGTTGATTTTTAGTTGACATCTGCAATCTTATTCTAAGGGTTAGTTGCTCGAGGGCGAGCAATGTTTAAGCTTAGGGGAGTTTGATGCGATGATTTTGAGTCGCATTTAGAGACCTATTTCATATGTGTTTTGTGCCTTAATTACTCATTTTCATGGATATTATTGCATAATTCACTTTATTTGGTTTTTGCCATCATTTTATATCAAATCCCCTTCGTTTTACTATTTTGAGCATTATTTATCATCTTATTATAAATTGTGTGGATTTACTTGGGCCCGTTGTGAAATTTCAGGAAGAACAAGTATCTGCTTCCGTCGATACCATCGACGGAAGTCGATACCATCGACCAAGCCACAGGTTGTCAGCCGAGAAGAGAAATACAGTGTCGATACCATCGACACCTATGTCAATGGTATCGAGATCCCTTCAAGTTGCTGGCGAGGAAACTGTCGATACCATCGACCCAAGTCGATGCCATCGACACAAGGAGAGCTACAACGTCGCTAAACGACAACAAACGACGCTAAAGGAGTCGATACCATCGACACACAAGTCGATGGTATCGAGATCACCACAGGCGCTCAGAATAAAAGAAAGGAAAGCTGCCGCTAATCCGCTGGGTCGATACCATCGACCCGCGTCGATGGTATCGACGCCGGCAGATATGCGTTGGATTTGTTTTGATTTCGATCGGACGGCTGTTGTTATTTGACGACCTAATTAGGGACTTATACCTAATGACGGCCGCCCAGACGTAGGAGGGATCTCATTTTGGATTGCACGAGTGCCGAGGAGGAGAGAAAGGAGAACGGAGGCCGAGAAGCTCATCCTGGGTGATTCGGACATTGCCAAAGACGATTTCCACCACCGACAGGTGGGGAAGCTCGTGTTTTACGCCAAGGATCCACCGGTTCTTCTCCGTTCAGGGGTTTTCCCATTTATTTCCCGTTTTTCTTATGAATTCCCCAATTTCTACCATGTACTCGTGTGAGATGAACATGAGAGGCTAAAACCTTCAATCTTTAGGACCGGGAGTAGCCCGGGAATGCATTGTATGACATTTTTATATCAATAATTCATATTTTTCTCTCAAATCCGTGGTATAGATTCGTTTTCTCCATTTCTATTGTTATGCTTGATCACCATAATAATAACTTAATGCCCTTAATCACTTCGACAGAAGGATTAACGGTTGAAAAGAGACGAATTCTACATTAATTAATAAAACCCTTGACAAAGGAGTTGTAAAATTAATGGTGGGAACTGAGAGACCGTTTATAATGCACTTAGTTTAGGGGAATGATTACTACGACGGTGGAATCAACCTAAATCTAAGTAGTGAATTACACCACGACAGTGGGTAATTCTGTTTTCAGGCCACTACCCGGATAGAGAGAGAAGTGTGAAGAATGATATGAAACTTAATACAATGTTGACCCGCGGTGAAACAGCCATCCTAAAGATATCCCTTTTAATTGATTAAATTAACCTTTAATCGATTGTTTTCTTTGTTTGATTTTTTTATTTTCTTTTAATTTGAACAACAAAACCCTACTTTGTTAATCGGTCTAGCTGATTGCGATTAGTTAGTAGAAGTCTCCAATAATTCACGTATCCCTGAGTTCGACTCGGGCCTCACAAGGCCTATATTACTCGACGCGTACACTTGCGTTTTTAGCGCGTAGTAAAATACACGTCAAGTTTTTGTTGACGTGTATTTTACTACGCGCCAAAAACTTGACGTGTATTTTACTACGCGCTAAAAATGCAAGTGTACGCGTCGAGTAATATAGGCCTTGTGAGGCCCGAGTCGAACTCAGGGATACGTGAATTATTGGAGACTTCTACTAACTAATCGCAATCAGCTAGACCGATTAACAAAGTAGGGTTTTGTTGTTCAAATTAAAAGAAAATAAAAAAATCAAACAAAGAAAACAATCGATTAAAGGTTAATTTAATCAATTAAAAGGGATATCTTTAGGATGGCGGTTTCACCGCGGGTCAACATTGTATTAAGTTTCATATCATTCTTCACACTTCTCTCTCTATCCGGGTAGTGGCCTGAAAACAGAATTACCCACTGTCGTGGTGTAATTCACTACTTAGATTTAGGTTGATTCCACCGTCATAGTAATCATTCCCCTAAACTAAGTGCATTATAAACGGTCTCTCAGTTCCCACCATTAATTTTACAACTCCTTTGTCAAGGGTTTTATTAATTAATGTAGAATTCGTCTCTTTTCAACCGTTAATCCTTATGTCGAAGTGATTAAGGGCATTAAGTTATTATTATGGTGATCAAGCATAACAATAGAAATGGAGAAAACGAATCTATACCACGAATTTGAGAGAAAAATATGAATTATTGATATAAAAATGTCATACAATGCATTCCCGGGCTACTCCCGGTCCTAAAGATTGAAGGTTTTAGCCTCTCATGTTCATCTCACACGAGTACATGGTAGAAATTGGGGAATTCATAAGAAAAACGGGAAATAAATGGGAAAACCCCTGAACGGAGAAGAACCGGTGGATCCTTGGCGTAAAACACGAGCTTCCCCGCCTGTCGGTGGTGGAAATCGTCTTTGGCAGCGTCCGAATCACCCGGGATGAGCTTCTCGGCCTCCATTCTCCTTTCTCTCCTCCTCGGCACTCGTGCAATCCAAAATGAGATCCCTCCTACGTCTGGGCGGCAGTCATTAGGTATAAGTCCCTAATTAGGTCGTCAAATAACAACAACCGTCCGATCGAAATCAAAACAAATCCAACGCATATCTGCCGGCGTCGATACCATCGACGCGGGTCGATGGTATCGACCCAGCGGATTAGTGGCAGCTTTCCTTTCTTTTATTCTGAGCGCCTGTGGTGATCTCGATACCATCGACTTGTGTGTCGATGGTATCGACTCCTTTAGCGTCGGTTGTTGTCGTTTAGCGACGCTGTAGCTCTCCTTGTGTCGATGGCATCGACTTGGGTCGATGGTATCGACAGTTTCCTCGCCAGCAACTTGAAGGGATCTCGATACCATCGACGTAGGTGTCGATGGTATCGACACTGTATTGCTCTTCTCGGCTGACAACCTGTGGCTTGGTCGATGGTATCGACTTCCGTCGATGGTATCGACGGAAGCAGATACTTGTTCTTCCTGAAATTTCACAACAGGCCCAAGTAAATCCACACAATTTATAATAAGATGATAAATAATGCTCAAAATAGTAAAACGAAGGGGATTTGATATAAAATGATGGCAAAAACCAAATAAAGTGAATTATGCAATAATATCCATGAAAATGAGTAATTAAGGCACAAAACACATATGAAATAGGTCTCTAAATGCGACTCAAAATCATCGCATCATCATCTCACCGATCATCTGGTTCTGTTGGTCCACCATTTGCTGGCTGCTCTAGTTGATCGATCCACCGATCGATCAGTTTGGCTCATCCATCGGGTCCTCTATAGTCTCTAGCTTCTTGTCTCGTCATCGGGGCATCCTTATTCTTCGTTATAATAGGAAAGTAAACTATCCTACTATTACATCAATTTCGGGAAACCTCAAGTTACATTCGAGGGGAGCAAAGTTAGAAGAAAATTATACTTTTACATTGGAAGATACATAGAGGCTCAGTTCACAGACTAAGATAAACACGATAAACCAAACACACAACTATGAAAAGATAATAGGGGTTCTTGGCCATAACCATGCTACACATGCACCATAAAAACTCACTTTTTGGGCAACACATGTAAACTACATATATATATATATATATATATATACACACACACACACACACACACACACACACACACAGACACACACATATATATATATGTTTGGGTTATTATGTGGTAATTAGTAGGACATGCACATCAATCACTTTAAATATTCTCATTGCATGCAATAAATAAACTTGGTAAAACTAAAAATCAGATAATATCGATTATCCCATAACATAATTAATTGATGTGACTATGATACCACTGCTGGGAAATACAACATCAAATAGGCATAAAAAAAATCTGGCATATTTCCTATAAACTAGCAGACCGCCTCAATAACTATGAAATGAGAAGGATGGTTTCACAAAGATATACCTAGTCCTGGAGCAAGTCCATCGACTATCCTCATCAATGTAGATGTGCACTTTGTCTTGGATGATGTCTGTGCAACTTCTAATTGCACTAGGACTCGTCTAACTACTCCTCCTAGGATAGCAGACTCAGATAATTTCTGTAGTGACTTCTCTGATCTTGCCATAGACTATGAGTTGATGTTTCCCTCCTAGTAGTAGCCAAAGGACTCCTACCTCTAGATTAGTCCACACAGACCAACTAGAACTCTTTTTGTCCTGCTAAACTGGAAAGGAAGGAGTTGTACCTCCCATTGGTGTACTAGTCACCAACCTGCTCTGCCAAAATAATGATCTCAGTTGTTTCTCTCCCTTGGATATTTCTCCCTAGTCAGGTAGGACTTGCTTGGGCTCTCTTGGTTACCACAAATAGAGAGGACAATATTTGTCAGAGCAACTGATTCTCAATTGTCTGTGTTGTGTTCTAGAAATCTCAAGTACCCCCTCTATTTATAGGTAGGGTTTGGGTCCAGGTTTCCAGTCTGTTCGGGAGTGGAAGGGACTAGAAGATCTTGAATTTTCACAACAATTCTAGAAATCTCTAACCTATAACAGCCTAGACAATCATCTGGAAACCCAGAGGGTCATCTGGAATGCTAGATGATCATTTGGCACAACCCAGACAGTTGTTTCACTATTTACCAGTTGTACACAAAATTGGCAACTCAATTCCCATCAATGTTGGACATTGATTTCTTTACACAACAAGTAATGTACAAGAGAAACGAATAGGAAATTCTAGAACTTTCCCTCAACCGAACTAGACCATCTCATCCATGCGAGACAGCCGTCTAGATCTCCCAGACAGTTGTCTGATGACCTGAGACAGGTCAGTCGCTTAGGTCGATTTGCTTTTTAGCCAATTTCAACTCAAATCAACCCTGACTCTCCAGATGCTCATCTCAACACTTGAGACAACCAATTTTCACTCTCCAGACACCCATCTCAACACTTGAGACGTCCGTTTGGTAGTGTTGCCAGGCTGCTTGTTGCGTGAATGAATTACTTAAACATTTTAGCAATTAGTTCAATTATCATTCAAGATTCAACTCCTCTTCTAGATGAGTTCCTATGTGTGTGACCCTACAGATCTCATATTACATTGGTAGTAAATGGTCCATAACACATTATGACATCACAAGCATGAGCGGTGCCTAGTCACACATCATTTCTATGCAAGTAAATGGAAAGTTGGAGACAACTTCAGCCTACAACATGTGTATGGTATTATAGTGTTTGTATAGTTCCTTTGTCACTAATATCTAGATTGAACTAGAGGCATGGACCAATCACCCTCATTATTATTCAATCTTGTTCCTTGAACTGGAGCAGACTGTCTGAGTTATATGTAAGCTCAATATCACATATTTACTCACATGTTCATGCATGCTTTTCTCAGTCTCACTAATCAAGAGGCCTAGGATATCATACTCCTTAGGAGGGACAAATCCCATATCTATCACTCACTATCAATCCCCATGTGTCACAGTCACCCAATCACCATCGTTATAACAACCCATATTTTAGAATTGTGTTTGATGATGTCAAAGCATACTGAACGACATGTGATGAGTGCAATGATTTCATGTCTTAGAACCACAACCACCACCATCACTATGAGTGCTGACTATGACTTCCATTATGATGGCTTCCATGTGTCAGTCTCACGGTGGGTCTATCTGATACACTGTTCCCTAACATGTATTTGTGTCCTTGGTTTGATATCACTATATCATGACTAATGAGATTCTATCATCAGCCAAATCACACTCTGATCTTTGGTGTTATTGTTGTCTATCTACCTTCCACAACAACAACTGATCAAGTACATAATGAGAATGTATATACTTTTAACATCTGTATGATCTCATTCTTCCAAGTCACGTTCTTGAAGACATATGTCATTGAGTAATATCATTCTCTTAAAATTTATTATGTTATTTCATTATCTCATAATAGAACAAACAATTGGAATTGGAATCTTGCCTTTTATTAATAATCAAATCATTTACTATTATGCCATCACAAGCACCACATGATTGCTTCTCTGGGCATACACACCAACAATAACAATAACATCAACTTTGTGACAATCCACCGGCAAGACTAGGAACACATGCTGCAAACATGAAACTGAAGTATGCATAAGACATGTCTACCAAATAGTACTATCAAATAGCAAGCAATCCAAATCATATTCAATCTGGATATAAATCCAAACATTTACTACTTGTCAATAAGACAGATTAGAATATGAATTAGATAACCTCTATAACATAATGATTATTTTCATAGGAAGTAACATAATCAACAATGGAAAGTTATCTACTAGCAGTACAAGGAATGTAACAAACATTTAAATCATATTATACATGAAATATCATCTTTTATTCATTTGCTCTTAAAATACTTGAATTGTACCTCACTAAGTAGAAGCCCCCATGCCCAATTCTCATGCCAAAGATTCATTGTCACTATCTTATGATTTATCCAGTCACCGTAAGATATCTAAATAGACACTAGTCACCACCCATTTTCCTAAAGAGGCTCACTTCCTCATCTAAGGTACACAAGAAAGGAACCAGCAAAATAATATATCACATATCACAACATTTCTCATATTTTCATATTCACATATTTCATTTCATCAGAGTCTATTCCTCATGGACATAGACTTTCCAAACAAGGATTTAGGCCCAAATCCCTCCATATGAATCACTCCTAAGTCCTGGTGGTCTAACCTTTAAGGTCTCAATCCACACTCTGGAAATTCTTCTCATAATTGTTTCATTACTACAAGGAGATTTGTTTTGTTTTCTCAATGTGGACCTCGGGGGAAACTCACAGTTTTCAAAGCACCTAACTATATGTGTTATCATTTTACTTGTTATTAATCTCTTTTATTCATCTTAAAAGAATTGAAAACATCATATGTTTGTATTCTCACATAACTAGAATAATATGAAACAAGACACTTATTTCTCTGAGAGTTGATTTTTACCATTTTTGTAGACGCCTCAGCAGTTACGGGGTTGGGTATTTCTATAGATTTGGTTTGCCTCCCAACTATCCACAGATTATGGAAATGTAGAGGTCCATGTGTAGTAGAGGACTCAAAAGTCCCATAAGCAGGTTGCTGAGAAGATGATTCCTGTAGTAGATTTTGGAAAATGATTTGCATAGCCATATTAACCCATCATGTGGTTGTGCACATTCTTTGCACACCTTTCTTTTTTAGCATTAGTTATGGTATGGTTAGTCCAACTATATGTTAAATATGTAATACAATGAATTAAAAATGAGCAGTGAGGCTTGATACCATGAATTCATCAATTTGTCTCTTAGAAACAAACACCTTCGACACCGTTGGGTCAAGATAGTTCCATTGCTCAGTGGATGACTTCTTCTTCTTCTCAACATTCTGTATGTATTCTCTTGTCATATTTACCCTATCATTCCTTAGTACCCTGCCACAGTGTTGCGTCACCTTCTTACAATGTATTTTTTAATCTAAGTCAAATGTGCTCTAGAAAAGTTCATTAACTTAGTAGAAATTATTAAAAAAAATTATAAATAGCTTTAAAAATAGAATTGTGAATGATAATATCTTACACATAGTTCCTTCCATATTAAGTTTTTCTTTCCTTGATCAACTTTATGCCAAGATTCTACATTTACATCTGTTTTGCTACAAGTTAGAACCCCTAGATATGGCACAAAAGAACTGCACTTCCTCCCAATAGGATTTCCTTGATCATCAAACAGAACGACCAACTTAGGTCCATTACCCCTTTGTTCTACTAACTTGTTCATCATGTCGATGCCTCTTATTCTTGCATGCTGACAATGTTGTGCATCAATCTCATCAAGATCCTCAGGGAGCACATGCTCATGCTAAAATTGATATAAAAAGCACACATAAATCTTAAAAAGATATAACTTATAAATTCAATACAACAAGCTAGACATTGTAAAATGCACATCTATGTAATAAAACAATATAACTCACAGTAGTGCCATGCTCATGGTGCACATTGTTAGTGTGTTCATCCTCACAATAATCATCATCACAATCAACAAGTCATGGTGAGATTCCATCTAAATTAATGTCATATAAAAAATAGTCAAAGAATGAAATATAAGTGATAAAGAATGTAAAATGCTTATCTAACATTAAAAAAAATGCCTCTACTATTTGGATGTTGTGTCAATTAACATTCCCTCAGTGTGATATCCACGCATATATAAGTTGGTGTCAACTTCATTATGTGGTGTTGGCAAGACAAATAAGAATGGATTGGAGTCATCATACTTGACATAGTAATCTTCTTCATCTATAGGATCTGCTATGAACTGCCTTTTGCCATGAAGAACAACTGACCAATTTTCATTTGCAGGATGATCGATATAAAATATTTTCTTCTCCTATGATGCCATTGTGAATGGTTCATCCTTCTCACCAATATTTTCAAAACTCACTACTGTGAAACCCAATTCATCCACTACAGATCATTCAGTGTTATCAACCTAATTACACCTAAAGACTAGGAAATGTACATAGATGAACTCCCATATGTCTTCAATAACACTGTAATAGGACATTTTAGTTTCACGTGGACTCTTATCCTTCTCACTAGAAAAATACAATGAAGATGCTTGAAGGGTGACCCCACTATTTTGGATGACACTCTTATCATCTTGATGCTTTGTGTAATATGAAAATCCATTTATGTCAAACCCTTCATAAGACATAACATTCATTTTTGGTTTAAAGGCTAGGCATTTGATATTTTCATCAACATTATTTGGTGTTTGAGATAGTTGACGTAAGACTTTATCTTCAAACCACTTAATAAATGTTGTATTATCCTCTCTAGCAAGCCACATTGAATTAGTTGAAGGATATTTTGTCTTGATAAAATTGGTAAGTTAGGTGATATAAATACTCACTTCGTTGATGTTGTGTAAAGTATACAATTGTGTTTATTCCCACAACTCATGACTGATTGCTTACACTTGCACTCCTAAAGTCCCTTTGTCAGAATAGTCCTCAATATTCTTATCATTCATAGGAGCTTCATTACAACTTAGACAGTCATTTCAAGACTCCATAACCTCCCTGGCCACATAACTCTCAATAATACTTCCTTCAGGCTAATAATGATTTTGAACATCGCCTATTGAAAAATACTCATGTACCATTCAAAAGGATACATCCAATGCAAGGAAATTGGTCCCAATATTTTCACTTCCCTAGTTAGATGAACAATAAGATGTACCATGATATCAAAGAATGAAGGAGGAAAATACATCTCAATCTGGCATAGGATAATAACCACTTCTCTTTGCAACTTATCGAGATTCTCATGATTAATAACTTAGCTACATAGAGTGTTGATGAAGAAATAAAGCCTGGTGATTGCAAATCTTACAAGCTTTGACATTATAGATCGAATCGACACTGGCAATATTTTTTGCATTAGATTGTGATAATCATGAGATTTAAGACCTATCTTTCATTGATACTAGTCTACGGATATTGGAAGAGTATCCTTGCGGTACCTTAACATTAAGCAAGCACTCGCAAAGATTTTCTCCTACCTTGACAATGTGTAACAAGCAAGCGGTAAATATGTTTTCCAATCACTACTAACTTCTTTTGCTAATTCATTCCTTATTCTCATTTCATATAGATCCATTCTGGATTTGATGCCATCTCTAGTCTTACTTGGTATATTCAATAGAGTACCAATGGTGCTATAACATACATTTTTCTCAACATGCATGATGTCGATACAATGCCTAACTACCAAAGAAATCCAATAAGGAAGATCCCAAAATATTGACCTCTTCTTTTATAAAGATTTGTCTCTTTGTGTGGGAATGGTATATTGTGATCTCTTACTGAATGCATTGACAAAGTCTTTTACTCTTTCATAAACATCCTCCCGTGATATATGTTTAGGAGCATTCTGTTCCTCATTCGATCCATTGAATGCATTGTGCAACCTTTAGTAAGGATGAACTTTTAGAAGAAACCTTCGATGACAAAGATATATAATCTTGCCACCATGTTTACTTGTATTGAATCAAAGGCATGCTTTGGATCATCTTACCTATTTCTAGACAAATTCCCATATGCTAAAAAGTCATTAATAGTGCAAAACAACATAGCATGCAAATGAAATGTATCTCTATCTGAAGCATCATAGGTCATCACACCTTCTCACCAAAGTTTATTTAAGTCATCAATCATAGGTTCAAGATAAACATCGACATCATTGTGAGGTTGTTTAGGGCCCGATATCAACAATTACAACATGACATACTTATTTTTCATACACAACCCTCGAGGAAGATTGTATATAACAATCATAACAGACCAAGTGCTATGTTGGCTGCTCAATGTGCCGTATGGATTCATCTCATTGGTAAATTTCCCAAGTCTTAGATTCTTGACTTCTTCACCAAATTCATGGTACAATAATCAATCTACTTCCACTGTGGGGAATTCGACACACATCGTAGGATCCCATCATTATTTTTCCATACCTCTACATGCCACCTTAAATTCTATACATCCATGGTATTGGAAAACAAGAGTTGAAATCGTGGTATTATAGGTAGATACCATATCACCTTGGTAGGAGAGACTATTTTTGACTTCCCTAAAGTCATTATTTCAAACCTTATCGCCCCACATTTTAAACAATCTTTCAAATCGACATAGTCTTTTTAAAATAACACAAAGTCATTCAGGCAAGTATGTACTTTCTTAACCTTCATTCCCATTGGGAATAACATTTTGATTAGTTCGTATGTTAAGATTGGAAGCTTGTTGCCTTCATTAAGAATTTCTTTCAGCAAAAATAACAATGACATGAAGCTTTTGTCGCTCCATCCATTGTTAACCTTCAGAGTATACAAGCTCAACACAATGCTCAACTTCGTAAACTTAGTACAACCTATGTATAATAGTCTCTCAGCATCATGTAAAATGTTTCTAAATAAGGAAGGTGGATTGGTATGCTCTACACTACAACTATCTAGCATCACATCAACCTATCTATCCAAATCAGTTCATTCACATCTACATCATTAGTGGAAATTTCTTGTTCAACACAAATACTGCTATCGACATCTACTAATCTCACAGTTGGAATCCCTCCATGCCAGTACCATTTTGTATATCCCTTTACAATCTTGTTGCACATGTCATGACTTTTGATTTTATCAACTGTCGACTTTCAAGTTGTTACTACAATGCCTACATGGACAATACAACATATCTTCAGTTCATTTCCTATGATCCTCAGTAAAACTTATAAACTGATCAAGACCAGTAATAAACTCTGGGTGAAGTGATTTGAAATGGACATCTATGATCTATTTATTCTATAATCAAAGAGAAAAAAATTATTAGGGGTATGATTTTACAAGATTAGGTTTTAGGGTTTGCGTGATTAGGGTTTACAAATGAGGGTTTACATGATAAGGGTTACATATGATGATTTATCTTTTAGGGTTTAGAGATAAGGGTTTTGGGTTTACATATTATGATTTAAGATTTACATAGTAGGGTTTATAGTTCAATAATGAATGTGTGTACCACATATCTCATTCCTAAACACATTATCTCACTAGTAAGTGTATAATCTTTTATTGCTTTTTAAGAAAATTTGGCAACATTTACCTGTAATTCTCTAAGTACACTGATGTAGATGGGTAAATATCCACCTACATATGTACTTAGAGAATATATGGGTAAGTGTTGACAAAACATCTTGAAAACCAAATATACATTATACACTTACATCCTAAGTGAGATTGAGTGTTCAACAATAGTCTCAAATTGGGGACTATCTAAGATTTACTCCTAATGAGTAAATTTTGAATGGGTTTCTAGGCCGACTCCACGAATTAGAAATTAGGTTTTATAGATTAGGGTCAATTTTTATGCTACACATATATTGTCATTTATCAAAATTTATCAGCTTTTATAATGCTACAAAATATGCATAATGTATGATGATCATGAGATGCGATGATACATGGTGAGATGAACATAATTTGACCTAACAACAAATGACAAGTATAAGAATGAAAAAAGATGATATGAGATGATAATATTTTGATCCATTATTTCCAAAACAAATAAAAGATTAGCATAACTATGTCATTATCATAGGTAAGCATGACTTTGTATTACCAAAGTGTGTCATAATCACTGGTAGACATAATCACATAATTATGTCATGATCATGTCATAATCACAGTTCGGCATCACAGGTAGGATATGATAATAATTTCATCCTAGGATTTTCAAAATTGACCATAATAGTAGTAGCAGTGAAAATAGAGAGTCGCAGTGGTGGGAGCTCCAGATGAGAGCAGTGGCAGTAGGAGCAACAATAGTGATGGGAGCTCTACTAGAGATCAATGGTGGCCAAAGCAGTAGTGGTAGAACAGAGTAGAAGCATGAGTAGTAGTGACGGGAGAATAACGAGAAGGAGGCGTTTTTGTTGGAGGCTAGAGGAGAAGTTGCAGGTAGTGGTGTTGTTGGTAGTTAGAGGAGAAGTTGGAGGCAACAATAGAGGCTAGAGCAGGAGTAGGCAGCGGTGACGATCTGAGTAACTAGTGATGGCAATAAGCAGAGCACGAGCAATGACGATAGAGGTTAGAAACGTTGGAGCTAGGGAAAAATCAAGTAGTAGCGAACAATGAAACAAAGACGGGGGGAACGTCTCTTCATGCGGGTGCTGTTAGGTTTCACATAGTTGTCATTTGTTCACAATAATTGGCACGTAATTACTGAGTTGTTGATTGTATGCCAAAACCCGACACCTATCCTAATCACTTAAATGTCAGTTTGTTGTATAAAACTGATGCAAGAGGCCATTATCCGAACAAAAAAAAATCCCGAGTAAGACCTGAGTAGTCGGCCGTAATACACAAACTGAAACCTATCCTAGTGACATAGACGTCGGTCATCTATAAAAATATGATACAAGAGGCTATTATCTGAACAAAAAAATTGGCATGAGTCCGTCATTTTTTTTCCTACAAGAACCAACACTAAAGTGTAATTTGGGGGGAAAACTTTTTCACGAGGTACGTCGCGTGAACCCTCCGATGTCGGTTATCTTACATAAAACCCGACACCTATTGTGCAATTCACCATTTTTCCTGCGAATCAATTTTGGTTTTACAGAGAAACAACCAACATTAGAAGTACATTGGAGGAAAATTTAATTCTACACGACGGTGGCTGTCGTCGGTTCTCTGACAATTGATGCATATCTTTAAATTTTTGGAGGCATATATTTTTCACTAGAAAATATATTTTGTGGGTTATTTAAGATGTCAGTTTTATAAAAATCTAACAAATGTTAAAGAAAAAGAGGTGCTCATAATTTTTCTGAATCAACATGACTTGATCCATGGTGATGTTTATGCTATGTAACCGATAATGTTTGTTGTATAGTATCGTATCTTTAATGGAATCGAAGTCAGGAAAAGTGATATTAGAGGTCACAAATGTACTGGTGGTAGGTAGGGGTAAAAGGTCTAAAGTTGATAAAAGCTATGGTCCCGACTTCTACAACTTCTTAGTAGAAGAAGTCCTGCTTACCTATGAGGATGCCATGAAATACATAGACTCCAGCTTTTGGAAGGAAGTTGTTAATAATGAAATAGAATCAATTATGAGAAAGCATATTTGGATTCTTATTGATATTCCTCCAGACTGTAAGAATATTGTATGTAAATGGGTGTTTAGGAAAAAGATGAGGGCAGATTGTTCTATTGATAAGTTTAAGGCCAGACTAGTAGCCAAAAGCTTTCGTCAAAAGATAGGTTTTGATTAATTTGATACACATGATCATGTAGCCAAAATTTCTTCCATTTGTGTTCTTATTACTTTGGATGTGGTCCATAAACTTGAAATCCATAAAATGAATGTCTAAGTCTTTTTTGAATAGAGATATAGAAGAAGAAATTTATATGGATCAGTTAGAAGATTTTGTAGCACCGGGAAAAGAACACAAAGTTTGTAGACTAGTCAAGTCCGTGTATGGACTTGAACAAGTACCTAAATAGTTGAATGATAAGTTTGATAAAAAAAATTATCTTTTGAATTTATTGCAAATGAATTTGATTGTTGTATTTATTCCAAAACTATTGATGATGTTTGCATCATTATGTGTTTGCATGTAGATGATATCTTTCTATTTGAATATAATTCTTAAATTATAATTGAGACGAAATCTTTTCTTTCTAGAAATTTTGATATGAAAGATTTAGGACGTGTTGATGTAATACTTGATATTAAATTGAGTAAATCTGCTTCTGGTTTTGTACTAAATCAACCTCATTGTGTAGGTAAAATCTTGCATAGGTTTGAAATGTTTGATTGTACTCTTATTAATACACTTATGATCCTAATTTACATCTTAAGGTACGTAAGGGTACTCTTGAGGATCAACATAGATATGCATAAGTGATAGGAAGCTTGATGTACCTAGTTAACTGCACTAGACCTGATATTTCTTATGTTGTTAGTAGATTGAGTTGGTACACTAGTCCTAAAATGGACCACTACAACACTTTGGTAAGATTGTTTAAGTACCTTAAAGTTACAACAAAGTATAGTCTCCACTACACTAGTTTCCCACCAATGCTAGAGGGTTATACAGATGTAAACTGGATCGCTGATTCAGATGAAACCAAGTAAACCAATGGTATGTGTTTTGCCTTGGATGAGGAGCAGTTTATTGGAAAGCATCCAAGTAAACTGCGAGAGATAAATCCATCATGGAGGCTGAGTTTATTGCTTTACATTTAGCTTTTTGTCAGGTTGAATAGCTTAAAAATTTACTTATTGATTTGCCAATTATTTCTAAATTATTTTCTCATGTTTCTATATTATTCGATAATAAAGCAATCATTGACCAAGCTAAGCAATATAATGGTAACTCTGGAAAGCATTTTATCAGGTTAAGATATGAATATGTGAGAGATCCTATCACATGTGGGATCAGATCTATAGAGAATGTGGAATTCACAATGAATATTGCAGATCCACTTACTAAGGGTCGATCTACAAAGCTAGTACTCAATTTGTAGAGGGATGAGTCTTCTTCCCATAGATTAAACATTACAGTGTAACCCCTACCATTCTAAAATTGGATATCCCATGAAGATTGGTCTCTCCGGATTGGAGTGACTCACTCTAGGCAATGGTTCAAAGCCACAAGATATTGATGTTGAAAAACATAATGTCGCAACTTTTATTATTTACTGATTTTCTGAAAGATTTTATGGAACATGTGCGCGAATGTTGTATTTCCTTGTTCAAAAATTATTTTACATCCATCAACTTTATCTCATATTTCTTTTTACAAAAAGAAATATTTTATTTGTTTATTTTGAAAGACTTTTTATTTCCATTTTGCATCATTAGGAGTCTGTTGACAGTGTTTGAAGAAGCAATGGTTATCCTCTCTTGATTACACTTTAAACCACCCATTAATCGTGACATTTAAGATGCACGTTGGGAAGACCATAAGTTGCAACATGTGCAACATGTGCGGGATGTTATCGCGAGGCGCGGCCGAGACGTTCTCCTTATAAGAAGGCATCTTCTCTCCATTGGAGATACACCGAAATATAGAGCAACACAGTTGCATACACAAAGAAAAATAGAGCTTTTTGTGTTCTAGTTTCTCCTGATTTGAACGATCCAGATCTGTCCACCATCGTAATAGCCTATGTTCATCCCTGAACCTTCATACTTGGTGTTGTTCTTACGTCGGTGACGCTTTCCAACATCCTCTTCTTTCTTCTTTACGACTAAGGGCTAAAGGAACTAGTTCGACGTAGTCCTCTCGCTTGCACCGAATGGTTGTACCAGAGTTAGGCTAGCTGAATTTTGGAGATAGACCGTCAGAGAAGCTCGTGCTAGGAGTGGCAGAATCTGTCTTGACGACAATATTTCACATGCATTCATCCCAGACTTTGGAGTTTGTATTTTCTAACTAGTTGTTGTTTTTCTCTGAATCCATAAGCGGCTGTTATTACAGTTCCATATTTCGCGATTAATTGTGTGTCTTAATCTAGTTAACTTCGGTCTATATATCCAACAAAACCAACATAAAATAAAACAGACATAATAGATTAAGGAGTAAAACACCAAGAGGTGTTGACCCCTTATCTATGACCCGTTGAAATAACATGCCAACATAGCCACATCAGTGATATAAAAATACATTCCAAAATGTGTTTTGGGGTACAAACCCCAAAAACCTTCAATGCGGAGTATAGAGAACAGAAGCGGCTTGAGGTTGGAATGTTAGTTTTCACCTCGGCTTTTCAAAATCTGGTTAATGGTGAGATCATGTATGTCCCTAGGTTCGCCAGCTGAGCCGATGATATCAACCCTTCCGCAGATTCATCCTTGGAAGCTGCCAAATGAACATCATCCATTGCCGCTCCAGTAAACAGGTAGCTGATGTGTAACCCTCACAAGCTCACATGACCATCGACAACATTCAGCCATATATCGGCAGTCACCACATGCCAAGTCTCAACGTATCCGATCGCATTATCGTATAGCCACAGCATGTATCCGGGAACAGACGAATCTCCAGTAGTGGATGAGAACAAAGTTGCAATATCTCATATGATGGGAGACGGGTACAACCAAGCAGCTCAAAGGCTACATGAATAAGACTGACAGAGTTGTGGCAAAGGCTGAAAACTATGTCGCATGCATTGCACCAGGTGTGTGGTCCATCTTCTTCCATTGTCCTAAAAGCGATGCGTACATGCAGCCGTCAGTAGTGCCTTTGATAATATGGACTTCGGCTGGTCGACAATTGGGTGGCCGCGCAAGAAAGCTAGATGAAAACTCCTGTGAGTTGGGTTATCTCCTCAAGTTTCATTGGATTCTCTTGTACTAAAAATGGCTGTTCCTGATCGAATCTGTCACCGCTAATTTGGCAAGTTCGGTACCGCGTCACGCAGTCGACCATGGGGTGCTAGCCAATTCCCATCAACAACCGCAGTGTTGGGGTCTTGTCAACCGAAATTTCATGAAAGTCGATGGTTGCGAGATGGTATGGTAAAGTTTGGCAAATTTATATGCAATCCGTTTCTGTTTTCTGTCAGTTACGCTCTTGCAATCAGATCAAGACAGCGAGGAAAAAAATCTAAGCGGAATGGCAGTCTAGAAACTAGAAACAATTAATTCTCACTTTTTTTATGGCTCCAAACCCACCCAGCTGTTGCAGCAAGAAGGTCCGACACGTCTGGATAAGCATAGCCGTAGGTGTAACTAAAGGTTTGAAGCTGATCTGTTCCCCGAAAAGTTTGGAGTGGATCCATCGCGCACGTCTCATCTGGACCATGAGGTAAACCGAACATGACTGATAAGATTGAAGAAGAAAAGAAAATCCGTAAGGTCTTAAGTTAATAAGATTTTGAGAGGATATATACGTCCAATGTTTTCACTTTTGATTTAGAAGTACTCAAAGTCTTCCCATAATTCATGGGATTTATCTGGTTATAGTGGGCCAATAGAGGGGTCACTCTTACTGTCGTTGTGTTAGAAAAATGTATACGTCTATTTTTTTATGAAATATTTATATATTTTCTCTGTATTCAATAAAATTAGTTTTAATGTGATGGTTGTTTGAACTTGGAGAGTTAGAGATGAAGGGATGACCCTCCCACTCCCTCTTTAGAGTTATGATTAGAAAATCACTTCCCTTAGTAAGGGCAGTTAGTCTCTGTTTTCTAGGTCAAGAAACACTCACTAACTACACTATGAATAGTTCGACTTCTTAAGTGAAGAGGCACCAACTACCCACACTATAGGTCAGTCAGACTCTAACTCTTAGGTGAAGGGACACCCACTAACCCTTCTAACCGGTAGTGGTGCTCTTCCCACATTAACCCAAGTATCGGTGACTACTCTCTAGCACGATGGTTATGGAAGAGGCTATAAAAGGAGAAATGTGTGGATGGAAAAGGGATTGTCACAAGCATTTTCTCTTTTCAATCTAGAGATAAAAAAAGTAAGAAAGGAGTGATTAGAGAGAATTCACAGAAGAACGAATCGCAAATTGGAGATGCAAGAACCAGGTGAAGTTTCAACAAAGGAAAAGTTTTGTTGTTGCAACTAGAGGAGTGTGAAGACTAAGATACAAAGGTTTTGTTGAGACTCTACAAGAAGACAACATTGTAAATTTAAGACATGGACCAAGACAAGTATTTATATCTTGCTCATGATATGGTACAAAATTGTTAGTATGAGTCAAATCAGATTGGAAAGATCTAAAATTTTATTTCATAGTATTTTCTAACAATTAGTATTAGAATATGATTTTTTAACCTTTTGATTTTCATTGAAATGTTCCCTAATGCAGAGTTGCATTGTAACTTGATTATATATATATATATATGTATGGGTTTTATATTATTCATGTGTCCAATCATTATTATATACATATATATATTTATATTTATATGTATCATATACTATAAACAATCACCACATGTGATAAAATAGGACATGGAAACTATATAATAACTTGAATAAAAAATAATTTCAGTCAAACATCAAACACATGTTTATTGATTGACTGATAAACTAGTTGATTGTAGGAGGCTTTATTTGGGCCATGCTAGTTTGTTGATGGTGTCATCACTTCATCTTCACCACAAGCACTTCAAGGACATTCATTATTGATGTTTAGTTCTAATCAGGTCCTCGTATCCATCATGGTATATAGAGTATACCATTACATAATTCAAATCTAGTGAAATTTACATGAAGGATGTATAAAGAGAGGCATAGCACACATGGCATGCAACATATCCAAATTTAGGTAATTTTTTTTTCTTTTAAACCTTTTTACTATGATTATTTATTTTGAACTCCTCTTATTACATTGGTATACACTAGGATGTTAATAACCTTCAAATATAAGAGTTTTAGCTAATAACACAATTATTTAAGACTTTTACACAAGAAATAGGGGAAATACATTAGTTTGGGGTTGGTTGTGTAAAATTATCAAATTAAGGCATTTAAAAATAGATTTATTCTTGTAGATTTTTCCTGAGGGTAGGTTTAGTTAATAGAGAGTTAGCATGAAATTTGGTTAATAAATAATAAAGGGGTGCATTAATATCAATAAAATAGAGTTTCCCTCAAATTGTGCATTTCAAGTATTAAAGTTTCCCAAAAGAAAAAATATGACTCCAAAATTGGATTCTTTGGGTCCTTATTACCTTACCCACCGATTTTTTCCTTATTTGGATAGTATTTACTCATCCAATTTAAAGGGGAAATAAAAGAAATCATAATTATTTCACTTTATTCAAATTGTATTAGGAACACATTAAATTTCATGGATTAGCACATCTATAGTCGGTAACACACAATTTTTCTCATCGTAGGATCTCAATCACATGGCTCAGGGATCCTCTTCAACCTAGCGCCAAAATAGAAATAGGTCGTCAATTTTTCTATAAAATCATGATTTCTCTCTAAGTTCTTAATCTTTTTAGAAATTTCTTTTCTGACTGATTCATGGTTCAATTCCGCACAGATTGATATCTTACTCGAGAACTTTCATCAAATATTTTAGATTTTCCCAATTTTCATTCTTAAAGCTTCTTGAACCACACCCTCACCAAAGCCCTAGGGGTGAACCTTATATATATTTGACCACTCCTAGGGATTTTCCTCCTCTCGAACAATCATTTTCTTGAGTCAATTTCCCCTTTGGTCATGTGATCGTCTTTTGCCAAGAAATTATTTTTTTCTTGCTTTTGGAGAACACTTTCAGTTCTTCTCCTTGCCATGGTTCAATTCCCGTTAAGGTAGGGATCCTCGAGACCCCCTCTTCCCTCTTGGCATGTCATTTTGACGAGGGACCAGGCCACTTGGCCGGGCATGGTTGGGCCAAATCAACGGGTTTGACCTCATTTGACTGGGTTTTATCCTACCATGTGGAATTAAACGATTTTCCTTATTGGTCAGTACTTGCACAATTTATATCTTTTACTAGATTCTTCAAAAATTTCACAAAAATATGTTTTGGAATGCTGAAAATTTTCTCTATCTTTTGGCATGGGTTTTGTTGCATGATTTTCAAGTTTTAAAGTCTATATTTTTTGGGTTTGAATTTCACTTATAAAAATACCTAGAGACAACATTTTAATTAATAAAGTTGGGATTTTGAGTTAGGATGTTAATGAATAACCCTAAACTCAATGTTAAGTCAATAACAAGAGCTGACCTAGGGTTTTTTAGATGGATTTGGATTTTTAAGGTTTCACCTAATGTATAATACAATTGGATGTACATAATACCATATGTAGGTTTGATGTGACTTTAGACTGGGAAAGGTGGGATTCAATCTTTGACTTAACACTCAAGTTGAGGTATGTGCATATTTTCTATTATCTAGGGACTTTTATTGTGGGGATCTCTCTTGTGATTATCACTAATACCAACCATTAGAGGGAAACCCAAAAACCAATCCTGATTATGAAACAAAACAACAAATTCTCAAAAAAGGTGATTAAAACATTATACAAAAATCATAGATAATTTTTTTCCTTTTTCTTTCTTCATGATTTTCATTAAACCAGTGTCACATCAAGGACATCACATTAAGATATCATTATTCTTATTCAACTTCATTAAAACTAGAAGCAAATCTTACTACTCACATGTAGTTCAATTTACATCATATGCATTTACATGAAAGAACAAAATCAATATACTACCCACCCCATGAAAGAGTGTGTACTAGGACAATCTAATTGATCTAGATTATTCTATTTATATATTCTTTGTCAAGACCTCTTTGCTGGATAGAATTATACCAAAAAATATTTGAAACAACCTCATTAAAATCATAAAAAGCCCAGTGAGTGGATACCCCCACTCAAGCTAGGTACATGCATCAGCATGAGATTAGGTATAATGAAACTTATAGATATTAAAAAGTCTAGAAGATAGTTCTAGCATAAGTCAAATCTAGTTTACAATGGTAATCTAATGTAACAGATAAGGTAATCACTTAAACCAAATATAACTTTAAAGCATTTATTAGAGCATGTATATGAACAGATGAGTAGATACATCTTAGTTCTGATTAACAATCCTTTTGCATGAGTAATAAGTCAAGTTTTAAGGATTTTGAATCAATACATAACAATAACATCATCTTTTTGACACATGCTGCAATCCTAAACTTGAAGTACACATAAGACATGTCTACCAAATAGTACTATCAAGTAGCAGGCAATCCGAATCATATTCAGAGTGGATATAAATCCCAACGTTTACTACTTGTCAACAAGGCAAACCAAAAGATGAAACTGATAATCTCTATAACAACATGATTACTTTCCACAATAAGAAACATAATAAAAAATGATAAATCATCAGATTGAAGTACAAGGAATGTTACAAGCATTGAAATCATATTCTACAGGGCTTGTCATCTTTTATTAATTTTCCCTAAAACTACTTGGTGTGTGTGATGCGATGATTTTGAGTCGCATTTATAGACCGATTTCATATGTGTTTTGTGCCTTAATTACTCATTTTCATGGATATTATTGCATAATTCACTTTATTTGGTCTTTGCCATCATTTTATATCAAATCCCCTTTATTTCATTATTTTAAGCATTATTGATCATCTTATCATAAATCGTGTGGATTTATTTGGTCTTGTTGTGCAATTTCAGGAAAAACAAGTATCTACATCCGTCGATACCATCGACGGATGTCGATACCATCGACCAAGCCACAGGTTGTCAGCCGAGAAGAGAAATACAGAGTCGATACCATCGACACCCATGTCGATGGCATCGAGATGTCTCCAGGCTGCTGGCAAGGATGAAGTCGATACCATCGACGCAAGTCGATGCCATCGACACAAGGAGAGCTACAGCGTCGCTAAACGACAACAACCGACGCTAAAGGAGTCGATACCATCGACACCCAAGTCGATGGTATCGAGATCACCAAAGGCGCTCAGAATGAAGGAAAGGAAAGCTGCCGCTAATCTGCTGGGTCGATACCATCGACCCGCGTCGATGGTATCGACGCCGGCAGATATGCGTTGGATTTGTTTTGATTTCGATCGGACGGCTGTTGTTATTTGACGACCTAATTAGGGACTTATACCTAATGACGGCCGCCCAGACGTGATCATCATCTCATTTTTGGATTGCACGAGTGCCGAGGAGGAGAGAAAGGAGAACGGAGGCCGAGAAGCTCATCCCGGGTGATTCGGACGCTGCCGAAGACAATTTCCACCATCGACAGGCGGGGAAAGCTTGTGTTCTACGCCAAGGATCCACCGGTTCTTCTCCGTTCAGGGGTTTTCCCATTTATTTCACGTTTTTCTTAAGAATTCCCCAATTTCTACCATGTATTCGTGTAAGATGAACATGAGAGGCTAAAACCCTCAATCTTTAGGACCGGGAGTAGCCCGGGGATACATTGTATGATGATTTTATATTGATAATTCATATTTTCTCTCATATCCGTGGTATAAATTCGTTTTCTCTATTGCTATTGTTATGTTTGATCACCATAATAATAAATTAATGCCCTTAATCACTTCGACAGAAGGATTAACGGTTGAAAAGAGACGAATTCTACATTAATTAATAAAACCCTTGACAAAGGAGTTGTAAAATTAATGGTGGGAACTGAGGGACCGATCTTAATGCGCTTAGTTTAGGGGAATGATTACTATGACGATGGAATCAACCTAAATCTAAGTAGTGGATTACACCACGACAGTGGGTAATTCTCATTTCAGGCCACTACCCGGATAGAGAGAGAAGTGTGAGGAATTATATGGAACCTAATGCAATGTTGACCCGCGGTGAAACCGCCATCCTAAAGATATCCCTTTTAATTGATTAAATTAACCTTTAATCGATTGTTTTCTTTGTTTGATTTTTATTTTCTTTTAATTTGAACAACAAAACCCTACTTTGTTAATCGGTCTAGCTGATTGCGATTAGTTAGTAGAAGTCTCCAATAATTCACGTATCCCTGAGTTCGACTCGGGCCTCACAAGGCCTATATTACTCGACGCGTACACTTGCGTTTTTAGCGCGTAGTAAAATACACGTCAAGTTTTTGGCACCGTTGCCGGGGATACGGCGAATTATTGGCACTTTGAGTGCTAGGAGCGGCCATTCTAGGCCACATTATTTTTTATTTTATTTTAAAACAATTTCAAAAAAAATTCCTTTATTTCTCTATAATTGTGTTGACTCGTTCAAAGCATTGTACTGAACCCCTATTTCCATTTTTTTTCAGGTACTTTGTATGGTGCACACACGTAGTCGAGACTACGTGAATCGCACACCTGAGGTTCCATCTGCGGGACTAGAGGACGAGGACTACTACGAGGAGGAACACCACAGTGATATACATTCTGAATCTGAGCAAGAACAAGAAGAAGTAATGGCTGAAGCACAGACAATATGGGAGAAGATCAAGGCGTCTTCTTCCTCGGCATCAAAGGGGCCTATAAAGAAACAGGGGCTAAACATACCTACATACAAGATCGACCCAGCACTGATTAACTTGGTCAAATCCAATGCATTTCACGGACTGAAAAATGAAGATCCAGTGGCACACATTAGTCAGTTTGTGGAGAACTGCAATATGGTGAAGATAGATCGATTTCCGCAGGATGTGCTCTATCTCAAGTTATTCCCGAGTTCCTTGGCTGGAGTGGCAAGAGAGTGGCTTCATAACCTCGACGACGAGTTTGTTGAATCATGGGATCACATGGTGGAGGTTTTCTTCGAGAGGTTCTTTCCTCCTGAGAAGACCAATGATATGATCCGGAAGATCCAAAATTTCACCCAACAGGCGGGTGAAACCTATTCTGAGACTTGGGAGCGATTTCAAGTCATGTTGAGGAGATGTCCACACCATGGACTGGACAAGGAAACCCAAGTGAAGATCTTCTACTTTGCTCTCTCCGCGCATGATAGAAGCAACTTGGACTCGGCCGGTTCTGGATTCTTTCTAAACAACACTGATACAAGATGCTGGGAAATACTGAAGAATATGGCACGAAAGCAATCTTGGGGAGAAAGAGAACGAGGCCCAGTTGAGCAAGCAAGAGTTGCCAGTGAGAATAAGGCAATGAGAGAGCTGAATGAGAAGATGGATCTTCTCGCAAAGAAGTTGTTGCAGAAGGAAGACAATGAGTCCGAGGATGAGGCTCAGGTCAAGTACATGAGGCAACAGCAGGGGTACAGGAATAACGATTATTCATGGCGGAAAGACAAGAAATTTTCATGGAAGGATCCAAATAACTTTCTGCAGGATCCGGACGCCAAGCCTGCACCGGCCACGGAGGATAAGAGCACGGAGTTGCTCAATCAAGTCATAAAGCAAAATCAAGAGTTGATGAACACTTTTGGGCAGCAAATAAAGCAGTAGGGTGAATTCATGAACCAGTTCGGGCAGACTTTGCAGAGCCACGGGGCTCAGATGCGGACTATAGAGACTTCCATGGCACAGATGGCAGCGGAGATTGCAAGCTTGAAGAAGCCGGCACATCCGGGTTTTCCGGGGAACACCAATGTTCCCGGGGGAAACCAACAGGCCAAGGCCATATTGTTGAGGAGCGGTAAGAAGGTGCTTAATCCAAGGGCGGATGACACAAGCACACCGCAAGACACAGTCGAAGAAGCAACCGCTAAGGAGCAGCCCGCACCAGTCATAGAGCAAATTGATGACACAACCGAATATGGTAAGGAAGGACAAGCCACTGAGGAGGAACCACATAAATTAACTCCCTATGTGCCACCTCATCAAAGGGCACATACCGTTCCGGTTCCCTATCCCAATAGTGCAAAAGCAAGAAAGGTGGATGCACAGTTTAAAAAATTTCTGGACAGCTTTAGGAAGTTATCTGTGAATATTCCCTTGTTAGAGGCAATTGAACAAATCCCGTCTTATGGAAAGTTTCTTAAAGATGTAATCACCAAGAAGAGGAAGATACCCGACACTGAGGTTGTGGTATTGAAGGAGCAAGTGAGTGCTTTTATTATGGGCACTTTGCCGCCAAAGTGACAGGATCCCGGGTGTTTCAATATTTCATGCTTTATCGGGAAGTTCAAATTTGGCGAAGCGCTTTGTGATTCCGGGGCAAGCATCAATCTGATGCCCCTTTCTACATTCAAGAAACTTGGATTGAAGGAGTCAAGGCCAAGCAATATGACTATCTAATTGGCCGATAATTCTGTGGTGAAACCATATGGAATCTGTGAGGATGTTTTGGTAAAGGTAGACCGCTTTGTTTTTCCCGCTGATTTTGTTGTGATGGAGATGCAGGACGAACACGGCAATGAGTTACTTCTTGGTCGCCCATTTCAAGCTACAGCTGACATGATCTTGGAGATGGGGAGAGGTCGCTTGACCTTAGGCATTGCGGATGATCGCTTTGAGATGGTCATGCCCAACAACAATACATCTACTAAAGCAAAGGCACAGTGCAACATGGTGAAGCATGTGGAAAGCAATATCTCACTTTGTCTCGGGAAGCCATTTTTAGATATGGCCCATGTGATGAGCAGGATAGACAATGGGACCTTGGCGGTAGACCTTATGGAGCAAACGAAAGCTGTCTCTTTATGCAAGGCTGTCGGGTTTCCAAATGATGAGAATGAGGACATTCCACCTTCGTGGGAGGATGATGTGATAATTACTTCTGTCTGTGATGCATATCCGGAATTGCCTCTAGAGGCGTGCTTGCTTAATGTCACTTATGATTGGATGTGGAGTACTTCACTCAAGGAGTGCGCCAAAATGCTTCAAATGCTTCCATGTTTCTACACGAGGCACTATGAAGATTTGGGTACACTGCCCCCACCGCTACAATCATCCCTTATTTGCCCACCTGATCTGGAGTTAAAGCCACTGCCCCCGCACCTGAAGTACGTCTTTCTAGCTGAGGAGGACAAGTTGCCAGTGATTGTTTCTGCATACTTGAGTGCGGATGAGGAGGAGCAACTACTGATAGTGCTCAAGAACCACCGTGGAGCCTTTGGGTGGTCAGTGGCGGACATCAAGGGGATCTCCCCTACACTTTGTCAACATAAGATTCGGCTTGAGGAAGGAGCCAAGTCAGTCATACAGCCTCAAAGACGTCTAAATCCAAGCATGATGGAGGTTGTCAAAAAGGAAGTCATTAAGTTGCTTGCTGCAGGGATTATTTATGCCATATCTGATTCGACGTGGGTGAGCCCCACACAGGTAGTCCCTAAAAAGGGGGGAATCACTGTCACTACAAATCTTCTAAATGAACCGGTCACCACCCGATTGGTAACCGGGTGGTGTGTATGCATTGATTACCGCCGATTGAACGCCGCAACTCTGAAAGATCATTTTCCATTGCCATTCATTGATCAGATTTTGGAACGCTTAGCCGGTCGGTCGCATTTTTGTTTCCTAGATGGTTACTCGGGGTACAACCAGATTTCTATTGATCCTTTGGATCAAGAGAAGTCAACGTTTACATGTCCCTATGGGACTTTCGACTACCGCCGTATGCCGTTTGGTTTATGCAATGCGCCGGTGACTTTTCAACGCTGCATGCTCGCCATTTTCTCTGACATGGTGGAGCGGTGTCTCGAAGTCTTCATGGACGACTTCTCGGTTTATGGAGCGTCTTTTGATGAATGCCTTTATAATTTAGATAAGGTATTGCAGCGGTGCGAGGACACACACTTGGTCCTCAATTGGGAGAAATGTCACATGATGGTGACAGAAGGAATTGTGCTAGGACACAAGGTGTCTAGCAAGGGTCTAGAGGTAGACCCCGTAAAAATTGAGGTGATTTCTAAGCTACCCCCACCGAATTCTGTAAAAGGGGTGAGAAGCTTTTTAGGACACGCTGGGTTTTATCGGCGCTTTATCAAGGATTTTTCAAAAATCGCAAAGCCATTATCGGAATTGTTGGAAAAAGACACAGTTTTTGATTTCAATGAGAAATGTCTTCACGCATTCGAGGTTTTGAAGGAAAAGCTGATTTCGGCTCCGGTTGTTCAAACGCCGGATTGGACAAAGCCTTTCGAGTTGATGTGTGATGCGTCTGACTATGCTGTGGGGGCTGTTTTGGGGCAAAGGGTAGATAACAAGCCTGCTGTGATTTTCTACACCTCAAAAACACTTAATGATGCTCAATTAAATTACACAACCACGGAAAAAGAGTTACTTGCTGTTGTATTTGCTTTTGAGAAATTTCGGCAATACTTAGTGGGTTCTAAGGTGGTTGTGTGGACGGATCACGCCGCAATAAAATATTTGATGGAGAAGAAGGATGCGAAGCCTAGACTAATTAGGTGGATTTTGCTCCTACAAGAATTCGATATTGAAATCAAGGACAAGTCGGGAATTGAAAATGTGGTGGCTGACCACTTGTCTAGGTTAGAGAGGGTGGATGAACAAGGTTTGCATATACCCATTACTGAGACTTTTCCCGACGAACAACTTTTAAAAATTGATTCTAAAGAACCATGGTTTGCGGAAATTGTGAATTATCTGGCTTGCGGGATCATCCCGGAAGATTGGTCTTATCAAGAGAAGAAGAAATTCTTCCATTCATTGAGATACTATTTTTGGGATGACCCAATATTGTTGAAGCAATGCAGGGATGGTATTCTTCGCAGGTGCGTGCCGGAGGTAGAGTACGAAAGTGTTCTACATCATTGTCATGCGTCGCCTACGGGAGGACATCATGCTAGATCACGGACAACAGCTAAGGTGTTGGAGAGCGGCCTTTATTGGCCCACTTTGTTCCGGGATGCCTATGATTTTGTTAGGCAGTGTGACCCGTGCCAGCGTGCAGGTAATATCTCAAGGAGACAAGAAATGCCCCTGAATGTGTTTCAGGAAGTCGAGGTATTTGATTTATGGGGCATTGATTTCATGGGACCCTTTGTGTCCTCAAATTCAAATATTTATATTTTTCTTGCTGTGGATTATGTGTCAAAGTGGGTAGAGGCAATCCCCACAAGGACTAATGATTCGAATGTAGTGTGCAGGTTCGTCAAAGAGAATATTTTCTGCAGGTTCGGGATTCCTCGAATGATCATTAGTGACGGAGGCACACACTTCCGAAATCAGAAATTTGCTTCACTTTTGAAGAAATATGGGGTCAAGCACAACATTGGCACCCCATATCATCCACAAACGCAAGGACAGGTGGAGGTATCAAATAGGGAAATCAAGAAGATTTTAGAAAGGACCGTAGCATCTACACGGAAGAATTGGAGTGCATTGCTACCGGATGCACTTTGGGCTTATCGAACGGCGTACAAAACACCTATAGGCACTACACCTTTTAGGTTGGCGTATGGCCGGGCGTGCCATCTTCCGGTAGAATTGGAGCACAAGGCCCATTGGGCGCTAAGAAGGCTGAACTTGCGCTATGACGAGGCCGGGAGGAAAAGAATGTTTGAATTGAATGAATTGGATGAGCTACGCATGACGGCATATGAGAATGCCCGCATTTATAAGGAGCGCACAAAGATGATCCACGATCGCCACATTGAGATGCGCACGTTCAAGAAAGGAGACAGTGTCCTATTGTTCAACTCTCGTCTCAAATTGCATCTCGGAAAACTGAAATCCCGATGGAGTGGACCCTTCGAGGTGGAAGAAGTGAGACCGCACGGAGCGATTCTCGTGCGAGATGGAGAGGCCACGTTCTTGGTGAACGGGCAACGCTTGAAGCTGTACTTTGGTGAGAACTATAAGAGGAAAGTGAATGAGGTTAAACTCATTTCACTTGTACATGAATGAGAAGAAGGACCGACGTCTAGCCTAAGACGCTAAAGAAGGGCGCTTGTTGGGAGGCAACCCAACCATTGGTACATTAGGATAGTTTCATGTTAGGTGTAGTTTGCTTTTATTTTGTTTACTTATTAGTTTAAAAATGATACCTTGATCCGTTTGTTAAATGTGCAGGAACAGGCAGGGTCGATACCATCGACACATCAGTCGATGGTATCGACATGGGTTCAGGTTGACACCAGTAGAAATCGCACTGCGTCGATACCATCGACGGCCCCGTCGATGGCATCGACATGGTCACAGGCAGGTCGCAATAAAAGTGTCGATGGTATAGACACCCCAGTCGATACCATCGAGATCTCTGGAGATATTCAGATGAATTTTGCTCAGTCAACTCGATACCATCGACGGCCTCGTCGATGGTATCGACATCATCACAGGTTGAATGCAATAAACGGAGGTGTCGCAATAAAAGCAAGTCGATACCATCGACACCCGTCGATGGCATCGACGGACATGTCACCGATCCGCATGAAGACATCGACGACGATCGCAACAGCCACGTCAGCGATCCGGGTGCTGCGTCGATACCATCGACTTCTGTCGATGGTATCGACCCGTCAGCGATCCGGGTTTCTCGATCCAGCAAACGTCAGCCGTCGATACCAGCGACAGATGCGGCTACCCGCGAGACGTGTCGATACCATCGACCAGCGTCGATGGTATCGACGGGTCAACAGGGGCGCCGATCAAGTCTATTTAAGGGGACTTGCAACGTCATATGACATCACACCCTCAGAGCAAGTATCTCCCATTGCGCCGAGCACTCCCCCGAGCCCTCTACACCTGCGGAGAAGCGTCATCGAGTGAAGATCTTCACCGAGCGGAGAATTTCTCTCCATCTTCACCGAGCTCTTTTCTCCCAATCTCATTCTTCTCGCAATCATGGTGCATACGGGCGGAGCATCTTCATCAAGCGCGCACCCCATGGAGATCGAGGAGTTTGTTCCTCCTCCAACTGCTTCCATCTCTCGTCCACGCCTCATTCATGCCAACATGGATGTGAGGAAGGTCTACGAGGATATTATGAAGCGGAAGTTCGAGGCCACCCGGTATGTGGACCGGGGAATGATCAGGGAGATGGGATTCGAGGCCAACTTGGCCTATGTGTTGGCCGGGCAAGCGCGGCACACCAATCACTTTTATGAGATGGACTGTCATGCGGATGGGCAGCCGTTTTTCGGCGAATGGCCCACATACAAGGAACTGGTGGCCGAGTTCATGGCGTCTCTTGATATCTGCGTCATACCAAATGACGTGGTACCATCGGACCAGACGTGGATCCAGGGAAGGGTGTCCTTCCGACTCTTCAACAACAATTACAACATCACGTTGAAGCAGTTCAACGACATCTTCAACTGGAACCACAACCGCCACGATCACCGACGCCCCGACGCCCACACCGACTACGACAAAATCTTCGCCGAGCTAGTTACAGTGCCGGCAGGGAAGACCGTGAGCTACCACAATGCCGCGGTAGCGGATTTTGAGCACCCGTTCGTACGGGTCTTGCATAGGATGCTGAGCTTGACTTTCTTCGCTCGGAGCGATCTTGCTTTGAGCAAGTTTCAGGAGAGTGACCTGTTCTTTCTCTATGCACTCCTGAAACGTCAAGAGTGTAACTGGGGAGCATTCTGGTTACAACGCGTCATGGCGGTGAAGCGGAGCACAAGGAAGGCTCCAATACACTTTGGTGGTCTTATCACCAAGTTGGCGCTTTACTTGGGGCTGAACTTTCAGTCCATGACTCCGATTTCTACGCGGAGTAAGGTGAACGTGCAACACTTGCACCGTTCAAACCTCATTCTTATTCGGGACGGGTTGGCGTACGCTCATTGCCACGTCAACCAAGCTTACCAGGAGGCATCCCTGCCGGACGACGTCTTCCACATCGAGGGCAAGCAGCATTTCCAATGGCCCATCATAGCCGTCGAGTCCTCCGAAGAAGAAGGCGGAGGTGAAGACCAAGAAGGCGAGGCCGAGGAAGACGAGGAGGCTTTCACACCTCTTCGAGCACGTGTGGCACCACGGAAGCGTCCTAGGATGCACCCAGGTGCATCTTCATCATCTCAGCCCCCGCCGCCATCACCACAACAAGAGAAGCCAGCTGCGGATCCCTACTCCATGCAAGGGATGTACACCATGCTGCAGGACATACAGCAGACTCAGCTGCAGCACATGGGTATGTATACCGGTATTCATGACACTACGAGCCGGGTACTTGACAACCAACGGGCTATGTTTGAGAACGAGCGGCTCATCCTCGCCAACCAAGAGCAAATGCACACCCGGTTGCAGCGGATAGAGACGCAACAGGAGCCCTTCTTTGACCATTACTGGAGTCAAGACTACTTTGGAGGCTATCCACAGCCTCCGCCGAGGACCCAATATGATCCAAGCTTCCAGGGGGAGTACCCGTCTTGGGATCCTATGGCACCACAATACCCACCACCGCCTCCGCAAGATTGATCAGGGTATCACTGTTCCACCCTTAAGTTGGTTTTTGACTATGAGGCCATAGTCGAATTCAAGCTTAGGGGGGTGGCTGGAACAGCTCTATCTTTTATTTTTTTCTTTAGTTGTTTTTAGTTTCTATTTGTTATTTGTTTTTGCAATTTTAAGTTTTTATTTAGGATCCACAGCTATCTAGTGTAATCGTGGATGTCTTAAAAATTGTCATCTTGCTATTTTCATGGGGAAATTAAGGGAATTTAAAATTTTTCTGTGTCATTTGGATAGCTTTACTTGGTTGTCCTTGGGGAACTTGTCCTATGAAAATGATTGATTATGTCAACTTTGAAGCAATATGTCATACTCACACCCCCATTGACTCATGAAAAGTGGATAGTAACGGTTGTTTGAGCCTAACCTAATCAAATGGTAATGAGACCTTAATCAGATGTAAGAGAAAGAACCCTTTAAACTACTACACATGTCAGTAAGGAGGGACACATAATTTTCTTCTAAGGTTCAGTCACTTAATCTTGTGATCATTCCACCCCATTTCCTATAATCCACCCAAGAATTGGAAGTAAAGTGCAGTTTCAATTTCTTTTGCGTGCATGGCATGTAGATAGGTTTTGCATTGTTATTTTCATGTTTTTGCATAGAATGAAAAAAAAAAATATAGTGATACATGCATATTACCCTTAGGTGCATGTCATGTAGTTGCACTCACAATTTCATGATTTTCATGCATAAGCACACCATGTATCTCAGTTTTCCTAAATAGGTGATCTAATTTGTTCCATACCCTCGAAATAAAGCAAAGATCTCCAATTGGAAAGAAAATGGCCTTATACATGTATCTCTAAGCAATTATGATATATGGGCAAAGAAGAAAAAAAAGAAGAAGAAATTTTTTTTTGAAAACTTGGAAAAAATGTTAGAAAAAAATTAGAAAAAGAAAAAAAAGGGAGAGTTGGAAAGAAAAGGAATAAGAGGGAGAAAGGAATGATATCACTTGTATAACAGGGGAATTGAGTACATGATGTGGCTTGAGTAGATTTCTATCTCATTTTGAGGTAGAAGGTTAGTGCATGCATCATTCCACCCACTTTTAGGCAGTAGGGCATTCTTAATGTGCATTTGCATCATTTAGGGCATTTTGTTATATGCATTTTGAAACTGTGTAATACTTCCAAATTCTCCCATGAACCACCCATTCCATCCACCCGTTGCTCGGATTGGTAGTCCACCGTGATATTCTCCTCACTCATGTGTATAAGGAGGACGACTTCCATGTAGATGGTAGTTAGGGCGAGCAACGTAGTTTAGGCGATCACAAGATGCACCATGGCTGAATCGGCGAACTTTATTATGTTAACTGCCTTATGTGATAGTGTTCATCGGTTTGAAGGATAACTTCTTTTATTTATGATTATTGTCACCTACAGGGTAATTACTGTTCTGTGATTGGGAAAGGCCGGTTTGAGAACGTCCAGTGGGAGTCATGGGTGATGGGGGTTTGTATATTGATTGTTAGTTGACATTCACAATTCTATTCTAAGGATTAGTTGCTCGAGGGCGAGCAATGTTTAAGCTTAGGGGAGTTTGATGCGATGATTTTGAGTCACATTTATAGACCGATTTCATATGTGTTTTGTGCCTTAATTACTCATTTTCATGGATATTATTGCATAATTCACTTTATTTGGTCTTTGCCATCATTTTATATCAAATCCCCTTTATTTCATTATTTTAAGCATTATTGATCATCTTATCATAAATCGTGTGGATTTATTTGGTCTTGTTGTGCAATTTCAGGAAAAACAAGTATCTACATCCGTCGATACCATCGACGGATGTCGATACCATCGACCAAGCCACAGGTTGTCAGCCGAGAAGAGCAATACAGAGTCGATACCATCGACACCCATGTCGATGGCATCGAGATGTCTCCAGGCTGCTGGCGAGGATGAAGTCGATACCATCGACGCAAGTCGATGCCATCGACACAAGGAGAGCTACAGCGTCGCTAAACGACAACAACTGACGCTAAAGGAGTCGATACCATCGACACCCAAGTCGATGGTATCGAGATCACCACAGGCGCTCAGAATGAAGGAAAGGAAAGCTGCCGCTAATCTGCTGGGTCGATACCATCGACCCGCGTCGATGGTATCGACGCCGGCAGATATGCATTGGATTTGTTTTGATTTCGATCGGACGGCTGTTGTTATTTGACGACCTAATTAGGGACTTATACCTAATGACGGCCGCCCAGACGTGATCATCATCTCATTTTTGGATTGCACGAGTGCCGAGGAGGAGAGAAAGGAGAACGGAGGCCGAGAAGCTCATCCCGGGTGATTCGGACGCTGCCGAAGACAATTTCCACCACCGACAGGCGGGGAAAGCTTGTGTTCTACGCCAAGGATCCACCGGTTCTTCTCCGTTCAGGGGTTTTCCCATTTATTTCACGTTTTTCTTATGAATTCCCCAATTTCTACCATGTATTCGTGTAAGATGAACATGAGAGGCTAAAACCCTCAATCTTTAGGACCGGGAGTAGCCCGAGGATACATTGTATGATGATTTTATATTGATAATTCATATTTTTCTCTCATATCCGTGGTATAAATTTGTTTTCTCTATTGCTATTGTTATGTTTGATCACCATAATAATAAATTAATGCCCTTAATCACTTCGACAGAAGGATTAACGGTTGAAAAGAGACGAATTCTACATTAATTAATAAAACCCTTGACAAAGGAGTTGTAAAATTAATGGTGGGAACTGAGGGACCGATCTTAATGCGCTTAGTTTAGGGGAATGATTACTATGACGATGGAATCAACCTAAATCTAAGTAGTGGATTACACCACGACAGTGGGTAATTCTCATTTCAGGCCACTACCCGGATAGAGAGAGAAGTGTGAGGAATTATATGGAACCTAATGCAATGTTGACCCGCGGTGAAACCGCCATCCTAAAGATATCCCTTTTAATTGATTAAATTAACCTTTAATCGATTATTTTCTTTGTTTTATTTTTATTTTCTTTTAATTTGAACAACAAAACCCTACTTTGTTAATCGGTCTAGCTGATTGCGATTAGTTAGTAGAAGTCTCCAATAATTCACGTATCCCTGAGTTCGACTCGGGCCTCACGAGGCCTATATTACTCGACACGTACACTTGCGTTTTTAGCGCGTAGTAAAATACACGTCAGTGTGCCTCACCAAATAGAAGTTTCCACACCTGATTCTCATGTCAATGACTCACTGTTAGTATCTTAGGGTTTAGCTGGCCACCCTAAGATATCAACAACAGACCCTGGACACCTCAGGGTTTCCTAAAGAGGCTCACGTCCTCATCTCAAGTACATAATATAGGAATCACCAAAACAATATATCACATATCACAACATTTCTCATATTTTCATATTTCACATATTTAATTTAGTCAGAGTCTATTCCTCATGGACATAGACTTTCACAACAAGGATTGAAGGCTAGAGCCACTCCAAATGACTCACTCCTAAATCCTGGTGGTTTAACCTTTAATGTCTCGATCCACACTCCAGAAAAACATTTCATAATTCAACAATTACTACAAGGAGATCCATTTTGCTTCCCCAGTGTGGACCTCAGGGGAAACTCACAGTGTTCAGGGCACCTAGCTAGATGTATCATCATTTTACCAGTTATTCATCTCTTTTACTCATCTTAAAAGAATTCACAACATCATATACCATATGTGTGTATTCTCGAATAACTAGAATAACATGATACAAATTAGGCTTATCAAGAAAGTCAATGACCAAAACAAGAAGTGCAACAATCTATAATTTTCAACACATATAATTCTTTACATTTCCACATCATCTCATAGCAGTCACCATTAGTGGGCCTTCAGCCCAAGACATAATCTCACTATCCAACATTTACCTCATCAGGGTTTTATCATCATCAGTGGGCCTTTAGCCGAGACCTAATCTCATTGTACAACATTTACCCTCATTAGGGTTTCTTAGATGTAATCATTGCATGTTAAATTCAATCTCAACATATCTCTTATCAATTCATTCTATATCACAGGTCGCAACAAATATTCACAGAGCCATAAGAAATAGCAACAATGAAAGCATATGGATATCATGTATCAGTCATCATACTCAAAATAGATTTATCATATGACATATACTTAATCCATCCAATTTCAATATATGCAAATAAATTTCATGCATAAACATGCATAACAGACTTAGTTCTCTTCTTCTTTTATTTCATATTTTTCAATTAGGGTTACTAATCAACACATGTTGAGTATCATTTGAAATTTGTACTATTAGTCCATCCCCAGAGTACAAGTATTCTATCAAACAATAACAATCCAAGAACACATTGTTGTAAATCAATTCACATCCTTAAATATTCATCATGTGATTGAATGAAACTATACTTATATACATTTTGTAATCCCTCATTTGAGTCCAATACTCACTAGCATTACATATGTCATCATTTTAGGGTTAGAGTTAGGTTCTTAGATCCATATAATAGTTTTCATCATTTTTCTTTCATTTCATATTCATTAGTCTCAACTTCTTTCATTTCATGTTCACTATTACTCTAGGAGTATAACACTCTTAATTACTAAATCCATAAGGTTTCTCTCTTATTGATATCCTTTATACTTTAATTTTAGTATACTGTATACATTTTTAGGGAAACCAAGATATACATAAAACAAAACATAAAGACTACCTTATACTTATTTTATTAATATTTTATTCATTACATATCATCACAATTCATACCACCCTTATTCATTCCTTATTTTGCATGTAGATACATGTAACATGTTATTTGACTCATAATGGCATTTTCGTAAGTAAAAGCAATCCTTCCATTCCTTATTGAACTCTCAAATTAGAAGGTACCACATATTAGGGTTTCTTTAGTGGCGGAGCCACATTAAGGCCAGGTGAGGCTTGTGCCTCACCCAACTATTGAAAATAAACCATTATAATATATAGTAGTTATTGATATGTTGTGTAATGGTGTGTTGGTTGAAGCATTAGTGTCTGACCCTAGCAATCTACGCATTATTGATGATCTGTGTTTGTTGCGATCAGCGTGGGGGTAGTCATTTGTTGCGTTGTTTGTGTGAATATTAACAAAATAGTCAAAACCCCACTATTTTAGCAAATCACCCTTTCCACAATGTGTGTTGCCCACAATTTGCGTCCAGGCCACAACTCAACCACAATGAATCACTTGCAAACATTCCATGAATTAGATAATACACTAGGCGGAAACCAAGATCACAATACATATTTAACTCAGGCTTAAAATAATACTTCCTGTCTATGCCTAGGTTTTCTCAGCATGCTTGTGGCCGGCAGTGAAGATCTCAACTGAGGCGTTGGTTGAATCTTTTGGTAGAGATATATGATGCATAATCTCATGACAAATTAGTGCCACTTTTCTCTTTTAATGACATATTAAATTGCTTTACTAGAGTTATATTATTTTAGTTCATTGTTTATTCAATCCATATTAACGAGGGGGCTCATCAGTGAGCTGGTCACACAGAAAGGAATTTTTGTATCATCTTTCAATCTTCTTTGGTATTGCACTGCTGTCCATGTGACAATAGCTAGAATACAAATTTAAAATGTTTAAGTTTATTTTTCTCCTTTTCATACTTCTCTTTTGTCTTTTGTGCCTTACATTACTTGATTGATTTTAGCTTTCTGCATTTTGATACTTTCAAAATCTTTGAATTTTTTTCTTTATATATTGAAGAATATTATAGACATAAAACAAAATTTTATATTGTGCATTTAGCTGGGAGTCCTGGAAGATACTAAATACCTCAGATTACCTCTATTTTCTGACAAGATCAGGAAATCTCATTGTGAAAGACTTATTGATAGAATAAAGAGGAAGCTCGATTGTTGGAAATCAAAGATGTTATCGCTGGCGGGCAGAGTAGAATTAGTCAAATCTACTCTATCTTCTATGCATCTCTATTGGGTTATGGCTTTTCCTATTCCTTGTTCTGTTTTGGATGAGATTGATAAAATATGTAGAGACTTTATTTGGGGTCAATCTGAAAATAAGAAGAATTTACATATTATTAAATGGGACATTGTTTCTCTGCCTAAAGATGAAGGTGGGCTCGGTATTATAAGAAGCAAAGATGTTTCAGAAGCTTGCTTGATTCAAAATACATGGGACATTGCTAGAAAGAAAGACTTGTTGTGGGTCAGGTGGATTAATGAAAAATACCTGAAGAAGGAAACACTTTGGACTAGTGAGCCGTCCTCAAACAATTCTTGGATGTACAATTCTATTCTGAGATGTAAGAACACTATCATTCAATATGTTGATATCAAAATTGGGTCTGGTAGAAGTCTAAAAATCTGGAAAGACCCTTGGTACTCGGGTAAGCTTCTTCATGAGGTCCTTGACAGGAATATGTCTATAAGAGCAGGTCTATCTGTTGATTCTCCATTAAGCACTATAATTAAAAATGGTACTTGGTCTTTTATCAATTCTCGATGTTCTCATCTTGTGCTGGAGATTCTATCTAAAATTTCCATTAACAAAGATATTGATGATGATGTTTGGATGTTTAAAGGGAAAGACAAAGTGAGTTTTAAAGAGATCTGGGAGATTATTAGACATAAAGGCACACATATGTTTAATTTTCAGTGGTTGTGGAAGAGCAAAAGTCACCAAAACAATAAGATTCATGTTTGGAAAGCTATGCATAATAAATTACCTACTTCAGATTTTCTGAGAAGGAGAGGTATTTCTACTGTTTCTATTTGTTTCTTATGTAGATCCGATTACGAGGACACGATTCACATTTGCTTTAACTGTAACTTTACCAAAAACCTATGGAGCTACGCTGAGAATAGGAACCTTATTGACAAAGCACCTTCGGATTGGGATCAAATGTGTAAGACACATCAGAAAAACTCTAGTATTATTAGTTCCCTTATCCTTTATCATGTTGGATGGAAAGAAATAGAAGGGTGCATGATGATATTTGCAAAAATTCTGAGGTTATTTGGAAAATCATCGAAGCTGAGTTTAACATTCTCAAGGTCTAGTTGCAGAATCTTTTTTTGCTGGTTCTATCTACGGTTTCATCTCCTTGCTGTCTGTGTTCTTGTGTCTGTTGTCTATCACGAGTGATATGGTTCCTTGTTTCTGTTGTTTCTTTCCTGCTCTTGTGTTGGTCTTCTGGTGAATTCTCAAAGATGAGGATGATTCCTTCTGGATACGAAGTTGCTGTGTTTAGTACTACCCCAGGGAGCTATTGCTTTGCTTTTGAGCTGTAATTCTGGTGAATTCTCGAAGATGAGTGTTTTGGAGACCCACAATATGTTCAGTTTATCTGGAGATTGTTGTGGAGCAGTTGCGTTTCTCCTTTTTGGGATGTTCTATTTTTTGCTGATCTTTTTAAGGAATTTGCACCTTTATGTGTTATTCTGGTTGTTCACTAGAGCTGCTTCTATGGTTATATATCTATCTCAGGCAGGATGAGGAGTGGGTGTTTTCTGGATGATCTTCGGTAGCAGGCAAAGGTATGGTAGCAGATTTGCTAGCTTGTTATTCTATGCAGCTGTTGGGTTTTGTGTTGGAAGTTTTTCTCTGGTATCTGGTCGTTCCCGTGGAGTGTGAGACCTGCAGATCGTTGGTCCTATTTATATAACTGCAGGGTCATGATGCTTGAGAGGTTCCTCTCTCTTTGTTCAGTGATGATGTTATGGTTGAGGTATTGTTGTGCTTCTTGCTTGGGATGCTCCACACTCACGGCCAGTATGTTCAGTGATGACTGAATTTTAGCTCCATATGATTGGTCTGCCCTTTTTCTGCTTGTTTTAGTTTGGTTGTGCTCCCCTCTCACTGCTCAGTGATGGTCGAGCCTTTCTCCCCTTTCCTTGGAGTATGGTTATGCTCTGCTTCACTGCAGGTGGAATGGTTTGGATATGGCTTTTGGTTGATGATCTTATCTTGATAGGCTGCTGGATCTTTTTTTTTCTTGGAAGGTTTTTTGGTGGTTTGGTGTGGAGCAGCTACGTTTCTCCTTTTTGGGATGTTCTGTATATAGCTATTTTTTTAAGGAGTTTTCACCTTTATGTCTATTCTGGTTCTTCTGTAGAGCTGCCACTATGATATAATGCAACCACAACAGTTACCAAGGAAGGAGGAAAACTAAAACTAGGTAGTAAATGGATGAAAAGAATAAACGATCAGAAGCTTATCTCAGAACAAGCCATCCACAAAGATCTTGTCTTAGTAAGACTTAACAGTGTGAGCAGGTTGTTTGAAGTGCTACGGATAAAGGCTGCACTGGGTATCTTCTTTCTGTTCTCAGCGGTTATGATGAAGTCGGAGATTCCTTTTGCTCCCCCCTCACTGCTGAGAAGTGATGGTCGAGCCTCTCTTGCGTTTACTAGAGCCTCTATGTTTTCATGGAGGTTTTGGATGTTCTCTGGTCTTAAAGCTTTAGGCTATCTGAGAAAGCTTCTATCCAAATCCTTCCCTGGTTTTTTTCTATTTTCAAGTGGAGGATGCATAGAGCCTTTTCCTTCTTTATATGGTGGATCGTATTTTTTCTTCTGGTTCGGTCTTTCGGGATTCAGTTTCAGTGTCTTGTATCGAGGTGAAGGAGAGAACACCTGAACAGGTTGGGAAGGTCATTCTCTTCTATCCCTTGATCCTGAAGCACCCATCTCTATATGTGGAGGTCTATCTGGGTCTCTCTGGCTTCGATACATTTTTCTGAGGCTCTGCTGGTGTGGAGGTCTCTGTTTTCTTTCTCCTGAAGATCCTTTTGGCAGAAGGATGATTTCCTTTGATCATTCATTTCTTTTGTAATTAGCCTTTGTATAGTTTCTTTATTCTCTATCTTCAGCTTTGAAGGTAGTAAGCATTGTACAGACAAAAAAGAAAATACAAAAATAGCAACACGAGTTTTTATCGACCAATTTTTTTTTTATATTGTGCCTCACCCACTTTGAAGTTTTGGCTCCTCCACTGGGTTTGTTCTTCTTACTCTTTAGTCATTGTTCATCTCTGGATTCATCATTAAGCGACTAGTATAGAAGTACAACATCCATGTGGGGTTTTCTCATATTCTATACATTATACTAGAATACATGCATTAAGCTTATATCATCTTAATAAGGCTTAGTGTCTTAAAATAATGTAACGTTGCCTACAATCGAGAATTTCACTACATTCATAAGATAGTATACAACATTGATCTTTATCTCTCATACTCGATTCAGTACTAGATTTCTAGTGTTTAAAAGTCATCTTAGCTCAAGAAACCATAAGAATCATATCATTCATTAATCTCATCATGGTGCACAAGGGTATATTAGGGATATTCACACACATGGAAACCCTAATACCTATTTCCACATATTTCATTCATCAATCATAAGTATACATTAATTCAATGACTCATTGGATTCAATCCTTCAACACAAACCCTATACGGAAAATATCACCACCTCATACTGATCCATATGTATATATCATATTCAATTTTAGAATGATTCAACAATGCACTTATATGATAAATTCTAATACAATTCAAAGATGATTCTAGACATGTCAATCCAATTCCCATCCATATCGGCGATTAGGCTAACTTTTAGGAAATATTCACATGAAACAATATATTCCTCTATCCATGGAATGTCAATCAATATATCAGGAACTAATCAAGTTTAGTTCAATGAGAAAATAATCAAAATCAATAGAATTTGATTCCCTAATACCTTTCCAGATCAATACCCAATCACATAGAAATATAAGAATTTTTTTGATTATTTTAACCAGATAAAATTAGGCTTTCAACATGAATATAGAGATAAAGAGGGAGAAAAGAACTCACCAAAGGTGACAATCACCTTAAAAAACGTAGTTCAAACTCTGAATTTCTAGAAATCTAATCAAACTCTAGCACCTGCATCCATTTCTTCCTCCTCTCAACTCAAAAACCATAGAAATGGAGATTAGGAGAGAAAGAGTGAGAAAAAGGGTGATTTGATGTGATCTCGAATAAAATTAGAGAAAAGATGGAATCTTGACATGTGAGATAAGAATCACCATGAAAGGCTACACAAAGAAGCTAAACTTACTTGATTTCATCACATCTCAGATAGTGAAACCCTAGGTCAACATCTCCACCACTTTAACATGTCAAAATCCTAGTCCTCCTCTCTCTCTAGGATTTTTGTTCTTTGGAATATATCACGAAATATGGGAGATACTTGGGTGCTAGGTTTTTTCATATAGATCAATTAAGGTGCTTAGGTCAATCGCAAATTGACCCAACTTACACTTTCTTTTATTTCAGCAGATTGTTCTTTCATAAAACATGGTACTAAAAATCATCTAATGAATAGGTCAAATCTCCTATAAAAATTATGTAAAATAAGCATAATGCTTGAAACAACATTTCAGATCTCAAGCACAAATTTCAAATCAATCAGAGTTATGAATAAATAAAAATCAAATACTAGACTGCTATTTTTTAGCCAGAATAAATGGTCGGATGAGTTTGTTCTAAGAAAATGCAACCCAAGCCGCTCTCTGTAGAAATAAAACATCATCAAAAAATTATGAAAATTTAACATAATATCTATACTAGAGTTTCCAAACAACAATTAAAATTTTAGATTAATTGAATGTACCAAAAAAAGATAAAATTCAAATACCATTCTTCTATATTTAAATATGAAAACATGGTGGGTTGAGTTTTTCGTGGGGAAACTTGACCACAAACATGTCATACAATCTTCAAAAATTGTGATATTTTACAAGAGCACTAATAATTGACTTATCCAAATCATATCCAAATTTCTACTGATTCATAGTTGTATATAAAATTCCAAAAGTTATACTTTCAAACCACTATATTTATCAAGTTTTGTATTCATATGTTACTAAAACCCTAGTTTGGACGATTAGGGTTTTCAACTATCAAATCCTAATTATATGAATCCAAGTATGATTAAAGCTTCTCATTATGTTTAAAACATCATAATTAAACTACCTTCATTAATTAATCTTTAAACAATAATCAATCTAGTTAAGCATACAATCATCCAAGTAAACCCTAATTAAATGGTAAATCTGAAAAAGGGTCGTTACAACTATCATGACCAAATATTATTTCCCATATGAGGCAAGAGTTGATATTCTCTTTTTCATCATTACAAAATTATTATTTTCTTGGAAAATAGTTATGGGTCTTCTGACCCTTCATGATATGTTTTGGATGCTCTCATCTTGTTATTTCATATAGACTAAACTTATACTTACCTTTCCCTATTTATGTGCATGTATAGACTAACTTTATGTAATACCTCTGACCTAGATTTATGGTTGATCTTTATCTCTTAGCATAATTAGATGCATAAAACCTTAATCTAATCATGTGATGTACTATAATAACACATGACATGCTTATGTTTTCAGTTTGGTCCACTTTGGATGTTGTTTGAGCTAGATATGCCTTTATGTGCTTGTTTTTGACCTAATTGCAATTTACCCATGTTTAGGGTTTATCATGCATCTTGTCACATTCTTTTTGTGCCTCACATGTTTTGGCATCATGTTGGAGAGAGTGGTGCTTTAGTGTTCTTTGTTGCATCTTGGTTTGATGAGGTGGCATCATGTGCTGATGTTCTAGAGTTTTTGTGGGTGACCTATTTTGATGTTGACTTTGAGTGTTGACCACTGGTTTCCCATGGTTTTCAGCAATCATCATGTGGTTTCATCGACCTTGGTTTCTTCTGTTGATGAGGTTTGAAGTTCACCTAGTGGTCTTGGAAGTTGAAGAGACAGGAAACCCTAGGGTGCATTCTATATGACCGATGGTTTTGATCTTATGCGGTTGTCGAGTTTGGATCTCCTTTGGTCTTTGATTTCCCTTCGACCGATGAGTTTTCTGGACCAAGTGAGTTCGATGAGTTTTCTTGTTTTTATCACCAATAATGCATGAGTGGGTGTGGTGCTTTCATGGTGATTTTTGGTGTACAAGTGGCACTTGTTTGTATGACACCTAACTCTCGTTACCTGTTTCTAACCCTTAGATATATATGTTGGATCAATGGGCTCTAGAAGGGGGTGAATTAAGCTGAAAACACTTGTATAAATATCTTTAGACCTTCAAGTTGCTTCAACTAGAAATAATTGAAAATAGTGAATATTATGGCAATCTAAACATACATAGGAAGGATGGGAGAGATTGAAATAAGAACTTGAACTAGTTGTTTAGAGTGGTTCCACTCTCTAAACTAGGAGAGAGTCAGTCTACTACCTAGAGAGGTCAATCCCTAGTTGCAGCTTATGTATACTTATACTCCATTATAAGACATACAATTTGACCTTCCTTTTTCGAGACAAGGATACCCAACTTCCCTTTGAGGTCAAGGGAGCCAATAACCTTACAACTAAGGTCTTACCTATCTGGAGTAAGAGTTTTCTACCTCACCAAGATCTTACCCACTCATGCAATCAGCTGGACACCTTCGGCAAGGAGATATCCTCTTTACAATGAGTCTTCTTCCTTAAAGGATTCACCCACTCTAGTTCCTAATCTTCAACCTTGTCCTCCTCCTTCACTCAAAGAAGCATTTTGCACCTTCTTCTGTAGCTTGAACAAGATTGCACCTTCTACTTCACTTGGAGAAGCTTTCACCAAATGGATCTTTAAGAAAATGGTTGGGAAAAGAGAAGCTTTGAGAGATTTACAAGTATACAATGAAGTTTCTCTCTCATACAGATCCTATCTATCTCATATGGATGAATTGAAGTGTAATCAAGAGAGAGAAAGGGGATCAAGTAGACTGGATGCACTCAATTATAGCAAGGATCTTGAATAGCATGAAGTAGCAACCTTGGAATGAACTCCAAGAGGTCCTTTTTATAGTTGAGGGTGTCCACTAGAGGGTATGAACATTTAAGAAAGTTTTCTAACCATTTGGGGTGTTGTAACAGATATAATTTCAAGTTTTGCAATACTCCAACAGTTAGAATCACTTTTTATATGTTTTACATATAGTGTAGTCGGTCGAGTTTTTATTAAGGTAACTCGACCGATTACACTATGCACCAAAGCTAATTTCAAGCATCGGTTGAGTTTGTCCTTTGTGTAACTCAATCGATCATTTGCAATCAGTTTTGCTGAGTGCAGGGATCGATCGAGTTATGTGAATGTGGAACTTGACCGAACCAAGGAATTCTCAAAATCCATTAAGGGATCGGTCGAGCTTGTATCTTGGCCGATAAATAGCCTGTAATGAATTTTGGAAAATTACTTTTGAGAGATCAAACATTTGAATTAAGGGTTCCTAATTTTTCCCATCACTACTACAGAACAGGCCTTTAGCATCGGTTAATTAAGGGCTTTAGTGTCGGTTTCCAAGTGATACCCAAGTGGGCACCGCTAAAGGTGGAACCCTTCGGTGTCAGTTCCCAACTGATGCCAAAACACTTCCTTCCACTGAAAACGCGCCAGCAAAGGGACTACAGGCGTCAGTATTTTAAGAAAATCAACACTATAGAATGGTTACATACGTCGATTATTAAAAGAACTGACCTCAAAATGCTTCCCGCCACCGAAAATGTGCCAGCAAAGGGATTATAGGCGTCGGTTTTTTAAGACAACTGACACTATAGAATGGTTACATACGTTGGTTATTAAAAGAACTGACGTCAAAATGCTTCCTGCCATCGATGCGCCAGCAAAGGGCCTATAGGCGTCGATTTTAAAAGATAACCGATGCTATATCAGTGAATCGACGTCGATTTTGTGCTAATAACCGACGCCATATCTCCTGCCACCATGGCCGTGCTTCCCAGCACGGCCATGGTTCCTGGCCACATAGACATCAGTTTTTTGTCAAAAACCACCGACGTATGTCTTTGGTGTTAGTTTTGTTCAAATAACCGACGCCTATGTTATGAATTTTTTTTCTTATCAGTTTGTAGGCCTGTTGTATGGCTGGTCAGTAGGATGAGAACCTGTAGTTTAGTTCTGAACTGTAGGTTTACGACATCCATTGATATCATCCAACAACAGGCCATAAACCTACAAAATTAACAAGATGGACAATATTATATATATTTGATTCACACACATGTATAAGCACATTTAATTCATGTTATTTTTTCATCACACACATGTAGAAACCAGTAGCAATCTGCAGTTCCATTCATTTCATCTCTTTTCACATTCAGACACATGTAGAAACATTTATGTATTGATCATCTTCACACACATATGACAATTCATAAAAATTCATTCACATTCACACAAAAATAATTATGAGAACAAAGTTATTCTTTATTCATCATTGTCATCACTGTCAATAAAATTATATTTAAAAATTCCCACTCTTTGTAGGACTTTTGCCCATTCTTCTCTTACGACATCTAATTCATCTCTCGTATAGGGAGCATGTACATCGAAATGCTTTCCACCTGTGCTGAAGTCAAAAGTTTTAACGACCTACAAAGAGAATGACATATATATATATAATTAATAATATATAATAAGATTGATATATTTCATATTATCTAATGAGACTATGTATAATACTTGTTGTATCGTATTGATTTCCATTATGACATGTTTGATAATTAGGTCCATAAATAGAATCACATAGTAGGCACATACCCAACCGTTGTCTTGTGTAGCACACTATAAATTGAAACATATAAAATATTCAAAAATACAAATAAGCATAGTTCACATAAATAATATATACATTGGAGTCAGTAAATTACTTTCACATTCTCCCAAATTAGTGACAGATCCTTTTTCCTGGGGACCTTTCCTCCATCTTTTTTTAACTCTTGCAAAGCTCTACATATGTTAATGTAACCCATTAAATTGCATAATTAAATAGTAATGTAGTAACATATGTTAACAGATATAAAAACATGAAATATTTCTCACGAGAATAATAGCCTTTTAATTGCATGTCCATATAATGTATCCAACTCATTCCCCGTAGGATCTAGATAATAGACAATGAACGTCTTGGGGACAATAACTAGTAACTCCCAATGCTTACCACTATAGGTAAGAAAGAAGAAAATTAATAACTCAAAATCCACAATAAAAATGTAATTTGCTTAAGTCCAAATTATAAGCAAAGTAAACTTACTCAACATTGAATGGAGATATTATCACCATCTTATTATTTTTACCAAAATATTGAAAAGCATCACAGCAGTATAAGGTAACTGAATATGGGTCTACATCTACAAGACTAATCAAAGATGGAACCAAAAATCCTACATGGGAAAACCCAAAATCTGTACACATCTTGTGTAAGTGGCTACAAAACATATATTATGTATGCATTAATATATAAGAAACTAGATCACCGCATATAAAACAAGACATATTTAGGTATAAACAAGATCTCACCATATCCACAGCTCTATCATAGATGTGTTCAGCCATTCATAACTAAACAACTCAAAAATATCTTGTATAAATATCTTGTTTTCGTATGATTGACCTGCATTAATACCTATGCATTAATATGTACGTATGCATAACTTGTATTATGTATGCATTAATATGTATGTTAAACTTGTATAAATAGATTGCTATCATATGATTTACCTATAGTATCCTCCAGAATAGTAAAAATTATAGGGTAATTTGAATCATGTTCTCCGATCCATACTGCCACACCCCTACAATTAGGACCTATCGAGGCGTGTAGGTCCCTTGGAAGCCAACTTGGTAGTCAAGGAGGTGGAGGCCGAGATGTAGCGGGTCTCGTATTTTTGACCTGTATATATAATTTTAGATCAATTGACTCATATATACACACTAACAAATTAAAGTAATGGAAATTTATCATACAATATCAGTATAGAGAACATCCGCTTCGGGCCACAGTATCACTCCGCCTACTACCTCAGCAAGTGTTTTAGCATCTGGGTGTGCATGAGGCATTGCAAGATTCATCTAGTCGGGGAGTACATGTATCAGGCACACACATACCACACCATCTGGTATTGGATACCCATGAAACATGCACCTTTTAAGGGGTGGGTAAGCCGACACCTCTGTAATGATATATTATAGGATTGGAAAACAAGCATTGAAACTGTGGTATTATAGGTAGATACCACATTACCTTGGCAGGAGAACTAGTTTTGGACTCCCCCGAAGTCATCAATTTATACCTTGATGCACCACATTTTAAACAATCTTTCAAATCCACATAGTCCTTTTGAAATAATACACAATCATTCTGGCATGCGTGTATCTTCTTGACCTCCATTCCCATTGGCCACAACAATTTATTTAACCAGTATGTTGAGATCGGAAACTTGTTTCCTTTAGGAAGAATTTCTTTCAACAAAGACAACAATGATGTGAAGCTTTTGTCGCTCCATCGATTGTTAGCTTTCAGTTTATACAATCTCAACACAACGCTAAGCTTCGTAAACTTACAACCTATGTATAATGGTATCTCAGCATCATGCACAATGTTTCTAAACATGGGAGGTGGATCAGTGTGCTCTACCCCACAACTATCCAGCATCGCATTAACGATGTCTACTGGAACTGGTTCGTTCACATCTACGTCATCGAAGGCAATTTCTTCTTCCACACAAGCACTGCTATTGACATCCACTGATTTCAGGTTTGAAATCTCTCCATGCCAGTGTCATTCTGTATAGCCTTGTATAATTCCGTTGCACATCACATGACTTTTGATTTCATCACCAGTGCTGACTTTCAAGTTGTTACCACAATGCCTACATGGATAGTAGAACCTATCTCCAGGTTGTTTCCTATGTTCCTCAGCAAATCGAATAAACTGGCCAAGACCAGAAATAAACTCGGGGGTGCAACGATTTGGAATGGACATCCATGATCTATCCATTCTATGAACAAAGAGAAAACAAGTATATATTAGAACAAGATTAGGGTCTAGGGTTAAAAGATTAGGGTGTATGGTTAAAACTTTAGGGTTTAAGGTCTTATATATAATTAATGGTTAAAACATCCTAAGTGAGATTAAGTATTCAAGAACAGTCCCAAACTGGGGACTATCCAAGATTTACTCCTAATGAGTAAATCTTGGACGGGTTTCTAGGCCAACAAATACATGTGTTGTCATTCTTATATATAATAAATATGTACCACCTATCCCATTCTTGAACACTTAATCTCACTAGTAAGTGTATAATGTGTATTGGGTTTTCAAGAGAATTCAACATCATTTCCCCATTGTTCTCCAAGTACATATGTACTTAGAGAACAAATGGGGAAATACTACCGAAATTTTCTTGAAAACCCAATACACATTATACGTTTACATCCTAAGTGAGATTAGGTGTTCAAGAATTGTCTCAAACCAGGGACTATCCAAGATTTACTCCTAATGAGTAAATCTTGGATGGATTTCTAGGCCAACAAATACATGTGTTGTCATTCTTATATATAATAAATGTGTACCACCTATCCCATTCTTGAACACTTAATCTCACTAGTAAGTGTATAATGTGTATTGGGTTTTTAAGAGAATTTCGGCAGTATTTCCCCGTTGTTCTCCAAGTACATATGAACTTAGAGAACAAATGGGGAAATGCTACCGAAATTTTCTTTAAAACCCAATACACATTATACACTTACATTCTAAGTAAGATTAGGTGTTCAAGAACAGTCCCAAACTGGGGACTATCCTAGATTTACTCGTAATGAGTAAATCTTGGACGGGTTTCTAGGCCAACAAAATATAACACCACTCATAAGTAGGTGTGTATGATCACATTAATAATAAATAAAGAATTCAATAGTTTCAAACATGCAATAATTCACAATGCAATATTATAAACTATAGGCAACGTGGTTATTCCCCACACTCTAGTAGACAAATTAACAAGCACATGGCCTTTCTACCATACAGTCGTATACCATTACTATAATCATCAAATGTTAGGATTGGAAAGGTATTTCTCAATCAAACTTGTTGCAAACCAAAAAAACTTATGATCACTGAAAACATTAAGATCAAGATGGTGGAGTTAAAAAGAAAGATTACAAACTTGCTAATAAATTTAAAAACACACACATTCAAATTAACTAAGAATGTCATGCATACCTAGTTGAAAATTCATATCATCAAAGACAAGAGGGATTGTATAAATTTATAGCGGTTTAGAGAAAATGAGTGTGAATCTTGTTAAACATACCAAGATTTCTAACCAGGACACAAATTGCCTTTAACATTTTACAAATATATGCAAGCACAAGATTTGTTCATATCCTAGGTTGATTTACAATAGCAACATCTAAATAAGTAAACTCAAAGCATTAGATAAATAAACATAATTAGTAGATAAAAAAATACAAAGCAATAGATAAAAAAAGTACAACTCAGTTGATAAACAAATACAAATCCGTAGATGATTAAATAATTTTAAAAAGTAGATGAACAAATACAAAGCCCTAAATTTAAATAATGTGATGAATACAAAATCATTAGATGAACGAATGAGTAGATAAGTAAATAGAAATCAGTTTATAAGTAAATACAAATCAGTAGATAAGTAAATACAAATCAATAGATATATAAATTCAAATCAGTAGATAAGTAAATTCAAATCAGTAGATAAGTAAATACAAATCAGTAGAAGTAAATACGAAGGGCAGGGAGTAGACAGAGGGTAGGGAGCAGAGGGGGCTGACCTTGGACGGCGGAGGGTAGGGAGCAGACGGAGGAGGATGGGTAGGGAGCAGGCGGAGGGGCGAGTAGAGAGCCGACGAGTAGATAGTTGGCGAGCATAGAGGGGTGCCAGCGAGTAGAGAGGGCGAGTAGAGAGGGAGAGGGCAGCGGCCGACCGACGAGCAGAGAGGGCTAGCAGAGAGGGAGAGGGAAGTGGCAGCGGCATCCATAGAGCACGCAGCAGTAGGGAGCGGCGTACGGCGCGAGCACGGAGCAGTAGGGAGAGCAGTGGCGGGCGGCGGCGCACAAAATTGATCGCCAGACCTATTCTCGCGGGGATGAAACAGAGTAAGGGGAAGAGGCAGCTTCGTGCGGGTGCTATAAAGTTAACCATCAGTGTCAGTTATTAAAGACAACCGATGCTAATAATAATAGTCATCAGTTACCATATAAAAATAGACATCATAGTGGTGTAAAAAATTTCACCCGGATAGCGCGTGAACACTTATTGGCATCGGTTATTTCAAGCCAACCAACGATAAAAATGCGGCTAATTTCTATCTCATGAAAAACCTTTAGTCGTTGGTTTTTAAGTTAATAACTGACGTCGTATGTTAAATTTTGAAGGTAATATTTTTCACTGGAAAATTTGGAATTAATGGTCGATTTTAGGCATCAGTTGCTTATTAATGAACTGACGCTAAATTAAAAGTGATACCCAATGTCTGGGCACTCTTCACTTATAGATGTCAGTTTTTGTATTTAGTTGACGTTGTACACCTTAGGCGTCAGTTTCGTGTATACAACCGATGCCTGTAAATGTGACGTTATAAGCCATTTATGTAGTAGTTCATCTTAGTTACAATTCATATCATCAATACAAATGATTACAAAAATAATATAAGGTGATTTGAAGTGTTTTCTACAAAAGTGCATTTGCATTGCTTTTGACTTGAACTTGAACAATCTCGGGCTTGATAGATTTGATCCTTTTAATGTACCTAATACCTGAAACAATCTCAAACAAACATATTAGATACATATGAATGGAATGGTTGAGTCATTATCAAAATATGGAGAATGTGTAACACTTAGGTCAACATTCTCCCCCTTTTTGACAATGACAAAGCATTCCTCAACATATTGAAATGGATATGAAAATTTAAACTTTTACCTTGTGAATTGCAAAGGGATACATGAATGAACAATGTTAATTGCTCCCCATCAACTCATGCTTACCTATGCCTGGATGGTTAGTCTTTCCACAAATAACCATAACACATATATATACTATATGGTCCTCTAGCAAGTCACCTATTATGCAAATAATTGACAAGAAAAAGGATCATACAAGCAATAAAAACAATATGGCTGGGATCATTTCTCTCCCTTTGTCATATCAAAAAGGAAGGGGGTTGAAGAGCTAAAATCATAGTTCTTCTCTACAGGCACAAGTTAAACAAGAAACAAAATATAGCACACAAAAAATAGAGACAAATAGAGAGAAACAAGCAGCCAGTGTCATAATCAAAATATGGTATAACATACCAAGAACTCATAAGATAAAGTCAATCACAGAGTTAAGGGTACAGGAGATTAAGATTACCACACTAAGCATGTACTCTTGGAATGAAACTACAAACTAATGAAAAATGATGAGATGATAAAATAGTATGACTCAGATACACAATGCCCAAATGCCTAATACATGATAGTCTATAAAAAGATATATATATTAGCACTTTAAAGATTATAGAACTAAACATCTATGCAATCTACTATATCAACTATGTCATCGTACTTGTCCTCAGGTTGGTAGTCCTCATCATCAAATGGTGCAAAAAAGGTAGTAGTTGTGGCCTCACCATCATCACCAGAAGAACCAGCAAAGTCGTCATCAGAACCATCATCATCATCAACATCCTCAACATCCTGATCTAGAATCTCCTTATCAGAAGGAGGTCTAAAAGCACGACCAGGCCATCAAGAATCCGTATCATCTCAAGACATGCCACACGCATGTAATGCATTTTCTTGAGGAAAGGTAGGAGGATCAACTCCATCATAACCACTGAGCAAAGTGGCAGTGGGGCCAACATGTAGATCTAGTAGAGGAAAAGCACTAGGGGTAGGGGTAGGTCCACCATCAATAGCAGGGGTGGCATCAGAAGTAGTAGGAGGTGGGAGTCAGGGTAGAATTAATTATATGAATAAGAGGCATAGTCAACAATGGGGTATGTCTGGTAGGTAGGGTAGGGATGGCTGCAGAACAGGTTCATGTGTGACATGATCTGGAAAAAGTCCTGGTGAATATGATCTTGAACCCTAAGGTTGTATGCATGTTGATGAATCATGTATCCTATGAGGGCTTCATTGGATATATAAAAAGAGGTGTGGTCAGGGTGGGGTGGTGGTGGTGGAGGTGCTTGGGTGGAGGTGGAGGCTCCAGGTGTGGTAGGAGAGGTAGGAAGAAAAGTCTTCTTTATTGCAGTCTCACTTATGTTGACTCCTTTATGACTAGATTTGTAGTAGAGATCATGGAAAAGAGACTTCTAAGTCACAGAGGCAAAGACACCATAGATCAAGGCAGGATACAGAGGATGGGTGCCAAAGGTTTTTCTCCTAGAATCAAGGCAGGTCATGTGATGAAGAATGTAGAAAGACCACTTCATTCCGATATTTTTGAAAAGACAATACATTATCACAGTGATGTTTTCTACAATCACTGTTTGGTTTTTCTTTTGATGGATATTTCAATTTATCACCAATGTAATAGGATGATTTTTTTTATCAAGGGAAGAGTATGGCAGGGTTGACTTCCTCCTATATGGGGACATTGGGCTTCTTCAAAAACTTATGAATGTTAGGAAGTGTAAGATCATAGCTTTTGCAGAAAGCCTCAGGGTCAAGTAGGTCATGATACTCAGGGTAGTCGGACCTACATGTGTCGGTAACCTCACTACCATTGAAATAGATATTTAGAGAATCTTCAAAGATGGTAATTTTGGTACCAGCAATCATAGATGTCAAAATGACTTGAGTATTGGGTGGTGGCATGATTGTGTCATAGTTCCATTGGAGATTTGAATAAAACTCATGGACTGCCTTAATTCTAGTGATAGAATTTGAGAAGCACCTACATTCTACACATAATCCGCTAAGGTGATGGGTCAAAAATACCTTAGCGACCTCCTTGATAAACTCACTTGTTGTGAAAGGAGTTCCTTATAGAAATTTTAGCTTTAGAGGACATGAAGGAGGTTCCATTATAGGATATAGGATGAAGAGTAGAGGAAGAGGATGGTGCTCCAACAGGGACAACTCTTTTCTATGGTTTGAGGCCATGTAGGCGGATGGAGAAGAAAAGATCATTGAAGGAGAAAGAAAATGTCACAAGCAAGTTGCCTAGCCACCAAGGTTCAGGTCTGGAGAGGCAAGGAAGGCCAAACAGGGGCTGGGAGGGGAAGGTCAATCCTATGGTTTAAGAACTAGAGCACTGGACGTCCAGATCGGTCGATTTTTGTCTAGTTGAGAGGGAGAAAGGTCGATTGAAACCCCTTTTTAGTTTAGTCTAGTCATACAATCAGTCGAGTTATACCAGTTAGAAACTCAACCGAACAGGCAATTCAAGTAAGTCCTCGGATGGCGATCAGTCGATTTTTATCAGGACAAACTCCACCGAATGGTCAACTAGTCCAAACCTTAGAGAATTTAATTCCAAGCTTCTAAGGTGTTGTATAAATTTAGTTTTCTATCCTACCATGTATTTTATACATATTGGGGCATATTTCACTCACCATAGGGTTCTATTTTGCAATAAAAGATTTGTTTGTGAAAAATACCCTAAAACAAGTGAAACAAGGCATGAAAACATAGAAATTTTAGCACATAGTAATCATAAGATGAGCAAGACATGATCATAAACATATAGGTAAGTGGAAAACTAGCTAAAAGGCATGTAAATATCACCAAGAGTAGTTATAAGTAGTTTTATCTAATAAAGGTAAATTTCTCTCTAGCTAGAGGTTTAGTGAAAATGTCCACAAGTTGATTGTCCTTGTCCAAATGCAAGATATAAATATCCTTCTTGGCAATGTGGTCTTGAAGAAAATGATGGCGGACGTCTATATGTTTAGATCTGATATGTAATATAGGATTGTAAGATAGGTTAATTGCACTATTATTATCACATTAGATAGGAGAGGCATCAAAATGAATGTTAAAGTTGTAGATAATTTGTTTCATCCATAGGACTTGGGCACAACAACTTTGAACTGCAATGTATTCAGCCTCAATAGTTGAAAGAACCACATTTCTTTGTTTCTTAAAGAAACAAGAAACTAGGCATGAACCTAGGAAGAAGTAGGTTCCACTTGTGCACTTTCTATCAATCAAACAACCTGCATAATCAACATCACTATAGGTAGTAAGAGTTAAGTCCCTTGACTAGGGATACCATAGTCCAAAATTTTGAGTTTTGGCTAGATACCTCAAAATCCTCTTAACCACTATGAGATGTGTGATTCAGCCCTATTTTAGGGCTTTATCTTGTGTCATTTTGCATTTCAGACACATCTATACTTGTTAGATTACATGTTATTTCCCCCAATATGCTTATTTATATCAAATGCACTTATGGAGGCTTTTTGCATGTTTTATAGGTACTTTATCCACTACTTGATGGCATGGAAAGAAGATGGTCCAGTCTAGGGTTTCCTCAGGCTTGGAGGAGCTCAAAATGAGGCCAAAACCACTTCCAACCTACCCCAAGTGGTCAAAGAAAGTTTTGAAGCAATACCCTCCATGGATGATCAAGTTCAAGGCTGAAATGCATGGGAGAGACACCACCACGACCGTGGTGAGCCCCCACGGCCGTGGTGGACATGCCCCAAGTACAAAAAATCAGTAAATCTCCCAAAAATCAATGAAAATGGCCAAAACGACTGTGGTGATCAACATGCCCGTGGCCATAGGTGTCCACCACGACCGTGGTGACCACCCACGGTTGTGGCCATCCATGCACACCTCCCTGTGATCTCCACATTCTAATAAACCCATGACTGTGCCCATCCACCACGGCCGTGGTCTACCCTACCGACCACGACCGTGGTGACCCACCACGGCCGTGCTACTCACAAAATCCACCTAGTTTTCACTACTTTCCCCATTTTGCCCCTAACTTAACCCTAGACCACCTAGATCCCTATATAAGCCCTAGTGGCGGCTGTGGGTCACAGGTTGGCTGCTTAGAACCTCATTTTTGCCCCCTTGTCACCTCCACTCCATTCCACTTCACCTCCACCTCAAATCCACTCCATTTCACCATTTCCACCACATAACCCCCCATATCTAAGCCTTCCATCCACTTCCTTTCATCATTCCACATCATTTCATCCTTGGAGGAGGGAGGAGGATGTCCTGCAGCTTCTGGAGAGGAGGACGTCTTCATCTACACCGAGTTCCATGGCTTCTTCTACCTCTTTCTCCTTTCTTTTTGTATTTTCCATTTCTATGAGTAGCTAGTCCCCTTGGGTGGGCTGTTTGGGGGAAATTATGTTACTTTGATACCACGTTGGGGGATAATGACATGTAAATGTTGTAATTCCATTTGTTAATGATTATATTCTATTTGCATCTCATTCTCCATGGATTGCTTGTTGATTTGTGTGTGAAATCACTTAGGAATTTAGGCAAATTACTTATATGTGTGAATTTTGGGATTTGCCCCTAGGTCCAATTCTTGGATCCCTAGGTTTCCTCCCATCTTACTACATACTAATCAATCTCCCTAAACCTAAGTGAGACATCTAAGTAGCTAGATTAGGTAATTCTAGTGCAATTAGCATGGAGCCTTCTCAAGGCTAGAATGTGGGGGAATTGGGGTCCAAAACCCTAATTTCACCCCATTACTACCATCGGTCCCTAATTGCCCTAGGAATGTCTAATCTAGAAACCTAGACTTGATTAGACTCTAATTGGATTAAACCTAACCCCTAACCCAATTGAGCCTCGTAAGGGTAGTAGGGGGTGTTAGGGACTAGTTCCCCTATACATAACCTAGCATATCCATGGCCAGTTAGTAGCTTAGGTTAATTCATTAGACTCTAACTTGTTGTTTGGTTTGGGTATTCTAAATGGAATCATAATGTTCATATGTCACCCCCCTACTTAAGTGATAAGTTCATACCCCTAAACAGCCCACACTTATCTTCATTGCTTAAAACCCTAGTTTTGTGCTTGCTTAGCTTAATTATCTCTTTCCTTACTTAGTTAGCTTCCTACTTTGTTATTTCCTTGTTCATGTTAGTCTAGTTCTTTAATTGCTCTTTTTCTTCTCTCTTGCTTGCCTTAGTGTAATTTGCCTTTTCATACCTAGCTTAATCCTTTCTTGCTTGTCTAGCCTTAATCTAGTCTAGGGTTAACGTAGATTTCATTCTTTCCTTTAATTGCTTTCTTATTCATCCTTAGTTAACAATCAAAATCATCTTTAAACCCTTAACCCTAGTCTCCGCAGTAGGAACCTAGCCAAACTAACCTAGTTCTAGTGCCCCCTCTTTTCCCTGTGAATCGACCTTATACTTGCCACCTTCCTATACTACGACACGACCCCGTGCGCTTGCGGATGTAGTGTTTTAGCAGACGTAGGTAGCTAGTTTAGGTTTATAAATTTTGAAAGCACAATCCCATCTCGTGCGTTCCGACCTCATGGGGTGCATCTAGTCAAGTCAAATCGTCTAGTGTGTTGCACCACTAGCGGAATCGCACCAAGCTTTCTGGCGCCGTTGTCGGGGATTAGAGGCGTTCGGCCTAGCTAGTTAGTTTTGCTTTGACTTTTCCTATTGCCCTCATCATTGCTATTCTTTATTCATTACTCTTTGTGTATATTGGTTTACTAACTTGCTTTCTTTTGTTTGGTTGTGCCTTGTGCATGTGACAAGCCACTCAGAGAATACAAGATGGAAGGCCAAAATGCACAAACTCATCCACCTCCTCCACCACCCTACCTCCAAGGCTATCCTAAGCCTTACACACCTCCACCACCTCCATTGCCGCAACCTTCCCACCACTTCACTTTCCAACCTCAATTCCCTCCTCCACTACCCTACCTCCAAGGCTATCCTAAGCTTTACACACTACCACCACCTCCATTGCCACAACCATCCTACTAGTTCACCTTCCAACCTTAATGCCCTCCTCCACCTAAAGTCCAACGGCCATCAACACCGATGCCACCACCACAACTATCACATGCTCCCCCTACTTCCCATGAGCAAATGGATATGATTGAGACCCCTCTCTTTGGTGCCTATGAAGACCCATTCCTCAAGAGAGAGAAAACCTATGGCATGAGATTTCTGAAGGTCTTAAGGCTGATTAAGATCTATGATGATGATCCCCAAGGAGAGAGAATTTCCGAAAAAGACTTACGAAGCTCGCATGACCCTTGGGAGGAAGATCAATCAAGGAAAGTATTTGAGAGGATTTCTTATGATGGGAGTGAAAACATTTTGTTTTTGGACCATGGTTGATGGTGAAAGAACAATAAGCCTAGCTGAAGGCATGGAACTTAGCAATTGTGGGAGGCAACCCACACAGGTTTGGGAAATTTTGACCCAACCTTCACTTTTTGATACAATTGCTTTGTTTTTACACTTTCCAAGAAAACACACACACACTTGTGTTTAATAATTTTTGTCTAGTTTTACGATGTGCAGGTGGTAACATGGTGAAATGAAGGAAATATGAGTACAATTGAGAGAAGGATTCAAAGAAAAATCACTTTGGGTCAAGTTTTTAAGTGTTTGATGTTCCTCATTTTTAGAGTAGCGGCTACAGGGACCACCACGGCCGTGGCACATCAATACAACTGTGGTCATTTGCATGAAAAACACACCAAGTCCCTGTATTCAGAAGCAAAATTGAGAAAAGATGCCAAAGGACTGCACCACGGCCGTGCCAGGCAGCACGGTCGTGCAACTTGAAGCCACCACGGCCGTGCTACGTAGCACGGCCGTGCTGTAGACCAATTTCAGCCACTGAAGGTAGATTAGTGCGGCATCTACTACGCATATCCTCCACCACAGGGAGGAATACTGCCAGAGCCTCGAGAGAGCCATGATCGTCTACCCTATCATCCTAAACTCTAGGATCATGTTAAGGACATCATGATTCAAAAGTTTGGGGTGGTAGGGCAGGTATGCCCTAGTTTCACTTTACATTTCACCTACCACATCCACTCTTGTTTTATTGTTTTTGCTATCTATCTTAGTCATCTTTACTGCTTTGCATACTTGCATGTCATGTAGTTTACTTTCTTGCAATTTTTGCATAATTTTCAAAAAAATTTGCTCTTCTTGCCATGCATTGCATATCATGTAGATTTTTGGTAATTTTTGCATGTTTTAGCTATGATTTGCTTGTTTACTACTTTTAGTTCAATAATATAGAGTTTAGATGTGATTGAAAGCAACTTGGCACTATTTTGGCCAATTTTGCCCAAATTTGAGATTTCTGGTCTAAAAAGTGTATTTTGACCCAATCTCTACTATTTTGAGTAAAAATGATGACCTTTGACAAATGCAAGCGACTTATCATTGTTTATTTCTAAATGGTATCAATTCTTGACTATTTACATGTGCATCACCTCTCTTATGATTGTGAATGATTTGGTTGAATTATGAAGTTGAGCAAGCTTTTAACGCTTAGTGTTTGTAGAATCACTTGATTGATATATCAATTTGATCTTGTTCATTCATGTGGTGTGATATCTAGGATGAAGTATTGGATTAATTTTCATGCAGGACGTCTTATGTGGAGAATCATACCTATGACCCCCCTTTGACTCGACTTTTCTCTCACCATCTTCTTACCCCTCCGCCTCATTAAAGGATGCCAAAGTGCACATATCAGTCGTGGCCACCTCCAAAAGTTTGGGGTGGACACATATCTACCTCCCCGCTTCACTCTTTCCACCATATGGCTTATCTACACCAAGGGCAAGAAAGAAAAGAAAAGAAAAAGAAAAGCAAAAACAAAATAAAAGGATGCTCCTGTTTAAGAGCATTCAAATAAAGAAAAGATGAGTGTGTAGAAGCACTCCAAGAAGCTTACCACAACCCTTTCTTCCACTTTCATACCCATCGAGCTAGGAAACATCAAACCTAGCTGATTTTGCCCTTTTTCACAACCACGTGGGTCATTTGGCATGATTCGAAGCATAAGATTAAAAGTACGAAGGTCAAACAACACTCCTAGTCATCTTGGATTAACGCCATTATGAAATGGTCCACCCAGAACTACATGAAAGAAATATGGATATCTTGTGTATTCTAAGCACTATATTTGAAGTTCATATGCTTTGTGCTCTTTTCATGATTGGTTTGTGAAAGTAAGAGAGGAGAGAGGTGGAATGCATGTACTTAGTCATCTTTGAGCCCATTCAGCAATAATCACCTTTTACATTGCATTTGTCATGTCTTGAATGTGAAAAGTTTGTAGAGAGATTGAGTTGGAGCATACTTGAGGACAAGTATGTTTCAAGTCTGGGGTGGTGATTCAGCCCTATTTTAGGGCTTTATCTTGTGTCATTTTGCATTTCAGCCACATCTATACTTGTTAGATTACATGTTATTTCCCCCAATATGCTTTTTTATATCAAATGCACTTATGGAGGCTTTTTGCATGTTTTATAGGTACTTTATCCACTACTTGATGGCATGGAAAGAGGATGGTCCAGTCTAGGGTTTCCTCAGGCTTGGAGGAGCTCAAAAGGAGGCCAAAACCACTTCCAACCTACCCCAAGTGGTCAAAGAAAGTTTTGAAGCAATACCCACCATGGATGATCAAGTTCAAGGCTCAAATGCATGGGAGAGACACCACCACGACCGTGGTGAGCCCCCACGGCCGTGGTGGACATGCCCCAAGTACAAAAAATCAGTAAATCTCCCAAAAATCGATGAAAATGGCCAAAACGACCATGGTGATCAACATGCCCGTGGCCATAGGTGTCCACCACGACCGTGGTGACCCCCACGGCTGTGGCCATCCATGCACACCTCCCTGTGATCTCCACATTCTAATAAACCCATGACCGTTCCCATCCACCACGGCCGTGGTCTACCCTACCCACCACGACCGTGGTGACCCACCATGGCCGTGCTACTCACAAAATCCACCTAGTTTTCACTACTTTCCCTATTTTGCCCCTAACTTAACCCTAGACCACCTAGATCCCTATATAAGCCCTAGTGGCGGCTGGGGGTCATAGGTTGGCTGCTTAGAACCTCATTTTCTCCCCCTTGTCACCTCCACTCCATTCCACTTCACCTCCACCTCAAATCCACTCCATTTCACCATTTCCACCACATAACCCCCCATATCTAAGCCTTCCATCCACTTCCTTTCATCATTCCACATCATTTCATCCTTGGAGGAGGGAGGAGGACATCCTGCAGCTTCTGGAGAGGAGGACTTCTTCATCTACACCGAGATTCATGGCTTCTTCTACCTCTTTCTCCTTTCTTTTTGTATTTTCCATTTCTATGAGTAGCTAGTCCCCTTGGGTGGGCTGTTTGGGGGAAATTATGTTACTTTAATACCATGTTGGGGGATAATGACATGTAAATATTGTAATTCCATTTTTTAATGATTATTTTCTATTTGCATCTCATTCTCCATGGATTGCTTGTTGATTTGTGTGTGAAATCACTTAGGAATTTAGGCAAATTGCTTATATGTGTGAATTTTGGGATTTGCCCCTAGGTCCAATTCTTGGATCCCTAGGTTGCCTCCCATCTTCCTACATCCTAATCAATCTCCCTAAACCTAAGTGAGAGATCTAAGTAGCTAGATTAGGTAATTCTAGTACAATTAGCATGGAGCCTTCTCAAGGCTAGAATGTGGGGGAATTGGGGTCCAAAACCCTAATTTCACCCCCATTACTACCATCGGTCCCTAATTGCCCTAGGAATGTCTAATCTAGAAACCTAGACTTGATTAGACTCTAATTGGATTGAACCTAACCCCTAACCCAATTGAGCCTCGTAAGGGTAGTAGGGGGTGTTAGGGACTAGTTCCCCTATACACAACCTAGCATATCCATGGCCAGTTAGTAGCTTAGGTTAATTCATTAGACTCTAACTTGTTGTTTGGTTTGGGTAATCTAAATGGAATCATAATGTTCATATGTCGCCCCCCAACTTAAGTGACAAGTTCATACCCCTAAACAGCCCACACTTCTCTTCATTGCTTAAAACCCTAGTTTTGTGCTTGCTTAGCTTAATTAGCTCTTTCCTTACTTAGTTAGCTTCCTGCTTTGTTATTGCCTTGTTCATGTTAGTCTAGTTCTTTAATTGATCTTTTGCTTCTCTCTTTCTTGCCTTAGTGTAATTTGCCTTTTCATACCTAGCTTAATCCTTTCTTGCTTGTCTAGCCTTAATATAGTCTAGGGTTAACGTAGATTTCATTCTTGCCTTTAATTGCTTGCTTGTTCATCCTTAGTTAACAATCAAAATCACCTTTAAACCCTTAACCCTAGTCTCCGTAGTAGGAACCTAGCCAAACTAACCTAGCTCTAGTACCCCCTCTTTTCCCTGTGAATCGACCCTATACTTGCCACCTTCCTATACTACGACACGACCCCGTGCGCTTGCGGGTGTAGTGTTTTAGTAGACGTAGGTAACTAGTTTAGGTTTATAAATTTCGAAAGCAAACCCCCATCCACCGTGCATTCCGACCTCGTGGGGTGCATCTATTCAATCGAGTAGTGTGTTAACACCACTAGCGGAATCGCACCAATGTGATTTCCTTGTACTTGATTGAAAGTGAGAACATAAGCCAACACTAAACATTATGTCAAGTCTAGAGGTAGTAAAATAAAGTAAACTTCCAATCATACCTCTGTAGAGCTTCTCATCTACCTTTTCTCCTTGCTCATCTTTGTCAAGCTTGGAGGTGTTTGACATGGGGGTGTCCATTGGCTTGGTGTTCTCCATCCCAAAGTTCTTAAGTAGTTCACTGGTGTAATTACCTTGGTTGATTAAGTTCCCATCTTTTGTTTGTTTGATTTAAAATCCAAGGAAGAAAGCAATATCCCCCATCATTCTCATCTTGAACTCACTCTTCATAAGAGCACTACACTCCTTGCAAAGATCAAAATCAGTCCCACCAAAGATAATGTCATCAACATAAATTTGAATAATAAATAAATAACTAGAAGTGTGTTTAAAAACAAGGAGGAATCAAATTTGCCCATGATATAGGGATTGTCTTGCAAAACATTCTTTAGTTTCTCATACCAAGCTCTAGGTGTTTGTTTGAATATATATATATATATATATATATACACACAGATAAACATGGTTAGGCAATTTATCATGTTCAAATCCTGGAAGTTGAGCAACAAATACTTCCTCCTAAATTGTACCATTCAAAAATGCAATTTTAATATCCATTTGATAAAGAAAAAAATTCTTGTGACTAGAAAAAGCAAGCAACATTCTAATTGACACAAGTCTAGCTATAGGTGCATATGTTTCATCAAAATCAATACCTTCTTGCTTGTTGTAGCCTTGGGAAACTAACCTCACTTTGTTTTTTTTTACCACTTTTCCACTTTCATCAAGCTTGTTATGGTAGACCCACTTTGTGCCAATGATCTTTTTATCACTTGGTCTTGGCACAAGAGTCCACACTTTGTTCTTCTCAAATTGTTCCAACTCTTCTTGCATGGCTATGATCAATTCACCATCCTTGAGAGCTTCTTTGACATCTTTTGGCTCATGTTGAGAGTTGAAGTCGTTGTCGACTTGTTCTTTGTTGTAGGGAGCTCACGTCTTCACCCTTTCAAAGGGATAACCTATCATGAGCTCTTTTGGATGATGCTTTGCAAATTGGGGAGTTAGATCCTTCTTTTCTTCTTGTTTCTCTTCTTCATCAACTAACACCTCTTTTCCTTTATCAACAATGTTGAGATATTTCAAGTGAGTGATCACCTCATCTTTGTTGTTGTCACCAAATGTAACTGACTATCCTTTCTTCTTTTTGAATTGATTGAAGAGGATGATTTCACCTGTCATATGCTTTGAGCAACTACTATCAACAATCCATTTTCCTTTTACCTACAAGAAATGAAGATGTCTGTGCCCAATATGATGTTAGCTTGGGGACCCATTTCATCTTCAGGTTGCTCCCCTTCTCTATATAAAGACAATAAGTAGAGTAATGGTCATCACTATTGCAATGCACACAAACCATAGGGTTCATAGAGCCAGAAGACTCTCCATGGAAGATAGGAGGTCTCTTTCTTTTTTTATTACCCTTTCCCTTGCTCTTTCTCTTTAGATCTCCCCCTACATATACCAAACCACTAGTACCAACTTGTTTGGTAGAGTGATCTAGAACTTCATTGAGGGACTTTTTCCCTTTAAGGAATTTCTACAAGGAAGCTCTAAGTTTGTGATTATCATCACTAAGGGTCATGATAGTAGAGGATAATCTAGCAAGATTATCTTACAGAGGGATTCAGTAAGATAAGAATTTTTTTCTAAAGTAAGACTAGCAACTTCATGACTAGGAAATAAGGGTCTAGAAAGAAACATCGTTGATTTGAGCAAGCAATCTAGTATTTTTAGTTCTAAGCATAACAATCTCATCAAGATAAATTCTATTCTCATCCTTAATAGCATCACAAGCAAGCTTAAGATCATCATTTTTATTTATATGTAAAGCAAGCTCATCTACTCGGGCTTGGCTTTCTTCCATAAGACTATTGATGTTCTTAAGGTAGATTCCATTCTCCACTTCAATTGCATTGTGCTGGAGCTCAAGATCAAGAAACTGACCTTGCAAGGAATCAGTGATATCAAGATGCAACTTGTCATTTTTATCAAGAATATCAATTTTAACGCACTAATCATCTATGATCTTCCCTAACCTCTTCTTTGTAGATTTTAATTCGGAATAAAAGGAACTAGAAGCATTTAACATATTAATAAGAGTTTCTTTGGATAACTCATGCAATCTTACCTTATTTACCTCACTTACCTCACCAATGTCTTCACTTATAGAGGCCATGAGTACTGATGGAATTCACCTTCATAGGAGATTGCATCACTAGAGGTGAATTCGTCCCAAGCCGGATGAGTTACATGCTTGCGTCTTCTCTTCTTATTATCCTTCTTCTTGTACTTGTCATCCTTCTTGAACTCATTCCTCTTCTTGTAGCTACTCTTATGTAGGCCTTCTTTTCCTTGGGGAATTCATTCTTGTAGTTCCCCATTGACCACATCCATAGCGTCTAGGAGTAGAATATGAGGAATACTTTCCCTTGAAGTACTTTCCCTTTGAGTATTTTGCTTCATGATCACTAGGGCCATCAACTTCACTTCAAGATGGAGGAGAGGACCGGAAAGAAAGTTGTTGTTAGAGAATCATTGCCTCCACTTGAGCTTTGATATCCTTGTCTTTGATCTTCTTTTATTCCTTCTCCTCTTGCTTGCCATCTTCTTCTTGCTTGTCTAATCTTGGCTCATGAGCTTGAAGGTTGCCAATGAGCTCCTTTGTGGCCAAGCCACCAAGCTTTTAACTTCTTCAATGGAAGTCACCTTGGGTTTCCATATCTTATGAAGATACCTTAGGATCTTGGAGTTGATAGTCCCTCTATCCAAGGTGTGGACCAAAGTAGCAAGCCCATTGATGATGGCGTTAAGCCTTGTGTACATCTCGGCTACTCTTTCATTCTTACCCATCTTGAAATTTTTAAGCAGTCCATTAATCATGTAGATATTTGACTCTTTGACTTGTTGTGTTCCTTCATAGGTGATGCACAACTTGTTCCAAATCTCATGGACTGTGTCCCAAGATGAGATCTGGTTGAAATCAGAGGGAGTGGGGGAAACATAGATGATTCTTATTGCCTTGGCATTGACTTGTGCCTTCTTGAGTATAGCTTCATCCCAAGTAGCTACATCACCTGTCGACTCTTTGTATGGAAGAATCATCACCTTCCACATGTTTTAGTTCATCCCTTGAAGGTCGAACTGCATCTGTCATTTCCAATAGATGAGTTTGGTGTCGTTGAAGATTGGGGATCTCATGGAGAAGTTTCCTTCTAGGTTGAGGGACTCAAGTAAGTGTCCCATCTTCTTATCTCATGGGATATGTGTTGGAGAAGACAATGGCTCTGATACCACTTGTTGGATCAAAGGGAACTAGAGGGTGGTGAATAGAGATAAAAACACTTGCGCAAAAATCATTAGACCTTCAAGTTACTTCAACTAGGCACAATTACAAATAGTGAATTTGATGGCAATCTAAACATACATAGCAAGGATGAGAGAGATTGAAACAAGTACTTTAACAAGCTGTTTAGAGTGGTTGCACTCTCCAAACTAGGAGAGAGTTAGTCCACTACCTAGAGAGATCAAGCCCCATGATTTTGCAACCTATGTATACATATACTCCATTATAAGACATACAATATGACCTTCCTTTTCTGGGACAAGGAACCCAGCTTCCCTTTGAGGTCAAGGGATCCAATAACATTACACCCAAGGTCTCACCTATCCAGATCTAGAGTCTTCTACGCCACTAAGGTTTTAGCCACTCTTGCAAGCAGTAGGACACCTTTAGCAAGGAGATGCCCTCTTTCTAACAAGTCTTCTGTCTTGAAGGATTTACCCACTCAACTTATAGATCTTTAGCCTTGTCCTCCTCCTTCACTCGTAGAAGCTTTTTGCACCTTCATCTACACCTTGAAGAAGCTAGCACCTTCTCCTTCACTTTGATAAGCTTTCACCAAAATGATCTTGAAGCAAGGAGTCAGGAAAAGAGAAGCTTTGAGAGATTTACAAGTATACAATGAAGTAGCTCTCTCACATAGATCATATCTTACTCATATGGACAAATTAAAGTGTAATAAAGAGAGAGTAAGGGTCTCAAGTGGACTTGATGCACTCAACTATAGCAAGGATCTTTTTTATCATGAAGGAGAAACCTTGGAATATACTCCAAGTGGTCCTATTTATATTTGAGGGTGTTCACTAGAGGGTAGGAACACTTAAGACTATTTTCTAGCCGTTTGGGGGGTTGCAACATGTATAATTTTGAGTTTTGCAATACTCCAACATTTAGAATCACTTTTTCTGTGCTTTACATACAATGTAGTTGGTCGAGTTTTCATAAAGGTAACTCGATCGATTGCACTATGTGCCAAAGACAATTTGAAGCATCAGTCGATTTTGTCATGTGTGCAACTCGACCGATCGCTTAAAATGAGTTTTGTTCAGTGCATGGATTGGTGGATTTCTATGAATGTGAAACTCGACCAAACCAAAGAATTATCAAAATCCATCACGAGGTCAGTCGAGTTTGTATCTCAACTGATAAACAACATGTAATTAATTTTGGAAAAATACTTTTGAGTGATCAAATGTTTGAATTAAGGGTTCCTAATTTTTTCTCATCTTAGTCACAAGTCATATCATCAATACAAATGATTACAAAAATATTCTAAGGTGAATTGAAGCATTTTACACAAAATTACATTTGCATTGCTTTTGACTTGAACTAGAACAAGCTAGGGCTTGATAGATTTGATCCTTTTCATGTACCTAATACCTAAAATCAATCCCAAACAAACATATTTGATACATATGAATGGAATGGTTGAGTCATTACCTAACTTTGCATGCAAGTGATCCTATTTCACCTTTTTTTCTCTCTTCTCCTTAGAGCACATCCTTTGTGTTCTTGGAGGTGAAGGTGGTTATTGATCTTGGAAGGTTGTTGAACCCCTTTGCATGTTGATCTAGCATTTGGAGCAACCCTTTCTTTGGTGTTCCTTGGTTTTCATAAGTGATCTACCCTTCTTGATCTTCTTTTTCTTGCTACCCTACCGTACTTCTACCTTATTCATGGACGAACCAATGGGTCTCTATGGTGGTTCTTCAGTTGATCTTGAGTAACTTCTCTCTTCTTGGCCAAATTCATGGTTCTCCATGGTGGTGTTAAAGTCGGATTGAAGATCTCCTCTCTTTCTTTTTGATTCGGTCTAGGGTTTTTGCCCTCTTTCTTGTGCTCTGATAACCTAGGGTTTGTTCTTCCTTCTTTGAGGTGGTTCTAGCTTGGCTGAAGTGGTGATCAAGCTAGGATTTTCTCTCTTCTTTAGAGATTCCTTGTTGTTGGAGTTGTTTCTTCACATCCAATGTGAGTTATATAACTTTCTCCTTGATTATTGTTGCACTTAATTTTGCATGCAAATAACCTATCTCTAAAACATGGTTCTAAGTAGAATGATGATGATATCTTGAGATATGGTTTATGTTTCTTGGTGATTCTTGAGTAGGTAAACCCCTTTTTACCAAACCCTTATCTGATGCACATTTATCTTGTTGATGATGGAGGTGTTGATCCTTACATGCATGTGCTAGAGGTTGGTTTCCTTCCTCATAATCGTGGTTTTTTTTCTTGGTGATGAAGGTTTTGAATACATGGATGATTGTAGAAATGTTGCTGTTCTCTCTTTCTTCGATTTCCTCTCATGATGATGGTTGATTTAGGGTTTTGGAGTTGCTTTCCTTCTTCAGGTTTTTCATTTTAGTTATTTCAGTTTCACGATGATAATCAACCTGTTTTGATCTTGTGTTGGTTGTGGTTTTCTTTTTAATGATGTTTACCATTATATGATCATGTGGTCGATAGCTTCTAAGGATTTTTGGGTCGCTAAGTATGGATCTCCTTCAATGGTCTTTAAAGTGATTATCTTCTTCGATCGATGAATTTTACACAATCTTCTTTGGTCGCCAGGACTTCACTCATGTGGTTGTTGATGTTTGGATTCTCTTTGATCGATTAGATGTGAAAGATCTAGAGGGGGGTGAATAGAGATTTTGGTACTTTAAAATTTAATTAAGAATTTAATGCAAAGAAGGAGGAGGAAATAAGGAAGACACTTCAATTTAGAGTGGTTCCAACCTTTGAATCAAAAGTTGTCAATCCACTACCCAATTGTTTCCAATTGGGATTTTAAAAGTGTTTTATTTTTTTAACCTCACAAGGATGTTACAACAAAATACAACCACCTTCCACTTGAAGTAGCCTTCACCTTGAAGTATCCTCTACCTCCTTGAAGCAGCCTTCTTGAAGTAACCTCAAGAAACCTTGGAGCAACCTTTACCACCTTGATGTAGCTCCACCACCTTGAGAGAGACTTCACCTAGAAGTAGATCCAAACTCCTTTTAAGAAGCCTTCTTGAAGTAACCTTAAATCACACCTTGGAGAAACCTTCACCTCCTTGAAGTAGCTCTACCACCTTGAGATAGCCTTCACCTACAAGTAGCTCCAACATCCTTTGAAGCAGCCTTCTTGAAGTAACCTCAATCACACCTTGGAGCATCCTTCACATCCTTGAAGTATCTCTAATAAACCTCCTTTCAACATCCTCCGAACCTAGGAGTAGTTAAGGAGAACAAGGCACAATGCAAAAGAAATAGATTGGAAGAAATAAATACTTAACCAATGAAGTACAACGCCTTGATTCCTATATCAAGCATTAAGACCTACTATCCACTTAAGATGGACATTGTTATGTGGTGTCTAGGATATAGTAGCTATAGGAAAACTTTGGAGTACAATGAAGAAGATAACAAGTGATTCTCAGCTTTGTTGCTCTCTAGAATGGATGCCCAAGTGTAGCTCACGTATTGTGTATTTACAAGTGATGATATGGGTGTCCTAAGGCCTCTCCTATTTATAGGAATGGTTTACATGTGATTAGGGACGTTGTAGTGAATGACTATAGTGTTCTTAGTGCTTAACTAGCAATTAAGTAGAAAGTAATTGGGTTGTAATGGCTAAAATATTTGTTAAATGTGAAGTTTCCAGAACTTTTCTCAGTTGACAATATTGTGGAGCTGACTCTAATGGATATATGTCTGTCTCTCTCTTGCTTAAACCTATAACAAGTGACATATCTTAGTTGACAATATTGTCGACTGAAATTGACTCAAAATTAAAGATTTTCAAAGTTACTTCTTGGTTGGCTGAGTCTTTGACCAAGTGATTCTTGGTCAACAATTTTATCAATCGAGAAGGACTTTTTGCAAGGATTTATAATGTATGTGAGGTCCTATTGATGAATCATATGAAACCTATCAACCATAAAGTCTTCATGTAAGTGTAAGATAGGGTTTTGGGTGAATAGGGAAAATCTAACGCTTGATTTTACATGACTTCTAGGTACTTGTATATTATATACTTGTACAAGTTCTTACATTGAGTACAATCGTGAAAATATTAAACATTTAAGCACATTGATCTTTAACTATCATCTTAGTATTATATCCACATCTTATTGAACCCTTAAATAGTCAAGTAGCATGTTAGATTCATAAGAATGAAATGTTTGTCATCATCAAAACAAAGGGTATGCTAATGTCCAATTTAGCCAACAATCTCCCCCTTTTTGAAGATGATAAACATTCCTAAAATATAAACAAAATATTTGAAATGAAATGGGTTTCATATATGTGACATATCTAAGATTAATAATTCCTTGGATCTCATAAAATGTATGTCAATATGCTTAAGGAGATATGGAAAATGATATCCATCTTTAAGGCAATTTAACATCAATCAATGTCAAGCCAAGAGATCATGAAACTCATGAGAATATTTTACTTTATTTTTATTTATTTTATTTCTCCCCCTTTATAATTTCAAAAAGATAATCATATGTGTAAATCAATAAGACTACCCCTTAATTGTTTACTTCAAAAACAATATCAAATTTAGCCACAATTTAATAATGAATAGTAATTTCTCAACCATTTACAAGGGATGTTAGGTTCTGAAATGATATGAGATTCCTTAAGGTTCATGGTGGGATCAATAAATGTATTTATATGTTAATTTCTCAACCATTTACAAGGGATGTTAATCTTTGAAATGATATGAGATTCCTTTAGGCTCACAATGGGATCAATAAATGTATCTCTAACCAATTATAAGGGATGTTAAGCCCATATTGGTATAGAGAATCCAATTAATATCAAGATAAAAAAGATATGCACATTGTATCCAAGAACTTTGTGAGATCCCTCATAATATCATAAAAAAGTGAGAGAAAAAATTTTAGTGTATTCCAAATCATAACTATATTTAAAATCAATTGATCAAGTAAGACTATTAGTCAATTTTTATGATTTTTAAGCGATCTTGTTTCTCGAACTATTTTGATTTAGAAATTTCTCTGATTTGAAGTTTTTAACCTGATGAGAAAATTACATATTTAACATACCAATGATGGATGCAAGAAAATGATTTGATTAAGAAATAAGCATTTTTGTCAGGCTTATTTTTGGTCGACCATGATTTCAACCGGGGGGGGAGGGGGCTCGATCGGACTCCTAGTCAGTCGAGAGGCAGTTTTGTAGAACTTGCAGCTTATTTAGAATGACCCATGATATAATATTTTCTTCTATATTAGCCTAATTAACCAATTCAACATTCTTTTTGTTTACATATTCAATATTATTTCAAGTCATGAGTTTAAGCATTTATGATTCTATTAAGAAAATAATTTTTTTAATCCATTTGAAGATTTTGAAATCCTTATGAGTGATTGGAGTAAAATAACATATGAATGGCCTCAAATCTATCCATAGATACATAAGTCATATTAAAATCTATTTTCTCACATTATATCCTATATTTATTGCACCCATTTAGTTCTAATGAATGTTTTTCTTTCCAGTCTAGGAATTGAATCTAATGCATTATTCTTGGTAACTAATTGTCCAATAATCAAATATTTTAGGAGATATGACTAAGTTTTGAGTTTGTTGGATATAATCATCATTTATTCCTCATTTCTATTATATATATACTTATAAATCCTAGTTTCTTTGCAAGTTATTGAATTGTAACGTCCCCAGATTCTACCGTCTCAAGACTTAGAAGGCCTGAAAGGACAAATATGAAAACATTAAGCAATTGTGTCACAGTAAGTTGCAGAAGTAATATGTGCATACATGAACATGCAAATATAGTCATACACCATAACATTCTCAACATTCAACATGTGTATATTACAAAATGAGTTATTATTACACTATTTACAATTACATATTGAATGAAAATTCTACAATCTATGAACATATATGCTAACTAGGATCTACACAATAGGTACAACCTGAACACTGCTCACTTCCTATCTTTTCTCCCATGCTTGCTTTGAACCTAGAAAATATGTGAAATCAACAAATCAACATAAAGTTGGTATATGGTTGAAAAAGATATAGATATTGTGTTGTCATACTTAAAATAATTGACAAATGAAGAAAATAAAAGGAAAACATTAATTAAGGCAGAGAACCAGGTAAAGCCAAGTTATTAATCATATTTCAATGAATATGCATTACTATTATGGACTATGCACATAATCACATATATTATTGGGACCATTCCCCGTGTACATGTACTCTAGGGATCTCCCTGTATACCATATACTCTAGGGAGGTGCTAGTCAAAATGAATACTTTCCCTCTCTAATAGGGAGATCAATGAACACCATCAGCAACTACATTTCATTTTCTTTCTTTAATGTTCTTAGTGTTCAAGGAGGAGATGTACCATAACATACATACATTTAAGGAAGTTTATGCAAATAGTAAAAGCAAGTATTCATATTTATATCATAAAAAAAACTAGTCATATAGTTATATCCACGTACCTGAGTTCAAATATTTCTCAATGCACCCTTGATCACCTAGTAATCTAGTAACCACCTATTTAATAACAAGTATTCATCACTAATACAAGTTTTACAATTATTAATGGTATTTAGGTCCATATTAGGGTTTAAGTAAACCTAGGTTCAAATTGACCTACACTTATGTGTGATATTTTTCTACTAATTAGGGGATCATAATAAGGATCTAGTCTAATTTGTATAATTTTCTGATGCTTGATCTATTTTATAGATTTAAAATGAGGTCTAAAGCATTTAATTATGCATTAATTAGGAAAAGTTTAATATGCATCAATAATACTAAGATGTAAGTCTACATATAGTCTCTAAACAATATTGAGCTCAATAGGATTTTTTTGGGATTTTATATCAACTGGATGGTATTTATTCTAATTATATGAAGCCCATAAAAGAGTATTATAAAATAAGATAAATATTACCAACAAATATGTCTTAAAAGTCTTATCTATAGGTTTCATAAGAAAGAGGACACTTTTCTTAGTCCAGGGGTATTTTGTGCAAATTATTTGGATACTGGAGCTATTTCTAATGCATTTTCTAAATTTGTATATGGTTCTGATGATTGAAATTGACATTTACTTTTAGGGTTTTACAGTGGTCGTTGGATCTAGGGCATGGTTTCTCATATGCCCACCACATTACTCAATAGGGACACAGTTCAACATGGGTTTACTCCTGGACCAGGTGGTTCCCTTGAATTGACGCATGCCGACCAAAGAGTTGGATCACTCTCTCTTTCTCTCTCCTCATGATATTTGTGTTGTGATCCCTCCTCTACTACTCCTTCCCCTGACAGGCATAGTGTCATAGTCAAAAATCACAGGAGAGCATGGCCTCATTGTCACTAATTAGTCCACGAGCTTTGTAGTTGGGTGTCACCATGAGTGAAGTAGACGGTGAGGATTCACAACGTCTTGCCCTCCTTTGTCTTCCCTCATGTTCTCATCAAAGGGTTCATATCAGTAGGCTCTATTCCCCTACAAGTGTGAGCGTCGTCACACTAGAAGGATGTCAACATGGCCTTTCTCCTACTTCATCCCTCCTCATTTCCTTTCAGGGGTGCCATCACCTTCGACAGTGGATAAGAGGATTGCCATGATTGGTCTACTAGATGTTTGGGGATCTGCGGCCACCTTCTCCACAAATCCTTGGCTGGCAGGTTGTTGGGATTGGGTTTTTCCATCTCACAACCCAAAACTCAAGCTTGATGTATAGATAAGATTTTGGATGTCATCACGTACTTACTTGCCTTGACCCTGGGTTGGTGGTGAGTGATGTAGGAGCACTCAGACCAAGCTCGCCTTCCCCGGCGGTTGTGTTGGCATCTATAGCCCAAAATATCTATTACCATGGTTACACAACTGATTAGATGGTGCCAAGTGTCGTCCTTATCAGATGCTCAGGACCCCAACTAGTAGTCTTCCTTGTTGTGCCCTAGGACCTCATTGCCAATGGTTGCTACCATTAAGGAGGCATGAAGAAAAATCTTCCCAACTTGTCTTGCAACTGGGGCAAGGGAGAGGAAGATGATGACCTACCTAACTCCAACCTCACATTCAACATGATGGTTTTGGGTGGTTACGACCAAAATGCATTTGGCTTCTCCTCCCTAGTGGAGTGTGATCCATTTGAGTAGGGTTTCACCGCTCTAAATCTTCCATTTCCCATTGAGTTTTTCTTCTACTTCTTGAGTCTTACTATGTTGACGGATTGCGGTGGAGATATAGGAGGCTGATCTCCCTCGAAACCAAACAAAAGAGTCCGCAAGGTTTTTGATCAACTTCCCCAGATAAATTAGATTCACTACTGTGAAATAAACTCCTAGTCTAGTGTGCTTCATAGCCAACAAATGATCTCTCCCTTGATGTCTTCTATTCCCAACTTCTTGGATCTCAAATACGAATTCAAGGTCGTTAGATCCAAAACTACAGCTAGAGGGAGTCTAATTTGCCATACAAAGTCGCAACTAAAATAAGGGATAGGTCAGCGGGACATCACAATGTCACAGATACTAGATATTTTATAATCAAATTAGGTCCATGAAATTTTAATGATTTATAGAAAAATTAATTGTCAATAGCTCGATATAAATGTCATCAAATTTAAACCATTTTCTCTTCACAATGTACCATAGATTTATACCAAATTTGACACAACAATCCCAACAATTGATCATTAAACATAATTTCCTCCAATTTTCTCATAAATAATTGTGTAAACTGTGAATGCAAATTAATGAATCATCAAATCTTGGCCTCATAAGCACCCAAATCAATTAATCAAACATATCCATCATATATGAACTCAATTAGTTGTCATCACCATCAATTGTATCTCTAATCATACTTTTTGGGTGTAGTTATTCTGAGTTGACTAACCAGGTCGCAATTTGGGTTCAACTATATACAAGTATCATTGGCCTCAAAGTCCTATTTTTTATATCAATCTCCTAAAATCGTGGTCATCACAAGAATATTCCAAGATAAAGCCCTTTTTGTATTTTAAGATCAAATTCATTTTTTGTTGAAGGGAAGACAACATTCTTTACCACATATAGATCATATTCAATTGAGTCGTAGCGATGCAAAGTTTTAATTTTGGAAAGAGATCTTACTTTTGCTTGCCTGGAATACACAAATCTCAAATTTATCAAAAGAAAGTTTAGGTAATGATCATATTCTGGGAAACTTTCTTGCATGAATAGTCTTTCCATGCCATAAACAATACATTCTTTTGGAGATAGTTTCCATATAGTTAAGAGATTTTCAATTATTTTTCCTTTATCAACAACTTTGATGTTTTCCTATGAATCATAACCATTGTCATAGAACTTATGATGTAGTTCCTTGACAAATAGAACAATTAAAATTTGAACTAAAATTGCCTATAACAATAGTTTTACCTTTGAAATTTTACCTTCTCTCCAAGTGTATAAAAGGCTTCCTTGTCTCAATCTCTATAGACCATCCAAATCTACAAAGTAGAAAAATTTTGGTACCCATATAGTGGTCCTTTTGGTTATGAATGATTTTCATTATTTTTCATATTTATGAATCAGAATGAAAAACATTTTATAATCATCAAGTATTAATTTCAAGTATTGATTTCAAGTAAATTATTTCAATAAAAATATTTTCTGAAAAAACTATTCTTGGTTTTTTTTTGAACAAAAACACCTCGGTCGAGAGCTTTGTCGATCGAGTACTATTTTGCAAGTTTTTCAGCAATTGTAGAATGAAACAGGATAATTTTTTTTAACTAGTTGTGATTTCAGTAACACAATGAAACAATCAAATACTCAAAGATATACAGTTAAAGCTAATTTTAGTTGAGATAAGACATTATGAATGCAAAATGAAATTTAGGTCAAATCTCAACTAAGTGTCCAATATTTCTAAGTTGTAAGTTATGGAACCCAAACCAAATCAACATCCTTCCTTTTCCTATATAGACAATAGAATGAATAGTACCCAAAACGCTGACAATATTGACAACAGATAAAATCAATTTCATTTCTCTTACTGGAATTTTGGTTATGTTCTAGATTGTCTTTAGGCAAATGCAAGATCTTTTATTTTGATTTTTGTGTTTTTCTAGTTCTAGGCTTTTCGAAAGATTTCTCTTTAGGTACATAGCCTAGACCTCTTATTCCAATTTGTCCAAAAGAGTTTTCCAAGATTTTATCAAGAATATTATTACTCTTTAAACTATCAACATATTTTTGTAACTTAGGAATTTCATCAATTCTCTTTGCAATATCTAGTTTTGCTTGATCTAAACTTGAAAGCAACGAATCTCTTTCTTTAACAATGATATCATAATTTGAATGAGAACATAAAACATGTTGAGTTTGATAATCATTTGTCTTAGCAAGCAATTCAACCTTTTCTTGAGAAAGAAGATTATTGTCAGTTTTTAGAGCAAGAAACTTGATATTGTAATCATTAATAGATGATTTAAAGGTGTCTTTTTCAGATGTAAGATTTTCATTTTCAGAATTAAGATCATACAATTTAGCATGCAAATCATCATTAGTTTTTGTAATCTTTCTCAATTTCATTTTCGAATCAACATATTTATCATGGAGTTATTCTAAACTATTAATTAGCTCTTCATTAGATAAATCAATAAGGCTTACCTCATTTTCTTCTTCATCTATTTTTGCAATAAGACAACTTACATTGTCTTCTTTAACCATGAGACATTCTACTTCTTCTTCTCCATTCTCGATATCGTCACTTGACTCATCCAAGATACTTTGTAGGCTTTTTCTTTCTTCTTGATAGATGATTGCTTTCCTTTGTTGACTTTAGGACACTCATTCTTTAAATTTCCCTTCTTTCCACATTAAAAGAACCTAAGGGAAGAAGAGGAAGAAACACTAGAATTTTTGTTAGATTTAAATCTTCTATATTGCTTATCATTTACAATGAGTGCATCCTCTTCATCTTCACTTAACTAATCACTTTTCTAAGATTTGTTTGTAGTCTTGAAGGCTATATCCTTCTTTCTTCCTTTTTGAAGCTCCAACTCCAATTTTTCTTCTTCTTCAATAGTAACCTCATTTTTCTCAAGGTTTTCGATGATTTGATCCATCTTCAATGTGGTAAGATCATTTGCTTCTTCAATGGCCATCACCATTGGCTTGTACTTTGGAGGAAAGGATCTAAGAATCTTGGACACTTGATCTTTCTCACTGGTATACTTGTTGGATCTAGGGCTCTAGAGGGAGGGGGTGAACAGAGCTTCAAAAATTCTCACAAGATAGTTTAGACCTTCAAATTATATCAAACTAAACCAATAACTTAATTGCAATTTGAATTCCTAACTAACAAGCATAGAAAGGATGATAGGAATTGATAGCAAGCAATTGACAAGGGCATTTAGAGTGGTTCCACTCTCCAAACTAGGAGAGAGTCAGTCCACTACCTAGAGAGGTCAACTTATAGGACTTTGCAACTGCTTTTCTCTATATATTCACCAATAAGAGTTACAACACAAGACCACCAAAGGACTTACCCATCCAAACACAAAGAGTCTTCCACCTTACCAAGGACTTACCCACTTTACCAAGAGTCTTCAGCCTTCTTCCAAGGTCTTACCTACTCTTGTACAACTCTTCATCCTTTAAGGGTTTACCCACTCTTCTTGGATCTTCAGCCTTTGCCTTTGCCTTTGCCTTCTCCTTCACCTGGAGAAGATCTTCACCTCTTCTTCAACCTTGAAGAAGAACTGCAATAGCTCCTGCTTCACTCCGAGTAGCTTGATTTACCTTTGCTTCATGGAGGAAAGGGGTAGGGAAGATGGAATGGAATGAGAGATTTACAAGCAAAAGTAAGTAGCTCTCTTACAACTGGCCTATCTCACTCATAATCACAAAATGAAGTGTAAACTAGAGAGAGAAAGGGGCTCAATGAGTTGCAACACCATTAACTATAGCAAGGACTTAGAATAGCATGAATGACAAAACTTGGAATGAACTCCAAGGGGTCCTATTTATAGCTAGCGGTGTTCCCTTGCGTGTTGCATCACTTAGGGTCAAAATGTAGCCATTTTCCAAGACGCAACAGATCTATTTTCACCCAAAAAAACTCACCAACGGTTATAATCATTTTTTCTATATTTTCCGTATAGTACATTCAGTCGAGATTCAATAAAGGTAACTCGACCAATCCACTAAATGACAAAGCCAATTTTCAAACTATCGGTTGAGTTTGTTCAGGGATACTATAACGATGAGCTAAAATTAGTTTTTCTCAGTGAGTTGGTTGATTGAGTTCTGTGAGTGTGCAACTCGACTGATGGGTCATCTCCAAAAAATCCATCATAGGATCGGTCGAGTGTCCAACTCGACCGATAAATAGCATGTGACAAATTTTCTAATTTGACATTTGAGTGATTAAACCTTGGATCTAAGTGTCCTTGAATTTTCTAATCTTAGTTACAAGTCATATCATCAATACAAGTGATTACAAAAATCATCTAAGGTCATTTGAAGTGATTTCCCAAAACACATACTTGTATTGCATTTAACTTGAACTTGAACAAGCTAGGGCTTGTATAATTTGATCCTTTTCATGTACCTAAAGCCTAAAATCAATCTTCAACAAACATAATAGATACATAGGAATGAAATGGTTAAGTTATTATCAAAATATGGGCAATGTATAACTCTCAAGTCAACATTCTCCCCCTTTTTGACAATGACAAATCATTCCTCATTCATATTAAGAAGGATATGGAAGTTATACCTGTGCCTTGCGAATTGCAGGGGGATTCATGATTTGAGAAATGTGAATTTCTCCCTCTCAATCTATGCTTACTCTAACCTACATAGTTAGTCTATCTACACAAGGCAACATGACATATATACTATATGGTCCTTTAGCAAGTCACATGATAAAGCATATAATGAACAAGAAAAGGATCACTTAGGCATTAAAAACAATATGGTTGAACTTCAAAACATTGAACTTCTCTCCCCCTTTTGACATTATCAAAAAGGGAGGGGGTAGAAGAGCATATAATAGGTCTTCTCCAAGCACAACCAAGCGTACGTGAACAACATGCAATCTCAAAGCATACATTAAAAAAAGACGAGAGAAACAAACAATCTAAGTGATAATCAAAATATGGTAAAACATGGCACCAACTCATGAGATATAGTAAATCAAAGAGTAAGTGTGCAAAGGATTAAGATTGCAACCCAGAAAGCAAGTTCTCAGAAAACAACAACAAACCAAGCCGATGAAAGCTAGATGATAAGATAGTAAAGCTTAGAACATGTGCCTAAATGTGTTTAATACATAATAGCCTAGAAAGATACATATGATCAGCAACTAGAGTAAACACTAGAACAACTAAACATCTAGGTCATCTATGTCTACATCATCCACATCATCATCAACATCAGAGGCTTCGGGCACATAGTCGTCATCTCCATCTGAAGGTGTAGCATCATCACCTTCATCACCAGAGTCACCACTGAAGCCATTAGAGCCATCTTCAGAAGCATCACCATCATCCTCATCAGCTTCCTCATCAGCAACCTCCACATCAGCCTGGTCTGGCATCTCATCATCAGTAGAGGGACCAAAACCACGACTGAACCAACGTACATTCTGCTCATCCCAAGACATACCAAGAGCATGGATCTCATTGTCTTATGTGAAGGAAGGAGTAGAATTACTGAGGCTAGCAAGCAGAGTGGCTAAGGGGTCAACTGGTAGAGGTAGCATACCAGGGTTAGATCCACTAGCAGCAGGGGGTGCAACAACGAACGATGCAAGTGGAGGGGCAGGGTAAAAGTGATCATATGCAAGAGATGCATAGTCACCTCCTGGGTAGGGTTGGTAGGCAGGGTAGGGGTGTGCATAGGACATATTCATGTTGGACATGATGGAACATAGGTCCTGATGCAGGTGCCCCTGAACCTAAAGGTTGTATGCTTGTTGATGCATCATGTAACCCATAAGGGTTTCATTAGATACATGGAATGAGGCACATGCAGGTTGGGTAGGATGAGGTGGTGGAGGTTCTCGGGTAGAGGCAGAGGTAGAGGCATCAGGTGTGGTAGAGGATAGGATAGGCACAAACTTCTGAAGAGTGGTCTCACTAATGCAAACTCCTTTCTGGGAAGGTTTGTAGTGAAGGTCATGGAAAAGAGATTTGCCAGTGGCAAGTTGAAATAGACCACAGATCAGGGCTGGGTAGGGTGGGTGGGTGCCATGGGTGTTCTTTCCTGAGTCAAAGTAGGTCATAAGATGGAGAACATATCTTGATCACTTGACTCTGATGTTCTTCAAGAGACAATACATGATTACTGTAGTGGTGTCTGCAATCTCAGTCTCATTCTTCTTGGGGTGAATATTGTAGTTAACGACAAGGGCAAGGATGTGCCTCTTGAGGTCTAATGAAGAGGAGGGAAGGGTACACTTCTTCATATCTGGGAATTAAGGCTTCTTCAAGAAATTATGAATATTAGGGAGAGTAAGATCATATTGCTTGTAGAAGGCCTCAGGCTCAACTAAGTCAAAATACTATGGATAGTCCTTACGCTAGGTGTTAGTCACTTCAGTACCTCAAAAGAAGATGTTCAGGTTATCCTCAAAGACTTAAAATTTCTTCCCAGCTATCATAGTTGTGAGGACTACTTGAGTATTAGGCACGGGTATGAGGGTGTCATAATTCCAATGCAAATTTGCGTATAATTCGTGAACCACTTTGGTTCTTGTGATGGAATCGTTATAGCACACGTGTTTAACACACAAGGTTGAGAGATGGTGATCATAAAGAAACTTTGCTACTTGATCTATGTCCTCGTCTTCACGTTCTAGGCTAAAAAATGGCACAAAAAGGGAAAGGGTTCATAGGAAGGAGCTACTTATACCCATTTAGAGCCTTATTTGAGATGAAGAATGTGTCATTAAACATAATGAACTGGGAGTTGGACAAAGATGAAGGTGCATTAGCAAGGGCGACCCTCTTCCTCTTATTGGATGCCATAGAGATGAAAAGGAGAGGAGGGAAAGAGAAAAAGCTAAAGAATCACCACCAAAACTCATCCACACACCTAGGATCACAAGGGGAAAGGTCAAGGGAGATCGAGCTAGGTCAAACTAGGGCTATGGAAAGGAAGGTCAGGGCTAGGGTTGAGAGCTTAGGGGAGTTGGAGACCGGATCGATCGACTTTTCTCTAGTTGTGAGAGAGAATTGTCGGCTAAACCCATCATAAGTTTGCTCCAGCCTGGCCATTGGTCGAGTTTTATGAACTCGAAAAATCATCTGATAGGCTCTTTAAAAAAAGCACTCAACCTAGAATTGGTCGAGTTGGCAACTCAACCGATGGTCAACCTGACCTACATTTAGAAATCCTAGTTTCTAGCCATTAGAGTGCTAATTAAATATATTTTTCAAGTCCATTATGTATTTTTAACATACTTAGGAACATATAACTCATCATTGGGTACTATTTTGTGGTAAAACATGTGTTTGCAAAAAATACCCAAAAATAAGTGGAAAAAAAGGCAAAATGAACATGAAAAACTGATTTTTAGCATATCAGCAATCAATTCTGATCAAAACATAGGAAAATCATATAGGATAGATAACAACTAGCTAGAAGGCATATCAGATTCATTCAAAGAAGTTATGAGCAGTTTAGATCTAATAAAGTTAAATTGTTCTCTAGCTAGAGGTTTAGTAAAAATGTCTGCCAACTAATTTTCGACGTCCACATGTGAGATATAGATATTCTCTTGGCAATGTAATCATGGAGAACATGATGGTGAACCTCTATATTCTTATCTCTACTATGCAATATAGGATTATATGACAAGTTAGATGCACTAGTATTATCACAATAGATAGGAGAAGCATCAAAATGAATGTTAAAGTCTTGGAACATTTGCTTCATCCATAGGACCTGGGCACAACAACTCCCGGCTACAATGTATAAAGCCTCTATGGTTGATAATTCCACTATGCTCTGTTTCTTGGAGAACCAAGACACCAAGCATGGTCCTAGGAGAAATCAAGTGCCACTTGTGCACTTTCTATCAATCAAGCACCTTGCATAATCCGCATCACTATAAGCAGTAAGAGTAAAGTCTGTTGACTTGCGATACCATAGTAAAAAATTTTGGGTTTTGGCTAAGTACCTTAAAATCCTCTTAACATCTATAAGATGTGATTTCTTAGGGTTTGATTGAAAGCGAGCACACAAGCCAACACTAAACATTATATCAGGTCTAGAGGCAGTTAAGTAAATTAAACTTCCAATCATACCTATATAGAGCTTGTCATCTACCTTCTCACCTTCTTCATTTTTGTCAAGTTTTGTTGTGTTTGACATGGGTGTGTCCACTGTCTTGGTGTTCTCCATCCCAAAGAGCTTGAGTATTTCACTTGTGTACTTGTCTTGGTTGATGAAGTTTCCATCTTTTGTTTTCTTGATTTGAAAGCCGAGGAAAAACGTGAGCTCACCCATCATACTCATCTCAAATTCACTCTGCATAAGATCACTAAATTCTTTTGCAAAGATCAAGGTTATTTATGCCAAAAATGATATCATCAACATATATTTTAATGATAAGAAAATTGTTAGAAGTGTGCTTTAGAAATAAGGTAGAATCCACTTTGCCCATGATATACCCATGATATAATGAAAAGTTCTTTAATTTCTCATACCAAGTTTGAGGAGCTTATTTTAGTCCATAGAGAGATTTTTGCAACAAATAAACATGGTTAGGTAAACTATCATGTTCAAATCCTAGAGGTTGTGCAACATACACTTCGTCCTCAATTGTACCATTCAAAAATGCACTTTTAACATCCATTGATACAAAAGAAAGTTTTTATAACTAGCAAAGGAAAGTAGCATATGAATGGACTCAAGTCGAGCTACAAGTGCATATGTTTCATCAAAATATATACCTTCCTGTTGATTGTAGCCTTGAGTCACTAACCTTGCTTTGTTCCTTACCACTTTGCCTCTTTCATCAAGCTTGTTGCGGTAGACCCATTTGGTGCCAACGATCTTTCTATCACTTGATCTTGACACTAGGTTCCACACTTTGTTCTTTTCAAATTGCTCCAACTCTTCTTGCATAGCTAGGATCCATTCATCATCCCAAAGACATTCCTTGAGTTCTTAGGCTTGAGCTTTGATATGAAGGCGTTGTTGGCTTGTTCTTTGTTGAATGCAGCCCGCGTCTTCACTCTTTTAAATGGCTCACCTAAAATCAGATCATTTTGAGGATTCTTTGCAAACAAGGGAGATGGATCCTTCTTCTCTTCTTCTTGAGTGACCACCTCTTTTGCTTTTTGAGTGATGTTGACCTATTTTAGAATAGGAATTACTTCACCTACAACATCATCATTTAGAACAGTATATTTGGGAATAGAGGGGTTAGTCTCAATAAACTTAACATTTATGGATTCTTCTACTTTAGCAATATCAACATTAAATACTCTTTAAGCCTTGCTGGTAGTGTTATAGCCAAGAAAGAAAGCCTTATAAGATTTTGGGTTAAACTTTTCGAGAGAATCTTTTGTATTCAAGACAAAACAAGGACATCCGAAAATGTAGAAATACTCGATAGAAGGCTTCCTACCATGCCATAGCTCATAGGGGTTTTTCTTCAAAGACGGATGTGTAAAAACCCGAGTTTGTACAAAACATGAGGTACTAATAGCATTAATCCAAAACTTCTTTGGGGCATCATACTCTAGAAGCATGGTCCTAGCCATCTCCTGTAAAGACTTATTCTTCCTCTCTACAACCCTAATTTTTTGAGGTGTTCAAGGTGAAGAGAAGTTGTGTGCATAACCAGATTCTTAACAAAAATGTTCAAAAAGATCATTTTCAAATTCTCCCCCATGATCACTACGGATGGAAACGATGCGATAAGAGGCTTCATTCTCAACTCATTTACAAAAGATCAAGAAAACATCGCACATATCACTCTTGGAAATGAGAAAGAAGGTCCAAGTATATCTAGAGAAATTATCGGCAATAACAAGGAAATACTTGGAACCACGAAGCGATTGAGTTCTCATTGGTCCAAATAGATCAATGTGAAGAAGTTTAAGAGCTCTCTTGGTACTAAGGACTCCTTTGGATTTGAAGGAGGACTTGGTTTTCTTTCCTTGGGTACAAGGTTTACATTCCTCATCTTTTTCAAAATCTAATTTGGGAAGTCTCTTGACCAAGCCCCTTTTGCTCAACTTCTTCAACTGATGCATATTTACATGACCAAACTGACGATGCCAAATAGAAATATCATTTGAGTTGACTACTAGGCATCTACCAACAACATGCTTGATAGAGTCAAGAACAATAACATAAACATTACCACTTCTAGTTCCCTTATATATAACTTGGTAGGTGAGGGAATCTAGAATCAAGGATTCAAAGGAAGTAAATAACACAAGGTAACCATTGTTACATAATTGACTAACACCAATTGATATAGGCCATCCACAAAAAGAACATTCTTGATACATAAGGATTCGCCTACATCACCCTCACCTTTGACTTTACCTTTTTTGTTGTCCCCAAGGGTGACCAAATCTCTTTTCTTTTTGGTGAAGTTGTTGAAATGGCTTATATCACCTATCATATGCTTAGTCCAGCCACTATAAACAATCCATCTTCTCTTTTCCTACAAGAAAGGAGAATGTCAGTTCCCAACTCAAACTTTGGGATTTGGAGTAAGCTTGGGGACCCATTTCATCTTTGGGTTGGTCCCCTCAGGCTTGTAAGTACAATAAGTAGAATAATGATCATCACACTTGCAATAAGAACAAACCATAGGATTCTTAGTGCCGAAAGACTCTCCAACAAAGAAAGATGTCTCCTTGCCCTTTTTCTTACCTTTGGCTTTGCTCTTGCCCTTTGGTGCTTCCCCTACAAATCCCAAACCACTAGTACCACTTTGTTTGGTAGAATGGTCAAGGATTTCATTTAGGGAGTTTTTCCCTTTGAGGAATTTCTATAGAGATGCTCTTAATCTATGATTATCATCATTAAGAGAAATGATAGTAGAATACAAACTAGCAATATCATTTCTAGCATGAACAAGGTCAGCCTTAAGAAAGAGGGCTTTAGTTAAATAAGAATCTTTCTTAAGAGAAATAGAAGCGACATCATTACTAGGAAAGATAGGTCTAGAAGATAAATCATTAAATTGACCAAGCAACCTAGAATTTTCAAATTTAAGCACTTGAATCTCCTTAAGATAAACATCTCTCACATCTATGAGCATCAATAAGAATCTTAAATTTAGCATTTTTAGTTTTAAGAGTTTCAAGCTCCTTTAGGCACTTTTTGTTTTCTTCCTTAAGAGTTTCAATGTTCTTAAGGTAGACACCATTCTATACTTTAATTCAATTGTATTGGAGCTCAACATCAATATATTGGATTTGCAAGTTATCAATGCTCTCAAGATGAGTTTTCTCATTAGGCTCAAGAATTTCAAGTTTTGCATACAAATCATTTATAATTTTTCCTAACCATTTTCTTTTAGATTTACATTTAGAAAAAGATGAATGGGTAGAAATAAGCATGTCAATAATAGCTTCCTTAGATAACTCAGTCAAGCTTAACTCACTTACCTCACCAATTTCTTCACTAGTAGAGGCCATGAGTGCAAGGTGTCACTCTCCATCTTCTTCAGAGCTTGAGATACTTGAGGATGAAGCTTCCCAAGCTGCATTCTTGTGTCTCTTCTCGTTCTTTCCTTCCTTTTATACTTTCTCTCCTTCTTGTACTCCTCTTCCTTCTTTGAGATGCCTTTGTGGTGTGACTTTCTTGAGTTAGGACATTCACTCTTGTAGTGCCCATTTTGTCCACACTTCTAGCATCTAGGAGTAGAGGAGGAGGAGGCTTGCTTTACCTTGAAGTGTTTGCCCTTGATGTAGTTTGCTTCATGCTCACTTGGGTCATCATCTTCACTACAAGAGGAAGGAGAAGTCTAGAAAGAAAATTGTTGTTGAAGGATGACCGCCTCCACTTGTGATTTAAAAGAACTATCTTTGATCTTCTTGGCTTCCTTCTCTTCTTGCTTGGCTTCTTCTTCTTGCTTGTCAAGCCTGGGCTCATGAACTTGGAGGTTACCAATGAGCTCTTCAGTTGGGATGTCACCAATCACCTCACTTCTTCAATGGAGGTGACCTTTGACTCCCATCTCTTTGGTAGAGTCCTCAAGATCTTGGAGTTGATTACACCTCTATCCAAGGTGTTGCCCAATGCATCCAGCCCATGGATGATGACATTAAGTCTCAAGTACATCTTCACAATCCCTTCTTTCATACCCATCTTGAAGTTCTCTAGAAGTTTGTTCAACATGTGGATCTTAGCCTCCTTGACTTGCTTTGTGCCCTCATAAGTGATGCACAATTTGTCCAAAATCCCATAGGTAGTGTCCCAAAATGAGATCTGATTGAACTACATTGGGGTAAGGGCTGCATAGAGGAAGCTTATGCCTTTGGTATTGAGTTGGGATTCTTTGAGTGCAACTTCACTCTATATTGCAACAACTCTGATTGGCTCCTTGTATGGTGTGACTGTCACCTTCTACATGCCAAAGTTCATGCCTTAATTGTAGAATTACATACACCTCTTCCAATAGAGGAAGTTGGTGCCATCACAGACTAGAGGACGGATGGAGAAGCCTCCCTCTAGGTTGAGAGAACCAAGTAGGTTTTCGCCCATCTTCTCGTCTCATGGGAGATTATTGGAGAAGATCATTAGCTCTGATACCACTTGTTGGATCTAGGGCTCTAGAGGGGGGTAAATAGAGCTTCAAAAATTCTCACAAGATCGATTAGACCTTCAAATTATATCAAACAAAACAATAGCTTAAGTGCAATTTGAAGTCCTAACTAACAAGCATAGCAAGGATGAGAGGAATTGATAGTAAGAACTTGACAAGGTCATTTAGAGTGGTTCCACTCTCCAAACTAGGAGAGAGTCAATCCACTACCTAGAGACGTCAACCTCTAGGACTTTGCAAGTGCTTTTCTCTATATATTCACCAATAAGAGTTACAAAACAAGACCACTAAAGGACTTACCCATCCAAACACAAAGAGTCTTCCACCTTACTAAGGACTTACCCACTTTTCCGAGAGTCTTTATCCTTCTTCCAAGGTCTTACCTACTCTTGCAAAAGTCTTCATCCTTCAAGGCTTTACCCACTCTTCTTGGATCTTCAACCTTTGCCTTCTCCTTCACTTGGAGAATATATTCACCTCTTCTTCAACCTTAAAGAAGAACATCAACAACTCCACCTTCACTCGGAGTATCTTGCTTCACCTTTGCTTCATGGAGGAAAGGGGTAGGGAAGATGGAATGGAATGAGAGCTTTACAACCACAAGAAACTATCTCTTTTACAATTGGCCTATCTCACTCGTAATCATGAAATATAAGTGTAAACTAGAGACAAAAAGGGGCTCAAGGAGTTGCAACACCCTTAACTATAGCCAGGACTTAGAATAACATGAATGAGAAAACTTGGAATGAACTCCAAGGGGTCCTATTTATAGCTGGGAGTGTTCCCTTGAGTGTGGGATCACTTACGGTCAAAATATAGCCATTTTTGAAGATGCAATGGATCTATTTTTTGCCCAAAACAACTCACCAATGATTATAATTACTTTTTCTACATTTTCTGTATATTACATTCAGTCGAGTTTAAATAAAGGTAGCATGACCAATCCACTAAATGACAAAGTCAATTATCAAACTATCAGTCAAGTTTGTTCTGGGAAACTTGACCGATGAGCTCAAATTAGTTTTTCTCAGTGAGTTAGTCAAGTTCTGTGAGTGTGCAACTCGACCGATGGGTCATCTTCAGAAAATCCATCATAGGATCAGTCGAATTTCCAACTCGACCGATAAATAGCATGTGACAAATTTTTTAATTTGACATTTGAGTGATTAAACCTTGGAATTAAGTGTCCCTGCTTTTTTCTCATCTCAGTTACAAGTCATATCATCAATACAAGTGATTATAAAATTCACCTTAGGTCATTTGAAGTGATTTCCCAAAACGCACACTTGCATTGCATTTGACTTGAACTTGAACAAGCTAGGGCTTATATAATTTGATCTTTTTCATGTACCTAAATCCTAAAATCAATCTTGAATAAACATATTAGATACATAGGAAAGGAATGGTTAAGTCATTATCAAAATATGGGCAATGTATAACTCACAAGTCAATAATACTTACCCAAGGCACTCAAGCTGTTAATAATAAAGGAAAACCTTACAAACATTTTACTAAATGATTCATTAGGTTGAATGCAGAATTGTTCAAACTTTTGTCTAAGCTTGTTAATCTTGGTATTCTTAACTTGATTTGACCCTTCATGTGCAACTGAAAGTTTATGCCATATTTCATAAGTGGTTTCACATGAAGATATCCTATTAAACTCACTAATGGAAATAGAACAATATAAAATACTTACTACTTTTCCATTCAATTGAACTTGCTTTACAATTTTGAGATTTCATGTTGCATACTCAGTATTAGGAATTGAATAAGTTACAAACACAATTCTCCAAAGTTCCAGGCTGATCCCTTAAAAGTAAAACTACATTCTTCTTTCCCAATAAGTGTAGTTGCTTCCATCAAAGGGTGGTGGCCTGCTCACATGATTTCCTTCAAGTTTGAGGTTGCTAAGTAAGTTATCCTCCATTCTTTAAGACCTGTTAGGTGTCTTTGAAGACCTGCACTGATACCAAAGATCTAGAGGGGGGTGAATAGAGATTTTGGTACTTTGAAATTCAATTAAAAACTTAAAGCAAAGAACTAGGAGGAAACAAGGAAGACACTTCAATTTAGACTGTTTCCAACCTTTCAATCAAAGGTTGTCAGTCCACTACCCAATTGTTTCCAATTGGGTTTTTGAAAGTAATTTTATTTTATTTACCTCACATGGATATTACAACAAAATACAATCACCTTCCACTTGAAGTAGCCTTCACCTTGAAGAGGCCTCAACCTCCTTGAAGCAACCTTCTTGAAGTAACCTCAAGCAACCTTGGAGCATCCTTCACCACCTTGAAGTAGTTCCACCACCTTGAGATAGCCTTCACCTAGAAGTAGCTCCAACCTCCTTTCAAGAATCCTTCTTGAAGTAACCTCAGGCACACCTTGGAGAAGCTTTCACCTCCTTGAAGTAGCTCTACCACCTTGAGATATCCTTCACCTAGAAGTAGCTCCAACCTCCTTTGAAGTATCCTTCTTGAAGTAACCTCAACCACACCTTGGAGAAGCCTTCACCTCCTTGAAATTGCTCCAAACAACCTCCTTTAAACAACCTCCAACCCTATAAGTAGTTAAGGAGAACAAACTACAATACCAAAGAAATAGATTGGATGAAAGAAATACCTAATCAATGAAGTACATAGCCTTGATTCCTATATCAAGCATCTAGACGTTCTATCCACTTAATATGGATGTTGTTATGTGGTGTCTAGGAGATAGTATCTATAGGACAACTTTGGAGCACAAGGAAGAAGTAGCAAGTGATTCTTAGCTTTGTTGCTCTCTAGAATGGATGTTGAAGTGTAGCTTGTGTATTGTGTATGCAAGTGATGATATGGGTATCCTTTGGCCTCTCCTATTTATAAGAATGGTTTACAAGTGATTAGGGACAATGTAGGGAGTGTCTAGAGTGTTGTTAGTGCTTAACTACCCGTTAGGTAGAAAGTAGTTGGGTAGCAATGACTAAAATTGTAAAAACTCGATCTTTACGATCAAATATTTACAAAATATGCATCAGATAATATAAATAATTTTTTCATTCATACAATTTTCTTGAGTACATGATGTTTTTTTTCATATATATACACTAGATATTAAAACTTAGTGAATCTGATCTCCATCTTCTAACAGAGGGCTATCTCATGTAGTCTCAATTACATCTTCTGTGGTCACCTGCCCATGAGATCCCATAAGGAACAAAAATGACACATGGGCCTCAATAAAGGAAAATTGGGGACAACAAAGTGGGTACAAAATTAATATTTGGAAATTTTAACAATATGAACCTATCGATAAATATTTTCATGATAAAATGCAAGGATTAAGCAATATACGAAAGTATCAACATGTACCAATGGGTTTTCAAATTCAACAATATTCAATATCTAAATTTTGAAACTATTAATTCAATTTTCAATAGTTAGCACATGTCAATGTCTAGTTGTTGGGGAAGCCATGTGTTCTCTCCTACAAAGAATGAAAACACACAAACTGAATTTCCCAGTATACTGAAGGACCCTATGTCCTATAACTCTACGCAGAGGCGTTGAAGCATAATTCCACTAAACTAGGGGCACTGACCTGCCCTTTTCTGACGTTGAAACATTGTGTTACTATTTTCCAAAGATAAGTGTGGGTGGCCTTTCAAAGAGATAGGATAAGGTACAATATCACATTTTTGGCCAACCAACCTATCTATCCCTGCATGCAATCAATAAGGAAGTAACTTTTTCAAATAGAATAGAAATTTCATACATTCAATACAACCCAGACATTCTAGGTATGTCGCACCAATACCTTCAATAGAAATTTCATACCTTCAATAGAAATAAGTAATGTGACGTGATTTATATCAATTCCATGCATATATCCTGAGATTTATTTAAGTTATTGTCTCCTTACATGCTAAGATATCATAGTAGCTACCAATTTTCTCTCTAACTTGTTAATTTATTCAGGGGAACAGGTTTATTATTCAGGCTAAAAATTGGAGATGAATATCGAATTCACCTATGGTTGTTTCAGTAGGACCTCTCATGGATTCTCATGTGGCATTGCCTACTTAGGTTAGCCACAACCTTTTTATCAAGTCACCAAAGATGCGACTAGAAGCCATCCCTACATGTGGCTCCATGAGCTTCTGTCATCACATGTTTACTTGCTTAAGATTCGAGTTCTTGTTGTAGCCCTCATGCATGTTGATCATCATGGGAAGGCTGATAGGTCTAGAAGTTTAATCCAATTGTATTCATACTAGGATTAAAGGGGAGTCTTCCCTCTCTTCTATATATCTAGGATGGAAATCCCATCTACACTCATAGAGGACTTGAGGTGTGCTATCGTGGAGTAGTATACATATTTGTAGTTTGTTGACTATGTACATGCGATCTATTATTTCCAGATCAAGGTGGGTAGGTTCTAGATATGTCACGCTTCGACTCTTGAAGGTCTTTGCATGCTTGAAGTCATGGTGGTTTGGTTAGGTGGAGGAGATGAGGAGTAGGACTGGTATGTCGCAGGCTCATTGCTGACTAGGTGATATTCGGGTGTTGAAGATTAAACATCATCTAATCAGTCATGGCGACTAGAAGGAGGAGGTTGTGTTGTCTTCCATGTTCACCTTTAGATCTTTAAGGAAGGACCTTCCACAAGGTGGGTAGAGAAGAGAGCATCTAGGACAACCAGTGGTGATGATGAGGAGGAGCACTATAGATGGTGTGACAAAGTTGAATAGGGTTGTTGGTTGGGTTCTGTAACTAAGTTCTAGCCAGCAGTTGTTGGGTGATGGCAGGGATCGTTGGTGGGCTTCCGAAGAAGGGGCAGTGGTTGTGCACCCTGTGGTGGCTAGAGGGTTGAGATTTATAGGGTGGCAGTGAGATCTGGTCTGGGGGTGGTCGTGTTGATCAGTGAATGATACAATTTTACTGTGTGTATAACATAAGTGCACGCGTCAATGTAATATAGGCCTTGTGAGGCTCGAGTCAAACTCAGTGAAACAAAATTCTCAGTAGACTACTACTAACTACTCACGATCAGCTAAATTGGTTTTAAAAGTTTGAGAATTGTTTTGAAAAATAAAAATAAAACAAAAGAAAATAGAATGATCGATTAAATGGTTGGTTTAATCAATTTCAATGGAATCTTTAGGATTGCAGTTTCACCGCGGGTTCTCATTGCACTAAGTTTTACACAATTACCATGAAATGTCTCCTAATTCGGGTAGTGGCCTAGAATTAGAATTGCTCACTTCCGTGATACAATTGACTACCTTAACCTAAGTTGGTTCCACATCAGTAGTAACCTATGCCTTAGATAAGGTGCATGAAATTTAGGTCTAAAGGTTCCCACCATTAATCATACATCACCTTTTCCAAGGAATTTATTGATTAATGTGATTATCGTTTCTTTTCAACCGTTAATTCATTCTCAAAAGAAATTAAAGGTATTGGATTATCACTATGGTGATCAAGCACAATGATATAATAGAGAAAATGATAGCATACCACAAATTTTAGAGACAAATTATGATAAACTATGTTGAAATTGTCATACAACGATCACCCGGGCTACTCCCAGTCCTAAAGACAAAGGGGATTAGCCCCACATGTTCATCTCAATAGAAAACATGGTGAAGGAAAGAGGAAACATCGAGAAAACATGGATATATGTGAAGTAACCCCTGAACAGAGAAGATCCGGGTATTACTCGGCGTGGGAGGAATATTCTACAACTTTCTGGTGGTGGAAAACTCCTTCTATGGCCTCTGGAACAATCTGTGCATAGCTCTGTCTCCGTTCTTCCTCCTCTCTTCTCCTTGAGACTTGTGCAGTGGCTAATGACAAGATAGATGGCTTCGAGCCACCGATTTTAGGTATAAGCACCAGTTTAGGCCGCCAAAACATCACCACCGTACGATTAGACTTGAGCTATAGATTAACTTGATCTGACGGCGTCGATACCATTGACGTGGGTCGATGGTATCGACCCACCCAGATACCGGAGGTCCTCTACTTTTCTGGGTTTTCTCTGACATGATTTTGATACCATTGACTTTTGGGTCGATGGTATCGACACCTTAGGAGTCGCTTTTCTGTGGAATCTGACGCTTAAGTTGATTCTGCTGAGACAAAGTCGATAGTATCGACTATTTGGTCGATAGTATCAACTTGTAGAAATCTGACTCGTTGAAGCTATCTCTTTACCATCGACTTATGGGTCGATGGTATCGACTCATTCTGCTCTTTTGTGGCTACCTCCCTATGGCCCTGTCGATACTATCAACAACCGTCGATGGTATCGACAACTGTATATATCCGTTTTGCCTCGAAATCAAAGATAAACTCGAATCAACTTTGATAACTTTGATAAATATGATCATTCATACAAAATGAGATAAAACAAGGTAAATTTGATGCATAATGAGATTATAGGCTCAAGGAACTAAATCATGCAATATTAACCATGAAAATGACCAATAATCGCATAAAACACATATGAAACTAGCCTATAAAAGCGACTCAAAATCCTCACATCAAACTCCCCTAAGCTAGATCTTTGCTCGTCTTCGAGCACAAAACTGTAGAATAGAATTGCGAGGGTCAACTAAAGAACATACTAGCATAAACGACATCACTGTATGATTCCCACCTGACATGCACATGCCGGCCCTCACTGACCATGGAACGGTAACTACCCTACAGGTGACAATGATCGTCCATAAGAGATATCCACCCCAAGATCAACGGACACCATCAAATAAGGCAGTTAATATAATAAAATCCTCCAGTTCAGACTTGGTGCAACTCATGATCTCCTATCTACGTTGCTCATATCCTAACTACCATCTACATGGAAGCAGATCTCCTGATATACAAGAATGAGGAGATAATCATGGGTGTCCTACCATTTTGAGCAACGGGCAGATGGAAGGGGTGGTTGTGGAAGAAAAAGAAGCACATAACAATCAATCATGCAATACAAAAATTAATTACCTATCATGATACAAAATGCAAATGAAAATGTGCTAATGCTACATTTTTGGTGGAATGATGCTTGTACTATTATTCCGTCTCAAGGTGAGATGGAATATCTAATAAAACTACACCATGTGCTTATTATTCTTAATTCACAGGTGAGAACATGTTCCTTTCTCCCTCTTCTTCTTTATTATCTCTCAAATCCTTTCTTCTTCTTTTTTCTTTTTTCAAAAATATTTTTTTAAGCGCTCATTTTCATAAATGACAATGAGTTATTTGTTGGGAATTCTTCCTTTTACATAACTTGTACATTTGATGCATTCTTTTTGGAGGGTATGGAACAAGTTCAACACCTTTAATATTTTTAGAAAAACATACGACACATGATGTACTATATGCTCAAAAGATACAAAGGCAACTACATAATGTCAATGATGCAACTACTATGACATGCACATAAAGATAATAGTATATGTATAACTATTCTTTACTTTTCATTTTTTTTAAAGGAATATGCAAGAATGATTGTAATGAAAGACCTACCTACATGGAATGCAACCAAAGAGTGAAAGATAGTAATGTGCTCCCATTTCTTATGGTGGAGTGTGAATGACATTGCGGTGGATAGATCACAAGACTAATTGACAAAACCATCTAAAGATATTATATGTCCCTCCTTACCGACTTGTGTACCACTAAATCAAGGGGTTTCTCTCTCTCACTTATGATTAAGGTCTCGTTACCATTTGGTCAGTTTAGGCTCAACATCAAAAACCGTCCACATTTCTTGAATCATCTGGATGTACAATTATGATCATATGTTTTAAAGTTGACCTACCCAATTGTTTTCATACGTTAAGTGTTCAATTTCAAACAAAACAAGCTTACAATTACTTGATTTTTTTTTTAAAATTAATGCTCAAATTTCAACTTTCCCCATATGAAAACAAGAGATGACACACATTTAAAATTAGACATCCACGGATTACACTAGATAGATGTAGATCCTAGAAAGTTGTAAATAATAAAACTAGAAAATACTAAAACAAAAGAAGATAAAAATAAAGACTAAGATAGAAACTGTTCCATCTCCCCCCTAAGCTTGAATTCAACTATGGCATCATAGTAAAAAACAACCTTAGAAGGTAGAACAGCGATACTCATCTATTGTTGTGGCGGTGGAAATGGCGGGTACTGCTGGGTATGGGGGTCCCACTTAGGATATTGCCCCTGAAAGCTCAGATCATAAGTCGGCATGGGCGGTGGCTGTGGATACCCTCCGAAGTAGTCACGGCTTCAATAATGATCATAGAACAGCTGCTGTTGTTGCTCGATCCTCCCCAATCGGTCGTAGACCTACTGTTGGTTGGTGAACAACTAACGTTCATTCTCAAAAATCACCTACTGATTCACATACAACCTATTGGTCATGTCCTGTATATCTGCAAAGGATGCGGTGAGCAGTTGCTACGTCTCCTAAATGCCTTGCAGCATGGCATACATTCCCTGCATCGAAAAGGCATCCTCTCCTTCCTGAGAGGGATGTGGTGGCGGAGGATGCGAGGATGATGATGCACCCAGATAGAAGCGTGGCCGCTTCCTTGGTGCCACTCGTGTCCGAAGAGGAGTAACAATCTCCTCTTCCTCCTCATGCTCGTCGCCGTCATCATTGTCATTGTCCTCCTCGTCTTCTGCACTGTCGGAGTCGTCGATGGAAATAATGGGCCACCTGAAGTGCTGGGCCCCCTTAATGTTGAAGACAGGATCGGGGAGCGCACACTCCTGATATTCTTTGTTGATGTGGTAGTGTGCATAGACCACGACATCACAAACTGTCAACAAATTAGACCGATGTAGATGATGGAGGCTGACAGAGCTCTTACTTACCAGGGGAGGCATTGAAAAAAGATATAGTCCTAGATAGAGGGCTAGAGGAGTGATGAGTCCCCCAAAATGAATTGGGGCTCTCCTGGTGCTCCTCTTCACGACCATCATGCGCATTAAGAAAAACACACCCTAGTTAAGCTTGCCCCTTGTCAGCAGATTGTACAGGAAAAATATATCAGTCTCTTGAAATTTGCTCAGTGACAACTCACCTCGAGCAAAGAAAGTGATACAAACCATGTGGTGGAGGACCCACACAAAAGGATTCTTGAAATCAGCAACCACGCCATTGGGATAGTTGATTCTCTCGCCTTGAGGGGCTATCACCAGCCGTGTAAACATGGCATCATAATCAGCTCAGTTGTCTGGCCGTCGGTGCTGCTCGGGAGAGTGCCACCAATTGTAAGTTGAATTGAACTGCTGCAACGTTAGATTGTAGTTTCTGTTGATAAGCCAGAAAGACACTTGGCCTTTAATCCATTCCTTATTGGCGGCATTGAGGTTGTTTGGCACGACGTAAATATCTAGTGATGCCATAAATTCCACCACCTGTTCTTTGTAGGTCGGCCATTCACTGAAAAAGGGGTGGCTCTCCACATGATGGGTGACCACGTCATCAATCCTAGACATCCTACCCTCTTGGCCATGGAGGACATACATCAAGTTATCCTCAAAGATGAGATCTCAGATCATGCGTCAGTCACAATATCAAGTCAGCTCGATAGTTCTCTTCATAAGCTCCTCGTAAACTTTTTTCACATCCACAGATGGATGTGCAAGCCGGGGACAAGGGACAGATCCTGGCGGTGGTGGAATGAAAGTCTCAATCTCCATCAGCACAACGCTCGGAGATGATGAAGCGGCATTCCTCAACATGATGATTAGAAAGGGGTAGTGAGGAAGAGAGCTCGGTAAAGATCCAAAGAAGAAGCTATCCACTTTCAAAGAAGAACTTGAGGAAGATCGTCCGCTTGCTCGGTGCAAGCCTTTGATTGCTCACAAGTGCTCTAGCTCAATCAGGAGGAGAGAAGATATGAAGGTGTGAAGAATAAATGAACTTAACCCCTCCTTATACAGCTGAGATCGGCACCCCTGTTGACTCGTCGATACCATCGATGGGATTTCGATGGTTTCGACACTAGTAGCACGATCTATCTTCCGCTGGTATCGACGATCATCGATTGATGGATGTGGGGGCCCGAATCAATGATGCATCGATACCATTAACAGGTGTCGATAGTATCGACTCGTCCCACAGATCGCCCTCCAAATTTGGCATGCTTCATTGATGGCGTCTTGCGGATTGCTGACGTGTCCCGTCGATACCATCGACGAGTTGTCGATGGCTTCGACTTCTGTATGCATCCCTTATCCTCACGAGGCCTTGGCTCTAGTTTTTCCTGAAGTCAAGTTGATACCATCGACTATGGTGTCGATGGAATTGACATTACTGAGAAGATTTCATCTGAAAATCTCCAGAGATCTCATAAGCATCGACCATGGGGTCGATGCTATCGACTTGCTCCAAAAAAATTTGTCAATCAGCCTGATGGGTGGTTGATACTATCGACGAGGCCGTCGATAGTATTGAAAGAGAAAATTTTCTACAACTTCCGCTCTGCACCCTTGTCGCTACCATCGACACAAGGGTCAATGGTATCGACGCCCAAATAGTCCTGCACACTTAACACACATATCAGGGCATCATTTTTATACTAAAAATGAAATTAATGAAAACTACTTTAAAAAATGCAAAAAATCAACTAAATAAAAATGCAATTACCAATGGTTGGATTTCCTCCCAACAAGCGCCCTACTTTAACATCTTAGGCTAGACACAAAAAAGCTCATCATTCTTTCTTAAGTGCCATGAGTTTAACCTCATGCACCTTTCTTGTATAATCCTCCCCCATAATAGTGCTTCAATCTTTGGCCGTTTACTAAGAACGTTCTGTCACCATCCTTAACCATGATAGCACCATGGGGTCGCACCTGCTCTACTATAAACGGTCCACTCCAGCGTGATCGCAATTTTCCAGGGTACAAATTTAACCTTGAATTGATCAAAAGTACCATCTCACCCTTCTTGAACATCTACAGCTGGATATGGCGATCATGGATTTTCTTTGTGTGCTCTTTATAAATCCTTGAGTTCTCGTAGACATTCATTCTCAGCTCATCTGTGGGCTCCGATCTCCAAAACCATGATATAAACACGATTTAAACTTAGCGGAAGCATTCTATTAGTTGCGGAATATGAAAAATTACTGGAAATTAAAATTTTTGAGACAAGATCTGGAAATTATAAAACTCCTTTTATAAGAAACCAAGTAAACAGTTTACATCTCTATTAAACCACTTCTTGAGTAGTTATATACAACATGATTCAAAATCTCAGGAGCCAACACCAAAAATTCAAACCACTGATTCCTAGGACCTGAGAGTACAAAGACGACATAGGACTATCTAACTACATAACTCAGCAGCCAGTATCTCCACCTGAGATTCACTGCTGCCCCTGGTACTATTGTTGTTGTTGTTGCTCATCCTTAAACGGTCTCCTTCGTCTTTGGCGACCACCTAAAAAGAGTTAAAATCTACGGAGTGAGACAATATACAAATTGTCCCAGCGAGAGTTATAACTCTCAACTAGAAGCTTTATTATAACATAAATCATACAACAACAGGTTTAATAACAAGTGAAGCAACTTCTACTTAGGCAGTCATGTCTTTAAAGCATATAAAGGACATGTATACAAAATATCTGAACAGATCATTAATGTAGACAATGTAACACCAAACATTGTTCCTCGTAGTTTAACCTAAGCAGATATACTACACGGTTGATTATGTTTTACAAACATTATTATGCCCTGTGGAGATGAGGCATACCACTCATACTCCAACTGATCACTAAGAAGTCACATCAGTATCATACATAGGTCATTAAAAGAGTCGGATTCTTATGACCTCACCTTCCTCAGTCAGTTAGAGGATTGTTTGTTAGACATCTGGTAGGACGTCTTTTGTTATAGCTTACCAGGGTAAACTGGTCCTTCGCTATTTTAGAGTTACAGTGACGTTCTGTACTCTCTTCGTCATCAGAAGATTTCTTGTTTATCTCTCACCGATGCGGTGTTTGTGTTTTCTTTGGGAGACTTGTGATACATCTCACCATTTGGTTTTGTAGTGAAGGATTGACGGTATCAATTCCTACACTAGGATGTAAGGATTTACGCATCCATTTCCCCCACATACTCAAGAGTATGTGATCCAGGAGTTCCCTTGGGAAAACCTGTTTCACCATCATTTGGTCTCTGACAATGATGGATCTATGATCAGGGCTCTACATTTCACTTGATTAGTTAGGTACATTCAGTATTCTTTCAACATCATACATTGTTCTTCAAACAATAACATTGGCATAACAGCTATAAAATGAGAATACTAAATGTAACAAGCCTAACTCTTATCAATCATCATTTCTCAATACATTCATCACAAGTCATCTCTAAAGCATGACCTTGATGGTATTTATGGCTCTCACAGCCCATTTAATTCATAGGTTGCCATTGACAAGGCAACAAGATATATCACTATTCATAAAGCTAAAGCATGCTTTCAATGAATATAGTTTCATAACCCATACCTGGATATGATCATCATCTCATAACAACCTGCATGGTTAATTCAACTGATAACAGTAAACAATTCATTCTAGAAGTTACACTTTCAAACTCTTAGAAGAGTCAAGTTCCCCAATATTCATCAATTAGGGTTATTCATTTCCTTTACTTATGATTAGGAATATTGATTCCTCATTTCATACTTCAATCATGAGGATTTATGCTTAAAAGCATAACTGGAAATAGGGTTTCACCCTATACAAATTAAGGTTATTGAAATCTCCTTATCTTATAAGACATCATATTTGGTAACTTGTTCTCAAGGTTTCATACCTAAAAGCATGACACAGGACTAAGGTTAACATACCCCATCCTTTATTGTTAATATTTCCTTTTTGTATTATTAGTCCAATTCTAGTATGCAACTTTTCCATCCTTGGAAGCATACCAGGGTATGGTGAGTATTTGCCTTAAATACAACATTTATTGAACATCATAATGATTATCAATTCAAGGTATGAATTCACTTCTCAATCTTATCATGGTGTGAACACATCATACTCATTGATTTGACTATACTTTATTTAAAGGTATTACCTTATAAACATCTCCATAAATTAGGGTTTACTAATCACATCACATGTCATTACCCTAAAATTAGGGTTTACTATTCACCTCATGGTGAATTGAACTCATAACATCATCATGTATGAGAAACATCATCATTAAAGCTCTTAGATAAGATTAAGATTCACTAAACATCATAATTAGGGTTTCCATGATCTCACATAGGTGGATCATACCCTAATCATGCACATTCATGTGTATTGAAGGTATCTTACTTGAGTTTCCACCATAAAAGGGTACTCTCTCTCTCTTAGAATACTTTCTCTCTCTTAGGATACTTTCTCTCTCTTACTAGTAGATGGTGATAACACCACTCTAGATTAAGTTGGGTTAAGTCCTCATTGACTAGCATAAGCCAAAACATCACTATCATGTGATTAGGGTTTGACTAGAACAAGGTATTACCCAATTAAACCCCTCAAGGGTATTTTGGTAATTTACCTCATGCTCACCATCATGGGTCAATTCATTAGTCACTTAGTCCTTTAATGACTTAGGTTACCATTAGGGTTTAGATTGGATCACCATTGAACCAATTACACCACCAATTGATTAAGTACAAACCACCTTGAAAACATTCAAACGGTTTCAACCTTCAACCACCAAACGGTCTTGAGACCGTTTGGTGTCAAACGGTCTTGAGACCGTTTGCCCTCAAATGGTCTTGAGACCGTTTGGGTGTGTTGACCGTTTTGACTTTCAAACCGTTTGAAGCTCATGCGGTTTGAAACCGTTTGATCAAAGTGCCTTGAGATCGATTGGTCCAAACGACCTTGAGATCGTTTGAGCCCAAATGGTCTTGAGACCGTTTGGCCCCAAACGGTCTTGAGACCATTTGGCCTCAAACGGTCTTGAGACCGTTTGGTCCAAATGGGCTCAAACCGTTTGGACCTCCAAAGTGGTTCAAAAGTTACAATTGGTCATGGATATGTATGTTGAATCCCTCAATTAACCAAATCCATGATAACCACTTATAAATTGAGTTAACTAAGATTAGCCTTAATCAATTGGACATCAAATTGACCCTCAATTGAAATCCAATTAGGGTTGATTCTAATTCAATTAGGGTTTCAAATCGGATGGTCATCAATATTCAACAATGTGAATCAATTCAAGGTTGAACCTATCAATTGACCTCCAATTGGGCCCAAACTTGGCCCAAACGGTCTTGAGATCGTTTGGACATCATCCAAATGGTCTTGAGACCGTTTGCCCAAAGTTTGACCAAAACCTAAGTCGGTTGGACTAGGATTGAACTCCAATTAGGTCTAAAATCAGCATTTTTTTAATCAATTCATCAACTTATTGCAATTGGACCTTCAAACCATTAGATTATCTCAACCCTAGACCTCCAAACGGTCTTGGGTTGTGCCCAAACGGTCTTGAGACCGTTTGGAGGAACCCCCAAACGGTCTTGAGACCGTTTGGGTCCTTCAACCCAAAACTCAACAAGATCTATACTTAGAAAACAGCAATTTGATTATTTCATTAACCCACTGTAATTGGGCCCTCGATTGATCAAATTACCTTAACCCTAGACCTCCAAACGGTATTGAGACCATTTGGATGAGTTCCAAACGGTATTGAGACCATTTGCCCATCCATCCTTTGGACTCTAGTGAAAATTCATCTAGGTTTGATCTATTGAGTTGATCATCACATCAATACTTAATTGCAATATGATTTGGTACCTTTGGACCTTCAATTGGTCAACTATACTTGACCCCAGACCTCAAAACGGTCTTGGGGTGACCCCCAAACGGTCTTGAGACCGTTTGGGTGATTCCCAAACGGTCTTGAAACCGTTTGGGCTAATCAACCCAAAATCTCAACTTAACTCATTGGAGATTCAGCACTAATTTCAATTAGGGTTTGCCCTATTAATCATCCTTCAACTCATGACTCGTTTGGAATTAATCCCTCAAATTTGGTGGGTCGTTAATTAACATCATTATGAACAGTAATACCAAACGGTCAACGTTTGGTCAACCATCTTAAATGGTCTTGAGACCGTTTGCCCAAAAAGGGCAGTTTAAACAGATTGAAAATCAGAACTTAATTCAATTGGTTTTGCTAATTGATTTGCTTATATCTCACGATTCCTTTGGAGTTAACCTCTAAAATTTTGTGGGTGATTAACCTACATAATTATGAACAAGATTACCATACGGTCTTCACTTGGTCAATGGGACCAAACGGTCTTGAAGACCGTTTGCCCTCACACGACCCTGAAACCGTTTGCCCACCAAACGGTTTGAAACCGTTTGAGCAATTGGTGGAGGTCGTTTGATAAAGTGGAAAACCATGGATAAGAATAGGAATTAACGTCCTTATCTGCTACCTTAAGAACAGTAGCAGTTCTTCACGATTTTGCTTGCAAGGATGCAAGGGAAGATAGGGAAGAAGAAGAACTAGCAACTATATGCATAGAAAAGGATGTATAATCAAAGCATAAAGTTTAGAGTTATAAAACCCGCCTAAAGGTTGTTCCTTGAGCTCCAAGCTTTAATGGCGTCTTTGAGCTCCAAAGGTCGGCCAAGGTGAATTCTCCAAGGAAAAGTTGGAAAGGAATGGCTAGAAAGATAGAGCTAGGTGAGCTAGCCATGAATTCAACCTTGAAAACGAGTTTCCTCCATGAATTCAAGCAAAAGGGATGATCCAAACTTACCTAGGACCCTTGTTCATCCTTCTCTGCTCCAGAGCCTAGCCTTGGTCAGTTTTGAGCAAGGGGAAAAGAAATGAAAGGGACAGGGTCGTTCCCTTGCTAAGTGGAAAAGTTGTATATATACTTAGGTGAATTTTCAACATAAGGACATATGTTTTCCTCATTTCTCATCTAAGTCCTTCCTTTCTTCCTTGCATGTCCCCACATCTTATTTCTAAGGACAAACTCCTTATAAGGTCAATAATTGAAGGCAAAGAGGATCGTCCCATCACTAAAGCATACACATAAAAGGGCTATTATACATACACCTTGATTATTCAATCACAAAGGTGTTCTTTATTATATGATTATTCAAATGGAGTGACCTTTTCATCATTCCTCTTCTAAATGATGCTAAAAGTCATACAAGATATTTTAGATGATATATTTTACAATTTGCACCCCTCAAATTGGGTAAATTGCATTTTACACCAATTTAGGGTTTTCAAGTACAGGGGTTGCTTCCACAGCTGCACCTTGGTGCTCAAGCTTGGGAAATCCCTCAAACCTCATCATATTTATTCTTATGTTGTCTCAACATTAAAGGAACATATATACATGTGAAATTTGCAAGTTAACCCCTCTGATTGGGCGAATTGCACATAGGTCCATGTATTGCGAACAATACTTCAACATTGGTTTATAAGGGACAGAAATGGAAACATATGTTCCATAGAAACTTTAATTATATATTAAAGGATAATTTCAACCATCTAATTTCATAATTAGGCAAAACACGTAGGGTTAGCTCGTAACCCAGGTCAGGGGTGTTACATCATCTAGCTCATTGAGCTCTAACATTCTCTTTCTGCCAACCTTGTCCATGCTCAAATTCAACTTCCTTAGCACCCAATGCGCTTTGTGCTCCAATTCTACCGGCAAATGGCATGCCCGACTGTACACCAACCTAAAAGGCGTACTGCCTATAGGTGTTTTGAATGCAGTCCTGTATGCCCATAATGCATCTGGTAACAACACACTCCAATTCTTTCTTGACGAGGCCGCAGTGCGCTCCAGGATCTTCTTAATTTCTCTATTTGACACTTCCACCCGGCCTTGTGTTTGCGGGTGATACGAGGTGCCTACATTGTGCTTGACCCCGTATTTACTCAGTAATGCAATGAATTTTCGATTCATGAAGTGGGTGCCACCATCACTGATGATCATCCGTGGTGCACCAAACCTGCAGAAAATATGATCTTTTACAAAACTGCACACTACTGTAGAATCATTAGTCCTTATGGGTATTGCCTCTACCCACTTTGATACATAATCAACAATAAGTAAGATATACAAATTGGATTTGGAGGACACAAATGGTCCCATGAAATCAATACCCCACAGATCGAACACCTCAACTTCTTGGAATATCGTGAGGGGCATCTCTTGCCATTTTGATATATTACCTACCTTTTGACAGGAATCACATCATCTCACATAGTCATAGGTGTCCCTGGAAAGTGTAGGCCAGTAAAGGCCACTCTGTAGCACCTTAGACGCCGTCCTTGCACTTGCATGATGACCGTCGGTAGGTAGTGTATGACAATGACTAAGCACACTCTCATATTCATACTCCGGTACACACCTACACAAGATTCCATCCCTGCATTGTCTCAACAAAATTGGGTCATCCCAAAAATAATATCTCAAAGAGTGGAAAACCTTTTTTTTCTTGATAGGTCCAATCATCCGGGATTTCTTTACAGGCAAGGTAATTGACAATATGCGAAAACCAAGGATCCGTCGATTGAATTGAAAGAATTTTCTCATCCAGAAACATCTCGGTAATGGGTATGTGGGTATACTTTTCATCAACCCGCTCTAACCGAGATAAGTGGTCCGCAACCACATTATCAATACTTGCCTTATCTTTAATTTCAATCTCAAATTCTTGCAACAATACAATCCACCTAATCAATCTAGGTTTTGCATCTTTTTTCTCCATTAGGTATTTTATGGTGGCATGATCAGTCCATACCAAAACCTTAGAACCCACTAGATATTGCCTAAATTTTTCGAAAGTGAAAACCACAGCAAGTAGTTCTTTCTTAGTAGTGGTGTAATTGAGTTGTGCATCATTTAAAGTTTTAGACGCATACAAAATTACTGTAGGTTTGTTCTCAAGACGGTGCCCAAGAACAGCCCTGATGGCAAAATCTGACGTGTCACACATAAGCTCGAATGGCTTAGTCCAATATGGTGTTTGAACAACCGACATAGAAATCAGTTTGTCCTTAAGCACCTCAAAAGCATGTAGGCATTTATCGTTGAAATAAAAAATGACATCTTTGTCAAGCAATTCCGAAAGTGGCTTATCTATTTTCAAAAATTCCTTGATGAACCAGCGATAATATCCCACGTGACCAAGGAAACTCCGCACCCCTTTCACTGTATTTGGTGGAGGTAGTTTGGAAATAACCTCAATCTTTACTGGATCCACCTCCAGTCCTTTGCTGGACACCTTGTGTCCTAGCAATATGCCTTCATTTACCATCATGTGGCACTTTTCCCAATTGAGGACTAAATGTGTGTCCTCACATCTCTATAATACCTTATTAAGATTCTGCAAACATTCTTCAAACGACGCACCATAAATGGAAAAGTTGTCCATAAAAACCTCCAAGAAGCGCTCCACCATATCCAAGAAAATAGCAAGCATGCAGTGCTAAAAAGTGGCCGGTGTGTTGCACAAACCAAACGGCAATCGGAGATAAGAAAAGATCCGTAAGGAAAAGTGAAGATGGACTTCTCTTGATCCTTAGGATCAATGGAAATCTGATTGTAACTGGAATAACCATCCAAAAAACAAAAATGAGAGCGGCCAACCAGTTGCTCTAAAATTTGATCAATAAATGGAAGAGGAAAGTGATATTTTAGGGTAGCAGAATTCAAGCGGCGGTAATCGATGCAAACACGCCACCCGATTACCAATCGGGTGGTGATAGGTTCATTTAACAAATTTTGAGTAATAGTGATCCCCCTTTTTAGGGACTACCTATGTGGGGCTTACCCATGTCGAGTCTGAAATGGCATAGATGATGCCTGCCGAAAGGAGCTTGATCACCTCCTTCTTGACAACCTCCATCATGCTAGGATTTAGTCGACACTGTGGCTGAATCACTAGCTTGGATCCTTCCACAAGACGAATTTTGTGCTGGCAAAGAGTGGGGGGAGATCCCCTTGATGTCAGAAACGGACCACCCAAATGCACCACGGTGGTTCTTCAACACAATCATCAACTATGCTTCCTCATCGACACTCAGATATGCTGATATGATCACCGGAAGCTTCTCATTATCTGCCAAGAAAACATACTTTAGGTGGGGGGAAGTGGTTTAAGTTCCAACTCAGGTGGGCTGACCAAGGAGGATTGAAGCGGTGGTGGCAGCGATCCTAGATCTTCATAGTGCTTGGCATAGTAGCAAGGAAACACTTGAAGCATCTTTACACATTCTTGTAATGAGGCGCTTCTCATCCAATCTTCAGTTAAGTTGAACAGACATGCCTCAAGGGGCAGTTATGAGTATGAATCAAACATAGAGACCGTTATAGCCTCATCCTCTATAGACGGTGAAACTTCCTCTTCTTCATCATCGGGATAACCCACTGCTTTCACAAGAGAAATTACCTTTGTCTGCTCCATGATGTCCACGACAATTGTGCCTTTATCTACTTTCGTCATGACGTGGGCCATATCAAGAAATGGCTTCCCTAGACAAAGAGAGATGTTGTGCTCAAAGTGCTTTATTTTATGACATTGTTCATTTACTTGTGATTGATTTGGATTTGATGACATGAGTATTTCAAATCTGTCATCGGCTATACCCATTGTTAACTGGCCTCTACCCATCTCCAGTATCATGTCAGTAGTGGATTGAAAGGGTATTCCCAACAATAGCTCATTCCCTCATTCATCTTGCATCTCCATAATGACAAAATAAGTTGGGAACACAAACATATCAACCTTCACTAGAACATCCTCACAAATACCATACGGCCTAACCACATAATTGTTTGCCAATTGAATTGTCATATTACTCTGTCGAGATTCTTTTATCCCAAGCTTGTTTAATGTGGAGAGGGGCATCAAGTTAATACTTGCCCCGTAATCACATAGTGCCTCACCAAATTTGACTTTACCAATATAGCAGGAGATGTTGAAACAACCCAGATCTTCTCACTTTGGTGGCAATTTTCCCAGAATGAAAGCGCTGACCTGCTCCTTAAGCACTACCACCTCGGTATCAGGTATCTTACTCTTTTTGATAATTATATCTTTCAAAAACTTACCATATGAGGGTATCTGCTCAATCGCCTCCAATAAAGGAATACTAACAGAAAGTTTTATGAAACTGTCCAAATATTTCTTGAAATGTTCATCCACTTTCTTGGCTTTGAGACTATTGGGGTAAGGGATGGGGACCATCTGTTCCCTCTGATGTGGTGGCACATATGGTGTCATATTATCTTTCTCCTTCTCTGCAATAGGCTCATCTGTGGCCTTGCCTCCTTCATCTTCAACTGTCTCTACCACTTCAGTACCCTCTGCGGTCTCACCTTGATTTTGTTGTTGTTGGGTGCTCGGTTCATCGACCCTAGGGTTTAAAAGTTTCTTTCCACTCCTTAGTAGAATGGCTTTGGCCTGGTGGTTCCCTCCTGGAACATTTGTGTTTCCTAGAAAACCTTACACCGTGGAATTTTTCAGACTTGTTATTTCAGCTTCCATCTGTGCTATGGATGTCTCAAGAGTCCTCATATGGGCTCCATGACTTTGTAGAGTTTGACCAAACTGGTTCATAAATTCTCCTTATTGCTTGATTTGTTGGCCAAACATGCTCATTAGCTCTTGATTCTGCTTTATCACCTGATTGAGCAACTCATTGCTCTTTTCCTCTGCCATGGGTTGTGGCTTAGCATCAAGATCCTACAAGAAATTATTTGGATCCTTCCATGAAAACTTTTTGGCCTTCCTCCAAGAATAGTCATTATTTATGTACCCCTGATGTTGGCGCATGAACTTCACTTGTGCCTCATCATCAGATCTGTCATCTTCTTTTTCTAGCAATTTCTTGGCTAATAGGTCCATTTTCTCATTAAGCACCTTAATGGCTTTTGAATCTCTAGCAACTCGAACCTGTTCTGGTGCATCTCTGACACCCCATGACTATTTCTTAGCCATGTTCTTCAAAATTTCCCAACACCTTGTGTCTGTGTTGTTCAAGAAAAAACTTGATCCTGTTGAATCTAAATTGCTTCTGTCATGCTCATTGAGAGCAAAGTAGAAATTTTTTACTTGTTTGTCCTTATCCAGCCCATGATGTGGGCACCTCCACAACATGATCTGGAAGCGCTCCCATGTCTCAAAATAGGTCTCACTGACCCTTTGACTGAAATTATGGATCTACCTCACGAGATCATTGGTCTTCTCTGGTGGAAAAAATCTTTCGAAGAACACCTCTATCATTTGATCCCAAGTCTCCATGATCTCATCATCAAGGTTATGCAGCCATTCTCGTGCATTTCCTACCAGAGAGCTGGGAAACAACTTCAAGTAAAGTGCCTCTTGTGGAAACCGGTCATTTTTTATCATATCACAATTCTCTACAAAAGTGCTTATGTGGGCTACTGGATCTTTATTCTTCAACCCATGAAACGCTTGAGATTTGAACAAATTAATCAGTGTCGGATCAATTTTATATGTACGAATGTTTATTGCCTGCCTTTTAATAGGCCCCTTTGACGCAAAAGAGGAAGAAGCCTTGATCTTCTCCCATATTGTTTTTTCTTCAGCCATTGCTTCTTTTTTTTTAGTGAAGTCAGGTGGCGATTTTATTCATCTTGCCCACCTCGTGCAAGAAAATTCAAACTAGTATTACAAATTCTGGTAAATTGCATGAAACTAAACATGGTCGTACTATGACCATTACATAAGACACCTTCTAAGTTACAAGGTGTTCCATCCAGAAATTTGTGGTAAGCACAGTTTCCTATTTTGTTTTTAAGGTGAAACTTGGCTAATGAATCAGCGAGGCTATTACCTTCTCTTTTGCTAAAGCATAAATTAATGGATTGAAAATTGTTCTTCTGCATCGCCCAAACTTGTCTAGCGTACTTGGGATTCCTCCTATAATCCTCATTGACCATGATAACACCCTATTTGCAGTCGGTTTCAATGACAATATTCTCCAGATTGCATATAGTGCAAATTTTGTAGGCCAATTCCAGAGCTTACATCTCTTCTTCTAGAGGGGAGCCTGCCTTGATCGATTGTCCTATTCCTCCCATCCACTCACCTTTGTCATTTCTAATCACAGCAGCAATAACACTTCTTCACCCTTTGAACGCATCATCAATATTAATCTTCAAGAATCCTTGAGCTGGGCACATCCAGTCCGCCTGATTGTTGCCATTATCTTCTTTACTTGTAGTCTCCCAAGCTTGTCCATTGAGTTTAATTTTAGTGGTGATCGAGTAGGTTTGATTCTGCACTGTGTTTTCTTTCTTCTCGAAAACCCATAGATTTCTTTGTTTCCAAATGTACCAGCACGTAACCATAAACATGACTTTATGTTCTTCAGAATGCTTCTGGTTTAGTCTAAACCATTTATTAAGGTTGACCTCAGTCCAGAAGTTTGGAGGGATGTTCGATTTCAGTACTCCCATCCAAATGGGGTAGACTTTACTACAGTCTCTTAAAGCATGCAATGTATCTTCTTCACTCGAAGTACATCTGCTGCATGTAGCGTCGGTGGTCATCTGCCTCCTATGCCTACTTTTATTGGTGAGCAGGGCGTTGTTTTCAACTAACCAAAGGAACATTTTTACTCTTGCTACAACTTTGGACTCCCAAATGATGTTCCACTGTCCATCACGTTTGATCTCCTTGCAATCTCTTAAGGCTCTGTAAGCATAGGAAACCATGAATCTACCTCTTGGGTCCAGGCGCCATACTCTTGTATCAGCACCTCCCTAGACAGTAGGTGTAGGTATGTTTGTGATTTCATGCACGATTTCCTTTGGAAACCAGCAATCCAGAAACCCCATGTCCCACTCTACTTCAGGATTGACTAAGCTGCTAACCTACAAATCCTCTAAATCATCAGGTATTTGTTGTTGCGCGTACTCCTTCAGAGATTTCCCGCTTGGCATCCATATGTCTCTCCAGACATTTATAGAATTTCCATTGATCGGACATATATAAGAATTGGAAGAAAAAAAAATCCTTATTAAGAATAACTGATCTAGCTACACCAGACAGATGTGCGGTGGTTGTATTTGGTTTGCCTACCAGTCTAATCACCATAGCTTTACTCCATATAGACTGTTTGTTGCTCATTACATCCCAAGTGTGTTTCATTATTAAGGTGTTGTTCCAGTCCCTCATTGTCTTTATACCCAAGCCTCCATTTTTTTATTGCTCACCATCCTAGCCCAAGATATGAGGTGTACTCCTTTCTGTTGGTATGTATGCCCATAGAGCAAGTCATATGATGATTGTAATGGGATACTTTGTAAATGATTTGAATAATAATAAAGGCAATTTCTGATCTATATGTTTAAACTGTTTCTGAGATGATAGTGTAACATGATAGATGTGTAAAGAATGATTTTACTCAATGACGTATGCTTTTAGGTTAAGGATCTATATGATGAGATCATACGTATGTTAAGAGTATATATTCTTGTTTAGTCCCTAGTCGGTTGTTATTGTGGAAATAGCCATAGACATCAATAACACTGAAGACTAGATTGTGTGTTGGTTGATAACAGAATCTCATTAGTCATGATATACTGATATCAAACCAAGCACATAGGTACTTGTTAGAGAACAAGGTACTGGAAAGACCCACCGTGAGAGTGACACATGGAACCATGACTTGGTAATCATAGTCAGCTCTCACAATGATGGTGGTGAGTGTGATTCTTAGACCTAAAATCACTACACTCAACACATGTCATTGGGTACACTTTGACATCATCAAACGCAGTCCTGAAACATGGGTTGTTATAAAGGTGATGATTGGGTGGCTTTGACACATGTGGCTTTTGAGGGGTGAGTGATAGATATGGGATTTGTCCCTCCTGAGGGAGTTTGATGTCCTTGAACACTTGATGAGTAGGATTGAGAAAGGCATGTGCATGCACGTGTGAATCAATATGTGATATTGATGTCACACACATCTCAACCAGTCTGCTCTGAGATCAAGGAAATGAATGAACATTGACAGGATGATTGTTCCATGCCTTGAGTTCATTCAGGATATCAGTGACAAAGGAATTATACATTCACTGTAACACCATTCATGGATTGTAGGATTGAAAGTTGTTCTCCAACTTTCTATTTCACTTGGGTAGCACTGATGTGTGACTAGGCATCACTCTTTGCTTGTGAGGTCATAAGTGTTATGGACTTTCACTGCCAACGTGAAATGGACCTACAGGGTCACACACATAGGATTTAACCTGGAATAGGATTTTGTGCACAAACATGTTTAGATTGATTACTAAAGGAGTTTAGTAGTTCAATTAAACACTCAATCAATTGATAACTCAGTATCATAGTGTTCAAGGTGTTGGACTGATTGATTAGAGTATCAGATTGATTGAAACTGTGATTGACTGATTCTGCACAATCTACACTCCCAACCGATCGGCTCATGTGATGAACCGATCGGCTCAGCTTGGTGAACCGATCGACTCAACTGGTGAGTCGATCGGCTCATGGACAGGGTGAAGCGATTCGTTCAAGTGTTGAAACGATCGGTTCAAGTCCAACCGAGCAAGTTGGGAAAGTAAGATTGGTGAGAAATTTCCTTTCGTTTCACTTGCCCAATTTGATTGGAAGAAGGACTGGTATTTGATACCGATTTGAAACAAAAGAAGAAAAGTCAATCGGGAACTGATCAGGACCACGAACTGACTGGTTCAGAAGTGAACTAACCGTTTCATGGGTCCCAACCGATCGGTCGAGGTGTCAACCGACCGGCTCAGATCCCCAACCGACCGTTTCAGTTGTGAAACGATCGGTTCAGTTTACGCGGTTGGTTATTTTTGTGGAAAATCTTGAACCCTTCTACTCCTACTTTAGTCCCGCATTGCCCGGGATAGAGAACCCTGTCCCATGACCCTCCTATATATATAGGGGTATTGGGGGCTTCTCATAGTACAACTCAGTGCAACCAGTTGCTCTGTGAAGTTGTCATTCTCTCTGGTTTTGGTAACCGAGAGAGCCCGAGCAAGTGCTACCCGATAAGGGAGGCACAACAACGGAAAGACAACTGCAGAAAGCGACTGGTGGCAGGAGAGTGTGTTGGCGACTAGTACGTCGACAGGAGGGTGCGACTCCTTCCGATTCCTTGTGGGACAAGGAGATCAGAGTTCCAGGCAGTCTGTGTGGACGATTGCAGAGGCGGGAGACCTCTGTTGCTCGGAGGACAACTGTCAAATCCCGACAGTCCCAATGAGACCAGGAGTCTTCAGTCCGGTGTGACCGGGAGCTACAGAGACACCATCCAAGACCAGAGGTGAAGACCGCGCAAGGCGTGAGGTACTGTCGCCGAGCAAGCCTAGGGACAAGGTATGCATCCACAAACCATCTTTCCTATTGTATAGACGTTGACGCGATTCCTTTTGTTCTGGGTTTTGGGAGAAAAGTTTTGTTTCCGCTACCTCTCTACCTCCCTATAAACCCAATAGTGGTATCAGAGCCACGTCAACTGCTCTATATTTTAGGATTATCGATATGATCAATTTTGGTTTATGGCCTTTATTTATTGCATACGATGCGAATAAAATTGGCTTTATGCATGTCCAATTCACAAATCCCAAATATACATATATGATATGTAATATTAATGCACTCGATACGCGTCGCCCTTAAACGAGTTTTGTGGTGGATGTGTAGCATGGTTATGGCCTTTAAACCCTATATCTGTGTGTGGTTGTATGTGGTTGCTTGCATCTCGGTCTTCGCACTGATTCCCTTTCTCTCATTCCTGATGTAACTCGAAATAATTCGAGATTTCTTTTCGTACCTTTACTCCCCCCAAATGTAACTCGGGGTTTCACATTCAATTGTAAATATGATAGATTTTATTTCTTATTATGTCAAAGAACGGCGGACGACCTGAGACGATCGATTCAAGGTGTGAACCGATCGGTTGGTGTTCCAGACGACCGGCTCGATGAGCAAGATGAGTGGGTGGCGACGTGAGGAGATGCACGATGACCGGTGAACCGATCGGCTGGAGGCACCAGTCGATCGGCTGGTGGCACCCGAACAACCAACTTGATGGCGAGCCGATCATTCATGGAGATGAGCTGATCAAACCCAGAAAGGTAGGCACAAATTTCATCTTGTATAGGTTGCATGTGATGTAGACCTAGATGACCGTGATTCCTCTTGGACCGAGGAATCACAATAGGATGGCCATAATCATTACTTTTATCATTTTGCATGTTTTTTGTGGGATATAGCATGTATATGATACATACTATATATTGTGGTGATTGGATATGTATATGTATATAAAACCAAATCCCTCATTAAATATTAAAGTTTTAGATGCCTTCCAAATGCAACACACATGAAAAGCTTGATCGACCAAGTGTGGGCACGCCCAAGTGTGGTGCACCGTCTATCTTGTGGAAGCGTGAAGGATGAATGTGTGGGTCTGCCCAAGCAGGGTGCATGTTCATCGTGTTGTCTTTGGGTCGGACTTAACAAGGTGACCTAGATAGGATCTAGCACCTTGAGGCATGGAGATGATCATGGCAAGGAGTTGCATATGGCATCTTTCAAGAGTTGCATATGATGCAATTGGCAAGAGTTGCCTACCTGGAAGATCTGAATTGTGGGTGACAGCCCAAGCTGGTCCATGGCTCAGAGGATTTCAGGATCTTGACCCACTAGAAGATTGTGCGCTGCAATCTTCCGAATTGATGGTGAGGGCTATCAATTTGAGTCAAAATAGTGGGAACGGTAATTAATTAAAGGCCTAATTAACTATCATCAAATTTTATTCAAATGAAATCAAAACGGAGTTTTGACAAAATGCAATTTTCTCTTGTAGAATGGCAAAGGAATCATCTTTTAAAATGGGTAAATTAATTGAGAATAAATTCCATAACTGGTTGAGGACTGTGAGAAGTGTTCTGCACAATCCAGATATACCAGGAGAATTTGAATCCATTCTATGTACGCTTAAAGCATTGGTGAAGAAGAAAGAAAGTTCATTGATAGAGATCAATGGAACGATAGGTAAGGGAGAGAAGGGTTCTCTCGTCAAACCAATTTCTTCTACATGGAGAGGATGGAAGGAACGACAGAAGAAGAAGTCAGAGATAGAGATCTCTACTTTTGGTGTATACGTGATAGAGATTAACTTTACTACTTCTTCATCATGGGTACTTGATACTGGATGCGGATCTCACATTTGTTCAAATGTGAAGGATCTTAAGAGAAGTAGGCCTTTGGGGAAAGGCGAGGTTGAACTATGTGTTGCCAATGGGGCAAGAGTTGCCTCTAGTGCCGTGGGAACCTATGAGTTAACTCTACCAAGTGGGCTAATAATAGAGTTGAAGAACTTCTATTATGTACCTTCCATAAATAGGAATATCATTTCCGTCTCTTGTTTGGACAAGGATGGATTTCAATTTCTTATTAAGAATGGAAATTGTTCCATTTCTAAAGATGGGATATTTTATGGCAGTACCCCAATGTCTTATGGTCTATACTTGATAGATTTGGAGACAACTGTATATAACGTAAACACCAAAAGGCAAAAACTCAATAACTCAAATGAAACGTATCTTTGGCATTGTTGTCTAGGGCACATAAATGAGAAGCGCATTTCTAGACTCCATAGAGATGATTATGTAGACTCTTTTGATTATGAATCAATAGAGATATGTGAATCTTGTTTGTTGGGCAAGATGACCAAGACTCCCTTTTCAGGTAAAGGTGAGAGAGCTAGTGATCTATTAGGACTCATACATACTGATGTATGTGGGCCTTTTAGAACTAATACCAGAAATGGGTATTAGTACTTCATTACCTTCACTGATGATTTCAGTAGGTATGGCTATGTGTACCTGATGAAGCATAAGTCAGAAACCCTTGAAAGGTTCAAGGATTTCATGAATGAAGTACAGAACCAACTTGGTAAAATTATTAAAGCACTTCAATCCGATCGAGGTGGAGAATACTTAAGCCAGGAGTTTGAGGACCTTCTGTGAGCCTGTGGTATTGTATCACAATGGACTCTGCCTGGAACACCACAACATAACGGTGTGCTTAAAATAAGGAATCGCACATTCTTAGATATGGTGCAATCAATGATGAGTTTTTCTGATATTCCGATTTCTTTCTGGGGTCATGCTCTTGAAACCGCCGCGTTTACACTTAACCGAGTACTAACTAAATCGGTTCAAAAGACACCATATGAGATATGGACTGGGAAGCGTCCCGATTTGTCTTTTCTAAAGATTTGGGGTTATGAGGCTTATGTCAGGAAAATGTTTCCTGATAAGCTTGGACCCAAGTCTGATAAATGTTATTTTGTTGGATATCCCAAGGAAACGAGGGGATATTATCTATACCACCCTACTGACAAAAAAGTGTTTTTTGCCAGGACAGTTGTGTTCCTAGAAAAGGAATTTATTTCTAAAAGAAGCAGTGGGAGGAAAATAGAGCTTGAAGAAGTTCAAGCCCAACAAGAAAACATAGAACCGGTAGATGTACAAGAGGAAAATGGAGATTCACAAGGTGTTGTGGAATCTCAGTCTCCTCAGGTAACACTATCTAGTAGGACCTGCCTTGAACCTGAGAGGTTTGGATACCTTGTGACTCAGGAAGGTGGTGAGTTGATCATAGATGATGATCCAAATACCTACGTAGAGGCTATGGAAGGACCAGATTATGAAAATGGCTTGAAGCCATGAGATCCGTGATGGAATCCATATATTCCAACAAAGTATGGACTTTGGTGGAACCACCCGAAGGGGTAAAACCCATAGGGTGCAAGTGGGTCTTCAAGAAAAAGACCGACATGGATGGCAATGTGCAAACTTATAAAGGCAGATTGGTTGCGAAGGGATTTCGACAAGTTCAAGGTGTTGACTATGGCGAAACCTTTTCTCCAGTTTCCATGATTAAGTCCATCATGATCATGCTTGCTATTGTAGATTATTATGACTATGAGATTAGGCAGATGGATGTTAAAACTGCATTCCTTAACGGGAATATAGATGAGGATGTGTACATGACACAAATTGAAGGTTTTATAGATCCAAAGAATGCCAATAAAGTCTGTAATCTACAAAGGTCAATCTATGGATTGAAGCAAGCATCTCGGAGTTGGAATCTTTGATTTGATGAGGAAGTCAAAGTGTTTGGCTTTATTCAAAATGAAGATGAACCTTGTGTGTACAAGAAGGTTAGTGGGAGCTCGACCACATTCCTCATATTGTATGTGGATGACATACTTTTGATGGGGAATGATGTCTTAGCCTTAGAGAAGGTAAAGACTTGGCTTAGGAATACTTTCTCAATGAAGGACTTAGGAGAAGCATCCTACATTCTAGGAATTAAGATCTATAGAGATAGATCTAGAAGGCTTCTCAGACTAAGTCAGAGCACGTACATTGACAAAGTGCTGAAGCGGTTCAGCATGGAGAACTCAAAGAGAGGCAACATCCCCATGCTACATGGAGTCACTGTCTCTAGAGCTCAATGTCCCCAATCTTGTGAAGAGAGGGAGCGCATGAATGGGATCCCATATGCATCAGCCATCGGATCCATCATGTACTCTATGTTGTGCACACACCCAGATGTCTCGTATGCTCTAAGCATGACGAGAAGGTACCAGTCCGATCCCAAGGATGCTCACTGGACAGCCGTAAAGAACATCCTCAAGTACTTGTGAAGGACTAAGGATCAGTTTCTTGTTTACGGCAGTGAGGAAGAGCTGGTTGTAAAGGGTTACACCGATGCAAGATTACAAACCGATAAAGATGATTATAGATCGCAGTCAGGATTTGCATTTTGCCTTAACAATGGAGCTGTGAGATGGAAGAGTTCCAAGCAAGAAACAGTTGCCGATTATACTACAGAGGCCAAGTATATTGTTGCTTCACATGCAGCAAAGGAGGCTGTGTGGATCAGGAAGTTCATTTCTGAACTTGGTGTAGTTCCCAGTAGCTGTGATGCAATTGAGCTTTATTGTGACAATAATGGAGCTGTTGCACAAGCTAAGGAACCCAGATCACAGCAGCGGTCCAAGCACATATTGTGGCGCTTCCATCTCATACGAGAGATCGTACATTGAGGAGATGTGAAGATTTGCAAAGTACCAACTGGAGAAAACATAGATGATCCATTGACTAAGGCCCTTTCTCAGAAGAAGCATGATGGTCATGCTAGGTCACAAGGACTGAGGTTCCTTGGTGACTGGCTCTAAGTGCAAGTGGGAGTCTGTTGGTATGTATGCCCATAGAGCAAGTCATACGATGATTGTATTGGGATACTTTGTAAATGATTTGAATAATAATAAAGGCAATTTCCGATCTATATGTTTAAACTGTTTCTGAGATGATAGTGTAACATGATAGATGTCTAAAGAATGATTTTACTCAATGACGTATGCTTTTAGGTTAAGGACCTAAATGATGAGATCATACTGATGTTAAGAGTATACATTCTTGTTTAGTCCCTAGTCGGTTGTTATTGTGGAAATAACCATAGAAATCAATAATACTGAAGACTAGATTGTGTGTTGGTTGATGATAGAATCTCATTAGTCATGATATAGTGATATCAAACAAAGCACATAGGTACTTGTTAGAGAACAAGGTACCGGACAGACCCACCATGAGAGTGACACATGGAACCATGACTTGGTAATCACAGTCAGCTCTCACAGTGATGGTGGTGAGTGTGATTCTTAGACCTAAAATCACTACACTCAACACATGTCGTTGGGTACACTTTGACATCATCAAACGCAGTCTTGAAACATGGGTTGTTATAAAGGTGATGATTGGGTGGCTTTGACACATGGGGCTTTTGAGGGGTAAGTGATAGATATGGGATTTGTCCCTCCTGAGGGAGTTTGATGTCCTTGGCCACTTGATGAGTAGGATTGAGAAAGGCATGCACATGCACGTGTGAATCAATATGTGATATTGATGTCACACACATCTCACCCAGTCTGCTCTAAGATCAAGGAAATGAATGAACATTGACAGGATGATTGTTCCATGCCTCGAGTACATTCAGGATATTAGTGACAAAGGAATTATACATTCACTGTAACACCATTCACGGATTGTAGGATTGAAAGTTGTTTTCCAACTTTCTATTTCACTTGGGTAGCACTGATGTGTGACTAGGCACCGCTCTTTGCTTGTGAAGTCATAAGTGTTATGGACTTTCACTGCCAACGTGAAATGGACCTACAGGGTCACACACATAGGATTTAACCTAGAATAGGAGTTTGTCCACAAACATGATTAGATTGATTACTAAAGGAGTTTAGTAGTTCAATTAAACACTCAATCAATTGATAGCTCAGTATCATAGTGTTGAAGGTGTTGGACTGATTGATTAGAGTATCGGATTGATTGAACCTGCGATTGACTGATTCTGCACAATCTGCACTCCCAACCGATCGACTCATGTGATGAACCGATCGAATGAGCTTAGTGAACTGATCGGCTCAACTGGTGAGTCGATCGGCTCATGGATAGGGTGAAGCGATTCGTTCAAGTGTTGAAACGATCGGTTCAAGTCCAACCGAGCAAGTTGGGAAAGTAAGATTGGTGAGAAATTTCCTTTCGTTTCACTTGCCCAATTTGATTGGAATAAGGATTGGTATTTGATACCAATTCGAAACAAAAGAAGAAAAGTCAATCGAGAACTGATCAGGATCACGAACCGACTGGTTCAGAAGTGAACCGACCGTTTCATGGGTCCCAACTGATCGGTTGAGGTGTCAACCGACCAGCTCAGATCCCCAACCAATCATTTCAGTTGTGAAACGATCGGTTCAGTTTACACGGTTGGTTGTTTTTTTGGAAAATCTCAAACCCTTCTACTCCTGCTTTAGTCCCGCATTTCCCGGGATAGATAACCCTGTCCCATGACCCTCCTATATATAGGGGTATTGTGGGCTTCTCATAGTACAACTCAGTGCAACCAGTTGCTCTGTGAAGTTGTCGTTCTCTTTGGTTTTGGTAACCGAGAGAGCCCGAGCAAGTGCTACCCGATAAGGGAGGCACAACAAGGGAAAGACAACTGCAAAAAGCGGCTGGTGGCAGGAGAGTGTGTTGACGACTAGTACGCCGACAGGAGGGTGTGACTCCTTCCAATTCCTTGTGGGACAAGGAGATCGGAGTTCCAGGCAGTCTGTGTGGACGACTGTAGAGGCGGGAGACCTCTTCCGCTCGGAGGACAACTGTCAAATCCCGACAGTCCCAGTGAGACCACGAGTCTTCAGTCCCGGTGCGACCAGGAGCTGCACAGACACCGTCTAAGACCGGAGTTGAAGACCACGCAAGGCACGAGGTACTATCACTGAGTAAGCCTCGAGACAAGGTATGCATCCACAAACATCTTTCCTATTGTATAGACGTTGACACGATTCCTTTTGTTCTGGGTTTTGGGAGAAAATTTTTGTTTCTGCTGCCTCTCTGCCTCCCTATAAACCCAGCACTTTCTTACTCTGGCCTCCACTCCAGATGAACTTTCTAATGGCTCTGTCAACTCTATCACAAAGTTGCAAAGGAAGTTTGGCCGTTTGCATGACATAAGTAGGAATAGCTATAAGAGTGCTCTTAGTCAAACACACCCTCCCGGCCATAGATAAGCAGCGCGCCGCCTAGGAATTCATTCTTGCATTCACCTTCTCTAAGACTTCACTGTAGGTATCCTTATTCACTCTGTTGTATAATAACGTAACTCCTAGGTATTTACCCAGGTTCAAGGTTTTTGTCAAACCACTTATCTCACAAATACTATCTGCTTCCACCTTGGTGACTCTCCTTGAGAAATATTTCCTGAAGCATTTCAAGATAGCATTTATGTTAGGAATATTAGCCTTGGCAAAAAGAAGGATATCATCAGCAAAGCACAAGTGTGCTATTCGTGGCCCATTCTGTCCCATCTTTAAAGGAGTCCAAGATTTGTCCAGGACAGTATTTTCTATCATCTGGCTTAGCCTTTCTATGCATAGAATGAAGATGTAAGGGCTCAGAGGGTCTCCTTGCCTAAGTCCCTTGGTAGCTTTGAAAACATCAAAAGTTTCTCCATTCCAAGAGATAGTTGTGTGACCCCTTGTAATAGAATTCATCATGTACTTGCAAATACTGTCTGGTATATCAGTTTTCTTAAGCATGTCTTCTATGAAGCTCCAGTCCATCATATCATATGTTTTGGTTAAGTCTATCTTAATAGCCATAGCTTTAGTGAAAGTCCTCTTCCTCATCGAGTACATGAGCTCCTGGGCTACCGATATATTGTTAGAAATTTTCCGACCTGGAACAAAGGCGCTTTGCGCAGGATTAATCCACTGCGGGAGCCAATTTTTAAGACGTTCCACCACCACCTTCGAACAGAGCTTTAGAATGGCATTGTTAAGGGAGATAAGACGGAATTGGTTGCTCAATTCAGGCCTGGTGACTTTAGGTATGAGTATAATAGTGGAGTCACACATTCCTTCCTCCATAATAGAACAATGAACAACATCGTTTACAATTCTAACAGCAGACTTGTTTATAATACTCCAGTTAGACTTAATGAAGTGGGTAGTGGTACCATCAGGCCCAGCAGCTTTGAACGGGTTCATCTTTTTAAGAACATCCTCAATTTCAGAAACCCCGACTTCTCTAGCTATATGTGCTCATGCCTCCTGTGGAATAGCAGTACATCTTGTTGGGATGCTATCAAACAAATGCTTGTGGATGTTGTTTGGAGTAGTAAATAAATCGATGAAGTATTTGGACACAATTTTGAAAATTTCTTTGGCTTCAGTTACCCATCCTCCTTGGGGACTTTTAATCGTGCTAGTACAATTGGATTGTTTTCTTTGATCGACATAGGCCTGGTAAAAGCGGGTATTTCTATCACCTTCTTTAAGCCAAGTCACATGGCTACGTTCCTTCCAATCCTCCTCCTTCTTCTTGAGGAGTTGAGTCAACTCCACCTGCATATCAGTGATGAAATTGTCAGTGGTACTATCGTATCTAACTGCCAAATTTCTCTGAAGAAGGTCGATGTTTCGATGGAATCACAGCTTCTGAGAATTTATATGTTTAGCTCACCGTGCCTCCCAATCATTTAGATGAGCTTGAGAGTTCCTTAGAGCATTCATATAATTGATATTGCTATTCCAACAATCTTTCAGCATAGGCGATAAAGTGCTATCCATATTCCAAGAGGCTTTGGTTGAAAATATCCTGGTTTGTCTATTCTTAGACAAGGTTCTAACTAGCACTGAGCAGTGATCAGACTCAACCTTAGGGAGATGAGTAACTGTCACACCTGAGTATTTCAAAATGTAAGTATCATTGGCAAGAATATTATCCAATCTGCTTTATTTAAGACCATGTCGGTATGTGTACTTCTGACTCGAGAATCCCATGTCAGAGAGACGTGCTTCAAGGATTGTTTTAGAGAAAGTTATTGCTTCCTGGTTATTGAAAGTTTGATAACCCATAGTTTCCGCAGGTGAAATGACAGTATTGAAGTCACCTGCCACAATCCATGGCTCTTTGAAGCTATTTCCTAAATTGATGATGTGTTTCTAGAGCAAACTTCTAATGTGGATGCAAGGATTGGCATAAATAAATGTAGCAAAGAAGGAATTGTTCACCTTACAAGATACAAATTGTCTGTGAGTGTTAACAAACTCCACCTTGATGCATTTTTTGTTCCAACAAACCCATATTCCTTCAGAGAAACCCCTTGCCTCTGATCTGTGTGAGTTAGAAAAACCTAGGTGTTTGATAGTTTTCTTGGCTTTATCAGCACTTATTCTCAGTTCCAAGATAATGGTAATCATTGGTTTGTACAAAGAAATATAATCTTTTAGAACTCTGCACGTATTTTTGTTTCCTATACCCCACACATTCCAGCATAAGAAACTCACCATATGTATCCTTTGGGTTGGTCTTGGAATAAGGACAACTAATTAACAGTTTCAGGAATCTGGTTTTCCTTGTTGGCTACTTCATTCAACGCTTCTCTAATGGCTACTTTAGTGTACGCTACTCTCAATCGGGGGATTTTTCTCCCCCCTTCCGCCAAGAGTATCCTCTTGGAATTTCCTTGCCTTTTCATTTTTGTTCCCCTTTCTTTTATTATCTTGCTTGCAGTAACTGCCCTTGGTATAGAGTCGCTGCCATCAGTTGACTGCCGGGTCGATTCTTCAACCATGTCTACAGCTTTAGGGCTTGATATGCATGTATCCGCTCACTCTTCAGTATCTCCGAAGTCGCCACAGTGTGTCCATCTTTGTTAGCATGAGATTCTCTCTTTCCCTTGTGGTCTGAACCATTCTGCAATGTGTTTGTGATATCCGTCATAGGTACCTCTCTATGTGCTTGTTGTTCAATGTTGTTGTTCGCCTTCTTCTTCCTCCATACTTTCAGTGTCTCATAATTATGTGGATATCTCTATGTGGCGTGATAGTTGGATTCTCCTTCTTCCCTCTCCGAGACCTCTTCTTGATCTTCCCCCAACTCCTCCAACTGATTCTTAGATTTTGTAAAGTTTTCTAGAGGTTTGTCATGCTTGTATCCTCTTCTATGGTTAGAATTTCTTCTTCTTCTCTGTGTCTGCCAGATCTCAATATTTCTTTCCTTTTCGTGATCTTGTCCTGTTGTCTCTCTATTTTCCAGGGTTTTTGTATTCCTGTCAGCTTCCCCACAGCAATCTTTGGACGTGTGGCCTGCTTCACCGCAGGAAGCATAGGCAAAAGGAAATCCTTCATATTCTATGCCATTGATAAAAATCGATGGTATCAGGTCTTTGTTTGTATCTATCTCGATCGCAAGTCTAGAAAACTTACTTCTCGTTCGCTTGGTTGTGTGCTCATCCACCTTCACCGGCTTTCCAATCAATGAACCTATGCTACTGAACATAGTCTGAACGTAGAGATGCAGTGGGAGGTTGAGTATTCATACCCAACAAACTATATGCCTTGGCATATCATTAGATGGAATAAAAGTAGAATACCAGTCCCAAACCACCAAGTGACATCTGAAGATCTTCCACGGTCCTCCTACCATGGCCATATCGTAGTCCCTTCTACAGGATAGTTGAACAATGAAGTGGTTCTGATCTAATTTGTATATGTTGTATCTTCCTACAAAGCTCCACATGGCTCTCAATCTATCTCTGAGTGTCATTTATCCTATCTTTGTTCCTAAGGCCTTGACTATGACAATATATTTACATGACCTTATCAAAAATTCCTCCTCCATAGGATCTATTAGAATGGATGGTTTTCCTTCAAGCTCCCCCATACTGATGGCTTCCGGTTCTAGATGTTCTTCGAACAGTTTTCTCAGGAACAACTCTGAATCTGCCTTCCTTGCGATAACTTGTTCAGATCTTCCGTTTCCTATTCCCCAACAACCAAGGTTTCCTATCGCTTCTTTTTCCTGTTTCGACGCGGCCTGCACGCTTAGCGGTGGGAAGGTGCTGTCTATACTACCTGACATATCTTCAGAGATAGTGCTTGTGTCTGATGTCTTTGTCTTCGATTTATGATACTCCTATGAGGATCCTCTCATGCCGGCATAGTGTAAGTTCAACCCCAGTTGTGTTATAGTCAAACTATCGATTCCTTTGTGCATGCTCTGTGTATCTGTTGCCTTTGTCGTTCCGTCTATAGTTCTCTGGCATCCTGGACTCCGAGATCTTCTTCTTCTGCTCTCTTCCTTGTCAATATCTTGACCATCGTCCGGGTCATCTTTTCTACGCGCTGACTTATCACTGTTCCCCGGATCGCCATCCGCCATCGCTCTCCGTGCCTCCGTTCCCATACCCTAAACAGTCTTTGAAAATGGGTACAAAATTAATATTTGGAAATTTTAACAATATGAACCTATCGATAAATATTTTCATGATAAAATGCAAGGATTAAGCAATATACGAAAGTATCAACATGTACCAATGGGTTTTCAAATTCAACAATATTCAATATCTAAATTTTGAAACTATTAATTCAATTTTCAATAGTTAGCACATGTCAATGTCTAGTTGTTGGGGAAGCCATGTGTTCTCTCCTACAGAGAATGAAAACACACCAACTGAATTTCCCAGTATACCGAGGGACCATATGTCCTATAACTCTACGCAGAGGCGTGGAAGCATAATTCCACTAAACTAGGGGCACTGACCTGCCCTTTTCTGACGTTGAAACATTGTGTTACTATTTTCCAAAGATAAGTTTGGGTGGCCTTTCAAAGAGATAGGCTAAGGTACAATATCACATTTTTGGCCAACCAACCTATCTATCCATGCATGCAATCAATAAGGAAGTAACGTTTTCAAATAGAATATAAATTTCATACCTTCAATACAACCCAGACATTCTAGGTATGTCGCTCCAATACCTTTAATAGAAATTTCATACCTTCAATACCTTCAATAGAAATAAGTAATGTGACGTGATTTATATCAATATCATGAATATATCCTGAGATTTATTTAAGTTATTGTCTCCTTACATGCTAAAGATATCATAGTAGCTACCAATTTTCTCTCTAACTTATTAATTTATTCAGGGGAACAGGTTTATTATTCAGGCTAAAAATTGGAGATGAATATCGAATTCACCTATGGTTGTTTCAGTAGGACCTCTCATGGATTGTCATGTGGCATTACCTACTCATGTTAGCCACAACCTTATTATCAAGTCACCAAAGATGTGACTGGAAGCCATCCCTACATGTGGCTCCATGAGCTTCTGTCATCACATGTTTACTTGCTTGAGATTCGAGTTCTTGTTGTAGCCCTCATGCATGTTGATCATCGTGGGAAGACTGATAGGTCTAGAATTTTAATCCAATTGTATTCATACTAGGATGCAAGGGGATTCTTCCCTCTCTTCGATATATCTAGGATGGAAATCCAATCTACACTCGTAGAGGACTTGAGGTGTGCTATCGTGGAGTAGTATACATATCTGTAGTTTTTTGACTATGTCCATGCGATCTATTATTTCCAGATCAAGGTGGGTAGGTTCTAGATATGTCACGATTCGACTCTTGAAGGTCTTTGCAGGCTTGAAGTCATGGTGGTTTGGTTAGGTGGAGGATACGAGGAGTAGGACTGGTATGTCGCAGGCTCATTGCTAACTAGGTGATATCAGGGTGTTGAAGATGCAACATCATCTAATCAGTCATGGCGACTAGAAGGAGGAGGTTGTGTTGTCTTCCATGTTCACCTTTAGATCTTTAAGGAAGGACCTGCCACAATGTGGGTAGAGAGGGGAGGATCTAGGACAACCTGTGGTGATGATGAGGAGGGGCACTATAGGTGGTGTGATAAAGTTGAATAGGGTTGTTGGTTGGGTTCTGTAACTTAGTTCTAGCCACTAGTTGTTAGGTGATGGTAGGGATCGTCGGTGGGCTTCCGAAGAAGGGGTAGTGGTTGTGCACCCTGTGGTGGCTAGAGGGTTGATATTTATAGGGTGGCAGTGAGATCTAGTCCGGGGGTTGTCATGTTGATCAGTAAATGATATGATTTTATCGTGTGTATAACGCAAGTGCACGCGTAAATGTAATATAGGCCTTGTGAGGCTCGAGTCAAACTCAGGGAAACAGAATTCTCGGTAGACTACTACTAACTACTCACTATCAGCTAAACTGGTTTTAAAAGTTTGAGAATTGTTTTGAAAAATAAAAATAAAACAAAAGAAAATAGAATGATCGATTAAATGGTTGGTTTAATCAATTTCAATGGAATCTTTAGGATTGCAGTTTCACCGCGGGTTCTCGTTGCACTAAGTTTTACACAATTACCATGAAATGTCTCCTAATTCGGGTAGTGGCCTGGAATTAGAATTGCTCACTTCTGTGATACAATTCACTACCTTAACCTAAGTTGGTTCCACATCAGTAGTAACCTATGCCTTAGATAAGGTGCATGAAATTTAGGTCTAAAGGTTCCCACCATTAATCGTACATCACCTTTTCCAAGGAATTTATTGATTAATGTGATTATCGTTTCTTTTCAACTGTAAATTCATCGTCAAAAGCAATTAAAGGTATTGGATTATCACTATGGTGATCAAGCACAATGATATAATAGAGAAAATGGTAGCATACCACAAATTTTAGAGACAAATTATGATAAACTATGTTGAAATTGTCATACAACGATCACCCGGGCTACTCCCGGTCCAAAAGACAAAGGGGATTAGCCCCACATGTTCATCTCAGTAGAAAACATGGTGAAGGAAAGAGGAAACATGTAGAAAACATGGATAGATGTGAAGTAACCCCTGAATAGAGAAGATCTGGGCATTACTCGGTGTGGGATGAGCGTTCTACAACCTTTCAGTGGTGGAAAACTCCTTCTACGGCCTCCAGAACAATCGATGCGTAGCTCTATCTCTGTTCTTCCTCCTCTCTTCTCCTTGAGACTTATGCAGCGGCTAATGATGTGATAGATGGCTTAGAGTCGCCGTTTTTAGGTATAAGCACCACCTTAGGCCGCCAAAACATCACCACCGTATGATTAGACTCAAGCTGTAGATTAACCTGATCTGACGACATCAATACCATCGACGCGGGTCAATGGTATCGACCCACCTGGATACCGACAGTCCTCTACTTTTCTGGGTTTGCTCTGACATGATTTCGATACCATTGACTTATGGGTCGATGGTATCGACACCTTAGGCATCACTTTTCTATGGAATTTGATGCTTAAGTTGATTCTGTTGAGACGGAGTCGATAGTATCCACTATTTGGTTGATAGTATTGACTATTTGGTTGATAGTATCGACTTGTAGAAATTTGACTCGCTGAAGCTATCTCGATACCATCGACTTCTGGGTCGATGGTATCGACTCATTCAGCTCTTTTGCAGCTACCTCCCCGTGGCCTTGTCGATACTATCGACAGCCGTCGATGGTATCAACAACTGTATATATCCGTTTTGCCTGAAAATCAAAGATAAACTCGAATCAACTTTGATAACTTTGATAAATATGATCATTCATACCAAATGAGATAAAACAAGGTAAATTTGATGCATAATGAGATTATAGGTTGAAGGAACTGAATCATGCAATATTAACCATGAAAATGACCAATAATCGCATAGAACACATATGAAACTAGCCTATAAAAGCTACTCAAAATCCTCGCATCAGTGAAGGATATGATGGTTGTAGGTCGATATGCATATCTGAAGATCTCAGGTCTTCCTTTGGATAGTTGAGGAGACGTGCACGGTCGCTGATAGTCACTGGGGTTGTCGCCTGACACTAAAATAGGTGGGTGGTTTCCCTACCATGACAACGAGGTGAAAAGAGAGGAGGAACATAGATACTAGGGTTTTGAGGATGAAGGGAATATATATAGAGATGAAGGGGTAGAGGAGAGGGGAAGAAGAGGAGGAAATGGGCCATCAACTTGAGCCGTTTACGACATCCCTCTTTGTGTGTGAAGAGAACACAGGGTAGGAGGTGTTACACATGATTTAAATAAATAACTTTGTTAAATGAGGTCAAAGGGAATGATAGCAAAAGAGTTTGTTTGGAATTTTTTTATATCAATTAATTAAATGGTCAAGCAAGGTGTAAATGAGATGAAATTTGGGAATGATATAGATTTATTAGAGTATTGTCTAAGTATAATTGCTAATTCTTCATTTGATGGCTCTAACTTGGTCTATTAACTTCTCCTTAATGTAATTTACTCAATAATTAATATCTAATATTATGAATTATGTATAAAATTGATTCCAAAGGAACAAGTTTTCATATGTAAATTATTTAAACTATGCAAGGTCCAATTGATCATTTAGACAAAATAGATTTAAATTTCACTTATTGATATCAAACTGATTCATGGGGGAAAATGAAGGGACCACTTTGAAAATATTTCTTGATTGGGGGAGAATAAGTATATTTAGACTAAAGAATAGTCAGTTGAAGACTAATCTGAATTAGGAACAACTATGATTCAATCAAGTGAGATTTGGAATTAAGGATAAGATTTTTAGAGAATCTTTAGTTAGGGGTAAAATATGAGTTATTGTTCAAAATAGATTTAGTGTCCAATTTTCAGTATGTTACAAAAATGTTCCTTAAATGCAAGGTTTCCAGAACTTTTCTCGGTCAAAATTTGTGATTTATCTCAAAAAATCTTCAATGAAATTCCATAAAATCAATTTTCTTTGTACACATAGTGTTATAAGGAATAATTTTTCAAAGGGAGAAATTTTCGGTGCAAAACTGAAAAATGGCCAAAATCAATGTGAAACTAAGTCACAATCATCTCGTGTTTATATTATAACCACTACTACTCTATCATCACAACTATATGACTATTTTAGGAATTTTGATTCCAATGAAACCTAACGAGCCACCTGAACACTTAGTAATGTATGTTTGGTTCATAAGATTCCTCTTGGGTTATGTATACATTTCTAGCTTAAGCAACTAACTTATGAATATAAAGATTTTGTTTTACACCCCAAAATAATTGTATAAGCTATTGTTATCATAAGCGAGATTAAAAACTAACAAATTTTACTCAATGTGTTTTTCACTAATCTTTATGTAATGCTTTATCAAGTCAGAATTTAATTGTACTTTAATTCTATATCTCCATTTTTAGTTTGTAGGGTTTTACATGAATATAATAATAGAATGTTCAAATATTTATATATCTCTACAAAATCTAGAGGCCTCCAAATATTTATTACATTTAACTATTTAATTATCTTCTTATGGATTGGGATGTAATTTCAAATCTCATCATTTTTTTCTTTAAATTTGCATTTATACAGATCTAGTGTTTGACTTGTAATGTCATAATTACATATGTAGAAATAGCCTATTATTCATTCTCGAATATTTTTCTTTTAAGAAGTATTTATGTCAAGATATCATGAAGATTTTTTTTTGCAATTGTGTATAGTTTTCCCAATTAATTAGAAACTCTAGGGTACTCTACCAAGTTGTATGCCTCTAGTACATACTCTTTTTTTTCAAGGAGATTATTATTTTAATATACATATATGTGTCTTAAACACATCTTACTTAATAATATCTCCATTCAAATCTATGACTATGGGAGTCCAAAAGATTAATATGAGTTATATATATCTAATGAGTTTCTACATTAAGGTACATATTCTACATCTTAGGCTATTCTCATCCTACGTGTACACTAGGTATATCTGATATTAGAGTCAATAGTGCCGGGTTTTATTGTGAAATGTTTTTCTAAGCACTACTTACTTCATTAGTACTCATAATTTTCCAGGAGACATGCATAGTTTCGACTATTTATAGCTCTGATACCATGTTGTAAAAACCTGATCTTTACGATCAAATATTTACAAAATATGCATTAGAAAATATAAAAAATCTTATCATTCATACAATTTTCTTGAGTACATTATGGTTTTTTCCTTCATGTACACTGGATATTAAAACTTAGTGAATCTAATCTCCATATTCTAATAGAGGGCTATCTCATGAAGTCTCAATTACATCTTATCTGGTCACCTACCCATGAGTTCCTAGAAGGAACAAAAACCACACATGGGCCCCAATAAAAGGAAATAGGGGTCAGCAAATTTGGTACAAAATTAATATTTGGAAAGTAAAACAATATGAACCTATCTATAAATATTTTCATGATAAAATGAAAGGATTAAGCAATATAGGCAAGTACCAACATGTACCAATGGGTTTTCAAATTCAACAATATTCAATATCTAAATTTTGAAACTAGTAATTCAATTTTAAATAGTTAGCACATGTCAATGAATGACAAAACACCAACTGAATTTCCCAATATACTATGGGACCCTATGTCCTTTAACTCTGTGTAGAGGCATGGAAGCATAATTCCACTAAACTAGGGGCTCTAACCTATCCTTTTTCGACATTTAAACATTGTGCTACTATTTTCCAAAGATAGGTGTTGGTGGCCTTTCAAATAGATAGGCTATGGTACAATATCACATTTTTGGCCAACCAACCTATCTATCCATGCATGTAATCAATAAGGAAGTAACTTATCCAAATAGAAATAGAATTTTGTACCTTCAATACAACCCAGACATTCTAGGTATGTAGCTCCAATGTTTTCATGATCAAGATTCAAACATTTCCAAGAGTTGGTGAATAGAGATATCTACAATTTGGAATAATATGTTTATTACTATCTTGGAATCAATTTATATTCAATTATTATTTCATTATTCATGACTAGGGTTTTCCATTTATATATGTATCATGTTTTCTATGGGAATATCTATGTATATATGTGTATAGGAAGACTTAATACTCAAAATCCATATTAGTGATTGATTACTTCCCAATACACTCAGGTATATGAATATGTAATGTGACGTGATTTATATCAATGCCATGCATATATCCTGAGATTTATTTAAGTTTTTGTCTCCTTATATGCTCACATTTCATAGTAACTACCAATTTTCTCCCTAACTTATTAATTTATTCATATTTAGTTCTGCAAATTGTAGATGAATATCGAACTCACATGTGGTTGTCTCAGTAGGACCTCTCATGGATTCTCATGCAGCATTGCCTACCGAGGTTGGCCAAAACCTTATTTCAAGTAACCAAAGATGTGACTGGAAGCCATCCCTACATGTGGTGCCATGAGTTTCTACCATCACATGTTTATTAGATTGAGATTCGAGTTCTTGTTGTAGCCCTCATGTTTGTTGATCATCATGGACAGACTCATAGATTTGGAAGTTTAATCCAATTGGATTCATAATAGGATGCAAGGGGAGTCTTCCCTCTCTTTGATACATCTAGGATGGCAATCCCATCTACACTCGTAGAGGACTTGAGGGGCGCTATCGTGGAGTAGTAGACATATCTATAGTTCATTGACTAGGTCCATGTGATCTATTATTTCCAGATCAAGGTGGGTAGGTTTTGGCTATGCCACAGTTCAACACTTGAAGGTTTTTGCAGGCTTTAAGTCATGATGGTTTGTTTAGGTGAAGGAGATGAGGAGTAGGACTGGTATGTTATAGGATTTTTGTTGACAAGGTGATATCGGCGTGTTGAAGAGTAGCATCATCTAATCACTCATTTCGGTTGGTAGGAGGAGGTTGTGTTGGTCTTCCATGTTCACCATCAGATCTTCATGGAAGGACCTGCCGCAACATGGGCATAGGAGGGTGGATCTAGGACAACCAATGGTGATGATGAGGAGGGGCACCGATGGAGGTGGTGTAACAGATTTGAATAGGGTTTCTAGTTGGGTTCTGCAACCTAGTTCTCGCCAATAGTTGTTGGGTGATGACAGGGATAGTCGGCGGGCTTCCGAGGAAGGGGCGGTGGTTGTGCACCCTGTGGTGTCTAGAGGGTTGAGAGTTGCAGGGTGGCACCAAGATCTGGTCTTGGGGTGGTCATGTTGATAAGTGAAGGAGACAATGGTTGCAGGTCAGTATGCAGATATGAAGATCTTAGGTCTTCCTTTGGCAAGTTGAGGAGACGTGCATGATCATTGACAGTTGTTGGGGTTGTCGCCTGATGCTTCAATAGGTGGGTGGTTTCCCTACCACGACGATGGGGGTGAAAAGGAAGGAGTAATGTAGATACTAGGGTTTTGAGAATGAAGGGAATATATATAGTGATGAAGTGGTAGAGGAGAGGGGAAGAAGAGGAGGAAATGGGCCATCAACTTCAACTATTTACGACATTCCTCTTTGCACGTGAAGAGAATGCAGGGTAGGAGGCGTTACACATGATTTAAATAAATAACTTTATTAAATGAGGTCAAAGGTAATAGAAAAAGAGTTTATTTGGTATTTTTACATCAATTAATTGAATGGTCAAACAAGGTGTAAATGACATGAAATTTGGGCTAGATATAGATTTATTAGAGTACTACTTAATTATAATTGCTAATTATTCATTTGATGTCTCTAACTTAGTATATTAACTTCTCCTTAATGTAATTTACTCAATAATTAATATCCAATATTATCAATTATATTTAAAATTGATTCCAAAGGCACAAGTTTTCAGTTGTAAAATATTTGAACTAAGCCAGGTCCAATTGATACATTTAGACAAAATGGATTCAAACTCCACTAATCGATATCAAACTGATTCATGGGGGAAAATGAAGGGACCACTTTGTAAATAATTCTCAATTGGGGGAGAATAAGTATATTTTGACAAAAGAGAAGTCAATTGAAGACTAATCTGAATTAGGAACAATGATGATTCAATCAAGTGAGATTTGGAATTAAGGATAAGATTTTTAGAGAATCTTTAGTTAGGGGTAAAATATGAGTTATTTCTCAAAATAGATTTAGTGTCCGGTTTTCAATATGTTACAACTCTCCACCCCTAAAAGAGGATTTCGTCCCTGAAATTGATTTAGTTATGTTCTACTCTCCACCCCTTAATCAGCTAGAAATCTAAATATGTATACCATCTAAGATGTAGTATTCTTTCTAAGTCTAGTTTTCTCCACTAGGGTTTTTCTCATACTTCCTTGATTGTGATTTAGCTCAAAAGATCTTCGATGAAAATCCATAAAATCATTTTTCTTTGTACATATAGTGTTATAAAGAATAATTTTTCAAAGGGATAACTTTTTGGTGCAAAATTGAAAATGGCCAAAATCAATGCAAAAACTAAGTCACAATCATCTCATGTCTATATTATAATCACTACTACTCTATCATCACATCTATTTGACTATTTTAGGAATTCTTATTCCAATGAAACCTAATGAGCCACCTGAGCACTTAGTAATGTATGTTTGGTTCATAAGATTCCTCTTGGGTTGGGTATACATTTCAAGCTTAAGCATCTAACTTATGAATATAAAGATTTTGTTTTACATCCCAAAATTATTGGATAAGGTACTATTATCATAAGAGAGCTAAAAAAACTATCAAAATTTACTCAATATGTTTGTCACTAATCTTTATGTGATGTTTTATCAAGTCAGAATTTAAATGTACTTTAATTCTATATCTCCATTTTTAGTTGGTAGGGTTTTACATGAATATATAATCATAGAATATTCAAATATTTATATATCTCTACAAAATCTAGAGGCCTCCAAATATTTATTACATTTAACCAATTAATTATCTTCTTATGGATTGGGATGTAATTTCAAATCTAATCCTTTTTTTTCTTTAAATTTGCATTTATATAGATCTAGTGTTTGACTTGTAATGTCATAATTACATATGTAGAAACATAGCCTATTATTCATTCTTGACTATTTTTCTTTTAAGAAGTACTTATGTCAAGATATCATGAGGTTTTTTTTTTGCAATCATTTGTAGTTGTCCCAATTAATTAGAAAATCTAGGGTACTCTACCAAGTTGTATGCCTCTAGTACTTACTCTTTTTTTAGGAGCATATCATTTTAATCTAAATATATGTGTCTTAAACACATCTTACTTAATACTGTATCCACTTAAATCTATGCCTATGGGAGTCTAAAAGATTAATATGAGTTATATATATCTGATGAGTTTCTACATTAAGGTACATATTCTACATCTTAGGCTATTCTCAATGTACGTGTACTCTGGGTATATCTGATATTAGAGTCAATGGTACTGGGTTTTGTTGTGAAATATTTTTCTAAGCACTAATTACTTCATTGGTACTCATAATTTTTTAGGAGACATGCATGAGTGCCGACTATTTATAGCTCTGATACCATATTGTAAAAATATGATCTTTACGATCAAATATTTACAAAATATGCGTTAAAAATATAAACAATCTTATCATTCATAAATTTTTCTCAAGTACATGATAGTTTTTTCATACATATACACTAGATATTAAATGTAGTGAATCAAATCTCCATATTCTAATAGAGGGATATCTCATACAGTCTCATTTACATCTACTCTGGTCACCTTCCCATGAGTTCCTAGAAGGAATAAAACCACACATGGGCCCCAATAAAGGGAAATTTGGGTTAGCAAAGCTGGTACAAAATTAATATTTGGAAAGTAAAATAATATGAACCTATCTATAAATATTTTCATGACAAAATGCAAGGATTAAGAAATATAGGCAAGTATCAACATGTACCAATGGGTTTTCAAATTCAACAATATTCAATATCTAAATTTTGAAACTAGTAATTCAATTTTTCAATAGTTAGCACATGTCAATGTCTAGTTGTTGGGGAAGCCATGTGTTCTTTCCTATGGAGAACGACAACACACCAACTGAATTTCCCAATATATTGAGGGACCCTATGTCCTTTAACTCTGTGCATAGGCGTGGGAGCTTAATTCCACTAAACTATGGGCACTAACCTACCCTTTTTCGATGTTTAAACATTGTGCTACTATTTTCCAAAGATAAGTATTGGTTTCCTTTCAAAGAGATAGGGTAAGATACAATATCACATTTTTGTCCAACCAACCTATCTATCTGTGCATGCAATCAATAAGGAAGTAACTTATCCAAATAGAAATAGAAATTTTGTACATTCAATAAAATCCAGACATTCTAGGTATATAGCTCCAATGTTTTTATGATCAAGATTCAAACATTTCTAAGAGTTGGTGAATAGAGATATCTATAATTTGGAACAATATGATTATTACTAGCTTGGAATCAATTAATATTCAATTATTATTTAGTTATTCATGACTAGGGTTTTCCATCTATATATGTATCATATTTTCTATGGGAATATCTATGTATATATGTGTATAGAAAAACTTAATACTCAAAATCCATATTAGTGATCTATTACTTCCCAATACACTAAGGTATATAAATATGTGATGTTATTTATATCAATGTCATGCATATATCCTGAGATTTATTTAAGTTATTGTCTCCTCATATGAAAAGATATCATAGTAACTACCAATTTTCTCTCTAACTTGTTAATTTGTTCAGGGACACATGTTTATTATTCAATTTTGAAAACTATAGATGAATATCAAACTCGGCTATGGTAGTTGATAAATGTGTATTTATCCCTTTTATTTATATATTTTTGATAATTGTTAGGATTTTTTTGTTATTTATTCTCTAATTTTCATAATTAATTATGTTATTTTAGATTTTTCTCTTTAATTGGAGTTTTAATTATATTTTCATGGGTTTTGTAGGAAAATTACACAATTTGCAGTAGTCCTGAAATTTATGTATACCCATCACCAAAAGTGACATAACTTTTGCGTTCAAACTCCAAATTGAGTGTACAAGTATTCAATGGAAAGGGAATTTAATTTCCTAACATAAAATCATATGTTTTGTACCTCTTTTATGCTTTTTATGGGAGAAAAATACGTTCTAAATATCTGTTGTGAGAATGTATATTAAAGAGAGTTACATGATCAAGATAATTAAAGACAATCAACTTTCTATTTGACCAGATCCAAAAAATTCAAAAAGCAGCCTCCCTCTCTTTTTCCCCCTATTTTGAGGTCAACCTGCCCCCTCCCCCTCCTATAAAATGAGGGACTCTCCACTTATAAAAGCATTCCATTCTTCATTCCATTTCATCCAATTCTTAGTTGCAAACCACATCTTGTATAACGTTGGATCTCATTTTAGTTTGCATTTCTTCAAGTCTCGTCATGTGTGAGTAGATTCTTCTGGGGGACGGGGAGTAGCCCCTTAGCCCATTTCTATTCAATATAAGCAGTTCTATTACTCGATCGAGAAAGTGTCTTCTTTTTATTTATACATGGTTATTTAGATGATCTGATATATTCTTATGGAGTGATATGACCGTGGACCTCTGTAATAATGAAACAATAGTCCCTTGAATGTGATTATTATCTTTTCATCTTTTCAATTGTATTTCTATTATAATCCTTAGTGACATGACCACCTGAGCCATGGGTTTGAATGCCATCTTGAATTCACATGCTTCTAGATATGACCGTGGATAGTGGCATGTTGGACGGTTGGGCAATGATCTATGAGCGTCGGGACCAACAGACTCATGGGAAGTCCGACCCTTGTGAGTTTATCCGTAAGGACATGTAACCATAAGGTCCTAATTTGATCTCTGAAGTTTGGAATTTGATTAGTTGAATAGGAACGTGGTTTTGGTGGTGATCCTCTGGACCCCCAGATCTTTATTTCTTGATTAGTTAAACTTTGTTTCATCAATTTTATTTTTGTTCTTAGTATTAACAACTCTCTCAAATTGGAATTTAATTCTTGTTCTTGCGATCAGATTTGGATCTTGACTTTTCTTTTCCGCCTCCCCTTGGATCAAAACCTTTCTATACTAAGTTGACTTATTGTTCGCAACAAGTTGACAACTAGGTTAGAAGGTTAAACTCTAGGACTTTTCCTAGTGATTATTGTGTGTACAATGACCCGCATCAATTTGGCGTCATTTTCAGGGACAACACGGTTGTTTTTCAGATCTGGTTGTCTGTATATGTTATATAATCCTTGTTCATATTCTCTAACTTTCATAACTTTAGCCTTTTTTATAATTTTTTTAGATTTTTGTAATTTCTTTTTGCCTTCCGAGCACAATTCCAGAAGTGTATCTCCTCTTTCTACTGAATTTCCATTCTAGTATTACTGCTTTCTAGTTACTTTTTTTTGTAATTTTAGTTTATTTCATAATTTCTTAGATTTATGATTTGTTTTCTTTGTAATTTTTGACTAATCTCTTATCTCGTAATATTTCTTCTCTCGTTCGCTGATTGACATATCTTTCAGGAACTTTTCTTTTCAAATGGAGTGGGCATCTCAATATCCCCCACAATGTTATTATTGTGGTCTTTACCACCATGCATCTCTTACCTGCCTGACTCTACCCCATGCTTATGATAGCACCCCTTTTAATTGTGAGCCCTTTCATCCTGGTGGGTACAATGTGAATCCACATTTTTCTAAGAACCATTATGGGGAACCTTGCTATCCATATTCTAATGGGGGTACGATCAACAAAATGTTGTGGGTTGTAACCAAAAAAACCTTAGGAGTTATGAACATGTTTATGAAACCCAATGTAATCCTCAACAAGAAGAGAGAGTTAGGGCCCTAGAGAAGATAGCAATAGAAGGAGAAACAAAACTAGAAACTAGCCAAGCCTTCTTAATCACCCGGCTAGAAGCCCAAACCCAAAATATAGATTTTTCAAATATGTTTCCTTATGATTTGGTGACACCTTGTAATATTGAATCTGCCTACCAAGATGGACGCAATGGAAATTACAATCCACCATCTTCTGGAGATTATTATGAGGAGAAATGCCTCCCAAAACAATCTAAGGGGTACTATGGCCAAGAACACTATGGGGAGTGTGGCGAGGATGGCCAAAATTTTGGGGTGTATAAATCCTATAGTGAAACACAGTTTAATCTTGAACTGGAAGAGAGAGTTAAGGCCCTAGAAAAGATGGAAGCAAAAGGACAAGCAAAACTTAAATCTAGTCAAGCCATGTTAGCTACCTTACTAGAGGATCAATCACAAACTCCCCCTATAGAGCTTGAGCAACCCAAGATGGTTCTTCCTGATGATGACGACAATGATGATCCTATTTTTGTGTCATATATGTTAGATCCTGAAGAAATAACCCAAACCATGGAGCCATATTTTTCCTGTGATGAGGACGTTGGTATCCCTACCTTTCCTTTTGAGACTCTATTACTTGAATATGAAATGTCGAAGCAGCATAGTCATTCTGAAGATCCAACAACTCATCCCATCCTTAACATAAACCCAATTTATATCAGAGACCAAATTCCTTTTTTGAGTCTATTTTGGATAATGAGCATCCAACCCCCTTTGACAAAACAATTCCTCCCATTTTGACAACGCCAATTCTCATTCTACATAAGGCTGACTTAGAAGGGGATACACTCTTGAAAGAAGCCCATACATCCCCTTATATTGTTTGAAAGGAAGATGTCCGCATCCCTCCTAAATCCTTGGGGACCCCTTGTACAAAAGAATTAGAGCCATATGTTATATCAACAATGAAACTTTACAAACCCAATGTTGATGACATTATTTTTTAGGAGAAGCAAAACACTTTTGTAAATAATTTGAAATCTTTTGTATCATCACCAATTCTTCTATATACAGGTCAATATGACTGGGGGAAACCCGAGCCAGATTCTCTGCCTGACTTTGCACATCTGGCACTACATGTGTTACCAGTCGGGTACCCACCAACCTCCCTCAATCAACATCCATCTTCAACACTTCACTTGCTATCGAAGGAAGATTTGTGGATCTTATTGGAGGGAATGCGAGGTGAAAGAAAATATGAACACCCCACTGAGCTTCCATGACTGTCCTATCATCGGGTACACTATGAAGCTCCTCTGATAAAGGTCTCATCTCTCATACACAACCCCTTCAGGTGGACATTTTTGAGCTACCAGGACCTCCTGGTGAACCTAACAATTTTCATCCCTCCATCTCAGGTTTGGATTTTGCTTGGGACGAGTAAAAATCTAAATCTAGGGTGGAGGTGGGTGGTATGTTTCTGTTCCACCCCCCTTACCTTTTTTATTCTTGCATTATTTCTACCTTTTTTTGCATATAGTTGTTTTGTTCATGGTCATTATCTAGTCGGCCATGTTTTTATTTCTTTTGTTGTAAAATGACTTTTATCTAGTCGGCCAATATGAATAGATGTTTATAATCGTACCCCTTTGAATTTAGTAAATCTTTTGAAAAAATTGTCAAAAATTGCCATATCTGAAACCACCAAGTCACCTAGGACCCCAAAATAGCATCACTCCTTGGAAAAGTTGGCAAGCCGTACGGAATCAATCAAAACCAAACACAAATTTTCTCTTTTTTTTAAACTGTAGATTAACTTGATATAAATCTTGTATAATGTGATTGACATGGATACTCTTTTGATGTAATGATACTTTCAAAAAAGATAAAAAAAAAGAGAAAATAAATGTGTGAAGTTATAAGAGCAATGACACATTTTGTTTCCCCTTATTTTCTTTCTAAAAAAAGAGAAGCAAAGAATCACTACCGGATAAAAATCAAGTCCGGGGTGGCAAGCTTCCCATATCAAAAATTCCATACCCCACAAAGGGGCATACCATCAAAAGATGTCAAAAGTGCACATGAAAAAATTGTGATCAATGTAGCCACAACTTCACAAATTTAAATCCCGAGTCAAATAGAGGAGGGATAAAAAAAATCATCACTTCCTTCTTTACTTTCACACCCCTCAATTTCATTATGTTCTTGTACAACAACTCATATATTAAAATATAATAATAAAACGAGAGTGTCAAAGCAAAAGTAAGATGAAACATATTTTTCTACAAAATCTTGATTTAGAAACAAGATATGATATTTGTTTTCAATAGGGAATATAAAATTTTGTGTTTTGTGATTTTAGGAGATTGGGTTGTTGGTCAAATTTGAAGATAAGGAATAAAGTGATGTTACAAGGGTGAGGATATACATATTGTTAGTATAAATTGGAATAATTTACGATTTTATTTGTTTAAGGACAAACAAGGATTCAAGTCCGGGATATTTTGATAAATGTGTCTTTATCCCTTTTATTTACATATTTTTAATATTTGTTTATGATTATTTTATTATTTATTCTCTTAGTTTCATAATTAACAGCAGGAGTCGACACCCGCATTTGGAAATCCACACGGCAACTTCACTACGAGATCCGTATATCGCTTCATATCTCATGCTGCAGATGCAAATCTCGAGCAGTACAACATCTGGTCCTCGCCACTGCCCCACAGAATCAAGACACACCTGTGGCTCCTTCACAAGGATCGTCTCCTGACCAACTGCTTGCGCTAGCAGAAGAAAATGACAGAGGTGTCCACATGCCCAAGATGCAACGCCGAGGAGGAGGACAGCCTTCATGCCATCCGCGATTGCACAGTTGCTAAAGCCACCTGGTCTCTCCTACTGCCTCAAGACTGTTCCCTCTTCTTCGACGCCACAACGCCCGCGGAATGGATAGGCTACAACCTGCATTCCTTGAAAAATCACACTGGATGGAGCACCACCTTCGCGGTGGGTAGTTGGTTCATTTGGAAAGCCCGTAACTTGTTCATCTTCGAGCACAAGACGACCCCGGCCAGGGTTCTCGCGATGAACATACTCGCCGAAGCAGGAAGCATCTCTGCTGCCATGTCCTCTCCATGCACGGCTTCACTTTACAATGACGCCACCACCTCAACCCAACCTGTCTATATCCAACAACAAGCCATGATCATCCATGTGGACACAGCTACCTCGAGCAAAGACAACAAGAAATCCATTTGTGCAGTAGCCAGAAGTTCAAAAGGCGAGTAGATCCTTGGAACAGCCACGGTCCATACAGGCACCGACCCTCTGGACGGTGAACTCTTTGCAGTCTTTGAAGGCATCCATCTAACTCAACGTATTAAACCTCCAATGGTGCATCTCTTTACAGATTCCAGGAACGCATCCCGCTGGCTAATGAATGTCGACCCAACCCCAGATAAGTATCGTCTTTTGGTAAGCAAGATCAGGCAAGCAAGAACTTCAACAGAGATCAAAGAAGTGACCTACTGCAATAGGAAACAGAACATGCTCACTGACCAGCTTGCAAAGATCTGCCTCAAGCAACCAGACCAGAAGTTCGTCTGGCAATCATGTGCACAGTCTGCCCTAGCTGCTTATCTAGAGGATACTAGAAATTTTCCGTACTTTTTTCCCGCATGAACTTTTGATGTAACTGCTGGCCCCTTTTCAAAAAAAAATTATGTTATTTTAGATTTTTTTCTTTAATTGGAGTTTTAATTATATTTTCTTGAGTTTTGTAGGAAAATTACACAATTTGCAGTAGTTCTGAAATTTATATATACCCGTCACCAAAAGTGACATAACTTTTGCGTTCAAACTCCAAATTGAGTGTACAAGTATTCAATGGAAAGATAATTTAATTTCCAAATAGAAAATCATATTATTTGGTCCGCTTTTATACTTTTGACGGGAGAAAAATACGTTCGAAAATGCTCCTATGAGAATGTGGACTAAAGAGAGTTACATGGTCAAGATAATTAAAGACAGTCAACTTTATAGTTGATCAGATCCAGAAAATTCAAAAATCGGTCTCCCTCTATTTTCCCTCCTCTTTTGAGGGCAGCCTACCCCCTCCCCCTCCCCCTCCTATAAAATGAGAGACTCTCCACTTGTAAAAGTATTCTATTTTATCTGATTCTTAGTTGCAGACCACATCTTGTATAATGTTGGATCTCATTTTAATTTACATTTCTTCAAGTCTCGTCATGTGTGAGTAGATTCTTTTGGGGCACGGGGAGTAGCCCCTTAACCCGTTTCTATTCAATATAATCAATTCTATTTCTCTATCGAGAAAGTATCTTCTTTCTATTTATGTGTGGTTATTTGGATGATTTTATATATTCTTATGGAGTGATATGACCGTGGACCTCTATAAGAACAATAGTCTCTTGATTGCGATTATTATCTTTTCATCTTTTTAATCTTATTTTCGTTATAATCCTTAGTGACGCGACTACCTGAGTCATGTGTTTGAATGCCAGTTTGAATTCACATGCTTCTTGATACGACCATGGATCCGGTTGGACAATGATCCGTGAGCGTCGGGACCAACGGGCTCATGAAAAGTCTGACCCTTATCTGTAAGGACATGCAACCACAAGGTCTTGATTTGATCTTTGAAGTTTAGAATTTGATTAGTTGAATAGGAACGTGGTTTTGGTGGTGATCCTCTGGACCCCCAGATCTTTATTTCTTGATTAGTTAAACTTTATTTCAGCAATTTTATTTTTGTTCTTAGTATTAACAACTTTCTCAAATCGGAATTTAATTCTTGTTTTTACGATCAGATTTGGATCTTGACTTTTCTTTTCCACCGTCCCTTGAATTGATACCTTTCTATACTAAGTTGACTTGTTGTTCGCAACAAATTGACAACCGGATTAAAATATTAAATTTTAAGACTTTTTCTAATGATTGTTGCATGTACATCAACCCGCATCAGTAGTCTCAATAGGACCTCTCATGAATTTTCATGTGGCATTGCCTACCAAGGTTGGCCACAACCTTATTATCAAGCCACCAAAGATGCGACTGGAAGCCATCCATACATGTGGCGCCATGAGTTTCTGTCATCACATGTTTACTGGCTTGAGATTCGAGTTCTGTTGAAGCCTTCACGTATGTTGATAATCATGGGCAGACTGACAGATCTGGAGGTATAATCCAATTGGATTCATACTAGGATGCAAGGGGAGTCTCTCTCTTCGATACATCTAGGATAGAAAGCCCATCTACACTCGGACTTGAAGGGTTCTGTCGTGTAGTAGACATATTTGCAGTTCATTGACTATGTCCATGCGATCTATTGTTTCCAGATCATGGTGGGTAGGTTCTGGATGTGCCACAGTTTGACTCTTGAAGGTCTTTGCAGGCTTGAAGTCATGGTGGTTTGGTTAGGTGGAGGAGACGAGGAGTAGTACTGGTATGTCGCAGGCTCGTTGCTGACAAGGTGATATCAGCGTGTTGAAGATGCTACATCATCTAATCACTCATGTCAGCTGGCAGGATGAGGTTGTGTAGGTTTTCCATGTTCACCTTCAAATCTTTGAGGAAGGACCTGCCGCAACGTTGGCAGAGGAGGGCGGATCTAGGACAACTAGTGATGATGAGGAGGAGTGGCACCGATAGAGGTGGTGTGACAGAGTTGAATAGGGTTGCTGGTTGGGTTCTACAACCTAGTTATTGCCAGCATTTGCTGGGTGATGGAAAGGATTGTTGGGTAATGGTAATGATTTTTAGTGGGCTTCTGAGGAAGGGGTGGTGGTTGTGCGCCCTGTGGTGGCTATATATAGGGTTGAGAGTTGCAGGGCGGCAGAAATATCTGGTCTGGGGGTGGTCGTGTTGATTAGTGAAGGAGATGATATATGGTTGCCGGTCAGTATGCAAATCTAAAGAGAACTCAGGTCTGCCTTTGGCAAGTTGAGGAGACGTGCACGATCGTTGATAGTCGTTGGGGTTGTCGCCTGACGCTGCAATAGGTGGGTGGTTTGCCTACCACGATGACGGGGTGAAAAGGGAGGAGGAATGCAGATACTATGATTTTGAGGATGAAGGGAATATATAGAGAGATGAAGGGGTAGAGGCGAGGGGAAGAAGAGGAGGAAACAGGCCATCAGCTTCATCCGTTTACGGCGTCCCTCTTTGCGCATGAAGAGAACGCAGGGTAGGAGGTGTTACACATGATTTAAATAAATAACTTTGTTAAATGAGGTCAAACGGAATGATATCAAAAGAGTTTATTTGGTATTTTTTTATATCAATTAATTGAATGGTCAGACAAGGAGTAAATGATATGAAATTTGGGCTAGATATAGACATATTAGAGTACTGCCTAATTATAATTGCTAATTCTTCATTTGACGACTCTAACTTGGTCTATTAACTTCTCCTTAATGTAATTTACTCAATAATTAATATCTAACATTATCAATTATATATAAAATTAATTATAAAGGCACAAGTTTTCAAATGTAAAATATTTGAACTATGCAAGGTCCAATTGATACATTTAGACAAAATAGATTCAAATTGCACTAATCGATTCAAACTGAATCATGGGGGAAAATGAAGGGACCACTTTGTAAATATTTCTCAATTGGGGGAGAATAAGTATAATAAGACAAAAGAAAAGTCAATTGAAGACTAATCTGAATTAGGAACAATGATGATTCAATCAAGTGAGATTTGGAATTAAGGACAAGATTTTTAGAGAATCTTTAGTTAGAGGTAAAATATGAGTTATTGCTCAAAATAGATTTAGTGTCCAATTTTCAGTATGCCACAAAAATGTTCGTTAAATGCGAAGTTTTTAAAACTTTTTTCAGTCAAAAATATTGTCGACCGGATGACTCTAAGTCCACAATATTGTTGGCTAGATGATTGTGTTGGTTCAGCTGACTCTAACGGCTATATATATGTCTCTCTCTTGTTTAAACCTATTACAGGGGCTATATCTTGGCTGAGAATATTGTCGACCGAAATGGACTCAATACTAAAGATTTGCAAAGTTATTTCTTGGTTTTCTGAGTCTTCGACCGAGTGATTCTTAGTCAAAAATTTTGTCGACCGAGAAGGACTTTTTGCAAGGATTTACAATGTATGTGACGTCTTGTTGATGACTGATCAAATTTCTATTTTCTTTTTAGAGAGTACTATTCCTGCTGTTTGACAAAGAAGAGAAAATATTTGCAGGTGTTTATAATGTTCTTCTTCATTTTTGCTGGCTATAAGAATATCATCTACATATACTAGGTAAAAAGAATTGTAGGGCTCAAAGACCTTGTCTATTCTCCTTTGGTATATTTGTGTGTCCTTGGGGGATACTAAATGTTGTCAATGATATACTTTTTTCATCTAGTCTTATTTAATTAAATCTCATCTTGCGGTCGAACTTAGAATAAATGTTTTTTCCTCTTGTCATATTGATTAATGTTTCTTTGTGCGGAAGGAAGTATCCATCGAATTTAGTATATTGATTTAGTTGTTTATAATTGGCTATCATTCTTGTCTTTCCTTGCTTAATTTTTGTATGGTTTCTGACAATAAATGTTGGACTAGAATGAGGGCTCTTAGATTTTTGTATTAATTGTGATTTTTCTAATTCTTGTAATTGAACTCTAAATTCTTCTATGTCAATAGGATTGCATCTCATAGGTTTTACTTTAATTATTTTGGTGGTGTCTATAAATTCTATTGTAGCCCATTCTTGGCTAATATCCTAGAGGGCTAATGGATTGTCACTGTAGTTCTTTTCAAATAATGCTTCGATGTTTTGCATATTTAGTTGTGCAATGATTTTTCCTTTGATTGGTTATTGTTTGTTTGTATTATAATCACCACGTTTGTTGCGGAGAATAAATTTGTCTCTTTTATAAGCTTTGTGGATTTATTGAACTGTAATCCAGTGATCACAAGATGTTAATAATTGAATATATTGTTGGTGTTGTATATATAGTTTAAATTTTTGTGTAAATTTATTTCCTAGTAATATGTCTTGTTGTGCATATTTAGGAGTATAGAATGGTGGACATGTTATTATGTAATTTCCTAAGATGCTTTTAGGTTTTTTAACTCCATGAGTTAAAATATGTCTTTTTCCTATAAAATCTATTCCATATAATATAGGTAATGTTGTAATATAACTTTCTGGAAAGCATTGTCTTCGAGCAATGCAAGTTCCTGCTCCAGTATCTAAAAATGCATGGAAATATTCTGTTTTATATTCTTCATATATAATTCTTGTAACAATGTAAACACTATATATACTAATCATTTTCTGTTTTCCAAAAATACTCTTGATTATTATGTATAAAATATAGTCCTTCACTTTGTAAGGAAAATGGTTCCATTTGTTGTAATGCACTCATTCCTAATATAATTTCTATATCATCATTGCGACTATCTGATTGTACATAAAGTGTTATATCGATCCTTATATTTTATATTTCAATTAGAACAATAGCTTGTTGTGTAATTTTATATTCCTATCCATCAAAATTTGTATATGCATAGGGTGATCCTATGGGTATTTTTTCTATATAAGGTATCATTCCTTGTTGGATAAATGAAGCTCCTGCTCCTGAATGTATTAATATTGTTGTCATACTCCGTTCTTGTCCATTAAAATGTTTTCCATATAGTTTATAATTTCTAGCATTTCTATTATCTGCTAGGATTCTTAAACTTGATGTTCTTTGTAAATTTCTTAGTAATGGTTGTAATCTATCATTATATATGCCTGTGCTTGCTCTAGATTCTTCTATTCTATCTCCATTTTTCAGTTGTAATTAATTTCCCTCATAATGTAATTTTCTTAGAATTCTATTATCTATTACTAAGGGTTTTTTAGAGACATCTATATTTATATTTTTTGGTATCTCTATTTTAGAGATTTTGTTTGGTTTTGTAATTTTTCCTATATATTTAAACATGTTAGGAAGTATTATAATATCCTTGTCTTCAAATTTTTCAGAGTGATGTGTGTTGCTAAGAGCATAACTTATTATATAGGTTATTGAATAATGAATGAACCCTTTTTTCATAAATTCCATTCTTCTAAAATCTTGTATCAAACTTAAAGTTATGTTGATATTATTATCTTTAATGTTTACACTTATCTTTGGATAAATGTTAAAAATTAATTTTTGATGACTGAGATTCCCTTGTAATATTCCTGCTGCAGCATCTCTTCTGTCATTAATTCTATTGTCCATTAATACAATATTTATTGGTGAATCTATTCCTTCTCAAAAGGTTGCTTTAATCATCATTTGGATAGATCCTATATGAATCCATCCAATTTTAGATCTATCTTTTATTTTTTCCATTTTTCTCATCAAGTCTTCTTTTCAAAGTAGGGGTATATTTATTCTATTTCTAGTGTATTCAATCTGCATAGGCATTTCTCTATTGGTTATTCCGTAGTAGAAAATATGTTTTCTTTGGGTAATTTTTTCAAAGAGGGATGTTCTAAATCCATCTGAGTTTTCTAATCTTAATTCAGTGTTTCTAATTTGATTAAATAATCTTTTATCTATTAATACCTCTTGCAAGAAGTTTCCTACTTCTTCTTGGTATTCTTCGATTATTTCTTCTTCTTTAGTCTGATTTTGTGTCTGAGAAATAATAGATTGATCCATCTGATTGTTCGTCATCTGTTATTTGAACAAATTCTTGAATGTTTTCTATTTCAAAAAGTTCTTCTTCTATTATTTTCTCTAATTGCTTTTGGTTAATTTTTCTAGATCCTCTATTTGGAAATTTATTTGCATAGTGTCCTTTTTCCTGACATATAAAGCATTTACATTCTTTTGGATCTTTAGCATTTTTATTATAGTTTCTCTTTCTTCTATAATATTTTTTCTTTGGTTTTGGTTTAAAACCAAATCTTTTTTTCTTTTTAAAATTATATTTATTTCTTCTATTATATCTCATTGGCTCACATCCTATGGTTATTGGATGAGTTAATTGTGAACAACAAAGTCCTTATTTTACTACTTTATTTGTATTTCTACTTAGTGTTGCTTCGGCACACCATTCTTATAAGTTCGTTCTTAGAAATTCTATTCTTCCTCCTAATGTATCTGCTCGTTGTAATAAAGTAGTAAAACAAGGACTTTGTTGTTCACAATTAACTCATCCAATAACCATATGATGTGAGCCAATGAGATATAATAGAAGAAATAAATATAAGTTTAAAAAGAGAAAAATATTTGGTTTTAAACCAAAACCAAAGCAAAAATATTATAGAAGAAAGAGAAACTATAATAAAAATGGTAAAGACCCAAAAGAATGTAAATGCTTTATATGTCAGGAAAAAGGACACTATGCAAATAAATGTCCAAATAGAGGATCTAGAAAAATTAACCAAAAGCAATTCAAGGAAATAATAGAAGAAGAACTTTCTGAAATAGAAAACATTCAAGAATTTGTTCAAAAAACAAATGACGAACAATCAGATGGATCAAACTATTATTTCTCAGACACAAAATCAGACTGAAGAAGAAGAAATAATCGAAGAATACCAAGAAGAAGTAGGAAACTTCTTGCAAGAGGTATTAAAAGAAACTGGACAAATAAGATTGAGTTGCAGATGCCACTAAGTATTCTTCCATCTCAGAAAGTACGAAGGAAGAATATGTCCGGCGTGCCAAGACAAAATGGATAAAGACAACAACAAAAATATTAGTCACTGAAAATGGTTGCCAGACGACTCCAAAATGTCAGCAACAACAACAAAGCATCCTCGATGGGACAGGTGCCATGACAGCAAGAAGCTTCTACAAAGCAAAACACTCACAACAGAACAAGTGACCAGTTGTAATGAAAGAAGAAAAGTAAATGTAACTCAACGGAACAAGTGTTCGGTGGTATTGTAAAGAAGAAAAGTATCATGTAGGCATCGTAAGAATGCCAAAGAGAAGAGGGTCTATATAAACACATAACATATTGTAAGGGGCATCGATGGAGAAGTTGGAGATAGCCTTGAAAGAGTATGTAAATGTTCTAAGTGTTCTAGTTCAAAAAAGAGAGAGCATCATCTCTATTTATTTTTGATTCCGTATAATGTGTCGTGTACACTATTTCTCTTAGCGTAAGAAACCAACTTTAGCGAATGACAGTAATCCTTGCACTACTATAAAAGAGGAAAATCCGTGTGTAACCTGTTACACCCCCATTCCAATATATCTCCACTTGTCGAGAGTGATCTCTCCCTTAGTTTATCCCGGAGGCCATTGTCCAGAAAAGTTTGATTAAGCAAAGGAATGTGCAAGGACGTGGGGACATTCAAGCTATATGATAATAATAAGGAGTTCGAGATCTAGAACATCTAGGTCCAAGGATTTCTTCTCTTAGAAATCGTTAAGAGAAGATCGACTAGCACTGAAGATTAACGGAAGTAAGGTGGGAAACATAGGTATACAGACTTAATTTTTCTTTCTGTAGAAGGAGAGGCTTCTAGAAGTCAAGTAATGATGCCTATTCCTACAACTGTCCCTAGAGGACAAGGTAGTAGAAATGAAATGCTAGAACATCAAGGAGCTAGATATTGGTCAGATCCTAGTTTTCAAAGAAAACCCACTGACATAAATAGATACGAAGGAATAAATTGGGCATTAGATAGAAGACCAAAAGATATTATTATAGAAACACCAGAAGATTATATAAATCAAGAATATATTAGTGCAAATGGAATTTATTTAAACCTAAATTGTGTTAGAAATATAGATGAGGCAATAACAAGATGGGTGAAAGCCACATATTTATCGATAACTTCACAAAGTTATGATATTGACATAGCAATAAGATTTTGTCATCGTAGAAGATTGGTAGAAAGGATTAACTGACAATGAAAAAGAATCAATAAAAGGAACAACAACCACCTTAGCCCAAGTAGTAAAAAATTATGAAAATGAATTACATAGAAAATCTTTAGGAGAAGCATGGAATACAAATAGAGATATAGAAAAGGAAAAAGAAAAACAAAGATTTACCTTTCTATTATATAATCTAAAGTTTTGCGACATGTGTCACATAGATGACTATATATGTAAATTTTAGGAATATTTCTATAAAATATATGATAGAACTGACAAAGAAAATGTAACAAATAAAAGTCTACTAAATTTATTTTATACAAAGGTACCTGACCCTTGGTGATTTAAATCCATGAAATTATACCCCCAATATATAGGACAACGAGCAGATACATTAGGAGGACGAATATATATATATATATATATATATATATATCATCTAAGCCTCAATCCCAACTATGTTGGGGTCGGCTACATGGATCCTTTGTTTCCATTCAGCTCTATCATGGGCCATATTCTGATTGAGATGTAGAGATTCAAAATCTCTCTTTATGAGCTCATCCCATGTTAATTTAGGCCTTCCTCTTCTTCTATTTATAGTGCTTCACTCAATAGCATTGCTTCGTATAGGTGCACTAGTAGGTATGCGTTGCACATGTCCGTACCATCTGAGTCGGCCCTCACGCAACTTGTCCTCAATGCTCGCCACCCCCACTTTATTCCTGATATAGTCATTTCTCAAACGATCTTTTCTTGTCTTCCCACACATCCATCTCAGCATATGCATTTCATCCACGTTCATCTTGTTGAGACCTTATTTCTTCACCACCCAACATTCACTCCCATAGAGCATGGCTGGTCGTATAGTTGTTCTATAAAACTTACTTTTTAACCTGAAAGGGATCTTCTGATCGCATAAAACTCCAGTTGCACTCCTCCATTTCAACCATCCTGCAGTGATCCGGTGACAAACATAATTTTGGACATCCCCGTCTATTTGAATAATAGAACCTAAGTATATATATTCATGTATATATATGTATATATATGTATATATATGTATATATATATTCATGTATATATATGTATATATATATATATGTAACATCCCTGACCTGGGTTATGAGTTAACCCTAGGTGTTTTGCCTAATTATGTAATTAAGATATTGGTGATTATCTTTTTGCATGTAATTAAGTTCCTGAGGAACATACTTTTCCTTTTCTGTTCCTTTTAAACAATGTTGAATTGATTATTTTGTAATACAGGGACCTATGTGCAATTTACCCAGTTATAAGGGTTAACTTGCAATTTGCACATGTTGAGATGTTCCTCTGATGTTGAGACATCATAATAATGATTATGGTAAAGTTTGAGGGATTTCCCAAGCTTGAGCACCAAGGTGCAGCTGTGGAAGCAATCCCTGTGCTTGAAACCCTAAATTGGAGTAAAGTGCAATTTACCCAATTTGAGGGGTGCAACTTGTAAAATACACCATCTAAAATATCTTGTAAGACTCTTGTCATCATTTAGAGAAGAAATGATGAAGAAGTCACTTCAATTGAATAATCATATAATGAAAAACACCTTTATGATTGAATAATCAAGGTGTAAGTACTATAGCCTTTTATGTGTGTGCTTTAGTAATAGGTTAATCTTCTTTGCCTTCATTTCTTGACCTTAGAATAAGGTTTTCCTTAGAAATAAGAAGAAGGGACGAGCAAAGAAGAAAGGAGGGACTTAGTTGAAAGTGAGGAAAACCTATGTGCATATGTTGAAATTCCACCCCAAGTATATAAGCTCTTTTCCTCACTTAGCAAAGGAATGTTTCTTTCGTTTCCTTCACTGTTCCCCTTGCTCAAACCGACTAAGGAGAGCTCTGGAGCTCAGGAGGACGACCAGGGGAGTGCAAGGTAGGTTTGGATCCTTCCTTTTTCTTAAATTCTTGGATGAAACTCGAATTCAAGGTCAAATTCATGGCTAGCTCACTTAGCTCTATCTTTCTAGCCATCTCTTCTCAACTTTTCTTGGAGGATTCACCTTGGCCGACCTGTGGAGCTTCTAGGATGCCATTAAAGGCTTGGAGCTCGAAAGCTTGGAGCTCAAGGAGCAAGCTTTAGGCGGGTTTTATAACTCTAAACCTATGCTTTGTTATATACATCTTTTCTATGCTTTTAGTTGCTAGTTCTTCTTCTTCCCTATCTTCCCTTGCTTCCTTGCAAGAAAATCCATGAGGAACTGTTGCTGTTCTTGAGCTAGAAGATGAGGGTGTTATTTCCTATGCTTATCCACAGTTTTCCACTTTACCATACGACCTCAACCAAGTGCCCATACGGTTTGCAAAACCGTTTGATGGGCAAACGGTTTCAAGGTCGTATGAAGGCATACAGTCTCAAGACCGTATGGCTGCATTGACCAAGCATGGACCGTATGAGAATCCTGTTCATAATTATGTAGGTTAATCACCCACAACATTTGAGAGGTTAACTCCAAAGGAATCGTGAGATATAAGCAAAACAATTAGCAAATTCAATTAAATTTAGTTCTGATTTTCAATCTGCTTAATTTGCCCTTTTTGGGAAAACGGTCTCAAGACCGTATAAGATGGTTGACTAAGCATTGACCGTATGGGATTACTGTTCATAATGATGTTAATTAATGACTCACCAAATTTGATGGACTAATTACTAACGAGTTAAGAGTTGAAGGTTGATTACTAGGGCAAACCCTAATTGAAATCAGTGCTGAAATCACAATGAGCTAATTTGAGATTTTGGGTTGATTAGCCCAAACGGTCTCAAGACCATTTGGGGAATCATCCAAACGGTCTCAAGACCGTTTGGGGATCACCCAAGACCGTATGGAGGTCTGGGGTCAAGTATAGTTGACCAATTGAAGGTACAAAGATACCAAATTACATTGCAATTAAGTATTGATGTAATGATCAACTCAATAAATCAAACCTTGATGAATTTTCACTAGAGTCCAAAGGATGGATGGGAAAACGGTCTCAAGACCGTTTGGTGACAACCCAAGACCATTTGGAGGTCTAGGGTTAAGGTAATTTGATAAATTGAGGGCCCAATTACAATGGGTTATTAAAATAATCAAATTGCTGATTTGTGACTTATTTAAGGTTCAACCCCTATCAAATCAATCTAGATTTTGATGAATTCTTGGGCAAACGGTCTCAAGACCATTTGGAGTATATCCAAACGATCCCAAGACCGTTTGGGACAAGTTTGAGCCCAATTGGAGGTCAATTGATGGGTTCAACTTCGATTTGATTCACGTTGTTGAGTGTTGATGGTTGAACGTTTATAGACCTTAATTGAACCAACTCCAACCCTAATTGGATATAAATTGAGGGTCAATTGAGTGACCAATTGGTTAAGGCTAACCCTAGTTGTCTCAATTGTTAAGTGGTTAGCAAGCTTGAGACCAATTGAAGTCTTCAACATAGGAAACCCTAATCGAGTTTACCCTTTGAACCACCTTGGAGGTCCATACGATCTTGAGCTTTTAAGGTCATTCGACCTCAAGACCGTATAAGGTCATTCGACCTCAAGACCGTATAAGGTCATTCGACCTCAAGACCGTGTAAGGTCATTCGACCTCAAGACCGTATAAGGTCATTCGACCTCAAGACCGTATAAGGTCATTCGACCTCAAGACCGTATAAGGTCATTCGATCTCAAACCGTATAAGGTCATTCGATCTCAAACCGTATGAGGGCATTCGATCTCAAACCGTATGAGGGCATTCGATCTCAAACCGAATGAGGGCATTCGACCTCAAACCGTATGAGGGCATTCGACCTCAAGATCGAATGAGGGTATACGACCTCAAGATCGAATGAGGGTATACGACCTCAAGATCGAATGAGGGCATACGACCTCAAGATCGTATGAAGGATGAAGGTGTGAAACCTAGTGGAGACTTTTGTAGTTAAGTCTGCCTAATGCCGTGAAGGCTTAAATGGTTAAATAGTTGTTCAACCTAAACCCTATTGATACCAAAAGACATTAAGGGTCAAGTGGTTAGTAAATTAAACCATGATGATGATCAATGTGTAATTTACCATAATACCCTTGAAAGGTTCAATTGAGTGAAACCTTGTTCTAATCAAACCCTAATCACTCAATAGTGGTGATTTGGTCTATGATAATCAAAGTGGACTTAACCCAACCTGACCTAGATTGGTGTTATCACCATCTACAAGTATGAGGAGAGAGAAAGTATCTTAAGAAAGAGAAAGTACCCTTTTATGATGAAAATTCAAGTAAAGTACCTTCAATACACATGAATGTGCATGATTAGGGTATGATCCACCTATGTGAGATCATGGAACCCTAATTATGATAAATGATGAATCTTAAACTAATCTAAGAGCATCAATGATGATGTTCCTCATACATAATGATGTTATGAGTTCAATTCACCATAATGTGAATAGTAAACCCTAATTCAAGGGTGATGACATACAAAATGAGTAGCAAACTCTAATTGATGAGAATCAGAGAACTTAGCTCTTATGACAAGAGTGAAAAGTATATTCTTGTTTTGAATTACCTTTATCAGTTGAATTAACCATGCAGGTTCTGATATAAAGGTGATCATATCCAGGTATGGATGATGATATTATATTCATTAAAAGCATGTTGTTAGCTTTATGAATAGTAAAATATCTTGATGCCTAGTTAGTGGCATCCTATGTTTTAATGGGCTGAAAGAGCCATGAATACCATCAAGGTCATGCTTTAGAGATGACTTGTGATGAGTATATTAAGAAATGGTGATTGATGTGAGTTAGGTTTATTACATTTAGTATTCTACTTTCATAGCTGTTGTGCTACTGTTATTGTTTGAAGAACAATGTATGATGTTAAAAGAATACTGAATGTACCTAACTAATCAAGTGTAATGTAGAGCCCTGATCATAGATCCATCATTGTCAGAGATCAAATGATGGTGAAACAGGTTTTCCTACGGGAACTCCTGGATCACATACAGTTGAGTATGTGGGGTATATGGATGTGTAGAACCTTACATCCTAGTGTAGGAATTTGATGTAGATGCATAATCCATCAATCCTTCACTACAAAACTCATACCGTATCAGTGGATGGTAAACATGAAACCTCCTGATGACGAGGAAAACATACATATCCGTATCAGTGAAGATAAACATGAAATCTCCTGATGACGAAGAGAGTACAGAACGCCACTGTAACTCTAAAATAGCGAAGGACCAGATTACTGTGGTGAGCTATAATAGTAGAGACACAAGATGTCCTACAAGTGATCCTCTTACTGACTGAGGAAGGTGAAGGTCATGAGAATCTGACTCTTTCGATGACCTAGTATGATACTAAGGCACTTAACAGTGATTGGTTGGGGTATGAGTGGTAAACCTCATCGCCACAGGGCATAATAATAAGAATGTTTGAAAAACATAATCTACAACGTAGTATACCTATTAAAGGTAATTATGAGCTAATTGATTGATGTTACACTGTATAGTGCATATGTTCTTCATGCTTGATAAATGTTGAGCTCTTGTATACAACTGTATGTGTTATTGAATACTTTGTAAGCTTTTACTGCTTAAGTTATTCTTTGATTTTATAATAAAGCTTCTGGCGGAGAGTTATAACTCTCGCTGGGACAATTATGTACAATTGTCTCACCCCGTAGACTTCAACTTTTTAGGTGGACATCGGAGACGGAGGAACAGGTCTACAGGTGACCAGTCCCAGCAGCAACAGCACCAGGAGTAGCAATAAATCTCAGGTGGAGATTTAGCCTGCCATGTGGTGTAGTTAGAGTCAGTCATATGTGTCCTCTGTACTCTCAGGTCTTGGAGTCTTTTGGTTATGAGTTCTTAAGATTTTGTATCTTGTTGTATATAATTACTCAAGAAGTAATTATCATGAGATGTAAACAGTTTATCTCCTTTTATGAATGAAGCTTTATGGATTCAACTCTTGTCTCGAAAATTTTTAATTTCCCGTGATTTTTGTCTTCCGATGTTGATCGATTCGCTTCCGCTAAGTTTAAATCATGTTTATATCGTGGTTTGGAGATCAGAGCCCACAATTAGTGGTATCATAGCTCTAGGTCCGTTGAGTCTACAGAGGCATAGGACTTAGGATGTCGAGTCTATCCTTAGTATCTGTTCCTTATCTAATAGAATCTTCTACTCCTCAGGAGAAGAAGATACATAAGGATGGCAGATCCACATGATGAGTACGTGGCAGAGAGTAGTGCTAGTGCACCTCGAGGCGGTGCAAGGGTTCCAGAAATAGAACAGCCTGCACCTGAGCCACCCCAGTTTGACCCAGCTGATATGGGTAAACCAGCAGTTCAGACGATGTTTGGGCAGTTTATGACTGCCATGACACACATCACCGACAAGATGCCCATGCCTGCACCTAGGGCACCTGCCCAGCCCGAAGGACAAGGTATCAGTAAGACGTTCGAGCGACTTCGTCGTGTCGGAGCTACCGAGTACTTTGGGACTGCCAACCCCGCAGATGCTGACCTATGGTTAACAGAGTTGGAGAAGGCTTTCAGGATTCTTATTATACCGGAGGCTGAGAAGGTTAGACATGCTGTCTATCTTCTCAAAGGCAGTGCTGGTCACTGGTGGAACATGGAAGAGCAGAAGAGACCTGGAATAGAGTTCTCGTGGGAAGAGTTTTGTCGGGAATTTATCAATAGATATTTTCCAAAGACCTTCCTAGATGAGAAGATCTCTCGGTTTGAGAGATTGAGGCAGGGCATGATGAACATTAGCGAGTATGAAGCTAAGTTCATGGAATTGCTGCGGTTCTGTCCGCACATGGCTACCACAGATGAGGAAAGAATCAGGATATTCTAGAAGGGTTTGAATGCTGATATGTCAACCCCTGTGTCTGCCTTAGAAAACCGAGAGAGATTCTCTACCTTCGTTGAGTCAGTCCGAAGGATAGAGAGATCTGTGGTTGAGAAGAGGCAAACCCAGAAAAGATATCCACAGTTCCAAGGTTCTTCATCTAGGGATTCCAAGAAATCTAGATTCTCTGCACCTAACCCTCCACCACCCAGATCGAGTTCTCAAACTCAATGGTCACCAAGCAGAGGTAGAGGACGGAGTCAACCGCTTCAAGGGACTCACAGTTCTGCATCGATGTCAGTTACTGGACCACCCCGACCACAACAACAGGAGAGGAGATGCTACAACTGTGGTAAGGTGGGACACTTGATGAAGGATTGCCGTTCTAGGCCTGTCAGTGTGACACAGCCTCCGAGACAGAATCAACAAGGATCTCAGAGAATGGAATCTCAAGGAGCAGCTCGAGGACGTGGACAAGCGTCTCAAGCTGGATCATCAACACCACCTCAACACCAGGCGACAATGAGGTTCTATGCTATGAACCCACCAGATGCAGTGGTCAATCCACGGGTAGTGGCATGTCAGATGGAACTTTTATATCCTGATATGTCTACATCCTGTGTTGTATCTGTTCTGATTGACCCGGGTGCTACGCACTCTTTCATCACTCATAGAGTGATTCGTAACTGCAATGTGACTGTTAGTCATAGGGCAGATAGTTTGTTGTTGGAGACTCCGTTGAGTGGGTCTGCCGTTTTGTAGGAGGTATGCTCTCCCTGCATCCTCTTCTTTTCTGACCATCGCATTCAAGTGGATCTTATACCGCTTGATATGCAAGGATTTGATATAATCCTCGGGATGGATACCTTAGAGAGGTATAGAGTTGTCTTGGATTGTGAGTCCAAGTTGGCTGTGTTTGCTGATGAAAGCAACACATGGATCTTTCAAGCTGAAAGAAAGATTCTGCCCACCTGTCTTGTGTCAGCTATGGTTGCTGATAAGCTGTTGAGGCAAGGATGTTATGCATTCTTGGCCCATGTGGTAGATGTTACCAAGGAAAGTTCCAATCCTGCCGAAGTTCCCATAGTCAGGGAATTTGAGGATGTGTTTCCTGAAGAACTTCCTGGTATACCACCACCTCGGGAGATTGATTTTGAAATCAATCTGATTCCAGATACGAAACCCATAGCCCAGACTCCGTATATGATGGCGCCTGCCGAGATGGAAGAACTCAAGAAACAGCTTCAAGAGTTACTTGAGAAGGGTTTTATCCGACCGAGCACTTCACCTTGGGGTGCTCCGGTCTTGTTTGTTAAAAAGAAAGATGGGTCAATGCGGTTGTGCATTGACTATAGACAACTAAATAAAGTAACAATAAAGAACAAGTACCCTCTGCCGAGGATTGATGATCTCTTTGACCAGTTGTGTGGTGCAACAGTCTTTTCAAAGATAGACTTGAGGTCTGGATATCATCAACTTCGTATTAAGGATAGTGACATATCCAAGTCTGCCTTTAGGACAAGGTATGGTCACTATGAGTTCACGGTTATGTCGTTTGGACTAACTAATGCACCAGCTGCATTTATGGAACTCATGAATAGAGTTTTCCGACCTTTCCTTGATCAGTGTGTTGTCGTCTTCATAGATGACATTCTGATCTATAGTAAGGATGCTCAGCAGCATGAGCAACATCTTCGCCAAGCTTTGACCTTGCTAAGAAAGCACAAGCTGTATGCTAAGTTTAGCAAGTGTGAGTTCTGGCTGCCGGAGGTATCTTTTCTAGGACATGTGATATCTGCCTCAGGAATTCGTGTTGACCCCACAAAGGTAGAATCTATTCTACAATGGGAACAACCGAAGACACCGACGGAGATTCGAAGTTTCTTGGGGTTAGCTGGCTATTATCGAAGGTTCATTAAGAACTTTAGTTCTATAGCCTTACCCTTGACCAAGTTAACCCAGAAAGATATTCCTTTTTCTTAGGATGATAAGTGTCAACAGTCTTTCCAGTTGTTGAAAGAGAGGTTGACAAGTGCACATGTGCTTGTGCTACCTGAACAAGGAAAAGGATATGTAGTCTTCTGTGATGCCTCCAAGAATGGACTTGGATGTGTGTTGATGCAGGATAAACAAGTGATTTCTTTTCCTTCTCGACAGCTTAAGAAACACGAGGAGAATTATCCGACACACGATCTGGAGTTAGCTTCTGTGGTTCATGCCTTGAAGATCTGGAGGCATTATCTCTACGGAGAGACATTCCAGATTTTCACAGACCACAAGAACCTTAAGTATATCTTCTCTCAGCATGAGCTTAACATGAGGCAACGTCGCTGGATGGAGTTAATCAAGGACTATGATTGTACAATTGATTACCATCCGGGCAAGGCCAATGTTGTTGCAGATGCCTTGAGTAGGAAATCAGCAACATCAACCATGGATAGAGCACAACTAAACTCTTTAGTGTGCTCTAAGAGAGATATGTTTATATCTTTAAGGCAAGACAATGTACAGTTGAAGGTGTCATTGTTAACCGGGTTGTTGGCTGAGATGCATATTAAACCTACCCTAAGAGAGAAGATTAAGGAAGCACATCAAGATGATGCTGTAGTTCAACATATCAGATCAGAGTATGGAAATGAGAAGCAAAATGGTTTCCATGACTCGGATGATCATGTAGCTTGTTATCATGAGAGGATGATAGTGCCAGATGTGGATAACTTAAGGAAGTTAGTCCTGGAAGAAGCTCATTCTTCGATGTATGCTATGCATCCAGGGAGCACCAAGATGTATCGTAATTTAAAGGAACTGTATTGGTGGCCTGGAATGAAGAAGGATGTTGCAGAGTTTGTTCTGAGGTGTCCTGTGTGTCAGCAAGTTAAAGCTAAACACCAGAAGCCTGCAGGAACAATGCAACCTTTACCCATACCACAGTGGAAGTGGGACCATGTGACCATGGACTTCGTTGTTGGCCTACCCATGACAAACAAAGGACATGATTCCATTTGGGTAGTTGTAGATAGGTTGACAAAGACAGTGCATTTCTTACCTGTCAAAACAACCTATTCTGCTGAAAGGTTATCACAGTTGTATGTACAAGAGATAGTGCGTTTGCACGGAGTTCCTGTCACAATAGTTTCTGACAGAGGTCCTCAGTTTACAAGTCATTTTTGGGAACAGTTACACAGAGCCTTAGGCACCAAACTAAGGTTTAGTACGGCCTTTCATCCGCAGACTGATGGACAGTCGAAAAGAACTACTCAGACCTTAGAAGTCCTGTTGAGAGCATGTGTTCTCCAGTTTACCGGAAGTTGGGATCTACACCTAAGCTTGATAGAGTTTGCCTATAACAATAGCTATCAACATAGTATTGATATGGTACCTTATGAAGCCTTGTATGGTAGACGTTGTAGATCACCTTTGTGCTGGTATGAGACTGGTGAGCATCAGTTGTTAGGTCCTGATCTTGTGCAGCAGACCACAGAGAAGATTAAAGTAATACAACAACAGATTAAGACTGCACAGGATAGGCAGAAATCTTATGCTGACAAGCGTCGTAGACCCTTAGAGTTCCAGGTTGGAGATAGAGTGTATCTCAAGGTCTCGCCTTGGAAAGGAGTCCTTCGTTTTGGAAGGAAAGGGAAGTTAGCTCCTAGATTTATGGGGCCTTATCCAATCATTGAACGGATTGGAAAAGTAGCCTATAAACTAGAGCTGCCACCAGAGTTACAGAGGTTACATCCTGTGTTCCACATTTCTATGCTAAAGAAATGTCACCCTGATACTGAGTCAATTCTACAACCTATGGAGGTAGAATTGAATGATGATATATCTTATGAGGAAGGACCGGTGTCAATCCTCGATAATAGAATTAAAAAGTTAAAGAAGAAAGATATAAGCCTTGTGAAAGTCCTCTGGAACCACCGTGGTGTTGAAGAAGCCACTTGGGAACTAGAGGATGAGATGAGAAGGAAGTATCCTGCCCTTTTCTCTTAATATGTTTTACCGATTTCGGGGACGAAATCCTTGTAAGGGGTGGATAATTTGTAACATCCCTGACCTGGGTTATGAGTTAACCCTAGGTGTTTTTCCTAATTATGTAATTAAGATATTGGTGATTATCTTTTTGCATGTAATTAAGTTCCTGAGGAACATACTTTTCCTTTTCTGTTCCTTTTAAACAATGTTGAATTGATTGTTTTGTGATACAGGGACCTATGTGAAATTTACCCAGTTAGAAGGGTTAACTTGCAATTTGCACATGTTGAGATGTTCCTCTGATGTTGAGACATCATAAGAATGATTATGGTAAAGTTTGAGGGATTTCCCAAGCTTGAGCACCAAGGTGCAGCTGTGGAAGCAATCCCTGTGCTTGAAACCCTAAATTGGAGTAAAGTGCAATTTACCCAATTTGAGGGGTGCAACTTGTAAAATACACCATCAAAAATATCTTGTAAGACTCTTGTCATCATTTAGAGAAGAAATGATGAAGAAGTCACTTCAATTGAATAATCATATAATGAAAAACACCTTTATGATTGAATAATCAAGGTGTAAGTACTATAGCCTTTTATGTGTGTGCTTTAGTAATAGGTTAATCTTCTTTGCCTTCATTTCTTGACCTTAGAATAAGGTTGTCCTTAGAAATAAGAAGAAGGGACGTGCAAAGAAGAAAGGAGGGACTTAGTTGAAAGTGAGGAAAACCTATGTGCATATGTTGAAATTCCACCCCAAGTATATAAGCTCTTTTCCTCACTTAGCAAAGGAATGTTTCTTTCGTTTCCTTCACTGTTCCCCTTGCTCAAACCGACTAAGGAGAGCTCTGGAGCTCAGGAGGACGAACAGGGGAGTGCAAGGTAGGTTTGGATCCTTCCTTTTTCTTAAATTCTTGGATGAAACTCGAATTCAAGGTCAAATTCATGGCTAGCTCACTTAGCTCTATCTTTCTAGCCATCTCTTCTCAACTTTTCTTGGAGGATTCACCTTGGCCGACCTGTGGAGCTTCTAGGACGCCATTAAAGGCTTGGAGCTCGAAAGCTTGGAGCTCAAGGAGCAAGCTTTAGGCGGGTTTTATAACTCTAAACCTATGCTTTGTTATATACATCTTTTCTATGCTTTTAGTTGCTAGTTCTTCTTCTTCCCTATCTTCCCTTGCTTCCTTGCAAGCAAATCTCTGAGGAACTGTTGCTGTTCTTGAGCTAGAAGATGAGGGCGTTATTTCCTAGGCTTATCCACAGTTTTCCACTTTACCATACGACCTCAACCAAGTGCCCATACGGTTTGCAAAACCGTTTGATGGGCAAACGGTTTCAAGGTCATATGAAGGCATACGGTCTCAAGACCGTATGGATGCGTTGACCAAGTGTGGACCGTATGAGAATCCTATTCATAATTATGTAGGTTAATCACCCACAAAAGTTTAGAGGTTAACTCCAAAGGAATCGTGAGATATAAGCAAAACAATTAGCAAATTCAATTGAATTTAGTTCTGATTTTCAATCTGCTTAATTTGCCCTTTTTGGGAAAACGGTCTCAAGACCGTATAAGATGGTTGACTAAGCGTTGACCGTATGAGATTACTGTTCATAATGATGTTAATTAATGACTCACCAAATTTGATGGACTAATTCCAAACGAGTTAAGAGTTGAAGGTTGATTACTAGGGCAAACCCTAATTGAAATCAGTGCTGAAATCACAATGAGCTAATTTGAGATTTTGGGTTGATTAGCCCAAACGGTCTCAAGACCATTTGGGGAATCATCCAAACGGTCTCAAGACCGTTTGGGGATCACCCAAGACCGTATGGAGGTCTGGGGTCAAGTATAGTTGACCAATTGAAGGTACAAAGATACCAAATTACATTGCAATTAAGTATTGATGTAATGATCAACTCAATAAATCAAACCTTGATGAATTTTCACAAGAGTCCAAAGGATGGATGGGAAAACGGTCTCAAGACCGTTTGGTGACAACCCAAGACCGTTTGGAGGTCTAGGGTTAAGGTAATTTGATCAATTGAGGGCCCAATTACAATGGGTTATTAAAATAATCAAATTGCTGATTTGTGACTTAATTAAGGTTCAACCCCTATCAAATCAATCTAGATTTTGATGAATTCTTGGGCAAACGATCTCAAGACCGTTTGGAGTATATCCAAACGATCCCAAGACCGTTTGGGCCAAGTTTGAGCCCAATTGGAGGTCAATTGATGGGTTCAACTTCGATTTGATTCACATTGTTGAGTGTTGATGGTTGAACGTTTATATTCCTTAATTGAACCAACTCCAACCCTAATTGGATATCAATTGAGGGTCAATTGAGTGACCAATTGGTTAAGGCTAACCCTAGTTGTCTCAATTGATAAGTGGTTAGCAAGCTTGAGACCAATTGAAGGCTTCAACATAGGAAACCCTAATCGAGTTTACCCTTTGAACCACCTTGGAGGTCCATACGATCTTGAGCTTTTAAGGTCATTCGACCTCAAGACCGTATAAGGTCATTCGACCTCAAGACCGTATAAGGTCATTCGACCTCAAGACCATATAAGGTCATTCGACCTCAAGACCGTATAAGGTCATTCGATCTCAAACCGTATAAGGTCATTCGATCTCAAACCGTATGAGGGCATTCGATCTCAAACCGAATGAGGGCATTCGACCTCAAACCGTATGAGGGCATTCTACCTCAAGATCGAATGAGGGTATACGACCTCAAGATCGAATGAGGGTATATGACTTCAAGATCGAATGAGGGCATACGACCTCAAGATCGTATGAAGGATGAAGGTGTGAAACCTAGTGGAGACTTTTGTAGTTAAGTCTGCCTAATGCCGTGAAGGCTTAAATGGTTAAATAGTTTTCAACCTAAACCCTATTGATACCAAAAGACATTAAGGGTCAAGTGGTTAGTAAATTAAACCATGATGATGATCAATGTGTAATTTACCATAATACCCTTGAAAGGTTCAATTGAGTGAAACCTTGTTCTAATCAAACCCTAATCACTCAATAGTGGTGATTTGGTCTATGATAATCAAAGTGGACTTAACCCAACCTGACCTAAATTGGTGTTATCACCATCTACAAGTATGAGGAGAGAGAAAGTATCTTAAGAAAGAGAAAGTACCCTTTTATGATGATAATTCAAGTAAAGTACCTTCAATACACATGAATGTGCATGATTAGGGTATGATCCACCTATGTGAGATCATGGAACCCTAATTATGATAAATGATGAATCTTAAACTAATCTGAGAGCATCAATGATGATGTTCCTCATACATAATGATGTTATGAGTTCAATTCACCATAATGTGAATAGTAAACCCTAATTCAAGGGTGATGACATACAAAATGAGTAGCAAACTCTAATTGATGAGAATCAGAGAACTTAGCTCTTATGACAAGAGTGAAAAGTATATTCTTGTTTTGAATTACCTTTATCAGTTGAATTAACCATGCAGGTTCTGATATAAAGGTGATCATATCCAGGTATGGATGATGATATTATATTCATTAAAAGCATGTTGTTAGCTTTATGAATAGTAAAATATCTTGATGCCTAGTTAGTGGCATCCTATGTTTTAATGGGATGAAAGAGCCATGAATACCATCAAGGTCATGCTTTAGAGATGACTTGTGATGAGTATACTGAGAAATGATGATTGATGTGAGTTAGGTTTATTACATTTAGTATTCTACTTTCATAGTTGTTGTGCTAATGTTATTGTTTTAAGAACAATGTATGATGTTAAAAGAATACTAAATGTACCTAACTAATCAAGTGTAATGTATAGCCCTGATCATAGATCCATCATTATCAGAGATCAAATGATGGTGAAACAGGTTTTCCTACGGGAACTCCTGGATCACATACTGTTGAGTATGTGGGGTATATGTATGTGTAGAACCTTACATCCTAGTGTAGGAATTTGATGTAGATGCATAATCCGTCAACCCTTCACTACAAAACTCATACCATATCAGTGGATGGTAAACATGAAACCTCCTGATGACGAGGAAAACATAGATATCCGTATCAGTGAAGATAAACATGAAATCTCCTGATGACGAAGAGAGTACAGAACGCCACTGTAACTATAAAATAGCGAAGGACCAGATTACCCTGGTGAGCTATAATAGTAGAGACACAAGATGTCCTACAAGTGATCCTCTTACTGACTGAGGAAGGTGAAGGTCATGAGAATCCGACTCTTTCGATGACCTAGTATGATACTAAGGCACTTAATAGTGATTGGTTGGGGTATGAGTGGTAAACCTCATCTCCACAGGGCATAATAATAAGAATGTTTGAAAAACATAATCTACAGCGTAGTATACCTGTTAAAGGTAATTATGAGCTAATTGATTGATGTTACATTGTATAGTGCATATGTTCTTCATGCTTGATAAATGTTGAGCTCTTGTATACAACTATATCTGTTATTGAATACTTTGTAAGCTTTTACTGCTTAAGTTATTCTTTGATTTTATAATAAAGCTTCTGGCGGAGAGTTATAACTCTCACTGGGACAATTATGTACAATTGTCTCACCCCGTAGACTTCAACTTTTTAGGTGGACATCGGAGACGGAGGAACAGGTCTACAGGTGACCAGTCCCAGCAGCAAAAGCACCAGGAGCAGCAGTAAATCTCAGGTGGAGATTTAGCCTGCCATGTGGTGTAGTTAGAGTCAGTCCTATGTGTCCACTGTACTCTCAGGTCTTGGAGTCTTTTGGTTATGAGTTCTTGAGATTTTGTATCTTGTTGTATATAATTACTCAAGAAGTAATTATCATGAGATGTAAACAGTTTATCTCCTTTTATGAATGAAGCTTTATGGATTCAACTCTTGTCTCGAAAAGTTTTAATTTCCCATGATTTTTGTCTTCCGCTGTTGATCAATTCACTTCTGCTAAGTTTAAATCGTGTTTATATCATGGTTTGGAGATCAGAGCCCACAATATATGTATATTTGTATATATATGTATAAATGTATATATATGTATATATATGTATAGTTATGTATGTATATATATATATAAATGTATATATATATATATGCGTGTGTGTATTTATATGTATATATAAACACACACACACATATATGTATATATATACTAATATGTTTATATGCTAAATGTATATATATATATATATATATATAAGTATAGCTTTATTGGATTGAGTAACATAATAAATTGTTTAAACGTTATATACAAAAGACCGTGACTAATATTTAATATCGTACCTAGCACATTTGTATGTACCAATTTCTGCATTTACAAAGGCACAATGGTCTGAGCTTACATATGATGTTTCTACTGTGGCATGTATATGACATGTATATATACTAGTACCATGTTTGCCTAAAAACACAACTCTATTTCCTAGTATACCAATTTCCAAAATTTTACCTCTTTTTTTTGGTAAAACTAGAGATTAGTTGTTACTCATGCTTCTCTCTAGTACTGCTAAAATGATATGAATGTTAACATTTACTTCCAAATTAAACCAACTACGAATAATACGCTGAAAGTAGACTGGAATTTTGAAGTTGAGATAATGTTTTGTGATCATGTCAGCAAGCCCATTGAATTTTCGACCGATGTGTAGGGAGTTGTTGAGGGGACCATTGAACAAATTCCTCATCTTCATGGCATAGGGTTTGAACTTGGGTAATGGAGAGATCTTGGAGAGTTTTAGAGGCAGCTTACAGCAAGTCAGTTAGAATGTAGACATTCTTCCAACAACATTCTACACATAGTTCGCCTACATTGACAATAGCTTTAACTTCAGCCTCAAGAGAAGAAGTGGAAGGAGAGATATTACCAAGCCCCATGATGTGTGCTCTGATTTTGTTGACGACATGGACATATATAGCTTCCTAGGATCTATTAGGAAGGTAGGTGGCATCAGTGAAGATGTAGGTGTCTCGTTCTGCATAGTGTACTGGTGTCCTTCCAATGTTGGGTGGAGGAGCATGATTTATGATAGGCAAATGTTGGATAGTCTGTACTCTCTTCTTGATAAAAAGGGCCTTTGATTCCACTATCTTGGACTTGTGTTGATGAATGAATTTGTTTTGACACTGCCATAGGTACCAATAGGTAAGCATCAGAATGGTATGAGTGTCGCTATGCATGTCCATGCAAGTTTCAAGGTGACTATCTTCAATGAGGTTTTGATGGCCTTGATATAGGTAGAGGAGCTTCCAGACTTCAAAGCTTGTAGGGTAGTCTCGTAAATCATGTACAATGGTGTCGCGGTCATTGTTGCAGACTGGGCAAAGTTCAGAGACATCCATATGTTGATGATTTTTTTCAACGTTGGTAAGGAGGGCTCCATGTTGGATGAGCCAGAGGAAAAGTCTGATCTGAGTAGGGAGGTTGGAGCTCCATATTTGTTTCCATCTTCAAGGAAATTGCACCTCCTTTTCTCATAATATCCACCTATAATAAAACCGTGTTGAGAAGCATCCATCATGCTCCAGAAACCAGATCCATGCACCCTCTCTAGTAGTGTGTAGAGGAGGTGGGTTGTATTTGATTACAAACCAAGAGTTCTGCGATAGATAGAAATGTATGAAATTTGGGTGCCAACTATTGTTGTTGATGTGCATGGATCCATCTTGAGGTCCTTAAGATCCTCATGGATCGGCCATTCTAGTGAAAGGTCCAATACAGATTGTCCAACAATCTAAGTAAGTCTAGTAACACACCTTAGATCACCCTTTTTTGGAATGGATGCTACAAGTCTTTGTTGAGATCTTTGAGCGACCACCCATGCACGTTGATTCCATGGAAGTACCCCTTAACCTCCTTCCATGTACTCATCATAACATTGATAGCTCTTTAGTACCCATCCCATGTATTTGGATTGAAGTTAAATACCATGGATATCGTTTGCACATACATCTTACCCATGCCAAATCTACTTTATGAATGTAAACATTCTATTCGAAGTTCCCCATCTAGAAATTTCTATTTTGCTCACAGTCCTAGATCTTCTTCTTCCTTGGGTAAGGCCAATCTAGAATATTTCATATGATGGAGATTGTCAACCTAGAAAATAATAAATTAGTTCTGGAGTTTTCCCTCATTGCACATAGAATATAAGAATATCGTCTATTATCAATCTCATAAGTGTGTCCCTCCCTATCATGGAATGTTAGTATGGCCATCTGCTAATCATCCCATTTAACTTGTCAGTGCATTTAGTAAAATACACTACCTTCACGTTTCCCCTACCACTGGGAAACCTAGGTATAAATATCTACTCCCATAGCTGCATTTAGGTTCTCCTCCATGTTTCTTCAATTGTTTGATATAAAAATATGTATTATTTTCATTCAAGCATAGGCTGGTCTACAAGACAAAGTCAATATACTATGTATATTAATAGGAAAGTGGGGCTTATCTTCAATAAAAATTAGCATTGCAAACACAAGATGACTCAACATTTTGGTGCCATGGATAGGATAATACCAATCTTCTTCTCATGTAGCTCCTTGTTCATTTTATAAATAAGATACTCCATCACTATATTGAGTAGAAAATGGGACAAACGACTCCTTGTCTAAGACCAATGTTGCCCAAATAAATCCATGTAGATGTGTCATTAACTAGAAGTAGCTAACTATGGAAACACATTCTCCCATAAGATTAATCCATGCTAGCTGAAAATCCATTTCTTTCATGATCCACCATAGTTTGTCCCAAACGACATTGTCATGTGGTATAGAAATTTCAAGTTTTAAGCATATATTTTATATCCCCATAGGATGCTGAAGTAAAGAAGAAACTTGCCATCCAGCTGCATGCAGTCACTAATACTTCTCCCTACAACAAAGGCTCCTTGATTTTCTAAGGAGAGAAAAGGCAAACCACCTTCAATTTTTCTGCTACAAGTTTGGTTGTGATTTGGTACTGTATAAAGCACCATGCAATAGACCTAAAATATCCAATGAGGTAGTAACCTTCTCACATAGTATTAACACAAGGAAGGTATGCTTTACTTGCCTCACCATGTTACCTCCTCCCACGAACCACTTGATTCTTTTAGTGAGATGTTCCTTGATGAGTGTCCCATGTGCATTTGTAGAAGTATGTATTGAAACTATCCAGACTGGGTAATTTTTTGACTTGATACTCCACATGGCATGTTTTATTTCCTCTTCACTAACTTCCCAGCATGAAATATTGATGTGATATCCTATCATATTTACTTCCAGCCAAGATCTTCATGTTTCATTTGTCCTTGGTGATTCTTGTTGTAAAGCTCTCTCTAAAAATTTGTTACATGCTTCTACAAACCTTCTTGGATGTTAACAATCCTTCCCTCATCATCTACCAAATCAGAACTAAATTTTTCTTCCCTCCTTTTATTGGTGTGATTATATAGCTTTGTGCTTCTATCCCCATCATCTATCCATTTCTTCCTACTTCTTCACTGTAGAAATTTTTCCTCTATTGATTTAAGATATTTAATAATTGTTTTCAATTCCAACTCTTTAAGAATAAATTCCATGTTGAGGGGATCAACTTGGGGCTACTTCTTAACCTCCTTGTGTTATCCCATTGTATCGACCAGTATCTTGGGTATATTGACATGAGATTTTGACCACATCTTCAACGCCTTTCTAGTTTCAATTAATTTTTAATGCAAACCTATATACCTCTTAGCCTTTTATCTCACAACCCCATGCCTTCACAATGACCTTCTAGAGTCCCTCCCAATCATTCTAGAAATTCAAAAGCAAAAGGACATGCCTATCTTTTTCTTCTTCAACAACTATATCATTACAGGAGCATGATCACTAATATCAAATCATCCCACCTTGATTTAAGCAAGAGGTAAATGTTTTAGACACACCAAAATAAGTAGATCTTTGTTAAGTTTACATGCAATCATTTTCTCTGGATTGAATTCATTATTCCATGTGAACAAGTCCCTGTCCAAAATGGGAAATTCACATAAATTTTATTGATCTATGGCTTGGTTGAACACTTTAATTACTATATCCAGTACAATACATCCACCTCTATTCCCCTCTTACAGATTGACATTATTGAATTATCCCATAACTAGACATGGTGTAATAACTGTTTCACCAATTTTGACTATATCTCCCATAGAATAATTCTTTGTGAGAGAAGATTAAAGTCGTACACATAAACAAGCATATCCTTGACCCCCTTATGTTATGTAATGCATGGTAATCATTTTCCAAGTCATTAACATAACAAATGTCCCATAAATCAGAGTTCTAGCCCACATAGATCCTCCCATGATTGAATTTGCATGGTTTTAACATAACATTAATGTCCCACACATTAGGATTATATACCACATAGGTCCTATCATGGGGATCCAAATGTCTCACCAAGAAAAACCCTAAAAGAATAACTCCTTGGTTTAACCAAAAGTAGTGGACTAATTACCTACTCCACATGAGTGGAAGCCTTATTGCAGTATACTTTAGGTTCGAACCCAAATGACAACCTTTTCAATAGTTATATATATTCAAAACTATTAATAGCAATATTTATCACTGAGAAGTTGATTAATTGATTAAAATAATTGGTTTCCAGTAGCAACAAAGACTAAATAAGTAAATAATTGATAAAAAGGACCAGGGCATGGGGTTTTACTGCCAAAATCTACATAATTATCCTAACAAGATCTAACTCCCTAATAGAGATTTACTAAATAGAAGCTTAACTACTACACCCTTATGGGCTACAAATCATTGCTTGGACTAAATTCCCTTATAACTGACCAAACTTGACACCCAAGTTCCTAGTTCATTCAACCTGGACTCCGTCATTACGGCTGACCATCCTCGGCACATTAGTAGATCATAACCCAATCACCTCACTATACGTTTTTGACATCTTAGAGGGAAATTGAGATCGTCCTAGAGTTCTAATCACGCTGAGAGAAACATGCATATCCATTATTATAACATACATGCAGAGCAAATAATCAATTTGCAAGGCAAGGAAATAAGCAAGATGATACTTTATTTAGCAATAGTATTGTTGAGTTCAGATACAAGAAAAAATAAAATACGGGTTGTTGGGGTTAGTTCCTATGCCCCATCACAAAAGTCTGCTAACTCATGGTGAGAGACAAAAACGTAAAGACAAAAATAACAATGGAGGGGGGCATGATGTCTGGTGTAGGAAGACCAATCTCTCCACTGTGTTTGTTGTGTCCTCTCTTCTCGCTAGGGTTTGTGTTGTGCAATGTGGCTTCTAATAACCAATGAGAGACCCTTTAGAATGAACGATAAGGGCTCCCTTTTATAGATGCATCCTTTACTGTCGAAACCCTAATGTTGAATACTTGTGGTAGAAGGCAGCTAATTGTATGGCACGTACTCTATCCAACAATCAACTCACATGGGTTATGCAATTTGGACCTTACGTCTGGTTTTTTGGAAGATCGGCGTGGATTGAACTGGATTAGGCTAAATGCTAGGAGTGCACATTAGAACTGAAGAATCTAAAAGACTCCTAGTAGAGAGTGGCTCAAGTTCGGCAAATGGTGAAGCCAATCGCTTGACTAGGTGGTTGGAAGGTAAACAATGAAAAGCTTCATAGGCCTTCCTTCCCTTGAGCCATAGCATCTTGAGGGCTCAATCATCCATCTGGGCATTGACATACATTTTTAATTGGTTATGCATAAAAAATATATAAAGTTCATCAAAGCTCAGGAAAGGAGGAGATAATTGCACTTAAGTAAATATAAAGATAAAGGTAGGAATTAGAAACACAATTGCCCCTTAAAATTGAGTAAAATAGTGTGCAAACACAGGTATAAATATACTCATCAAACTACCTCGAGCTTAATCCTTTGTTCATCCTGAGTAAAGAAAAATGAAAAGATGGTCAACAATTGATACTAGGATCCAGGCCTTCCTCTCCCAATTGAGCATACTTACTGGGCCCCTTCCACCAAACATGATCAAGCAACCCTAGTCATTTGTGGTCACATAGCCACACTTGGATATCCCCCAGTTGGGGCTTGTTCCTCCATTTTCTAGACTCTAAAACCTACAACGACTGATTTCATCTCAATAATACTCCTGATCTGTTTGTGCAAATAGAAGGGAACAGAAGTCAGGGCTATTTGACTATTTGAGGAGAGTTTTGATAAGTCCCATGGACATAAAAATTTGGACAAAAGGGGAGAAAGACACGACAAAAACCTATTTTCCCAATCTCTCCTCTATTCAACTTGAGACCTTATTTGGGATTCAGTTATTTTATTTGTCTCTCTTCTATCTACTCGAGACTATTATTTGCCTACGGTTACATCAACCACATGTTTTGTTTTGGGCTCATTGGCCTCCTCTATTTATGCCATGTTCATAGACAAAAATCAAAATGGAGTTATAACTTATGGAAGGGATGCAACCCCAGACTTATGGTTTAGTATATAGTGGGAAATGATTTTTTTCTTTTTTTTGGATGGTGAGGAGATAAGAAATGATGGAAGAGGGGTGAGAACAAGAGGCTGACTTGTTCTTTTTCATTTTATTAATGAATTGAACTCAGATCATCATATTATATCAGTTAATTCAGTTAATGTAAGGTATAGAAGTGTTTATAAATTTTGTTGCAAGTTACATCATATGCATGTGTGGCTTGACCTTTTTGACTCATTCTACTTATCATCATTTTCAAGGGGAAAAATGCTCAATTGTTGTCATCGGGGCTTAGATCTGTTCAAGACATGTTTGTTCCTTAAATTTTCCTTTTGTATGGGTTAGTTTTAATAATAAGGGAACAATTCGTTCATATATTTCCAATTTTTGCATACATAAAAATGGTCAGCTAGATAAAGGCCACAACTCACACAAAAAAGATTAAAAGAAATGAAAAACAAGACAAATGCAAAAAATGGTTGCTCTTAAAAGAAGATAAATGGGTGAATTTGAATCTTACTACCCACCCCACCCCACACTTAAACCTTTGCTCATCCCGAGTAAGGCAAAGTAAGGATGGAGGTGAAGAGTCCTCAGGGGTTGAAGGTGTTGGCATGTAGTTTCCACGAATGACATGCCATTACTCATGTGCTTGCTCCATAAGATAAATCAGATTCAATTGACAAGCTTGGCATTGCATATGGTATTGTGTCACAACCATGTCTGCGAGCAATAGTTGTAGTGTATGATATTGACAGTCCCCATCTGAGTCTTCTCATTTGTGCTTAGTTCCTTGGAAGTCGAAGTCTTGGCCCCTAGTATCAGAGTGTGCATCCTAGACTTTTGGGTTGATGGTATACATAGAAGGGGACACCAACTTGGTGTGGTAGAAACTTGATTTGTTTGGAGAGGTCCTCAAGTTCGTAAGCTAAATTTTCCACAGAAAATTCTGTGAGAGCATGTAGGATCAACTGAGGTGGAGAATTGTGAAAAATGAGTGCATAGGTATTTGGTTGGGGTCATGGCTAGAGAACTTTCCCAAATACAAGATAAGAATTATCAATCAAGTGTTGATTCCCTTTTTGTTGAAGGACTTTATGTCGAATATCTAGGAATCCCAGATAGGAGTAATTTTGGATACCATATCACCCTGATTGAATTTCCCACTAATGACATAAGAGAATTACAAACTAAGATGTTTTATGAATGTGCTTCCCCAAATAAAGGGGTGTTGATGAAGAACACAATAAATAACATAAAGGTTGGTGGTTGTGATGACTCCTTGAGTGGAATCCCTACAAAAAATTATACATGAAAGTATCCTATGGAAATATCAGATGATAGGGTTGTGTCTCATGACATGCTTTCATGTTTCTAGACTGGTGACCAAATTTACCATTGATTATGGCCTATAATTCATCCTCCGTGTAGTTAGGGTGAGGATAGTTATGTGTATTGCAATTCCACAACCATTCATCATAGGCTTCTTGGCAGATAATAGCTAGGAACTGGTAAGAACTAAGATTGCGTTATTAACTGAATAGTTGGATGCACAACTAAGTTTCCCGTCAGTAGTATTTTGTTTTTCAAAAGAGTCTAGGAATTCCATTGTTAATGCTAGAAAAACTAGATGGGTGTGACACACGAAAGAGTGAATCTGGCTACAGTGAAGAATATCATCAACAGTGCCTTGAATTCCCAACTTCGATAAGGTATCATTACAGCCCACTGAGGAAGGGTTATACCTGCTTTCTTGATTGTTTCATTCCGTCGATAGTGTTCCTCAGTTAGGAACACAAAAAATGTACTAGGAAGAGGAGTATTCTTATCCTCAATTGACAGACGGGATTTCGTGGCTGATCGTCATGGTGCTCTTGTGACAAAGTGACTTGTTTGGCCTAGCAGCAACATCTTATAGAGAATCTTAACACCATCATGCCATCACTCCAGGCTGTGGTTGTCCAATTTTTTCAAAGTAGTTTGACGTGTCATAGATCTTAGGTTGTGGCATTGTGGCTATAGGCAACAGTGTAAGGTGAGCTTTTTACTTTGGTGGCCCAATTTTTGGGTTGCTCGTCCATTACAGGGATTCCAGATTGGTCTTCGGACATGTCTTTGTTGTGGTCATCCTGGGGATGTGGAGTATTGGCAGTCTCCAAGAGGCAACAACTAATTGTTTGTCTTTATTCTAACAGATAGTGGATGGCGATTTAGGTGACTCATTGGGTGAAGAAGACTTTTATATTAGGGCGGATGATACCCTCCTCTCTCTCCTTTTTTATTTGAAATAACAATCGAGTTGCCTCCCGAAAGCCACTTGTGTTTAACGTCATTTGGCTCAACATAATGTTGACTGCTACCTATGGAATTTTCTCGACCCTAGGGAAAAATCATCTAGAATTGGGTAGGGTGTGAAGGTTTTGTGATTGCTTATGTTGATCAGGTATTGCATTCCCATTGTTTTGGTTGCCTTCACAATATGTGAAGTCATCAGTAGTAAAGTATCACTTAATCCTTTGGTCATTCACAATAAATTTACACTTTTTCTCATCCTACAAGACGTATCGCTTAATCCTTTATTTGTAACTTCCCTGGAAAGAGATGAAACCTCGAGTTATAAACCAGGATGAGATCTCCCACTTTGATGTCCTTTCTTTTTATACAATGGTCATGCCAAGTTTTAGTCTATTCTTTGTACATGTGTGTGTTTCCATAGGCTGACATTTTAAGTTCATCTAGCTCTTGTTGTAGCATGCATTTCTCCTTGGAAGTAGATAAATCAAAGTTAAGGGTTTTTATGGCCCAACTAGCCTTGTGATCCATTTCCACTGGGAGGTTAAAAGATTTCCCATACACTAGATGAAAAGGGGTTGTTCCAAGTAGTGTTTTGAACACGTTTTGGTAGGCCCATATTGCATCGCTAAGTTGCATGGACTAGTCTTTCCTTGTTCTTCTCATGGTTTTCTCCAGTATGGCTTTGATCTGTTGGTTGGAGACTTCAACATGGTCATTGGTTTTGGGGATGATAAGGGGACATGGTCATGTGGTTTACTCCATACTTCTTTAATAGTGATTCAAATTTCTTTTCGACAAAGTGAGAACCCCCATGTGATATCACGACATGTGGTACTCTGAATCAGAGAAAAATGATGTCTTTGAACATTTTGGTGATTGGCTTTGAGTCACACAAGACTTTGGGAAAGGCTTCAACTCATCTAGAGATGTAATCCACTACAACCAAGATGTATGAGAACCCACCAAAGGGAGATAATGGTCCAATGTATTTGATCCCCCAGACATCAAAATTTTTCATTTCTTGCCATTGTGTGAGGGGCATCTCGTTGCACCTGGAGATATTGCCTGATCATTGACACTGATCACATAGGAGAATATGATCATAAGCATCTTTGATTATGGTTGTCCAATAAAAATCACATTTAGGACTTTGGCGGAAATTCTCTGGGTAGAAATATGCTCACCCTTAGGCCCAGAGTGATAGTGATGCAGGATGTCCTCTGATTTTTCATGGGTGAAACATCGTCGGTAGAGACTATCTACGCATAGCCTACAAAGAAATGGTTCATCCCAATAGTATTTCTAGATGTCATTTAAGAATTTCTTTTTACTTTGTCCTTTATATTTTGGGTGGATGATCCCTTTAGACAAATAGTTAGCATAGTCAGCAAACTAAGGACAGCTTACCTCAAGACACAGTAGGTGGTCATCTGGGAGGGATTCATCAATGATTGTTGCTTTACCATATTCATGGTAAGTCTATTCAAGAGATCGACAATGATGTTCTCACTTCCCTTTTCATCCCTGATCTCAAGATCATATTCTCGTAGAAGTAGAATCCATCGAATAAGCCTTGGTTTTGCATCATTTTTTGTCATTAAATATTGGATAGTCGTGTAGTCGGTGTAGACGATGAACTTGGATCCCACAAAGTAGGATCAAAATATCAAAGGCTTACAATAGTCGGTGTATCCCTCTCCATTGTTGTGTACTTCCATTGTGCCTCGTCGAGGGTCTTTGAAGCATAGTAGATCACCTAGTGTTTGTTGTCAATACATTGTCCCAGGATGACCTTAACCGCATAGTCGCTTGTGTCATGCATGATCTCAAAGGGTTTAGTCCAACTGGGTGTACAAATTACGGGGGTAGTAGTCAAGGCCTTCTTTAGTGTGGAGAAGCTTTTCCTAGATTTTTCATTAAAATCAAACTCAGCTTCCTTTAACAAGATGTTGGTAAGGGTTTTGCAATCTTCGAGAAGTCACAAATGAATCTTTGATAGAAACCAGAATGGCCAAGAAAAGCAAGTATCTCCATCACAGTTTTAGATGGTGGTAATTTTTTTATCACTTCCATCTTGGCTAGGTCAACTACAATTCACTTGTTGGAGATTTTATGGCCTAGGACGATACCCTCAAGTACCATAAAGTGACACTTCTCCCAGTTAAGAACAAGGTGTGCCTCTTCATATCTTGTTAGAATAGTATTCAAGGTGTTGAGGCAGTTGTCGAAGGAGTCTCCTCAAACATAAAAATCATCCATGAAGACTTTCATGATGGATTCTGTGAGCCTAGAAAAGATGCATGACATGCATCTCTAGAAGGTAGTTGGGGCATTTTAGAGACCAAATGGCATGGGTCTAAAGGCATATGTTCCAAACGGACAAGTGAAAGTAGTTTTTTCTTAGCTGTCAAGATAGATTGGAATTTGATAAAACCCAGAGTAGTCATCAAAGTAGAAAAAGTATTCCTGATGAGCGAGTCTCTCCAAGACCTGATCCAAGAATGGAAGTGGATAATGGTCTTTCTTGGTTGTCTTGTTCAACTTGCGGTAATTGATACACATTCTCCATCTCATTATAGTTCACATGGGTATGAGTTCTCCTTGGTCAGTTTGAATGATCATTGTTCCACCTTTCTTAGGTACTACTTGAACACGGCTTACCCATTATGAATCGAATATTTGATACATGATTCATGCACATAAAAGTTTGAAAACTTCCTTTTGCATGAATTCCTTCTTGTTTGGATTGAGCTTGCATTGCGGATCCCATGAGGGTTTATGGTCCTCTATCATGAGTATCGTGTGCATGAAGAGAGTAGCACTGACTCCGATGAGATCACTCATGTTGTACCCTAAGGCTTTCTTCCCCTTTCTCAAAATTGTCATCAACTTGTCTTCTTCTTCTAGGTTTATCTTGGAGTTGATTGTTATAGGGCATAGGTTTCCCTCATCAAGGAATCCATATTTAAGTCCCTCGAGTAGTGCTTTCAACTCAGGCAGTGTCTATGTTGGGACTTCATTGGATATTTCTTCAGTCATTCTCAAGTCATCGAATATTAATGGACCTTATTCTTATACTTATGTGGTGTATAGATGTTCAAAATACTTGGCAATGCAAGAGTGTCCCACATCATATTAAACACCATTAAGTGCTATTTGAAGGGGATCTTCACGAGGTGCTTGTTTCAGTTGATTCATTTCATCAACACAATCAGCTAAAAAAACTTCTGCAACAAAATTAGGAGCTTTCAAGCCATTAAAGACTCGATACTCAAGAGTTTCTTCGCCTAGTCATAGGAGCAGAGTTCCCACTTCAACATTGATCAAGGTTTGTTCTGTATCCAAAAAGGTCCTTTTGAAAATCAATGATATTGGTTGTCTTCTTTAATGTCCATGATTACAAAATTGCATGGGATGTATGTGTTTTTCACCTTGATGGGAACGTCTTATATTATCCCCAAAGGCTTGGTTGTGTATGCATCAGCCAAATGAATGGTCATAGTTGTGGGTAGGAGATCAGTGAATCCAATATGTTAGCATAAAGTGTATGGCATGATGGATATGCTTGTGCCTAGGTTAGCCAGTCCCTTACGGAAAGTGTCATCTCCTAAGAAGTAGTCTATCCTAAATGAGCCACGATTTTTTTGCTTCTAGGGCATTTGATTCTAAACTATGTTGGAGGCTATCTGTGTTATCTTCATGGTCTCACATTCCTCAGTCATATACTTCATGGATAGAAGGGTCTTGAGATATTTGCACTAAATAGGCATTTCAGCTAGTGCGTCGAGGAATGAGATGTCGACATGGAGTTTCCTCATAGTGTATTTATATTTCATGATTTGGTCATCCAGATTAGTGTACTTGAGGTGACCTGTATATGGTACACAAGACTTGTATACATGTGCTTCGGGTGCCATCGGTGGTGCAATAGTTGAATTCTCGCTGGTTCCTGGCTAGGTTGATGTCACAAGGGAGTCTGCTATATGAACTTCTACTAGACTGACTGTTGGATGGTCATCCAGGTGACTCAGAGGCAAGACTGGGGTGCCTTCATTACTTCTAGGAGTATTAGAGTAGAGGGGTTTGGAGTACACATTTCTTGACCTAGTCATTATGGGATTTAGCTTCTCTAAATGCTTGGGATTGTTTTCGGGTTGACCAACAATCGAGCCTGATGGGGACTATTGACTAGCTGCTAAGCAGGTGATTGGAGACTCCAACACCTTTTGATTAGTCATGGCATTGGCTAATTGAGTTTTGTATGTCGTCGTCATCTCATGAAGTGTCTTCATTGAGTCTTGTGCTGATGATTCCTCTTATTTTAGTGGTGGGGCTTGATTTGGATTTTGATATTGATGGTGGTGGTGGTAGTAGTTCCTTCTAGGAAAATTAAATACAAAATTTCCCTAGTTGTGTGGGCTAGTATAGATTGACGGTGCTCTAGCCCGAGTGAGATGCACTGAGGTCTGTTGATTTGGACTCTCGGCTCCAGCGGGACTTCCGTATTGGAAACTAGGGTGGCTACAAGCATGGTTCGGGTTATAGTACTCCTACCCTGGAATAGTGTGAATTAATTTCATGTATTTGGCTTGGGTAACTATATATTGTTCCTTAGCTTCGTGCTCATGGAACACAACATACATTTTTTGGCAATGTATCTTGTTGTGATCCATTGCATGGAGGAATTTGTAGGAAGGTGTGATGATTTTTACTTGACTCATCTATTCTTCCTCTCATATGATTTGAAGGGTTTTTTAAGGTTATCCTACTTGAGAAAGAGATCTTTTAGCATTTTGGAAATAGATTTGAGTTCTGAATGATCCTCTACCATAGATACTTTAAGAATGCCCTTTCTTGAAGGTCTAGTATAGTGAGTGTGATTTTTGGCCACAAGGTTGACTATCTTTAGCATGTTGTCGAAGCTCTATCGCATGAAGTTTCCATTATAGAAAGAGTAAAGGAACTTCTTTGTCTCATCATCTACCCCCTGATAGAAAAATTTGATGATTTGATTTTCGAGGATGCCATGGTGTGGGAACTTCCATACGAGTTAGTTATCATTCCCAAGCTTCATATAGATATTCTTCGGGTACTTGGTTAAACCTCATTATCTACCCTCTGAATGAAAATGTCATCACGGTTGGGTATAATTTCTCTGGAAACTTGTTTTCTAGGGCCTCCCATGTCATGATCAGGTCCCCTCAAAGGGTGTTATACCACGCTCTAGATTTGTCAGTCAGGGAACATTTGAAGAGTTGTGGTCGCATGGTGTCATTAGTGGCATCGAATGGCTTCATCATTGAGCAAAGGTCGATGAATTTGAGTATATGTTACCGATAGTCATCTCCAATCATCCCCCTAAAGGTAGTGTTTTATAGTAGGTTAACCCACTGGGCCCTGATCTTGATCTGGTCATCTGGAGGTTGGACTGGATGAGTCAAGTTAGTGCCTTTAGGGATAGAGGAATGTCGAAGTTCTTTGGCTCATTCTACAGCTTGGGTGGCTTCTAATCTGGTCTTTAATTTGTCTTCTTCCTGCTCGCTTGCTACTACGGCCGTAATTCTTGTTGAGCCACAATATCCGCTTCAATTCGCACTTCGAAAGCTGCTTCCACAGCCGTTGTATCTGCCATAATTCTCTCCTTGTGATGCCTTTTGAGAGTTCTCTTGATTTCAAGATCAAATAGAAATCTCAAGTCAAGACTTTTGGATTTACGCATATGCTAGGAGTACCTGAAAAGAGGCAGAATGATCGTGAGTTGATATGTTAAGTTCTAGAAGATTTTCAATTATATCAAGCATAAAAAGAAAAACCCTAATGAAACTTATACTTTTGAAATTTGTTTAACTACCATTGTCCCTGGAAAAGAAGCCAACTTTTGATTGGGCTCCAAATGTCACACCAGGAAAAAGTATAAAAGAATAACTCCTAGGTTTAACCGAAAGTAGTGCACTAATTCCCCATTTCACACGAGTGGAAGACTTATTGTAGTATAGTTTAGGATCAAACCCAAAGGACAACCTTTTTAAGCATTTATATCTATTCAGAAGTATTAAGAACAATATTTATCACTAAGAAGTGCCAATAGCAACGGAGATTAAAGAAGTAAATAAATGATAAAAAGGACCAGGGCATGGGGTTTCACTGCCAAAGCTTGCATATTTATCCTAACAAGATCTAACTGTCTAATAGAATTTTGATAAATAGAGGTTTTTTTAATGCACCCTTACATGATACAGATCATTACTTGGACTAAACTCCCTTGGAACCAACCAAACGCGGCACTCAAGTTCCTAGTTCATTCCAACTGGACTCCCTCACTACGACCGACCATCCTTAGTAGGTTAGCATATCGTAACCCAATCACGTCACTATCTCTTGCTGACACCTCAGGAAGATAATAAGGTCATCCTGGAGTTCTAATAATGCTCATACAAACCTACATATCCATGATTATAACATACATGGAGAGCAAGTCGTCAATTTGCAAGGAAAGGAAATAAGCATAACGATACATTATTTAGCAATAGTATTGTTGAGTTAAGATACAAGCTAAAATAAAATACGGGTTGTTGGGGCTAGTCCCAATGCCCCAGCACAAACGTCTACTCGCTTATGGCAAGAGACAACATTGGAAAGATGGAAAGAACAATGAAGGGGGTTATGACACCTGGTGTAGGAAGACTAATCTCTACACTATAGTAGCCACCTCCTCGCTCCTTGCTAGGGATTGCGCTATGTAATGTTTTCTATTAACCAATCAGAGACGCTTTAGAATGGATGATAAGGGATCCCTTTTATAAATGCATTCCTTGCTATGGAAACCCTAATGATGAATACGTGTGGTCGAAGGCAGCTATCTGCATGGCCCATACCTAGTCCAAGAGGCAACTTGAGTGGGTTACTCAATTTGGACCTCACATCCGGTTCTCTAGAAGACCAACGTGGATTGAACTGGATTAGGCTGAATGCTAGGAGTGCACGTCAGAATTGAAGAATCTGGAAGACTCCGAATAGAGCGTGGCTCAATCAATCAAATGGTGAAGCTGATTGCTTGACTAGGTGGTTGGAAGGTGAACAATGGAAAGCTTATAGGGCCTTCCTTCCCTTGAGGCATAGCATCTTGAGGGCTCAATCGTCCATCTGGGCATTAATGTACATTTTTAACTGGTTCTACATAAAAAAAATGTGAAGTGCATTAAAGTTCAGGAAAGGAGGAGATAATTGGATTTAAGTAAATATTAAGCTACAACTAGGAAATAGAAACACAACAATCCCTAAAATGTGAGTAAAATAGTATACAAAGATATGTATAAATATATGCATCATCCTCTCAAGGTCGACTCTATCATGGTATGTATGTATGTATGTATGTATGTATCGGAATTAGGTAAAAATATTCTGACCTCTCTCTAAAGTTATAAAGGGTCAAGAGTTACATATAGTCAAATGCCATACATAAAAAAAGAGTAAGAACTGACACTCCTACCTAATGTGCAACTTGTGTTTGACACATCTACAAATTTTTACAGTATGTATGTATATTTGTATGTATGTATGGGATTATGAGAGTCATTCTCTACCCCTTTCCCATTCCCGTGATAGAGGCTGAATGCCCAGGAGGGTGGAAAATCAAGGCGGAAACTGGGATTTGAACCTGGTTCCCTTTGTTAGGAGACACTGTGCTTGACCACTTGAGCCACTCCTTGTCGGCTTATGTATGTATGTATATGTTGGAAAGTTTGGTAAATTTATTTCCAACCCCACAAGTGGGACAAAATTACAAGCCACACCCATACATGTAGCTACCGCACTTACATAGAGTGCAAATCATAGATTAGTCACATGTTGACTAATTAATACAGTTTTAGATCCCAATTTCTAACTATGTGGTTAGAGAATTGGGTCAGCTTGCGGTGGTATGTCTTATAGTGCAGTTGGATCTCATGTTCGATCTTTTTGAAGGTAAGTAGTTCTTCATCCTTCCTGCCACCATGTCTCCTGGAGTTCCTCACAGTCCATATGGAAAGGATGCAGATGGTGATAGCCCACAGAATGAAGATGTGATCATCCTTGCTATGAGATTAGAGGTTTGATAAGATTCTCTGGCCAGTTCTTCTAGGTTCTTTAGGTTGGGACCTCCTTCTTCATAGGGATAGGAAATTCGATTCCAGCTAGTAGGGTGAATGGACGAGCCCCATAGGAAGTCACCTAGAAGGATTTAGATTTGGTCAGTTCACCTTGTCCAAGCCAGTATTGATGAGGCCAAAGGCGTTAGACTTGATCAAAACCAGACGACCAGAGAAGGATAGGTTGGTTCCTGGCCATTTAGTAATCTTATCTTTGAGTTTATCATGACATGGGTTGAAGTCAGTTCTTTGGAGGTTACTGCCAACTAGAGGATAGCCCAGGTAGGTGGTGGGAAGCACTCCTAATTGAACACCAAGAGAATTGGCCTTCGCTAGTTGGTCAGGAACGGATTTAGAGAAGTAGATGCAGAACTTTGTAGCATTCATAATCATACCAAATTCTTGACCAAACTCAATCAGAAGGAGTTTGAGTTTGGTTAGTCTTCTAGTGTGGCCTTCACAGAAGATGAGAACATCATCCGCGAACAAAAGGTGAGATAGAACATGTGTGCTTCTGAAAGTGTATGTTATGATCATTTTATTTGACACAACATGGTTAAGGTTCTTGCTGGGACCTTCCATGACAATAGCAAACAACAATGGTGATAATGGGTCACCTTGCCAAATACCATTCAAATTTCTGAAGAACCCCTTAGAGCCTCCATTAAGAAGCACTGAGAAGGAGGGGGTAGTGGCATACTGTTTAACAATGTGTATCCAATCATCTCTGAAACCCATAAGCTTTAGGTAGTTCCAAAGATACGACCAATTAATAGAGTCAAACGCTTTGGTAATGTCAAGTTTGACACAGGCCGAAGGAGAACTTCTAGTGTGATTGAAGTTTAGTGTGAATTCAACGGCCAACAAGGAGCAGTCATGTATGCTTCTGCCTTTTCCGAAAGCTCCTTGATTGGGAGAGATAATCTTGGGCATGAGATCAGCAAGTCTAATCATAATTATCTTGGTGATGATTTTGTAAAGCATGGAACAACATGCGATGGGTCTGAAGTCATCTAGAGAGGAGATGATATCCTTCTTAGGTATAAGTGCCAGGAATACATGGTTCAACTATCTAACCATGTGACCACGTATGTATGTATGTATGTATGTATGTATGTATGGGATAAAGAAAGGCATTCTCTCCCCCTCTCCCACGCCCGTGACGGAGGCGGAACGTTCGAGAGGGTGATAAATCAAGGCAGCAGCTGGGATTTGAACTCGGGTCCCTTCGTGAGGAGACACCGTGCTTGACCACTTGAGCCACTCCTTGTCAGCGTATGTATGTATGTATTTATGTATGTATGTATGTATGTATGTATGTATGTATTAGAATCAGGTAAATATATTCTGACATCCTACTAAAAATATAGGAGGTCAAGACTTACCTATAGGCCCAACGACATACATCAGGAAACAAAAAGACAACACACTCCTATAACTAATATGCAACCTACATTTAAAGCATTTACAAATTTTTACAACAGTACACATATCTTTTGCATCATCACCTCAATGTTTTCTGGCATTGCATTCCTCCTAGATATGGTAACAAAGTGCCACAAAAAACAACTTCATCCTATCATCATTCCCACACTTTGTCAACATTCTTCTTGGATCGCCCTCTAGTCGGAGTTGCACTTTGAATTCCTTACAAAGCTTGTCCCAAATTTACCTTGTGAATTTGCATTCACCCACAAGATGAGTATGGGATTCCTTAGCATCTTTATATAGCAAGAACCTTGTGGAAACATCAAGGTTCCATTTCTTGATCCTATTAAGAGTGGTAAGAACACCATGGATAATTTTGTGTACGCACATACTCCATTTTGGAACATGCACAATAGTCCTAATCAATGCCCCATGTGTGTCTTTGATGCCTCTTGAACGTGTAGCCTCCCACAAGTAAGTCTTTGGATCTTTAAGTCTCCATCTCCCCCTTAGCAACAAACAAGTGTCTAATGTGTTTCCATGTATCAATCATAACATTTATAGTGTGTGAATATCCTTCTCTTGTCCTCGGCTTAAAGTCTAGTCCTCTTAGATATCTCTCTCTCATCCATTTCCCCCATGTAGAGCTGCCTTCTTGATAAATAATTATTCTCTATATTTTTTCCCATCTTGCTATGTCTCTTGGTGCTTTTAAGTTCAGTCCCCCTTCATCTTTTGGAAGCACCACTCTAGCATATCTCATAGGATGATATTCACTTGCCCATAGAAAATTTGCAATCTTCATCTCCATTCTGTCAAGGACTGACTCCGGTATCTCCCCTTGTTGAACCCAGAAAATGAGAAGTCCTTCAATATCTACCTTTATCAGTGTTGATGTCCCTACTATTGATGTCTTCTATGTTGGGCATCTATTAACCATATCATTTAACTTGTCTATGCAATCAGTAAAGTCCTTCACCTGTAGATTGCCCCCTACCTAAGGGAATCCAAGGTATTTTGTAGGAAATTTACCTTTTTCAACTCCCATTTCATCTACAAGCCTCTCTTCCATATGGTAGCAATTTTTAGATAAAAAGATATGTGTTTTTCTTACATTTATGCACAACCCTGTCTATTCCCCGAATCTCCCTAGTAGATTTTTAAGATTTTCTAAATAGTATTGTTTAGCTTCAACAAAAACTAGCACATCATCTACAAACACCAAATGAGTCATCACCTTTGTGTGTGAATTGGGTAGGGCTTGATCTCCTTCTTTATTTCAGCTTGTTGCATTATCTGTGTAAAACATTCCATAACAATCACAAAAAGGAGAGGTGATAAAGGATCCCCTTGGTGAAAACCATTGCCCCCTCTGAACATACATGTTGATGTACCATTAACTAGGACAGAGAAGCTTGTAGTACCAACACAATACTTCATCCAATAGATACATTGTTCATTAAACCCCATTTGTTTTAGAATCCACCGTAATTTCTCCCATCTGACGCTATCATAGGCTTTTGTGACATCTAGTTTTAAGCAAGCTTTCCTACTACTTCTCATCACATTTTAGTCCAGTAGAAATTCCCCCACTAGTAGAGGGCAATCACTAATACTCCTTCCAGTCACAAAGGCTCCTTGATTTCCAAAAATGAGATAAGGGAGTAGCGTCTTCAATCTAGCAGCTAGAATCTTGGCAATGATTTTGATATTGTACCAAACAACATGTAATAGGTCTAAAATCAACAATAGTGGATGTTACCCTTTTTTGGGAATAAGAACCAGAAGAGAATGATTAACTTGTCTCACCATATTGTCACCCTCTAGAAACCATCTTACACATGAAACCAGGTCCTCCTTTATGATGTCCCAAGTCTTCTTGTAGAAAAAGGCATTAAACTCGTTTGATCCTGGAGACATGTTGCTGCCAGTACCCCATACTACATCCTTGACCTCTTTCTCATTGACCTTCATTGTAAGAATGTTATTATGTGTGCTTGTGAGCCTGAATTTCCACTCCACATCCTCGTCCTCTATGTCATAAACATTTTGTTGTATAAGGATGTATAGAAATTCACAATCTATTCTTCTAGATCTTCCTGCTTGTTAATAATTATCCCCTCAGCATCAATCAACTTAGAAATGATGTTATTTGCCTTCCTTCTTTTCACAGCAGTGTGGTAGAGTTTGGTGTTCCTGTCCCCATCCTCCATCCATCTATCTCTTTTCCTTTGCCAATAGAATTTTTCCTCCACCTTTTTCAAGTCCTCTATCATTCCTTTTAGCTCCCTGTCCTTTTCAATCAGTTTAGGATTAAGCGGGTCAACCACTAGTTTTTCCTTGACCTCCTTACATTCTCCTTTTGTTTCTTGGATCAGGTTTGGGATATTCAATTCAACCTTGATCCAATTTTTAAGAGAAGTCTTGGTACTTGCTAGTTTTTTTGCAAAAATAAACATTGTATTTCTTGTCACTTTGAAATTCCATCCTTCTTTTATGACATCGTCGAAACCTTTCCATTTCGCCCAATAATTTTAAAATCTGGAAGGTTTCCTCTTCTGCTTTTTCTCTTTAATCTGAACCAAGATAGGTTCATGATCATTTAGTTCTGAGCCTCTGGCCTTGACCTATACTTTAGGAAAAATATGCAGCCATTCATCATTCACTAAAGCTCTGTCTAGTTTGCTAGCTATCTTATCAGATGGTCCCCTTTCATTGTTCCAAGTAAATATATCACCTCCCACCATCGATAGTCCAATCAAACCTACTCTATCAATTGCTTGATTAAAAGTATCTATCTTTGCATTAATTTCTAATCTTCACCCTTTCTTTTTAGCATGTAGACATACATTATTAAAAATTTCAATCATCAACCAAGGAAGCTTTACCTACTTGGAGAGAGAGACCATACTTTCCCATAAATTCATTCTTGCCTTGCCATCATTGTGACCATATACATCTGTCACCCACATGCCCAAGCATTCACTATTCATGCAATCCACTGTTATTGTTGATCTGACATCTATATCACTGACACCTGCCATGCACTTGGTTTCATGCCAAGCACACTCTGGCTACCTTAGCATAGTCTATATTGGATACATGCTCCTAGCCTTGAGGAAATAAGTATTTAATACTATTTTTGTTATGTACCTTTATTTTTGTTTCCACCAAAGCAACCAAAGATTGTGCACTAGAAGCAATTGAGTCTCAGATTTCCTTCTTTTGGCTTTTGTCACACCCTCCTACGATATTCCATAGGAGCATGGACATATCCAAAATTTGTGTTTGAGCTAGTACACCTAGCAGGCTGCTTTGTAGTATTCTTTTCTTTTCCCACCTTTTCTTTTTGTTTTGCTACTCTTTCCTCCTCATTATTCGATTTAGATAGAGCTTCAAAGCTATTTGTTGTATCAAGAATGGTGCTCACACCTTGGCTCTTGGGAATGCCTATTTTCTTAAACCCTTTCCTTCTCAAGCTAGGCACAAATTCTCCATCTTCGTGGTTGTTCTTTTCTTTGACTGGAGTATTTTCCTTCCCAACTGGTTGATATGTACCCACCTTCTCCTTATTGGTAGATGATTCCCCCTCCACTATTGGTGCCTTGGGGTCATTCTTCTACTATTACTCTTGGGCTTCCTCCTCTGTTGGATGATCTGTAGAAGTACCTACTCCCTTAGATGATGTTGGTGCTTTCTACTTCCATACTCACCCAGTAGGGTTGTTGCTTTTATCCAGTTTGGGATCACGGCGAGTATCAACATGACTGAATGCATTATAGGTGGAGCACCTCATCAGAATGTGGTCATACTCCACCCTTAATGGGATAGGTTCCCTCACTTTCACGTTCAACAAGATCTTCCTCGGTGTTGGCTTCCCTACTTCAAGCTCCACAATGACACAAGCTTCAACATTCTCTAGAGATTTTTCATCGATGTGCAAGACAATACCGACCCCATTTGTGATTGTGCCCACCGCCCGCTTCATCCATGATCTGCTAAAGGAGTGCTCCATTATCCAAGATGGAACCTTGGAGAAGATGTCCTTCTTCAATTCATCACCATACTTGTAATATTTTGCTATCACAAGTTGGTAGTCAAACCACCTTGACCCAGATTTTAGAGCTTCCACCTTGTATGTCGCATTCACAAACTTGACCAAGAAGATATCATTCTCTCTTAACAGGAGGTCAAAGGTTCCTTTAGATCTCCACTTGTGATGGATCCATGCCTTCAAGTGATTATAAAATGGTCGCTTCCCAAGCACATAGATTAGGATAATAAACACCCAAGCGTTCTGCATGCTCTCGAACTCGTCGAGCTCCAATTTGACATGGATTTCCCCTTCCTTCTCCACTGGATTTGGGTAGTCCATCTACTTCTCGTGAGCTGTCGACGGCCTCGTAAGGACCTGATTCCATGCCTTACGGCTGTCATCTCCTTCCTTCGAACCATATGAATTAGGGCAACCGTCAAATTCCTTCCTTCCTTCTCTAATACTATCGGGTTGGTGGCTAGGGTTGAGAGTAGTGGTAGTGTATGGGTTTGGCGTGTTGGTGTGGATTTCGCCAGCCAGGGTGGCTGATGATGTGGGCATCATGCCCGGAGGGTTGATGACAATCACACGGGGGATTGCCAGAGCCAACCCTAGAGGAGGCGTGTGCGGTGTTGTAAATATGTATGTATGTGTGTGTGTTTGTATGTATGCATCCATGTATGTGTGTATGTATATATGAATGTATCTATGTATGTATCGGAATCAAGTAAATATATTCTGACCTCCCTCTAAATTTATAGAGGGTCAAGGGTTACATATAGCCCAACGCCATACATCCAAAAAGAGGTAAAACTCACACTCCTACCTAATGTGCAACTTGAGTTTGACACATTTACGAATTTTTACAACAATTGTGGTTGGATTTGTGGCAGAGCCTCTGTGTCTCCATGCATTCCTTTCCTCCCATATGTGGTAGCATAGAGAAGAAAACAATATCATCTTTCTGTCACTTTTTCCACAGCTAGACATCATTCTTCGTGGCTCTTCCTTCAACTGCATGTTCAGGCATAATTTTCCCATATAATCTTCCATACCTCCCTTGTAAATGTGCAGCAACTAAACAAGTGCATATGAGATTCATCCTCCTCTTTATATAGTAGACAAATAGCAGCAATATCTTGATAACATTCATGTATTTTACCTAAGTGTAGCCAAAGTGTTGTGTAGAATTTTATAGACGCACATGCTCCACTTTGGAACTTGAATACCAGCACATACCTACTCCATGTGCCTATCCTTTTCCTCTCTATGTCATGTTACTTCCCTAATTGATCTTTGTATCTTTGAGTTTCTATCCTCCCACCTAATGTGGATCAAACAAATGTCTAACTTGTTGCCACATTTATGTCATAACATTGATGGTGCATGAATATCCTTCTCTTGTCTTTGGTATGAAGTTCAATCCTCTAGGATATCGTTCTCTCATTCATTTTCCCCAAGTAGACGTGCCCTCTTGATATATAATTCTTCTTCTCATTATTCCCCACTTCACTATGTCAGTTGGTGCTTTTAAATCCATCCCACCTTCATCTTTTGGGAGTTCCAAGCGTGCATATTTCATTAGATGGTGTGTACTATCCCAAAGGAAGTTTTCCATCTTCATTACCATTCTATCCAACACTGCCTAAGGAATCTCTCCTTATTGTACCCATAATATCAAAAGTCTCTCAACCGCTGCCTTTAAAAGAGTAGCTCTTCCAGCCATTGACATTTTCTACGTTGGCCATCTGTTGGTCATTTCCTTCAATCTGTCCATGCAATCAGCAAAGTCTTTGACATGTAGGTTTGCCTTATGCCAAAGAAAATCCTATATATTTAGTAGGAATAACATCCAACTCTACTCCCATGTCTTCCTTTAGTCAGTCTTCTATTAGGTAGAAATTCTTGCATAGAAAAAGATGAGTCTTGTGAGCATTAACACACAACCTCGTTTGTTCCCCGAACCTCCTCAGCTGGTCCTACAAATTCCCTCAAATATTTTGCTTGGCTTCCACAAAGACAAGGACGTCATCTACAAAGATTAGGTGTGTCATCACTTTAGTGACATGCACTGTATAAGGTCTAATCACCTTAATTCTTTCTTCTTCTTGCATCTTCTGGGTAAAGTACTCCATGACAATCACAAAGAGCAAAGGAGAGAGTGGGTCCCCCTGACGCTGTCCATTGCCTCCTTTGAACATACCTACAGAAGTGCCATTAACCAGTATAGAGAAGCTAGTTATCCCCACACACTATTTAATCCATAAAACCCACTACTTGTTGAACCCCATCTACTTCATGATCCACCATAATTTATCCCATCTCACGCCATCATAAGATTTAGACACATAAAGATTTAAGCATGCCTTCCTACTCCCTCTCATAACATTTTAGTCTTGTAAGAACTTGTCTTCCAGCAAAGCACAATCACTAATGCTCCTTCCTAGCACAAACGCCCCTGGCTTGTAGAAATAAGATAGGGAAGTACTGTCTTCAATCTAACAGCCAAGATCTTTGCAATGATTTTATATTATACCAAGAAACATACAATAGGTCTAAAATCAACAAGGGAAGCAATCACTTTCTTCTTGGGAATGAGCACAAGGAAAGAGTGATTAACCTGTCTGACCATATTTCCTCCTACTAAGAACCATCTCACATATTCCATCATGTCCTCCTTTATGATATCCCATAATTTCTTATAGAAAAAAGCAATAAAACCATCTAAACCCACTGACTTGTTGATGCCAATACTCTAGAGTGCATCTTTGACTTCCTACTCATTTGTTTCCTTTTATGAGTATATTATTATGGGTACTTACCAGTTTGAACTTCCACTCCATTTCCTCCTCTTCCAGCTTGTCATCAAACTCCTTATTGTAGAGAGAAGAATAAAATTGAATAGCATGTTCTTCCAAGTCCTCCTGCTTGTTGACAACATTCCCATCACTATCAACAAACTCTGAAATGGTGTTGTCAGCCACTTTCCTGTTAACAACTTAATGATATAGTTTGGTATTTCTATCACCATCTTCCATCCATTTATCTCTACTCCTCTACCAGTAGAACATTTCCTCGGCCTTCTTTAAGTCTTCCAACATCATTTTCAGCTCACTATCTTTCTTTATCAACTCTTCATTTAGTGGATCATGTAGCAGCAATCTTATGACCTCCTTACATTCTTTTTGGTTTCCTTCAGCATATTGGTAATGTTCACCTTCCCCTTGACCCAACTTTTGAGTGCACACTTGGTATTAGCCAGTTTCTTTGCAAACACATACAATAGATTTCCCTTCACTTTGATGTTCTAGCTTTCTCTAATGACATCATTGAATCAATTCCAATCAACCCAATAGTTTAGGAACTTGAAAGGTCTTCTCTTTTGTTTCTTTTCTAAAATTTGCACTGAAATTGGGGCATGGTTTCTCAAATCAGATCCGTCAGCTTTAACCTGCACATTAGGAAATACATGAAGCCACTTCTCATTTACTAGAGTTCTATCAAGCTTGCATGCAATTCTGTCCTCCAACTTCCTCTCATTGTTCCAAGTGAATAAGTCCCCACCAATAATGGGCAATTCAAAAAGTCCAGCCTGAACTGAACATGTGTCCAAAACCATCTTTTCCATCCTTGTAAAGGAGTAATGTGGTACAACATCATCGTTCCACTTATTTATCTTGTTGAGTGTCAGAATGTAGTCTTTGTAAGCTCTTCTGGTAGTGAGGCTCCATGGTGGAAAATGGAGAGACCCCCACAAAACTTCACTACATCTATCCTTGGGTTGTTTCTATCTTCATACATCCCATAATTCATCCACCTCTAAGGTGTCATTCCATTTTGTCCATATATCAACCATTCATCTCCATGTGGTGGAATAACCCCATATGTGTTTGGGTTCCTGAGACAAGATATTCATGTACCTTCTATTCATCTATCGAGACTGGGTGGATTCCCCGAGAAGAAGTTTTCAAATTCGCTTCAATGTGTGGAAATCTACTAGGTCATTCAAAGCTTGAAGATTAAGGCCACCTTCATTGGTTGGGTAAGCAAGTCTGTATTAGCTTGTCGAATGAAACAAACTGCCATAAATAAAATTTACAAGAATGATCTTAATTCTTCTAATGACTAACTTGGATAGTTTTCCGTGTCTCATCCAGAATCTAATAAGCCCCATTGTAGAACTTCTCACTGACACCAATCGACCCGCCATAGATATTTTAGAACATGTTCATTTATTGATCTTGTCCTTGAGCTTATCGAGACAATCATGAAAGTGTTTACGCCGCAAGTTGCCCCCACCAAAGGGAAACCCAAATATTTGGTTGGCCATTGACCCTATTGGATGCCCATAGCCTCAACCAGTTCCTCCTTTCTCCTACATGAGACCGAGAAAAATATATGGGATTTCTCCTCATTCAATTTCATGCCTGAGTACAAACTAAAGCTTTGAAGAAGCTTCCTTATATTCAACAAGATTCTTTTCCTTCCCTCCATGAGTAGCAGAATATCATCATCGAATAAGAGATAAGAAAGGACCTTTACATTCCTAACAATATAGGTTTTGAGTAGTTTGTCTGATCCCTTTCTCAATCATCTTGGTTAATCCTTCCATAGCCAGTGTGAAAAGCAGAGGTGACAATGGGTCACCTTGCCTGGGTCCATTAAAAACTTTTGAAAAACCCTTCTGATTTTCCATTAATCAGAAGGAGAAAGAAGTTGTAGTCACACAATGTTGTATTAGCCTAATCCAGGAGCTCCAGAGGACACAACCTCTTATAAGGTGATCCCCTCATCACATTGTAATTCAGAGTAAATTCTAACGCCAATTCTCCTCTATGTCATACTTCAATCAGTTCAGGATTAAGCGGATCAACTTCTAGTTTTTCTCTAACCTCCTTACATTCTCCTTTTATTTCTTTGATCAGCTTTGGGATATTCACTTCAGTCTTGACCCAGTTCTTTAGAGCAGTCTTGGTACTTGATAGCTTTTATGAAAAAATATATATTGGATTTTGTATCACTTTGGTATTCCATCCTTCTTTTATGCTCTCCTCAAAATCTTTCCATTCCGCCCAGTAATTTAAAAATTTGAAAGGTTTCCTCTTCTGCTTTTTCTTCTGTAATTTGTACTGAGATAGGTGCATGATCGCTTAGTTCCAAGCCTTCAGCCTTGACCTATACTTTATGAAAATATGTAGCCATTCATCATTCACTAAAGCTCTGTCCAATTTTCTAGCTATCATGTTAGCTGGTCCCATTTCATTATTCTAAGTAAAGATATCACCTCCCACCTTCTGTAGTTCAAACAGACGATCTATTAATGTCTTGATTAAAAGCATATGTCTACGCATTAATTGCTAATCTTCCTCCTCTCTTTTTAGCCTACAGACGTATAGTAATAATGTCTCTAATTGTTAACCAAGGAAGTTTTACCTTCCTGGAGAGAGAAACCATATATGTTGTTGAACCAAGCTTCACCGACACGCCTACAGTCTATAAAGTATATACACATTTAATCTACACAGAAGAATATTTCAATTATTATTCCATTTCCACTAGTTCCTCTTAGGATTCATTCCACTTTCCTACTCAGATCCTCCATTCGACCCACTCAAATTTTCTAGTATAGATTCCCCTACCCAAGAAATCTCTACATTCCAAATATTTGATCCAATGCAATTTCTAGCATAAGATTTACAATACCCTTATATGCAAGTTGATGATGGAGATCTTCACATACCTCTAGACAACCAAGAAGCCATGTATCAGCCTGTAGATCAGTTTGATGACTCACTTGATTGGTCCACTTTGTTTTTAGACCCAACCCAGAGCAACATTCCACATGTTAAGGATTGTCATATTTTTACTAACACACCATCTACTTTGGGATGGAATATTTTATATGATGATGAGGATAACGATCACAACACATTTGAGGAATGTGATCTAAATTATGGTGACCACCAATTAACTTCACCAATTTCACATTACGTCTGACCACCCTTGAAGGGTGTTGACAATATCGAGGTTGAAGTTTTGTATAATATTTTGAACATGGATGCAACATGTAAAAACCCCTCCCCTTGTCATCCCCTATTCAAGTAGACCGAGAGGGAAAGGTCCATTACTTTAATACAAGATCTCATGTTTAGCAATTAACCAAAAATAATTAATAATTTTTACTAACAAAAAGGAATTTTGTACAAAACTGATATTACATGATCTAGAATATCTAAAGTTTCATCATAAATAAAATCTATCTAACTATAACCTCCATGTTTACATTAATGTCTCTTTCATCTTGTGCCTTCTTTTTGGGTATCTATTTACAACATATTTGTAGAACAAAAGATTATCATAAAACATTGACAAACAAAATAGTCGGTTAGTACAATAAGTTATACTGGTATGTGGGGGAACCAAAATGTTCACATATACTTGTAACAACATATCCACAACAATTATTATTACTGAATCAAAATTTATCATTTTATTCAAAACTTTTCAACTGATTTTACTCAACCTCTAGGATACCCTCTCTTAGGGTTTTGTCCCTATAGTGGACTGTAGGCTACCTCTCAATCTGGAGTGTACCTTATTGGCCACCTCTCAATCTAGAGCAAGGTCCCATTAGGTCTTCCCAACTTGGGGAATAACCACTTATGACCTTCCCAATCTAGGGCCTGGTCTGACCTCATATGATGTTCCCAATCTGGGTTTGGTCTTAAGTCATCACCATGACTTTTCATTCCTTTCCATTTTCAAACCTCCAGAGTTGATATGCGGGGTTTGAGCAAGTTATATGAATAATTTGTGATAGCCATAGTGACTTTATAGATTGCATGAAATAAATATCATTCAAACATTTAATTTCATGCAATCTAAGAAAACCTAAAAAAATGTAGGGAAAATAAAGTGATTAGTCATAAGCGTAACCACATACCTAGATGGTGACTCATGCAGATTATACAATTATACTTAATCACATTCAATCAATCCAATCAATGGAGAAGATTCCAAGCAATCACATTATATTTGAATGTATGTAAAACCTAAAGTGTCACCATTCATGTTATTCAAATCAAACCCTACTTGGACTTAATCTAGGGTTAGGGTTTAGACAAGGAATGATGGTATAAACCCTATTTCCATCACATGTTAAACATCAGGTGAAGAGCCCAATCATTGGATCCATATTACCCTTTTCATAGATCATATTAAGTTGATTAATAACATGTTAGTTTAAGATATTTATCCCTAATTTTTCATTTGCGTGGTTATCCATTTTAAAAACCCTAAATATCAACATCATGATCATAATCATGTTAACTTTCCCTTGTATTACATATTATCAGTTTACATCTTAGAGGATCATGATTAACAACTTATTCATCAAAAACTAGTGTGCATTAAACATCACTTTAGCACCTATCATTAATTACGAAACCCTAATTTTAATGAATATGAATTTTTAACCCAAAAATAGGTCCAAGATGACCTTTCTATCTAAAAAGTTTAAGCTTCATCCATCAATATCATTTACACAAGTGATGACCATTAAAACCATGAAACTAGGGTGTCCATGCATAATTTACATTAAGGATTGTATCTTTATACACTTTTGAAAAAGGAAATATAATTAGACTCTAAAACTATTATTTTTGTATTCCTATAATGTTTCTCATCAATTTTGGTATATAACATATTGCAATTCGGGTTACCAATCATTTTCTATCATTACTTCAAGATTAAACGGAAAAGGACCAATTAAGGCACATCATATTAGTATTTCGTAATGTCAGATGAATTATCTACCTGGCATGGGTGAGCAAATGGGCTCACACACTGTTGGTGCCACACACATGCTCAACCAGAGCAAGTTAGGGGGGAAATGACATATATGGCCTTTACCTGCTAGCGAAGCATCGGGGGTGGATTAGGGATTTCTGTCTGCACCTTTCTTCTTCATTGGAATCTCACGATGGAGGAACATGTGGTCTGATTGTCATAGATCATTCAACCATGGTAGTTGACTCTTCCCTCCTTGCTTTGAGGATTTTTTGTGAGGGTCCAGGGAGTTTCTCTAGTCTTCATCAAACTCGGCGATCCTTGGATCCTCACTTGGGCTTGCTCCAACCAGCGCACCTATGTTGAGTTTCCCTCTGCAACTAGCCATGGCCGATGAACTAGTTACCTAGTCCAGAGACCCCACCGAGGTACTATTTCATGCTCAGGAGAGTTCTACCTCTGGGTCAAAATCACCAGGGTCTTGTATAGGCATGCTAACAATAGATCAATGGCATTGGGATTGCCCTGGTGTCCTGGTTCAAGATGGACTTTAGGCATCTCTTAATTGCCCCAAGATCGTTAGGTTTCTAGGGATCGTTGAGATCTTCGTGATCTCCTGAATCTCACGCTCCTAATTTTAAGCGGAAAGGTTATCACGAAATCATGCTTACCCCAATCCCAATCCCACTACCTAGATAGTGGTAAGGGATTGAAATGTTCGTCTTTGAGTGGCCCAAAAGGATCTCACACACTGATATATATAATAAGAAATAATAACTCATAAAACAAGAGATTTAAAGACTAACCAACCCAAATATGAGATTTTTAGATTATCCTTGTCATCAGAGTTTGTCTAGTGTAGAAGTGATTTGGTCAACTCTTCATAATGATCCATCTGATTGCCTAAAATAAGGTAAATAGAGATGCAATCAATGCAAATGTATCCAGTATGCTTTGAAAATAACAAATATTAAAAAATTGAAATAGTTATAGAAAAATATAGTACTTGTCAGTTGTTATATTCAAAATGTAGTCAAAAAGCAATTTTCAAAAAATTGAGTTTATTTTGACCAATTCAATTTTAATAACAAGTTTCCCATTATGATGATATAGAGAAGCATGTTTATATATTTTATGTGGTTCCATTACCCTAATGCGATGAGGGAGGTCACCATGCTCCTTCTCTCCATATGAGGTAGGAGGTCGATCGACATGTATAAGATCCACCCTCTGAATGAAGAGTTCGCTTGTATTCAATATAAACATTATCATAATCATAATTTGTGTTGTCATAATGCACAATATCATTTATGGTTTCAAGTTTAGTGCAAACTATAATATAGACAATCGGATGACTAATCAGTAGGGAACAATAGCTCAAACAAATACATAGCCAATATTTCAAGAGGTACATACAAGTATCATTCAATACCACTAGTATGTTCAAGGAGGAATTATTATAAAAGCTTACCTCATGGAGTCAAAATAGAGTACTAGCAATATCCAATATTGATTCAACGATCCATATCAGATCCTAGATTGCAAGATATAAAATATTTGTCAAGATCTTGTGAAACTACAAGTCATTATCTCATTATCTCAAGATAAGGTTCATAATTCCCAAGTAGTCCTTCAAATGATCATTCACCATATGATTTTGAGATTTCACAATCAATATCAGATCTAGCATTAACAAGGATGAATGTTCCACCTAAGTGTTTTTAGGAAATTAAAGTAAATCGTAATTTGTCTATATGCCATGTATTAGGATTATGATCAATCTAGGTTGCAAATGGATGATCGAGATTAGTTGGGGTGACAAAAGATCCTATATTTACAATGAGTACAGAGATTAGGGGTTATTATTTTTACAATAATCAAGATTTAGTAATCATTAGGTGATTAATCATTTACATGGAAAGATAATCAAAATTATGATCTAATAATCATTGTGTGAGATATAGTTCCCATTATTTGATTAGAGTCTGACATAATAGTGATATGGAAATTTAGCAAAGAAATTATGAGTTTTGGGCAAGATGAGGGTTTATAATATCAATATAAAACCCTAAACAATGTATTTGAGAGATATAAATTAACTTCATCAAAAACCACTATGACATAGTAACATTATGGTCCCATATCGAAGTATGTATTTTTATGAGCATGTGGATATTTTTCTACAATTTTTTGGACATTTGAGATATGTTTGAAGCATTTTACGAGATAGGCCAATAAAAAATTATCTAGAATAATAAAACGAAAATAGAAAAAGAAATGCCAGCTTGGCTACGCAAATTAGGGGAGGGATCTGACTTTGTAGATCCTCCCGCTGAATCGTGAGCCACAACATGTCTCAAGGGGTCTACAAAAGAGGGAAAAAGGACCAAAAGTCCCACAGTTCATGAATCAAAACATGACACATGATAGATCATATCAGACAAACCAAAGTGTTGAATGTTGCAATCAATAAGGACCTTCACTCGTGCCATTGAAGTAGTGAGAAGAGAAGCTAGAGGGGAGGTGCTCCAGGAATAGGATATAATGGGCTCGTGTGCCCCTTCCAAGGTCTCCACTGACGTCGTAGCATCTCAAGGCTGGAGACCAATAGGTACAACAAGGAAGTAGAAGTAGGGTTTTGAGTTTGTACCACACGCAGGAGAGCACTAGGGGTTTGGATGGCTTCAAGGCCTCATGAGGAAATGTCTGTACATCTTGGCTCATCCCAGTGGCTCCAGTTCATGCTCGGTGGACCTCTCTAGAGCCAATACAAATAGCACAGAGGAAGGCTTCATAGATCGCGTATTCTAGGCCATCACGCCTTCTAGGGATGACTGGGGAAGCTTTGTAGGAGTCCCTAGATGGTAACCACACAAGGAATTAGAAGAAGAAGCTCAGATATGGGTGCTTGATGTTGTGGTCCTAGCAATACAAGGTGGAGTTTGGTGGTGAAGAAGTGGGGTTCTCGTGTGAAATTGAAGGTTGAGGATAACTAAGTGGAGGCTACTAAAGCTATACTAGGTGTTAAATAGGAGCCCTAAGGTATAGGGTTTCTTTGTGCATCCTATCTCTCGACCGTAAGGCTATGCCAGTTTGGGTATTTTTGAAACTGATGGAGAGAGAGCATCCATTATGGCTCATTTGAAAGAGCAGAAGATTTCAAATCTTTGGCAACTTATTTGAATGGAATTGAATGAGAGAAGAGGGAGAATGATAGTTTTGAACCTCACACCTTCTATACGATGTCTCACCTATAGATCATGGGTGGGGAAGATGACCTTCTTTGGGTGCCTGGATCCCGATCCGGGTCCGGTCTAGGTTGGGGGTCCAAATAGGATTGAAAAATAGGTGATTTAGGGGATTTTGTGGGTATTACTTCAATAATTTATATCTTTTAGTTACACAATCCAAAATTTTTGGAATTTTGTGCACTACTTGGTAAAAGTCTTATAAAGATATGGAAAAAGTTTGAGATCCATATCAGGATGTATGATCCATGAATAAAATCAGTTGAGTTACAATATAGTTCAACCTAGGTTTTGATGTCACAAGGTGCATATTTGGCATCATAATTGGGATTTTTGGTGTCTGAAATATTCAATGATTATGAGAGTGATGAAGTGGGTTAAATTGACAATACTTGATAATAAAGGAGCATAATGTATAATTTTTTCATTAAATGTGGAAAATTCCACTTCATCACACCCTTCCCTCCTTAAAAAGGAATTTTGTCCCCAAAATTAAAAAAACAACCTCAAAAATTGGGACTATCCAGTCAAGGTGGTTTCCTTAAATACTAGGACATCCCCAACTATATAATTATAATCATGTCCTCAATATATATCACCTCAACTGCAGTCTTGAGATGTCAAAATATCACAACTCACTAATTATGTTCACCATCAAGTCATGTCTCCATACTGAGTAAGAATTGGGATCAAGAGTCAAGATTATACATCATGCATTAAATGGGTCATGTACTAACAAGATATAATTCAGATTCAAGATTCAAAAATTAGGATTTTGCTTTCTAAATGTGTAAGTCTAGGGTTTTATTTCATGTCCAGACCACATATGCTGTCATCCACCCATAACATCAATCAAGTAATATTTCAAGATTTCAACATTGATTCCTTCACCAAGTATGGTTAGGTTGGGTGAATAATCCATGCTTCGGTCATATTAGGAAATTATCCATATTCATATATTCATCCCTATCATCCTTAAAATATCAACAAGTCAAGATCAATATTGAGAGTCCAAGCTTGGACATGAAGATCATATGTATAAATATATATAAGCTAGGGTTTAGTTCCTATTTAGACCTTAGGGGATATCACTCATATATATTAAATTATGAGAAGAAAACAAATATTCAAGAAACATTCAAGAAATATTTGTGATATCAATTACCAATTTTTATTACCATGGCATCAAGGTTTGATGAATGATCTACACTTAGGTCTTTCTACAAATTTAGCCACAAGCTATAGTCAACATTATCTTTAAAACCGAGTTTCAAGATCGAGTATCAATATCCTCATGGTTCTGACCTATTAAACCTTAGGTCAAGTCATCAAAATCGAGTGAGAGGAGTTAACTTTCCCAACTCTAAATGATCAACAAGGTAAAGGTTAAAGGTAGCCATGATAGTGATGTGACCCAGCTTAGAGGAGTCATGGATCAACTATCACCCTAATCTAGTATATTAATCTACATTAGTCATGAGCCATAAAGAATATTTAATTAGAGAGTATCAATGATCAAATCATATCCCCATAATTCATAAGATCAAAATTCAAGATTATAATAGGGCAATAAGATCAAGGTGATATTTGCATTCCTTTCCTTTCATGATCAAAGTAATGATATAATTTTGAAATTGGTGCATGATTTAGGTATATGCTCATCATAACAAAATCAAGATTACAAAAAGGCATCAATAGTCAATGGGGAAGGTTCCTTTTGTTTTAAAGTCTAGCATCATGTTTTTAGGGTCCCATGGCTTAGTTATTTGACAACATGATCATGATTTGTATCAATTAGGGTATGAATTTTCTTAACTATGTTTGAGGTTTAGTCAACAATATGGATACATGAACTTTATACTATAGGGACCTCATCCACAATGAGGTATAAGGTATAAGTCCTACTTATTTCACCATTTGTTAATTTTTATCATTTACCTCAAACATATGGAGTGTGTAGTTTAGTTTTAATGAAATTGAGTTTACATGATATTAGGGGTCATACATAAGTATTTTATTTCAAGATTCGTTGATCAAAATCGAGTTTTCAAATTAAGGTTAGATCATGGCACATCATATTAATCAAATTTTATGATTTCAAACTATTTTTTCCCCACGTATAAGGTACCCATAATCTTGAATTCATGTGGTAAATAGTCATGAGAGGAAAACCAAATGAGGAGATGAGAAGGCTTACTAATCATGTATGGCTTAGGTTAGTCCTTAAAGAAGAGATGAGATGCTAGAAGACTCTCTAGGTTTTCAATGGAGAACCCTTAGGTCCAATTCTGGATCAATTAAGGTTAGATAGACAAGGGAAACTCAGCCACCGTGAAGACGGATAGTAGATGTTTATGCTAGAACCCCAAGCTTAGACACCTTAATTTTCACCATTATGGAATTTAGGGTTTCTTGAGTTCAAGGGACTCAAGATGTATTTACTTTAAGTATATGGGAGTGTGTATGCTCGAATACCAACTGTCACAAAATTGTCCTTACCACAATCCCAATCCCACTACCTAGACAGTGGTAAGAGATTGAAGCACCCATCTATGAGTGGCCCAAAAGCATCTGACACACTTGCATATACAATAAGAAATAATAACTCACACTATAAGAGATTTAAAGAGTAATCAACCCAAATATGAGATTTTGTAGATTTATCCTTGTCATCAGAGTTTGCCAAGTGTGGAAGTGATCTAGTTAATTCTTCATAATGATCCATCTGGTTTCCTAAAATTAGGCAATTTGAGATGAAATCAATGCAAATTCATCGGTACGCTTTGAAAAGAATAGATAATGAGCAATTGAAACATTTATAGAAAAATATAGTACTTGGTAGGACTTATGTTCAAAATGTAGTCAACAAGATATTTTCAAGACATCGAGTTTATTTTGAACAATTCAATTTTATTACAAGTTTCTCATTATGCTAATATTGAGAAGCATGCATATATATATTTTATGTGGTTCCATCACCCGAATGAGATGGGGGAGGTCACCAGGATCCTTCTCTCCATATGAGGTAGGAAGTTGATCGACATGTACAAATTCCACCCTCCGAATGAGGAGGTTTCCTGTATTTAGTATCAACGTTATCATCATCATAAAACATGCAGTCATAATGGGAAATATCATTTATGATTTCAAGTTTATTGCAAACTATAATATAGAAAATCTGAAGAATAATCAGTAGGGAACAATAGCTCAAACACATACATTGACATGATTTTCAAGAGGTACATACTAGTATCATACAATACCACTAGTCTGTTCAAGGAGGAATTATTATAAAAGCATACCTCATGGAGTCAAAATAGAGTACTAGCAATATCCAATATTAATTTAATGATTCATATTAGATTCTATATTGCAAGATATAAAATATTTGTCAAGTTCTTGGAAAACTACAAGGTATTTCATTATCTTAAGGTTAGGGTTATTAATTCCCAAGTAATCCTTAAGGTGATCATTCATCATATTAGTTTGTGATTTCATAATCAATATCAGATCTAGCATTTAAAAGGATGAATGATCTAGCTAGGTATTTTTAGGAAATTAAAGTAAACTCTAATTTTTTCATATGTCATAAATCAGGATTATAATAAATCTAGGTCGCAAATGGATGATTGAGATCATTTGGGGTCACAACAGACCCTATATTTACTGTGCGTACAAAGATCAGGGATTATATATTATGAATTTTCCAATAATCAATATTTAGTAATCATTAAGCAATTAATCATTCACATGGCAAGATAATCAAAATTATGATCTAATAATCAATTAGTGAGATCAGAGTCTAACATAATAGTGATATGGAAATTTAGCAAAGAAGTGTCGATTTTTAGGCAAGATAGGGTTTTATAATATCAATAGAAAACCCTAAACAAGGTATTTTAGAGATATAATTAACTTCATTGAAAACCACTATGAAAAAGTAATATTATGGTCCTATATCGAAGTACATATTTTTATGAGCATGTAGATATTTTTCTATCATTTTTTGGACGTTCGAGATATTTTTAAGAAATTGTATGAGATAGGCTAATCATAAATCAGCTAGAAGAATAAAAAAATGCCAGTTTGGCTTCGCGGATCAGGGGAGGGATTTGACTTTGTGGATCCTCCCACTGACATGTGAGCCACAACTTGTCTCAAGGGGTCCTCAACAGAGAGAAAAAGGACCAAAAGTCCCATGGTTCATGAATTAAAATGTGACACAGGATAGAGCATATCAGACAAAACAAAGTGTTGAATGTTGTGATCAATAAGGACCTTCACTTGTGCCATTGAAGTAGAGAGTAGAGAAGCTAGAGGGAGGTGCTCAAGGAGCATGATACATGGGGAGGACTTTTGAGCCCTTTCTAAGGTATCCGCTGGCCTCACAACACCTCGCCGAGGTTGATGAGCCAAACATGGTTGGGAACCATGCCCAAGGCTGGGGACCGATAGGTACAACAAGGAAGTAGAAGTAGGGTTTTGAGTTTGTACCATATGTAGGAGAGCATTGGGGGTGTGGATGGATTCACGACCTCGTGAGGAAATGTTTGCACGTGTTGGCTCCTCCTAGTAGCTCTGGTTCATGCTTGGTGGACCTCACCAGAGCCGGTACAAATAGAATAGGGGAAGCTTTTGTCGATGGTGTATTCCAGGCCATCACGCCTTCTAGGGATGAGTAAGGAAGAATCATTAGACTCTGTAGATCATACTGACACAAGGAATTAGAAGTAGAAGCTTAGATATAGGAGCTTGACACTCTGGTCCGAGCGGTACAAGGTGTTTGGTGGAGAAGAAGAGGGGTTCTCGTGTGAAACTGAAGGTTGAGGATAACTAAGTGGAGACTATTGAATCTATACAGGGTGTTAAATAGGAGCCCTAAGGTCTAGGATTTATCTATGCTTCCTCTCTCTCAACTCCAAGGTAATGCTAGTGTGTTTATTTTTAAAACCGATAAAGAGAGGATGTCAGAAGATTTTGAATCTTTGGCAACTTATTTGAATGAGAGAAAAGGGAGAACGACATGTTTGAACTTCACATCTTTTGTACACTGTCTCACCCATACATCATAGGTGGGGAAGACAACTATCTTTAGGTGCCTGGATCCCGATCAGGGTCTAGTCCAGGTTGGGGGTCCAAATAGGACAGAAAAATAGGTGATTTAGGGGATTTTGTGGGTATTACTTCAATAATTTAAATCTTTCAATTGCCCAATCCAAAAAATTTGGAATTTTGTACACTACTTGGTAAATGTATAGTAAACCTATGGAAAAAGTTTGAGATCCATATGAGGATGTTTGATCCATGAATAAAATCAATTGAGTAACAATATAGTTCAATCTAGGTTTTGATGTCATTAAATGTTGAAATATCCACTTCATCATAGAGGTTCAGACGGAAGAGGGAGATCAAGTTTTGGGGATTTAATGTGTGAACAATGCTCTTTCCTAAAGGGCTAGAGGTAGGAGACAATGGGTAAGCCATTGATTACTGATCCGATGGTCGCACTCCACATGACACATCCAGGAAGTGCAGACCAACCAACACCTAAGTTGGGTGCATTAAACTGATTTCCCAAATATGGAATTATGCCTTAATTGCAACTAAAACCTTCTTTCTTCCCAGATTTTTCCAAGCCACTAGGAGAACCCTTTCGTTCCCAAATTTGGAGTGCAACTATTAATGTCTTTCCCTATCTACATATAATTTTTGGAAATTATTGGATAAACACTATTAGTCGAAACTTGCTCTTTTCCTGAATTCTCAAATTAATTATCCACTCCACATGGTAAGTCCTTTTTTCTCCCAAACTTTAATGGAAAGTCTATAATGAATTTATCTATCCGTGGGGAACATTTGACCAAAACTAAAAAAGAAAAGATGTTTTTCTTATTGTACAAGTCTCCCTCATATAAGACACACTTTAAGCATTAATTCAATCCTTTTCTCTCTCTTACCTCTTCTATTTTCTTTATTTTGGTTACTTTTCTTATTAGAAACTATGTGAAACTAAAACCTAACCCTAAGCAGTCATCCATACCACTCTCTAGAGAATTCCACACCATTCTCACAAATATACTTAGTTATTATCCATTTTCTCCATCTTTTTTCTCATTATTGGATTTTCTTCTCATCCTTTTCCCTTATATCCATTATCAGATTATCAAAATAGTAGAACCCACAAAATTCACAACAAAGGGAAATTTTGCAAAAGAATGTTGTCTTTCAAAACAAAGAACATCAAATTTCTAATACGTCCCATTTATTCAAATAATTACATTTTGCTCGTCATGATATGACTGGATCACATGGATCTGACTGACATCTGCTCATCATGCATTTGCATTGATTGCATCTTGAATTACCTAATTTTAGGATACCAAATGGATCATCATGAATAATTAACTAGATCACTTCCGCACTTGGCAAACTATGATGAAAAGGATAAATCTACAAAATCTCATATTTGAGTTGGTTAGACTTTAAATCTCTTGTTGTATGATTTATTATTTCTTATTATATATGCTAGTGTGTGAGATGCTTTTGGGCCACTCATAGATGGGTGCTTCAATCTCTTACCACTGTCTAGGTAGTGGGATTGGGATTGTCGTAAGAACAATTTTGTGACAGTAGGTGTTAGAGCATACACACTCTCATATACTTCAAGTAAATACATCTTGAGTCCATTGAACTCAGGAAACCCTAAAGTCCAAAATGGTGAAAAATGAGGTGTCTAATCTCAGGGTTCTAGCATAAACACCTGCTATTAGTCTTCACGATGGCTGAGGTTCCCTTGTCTATCTGGCCTTAATTGATCCAAAATTGGACCTAAGGGTTCTCCATTGAAACCCTAGAGAGTCCTCTAGCATCTCATCTCTTCTTTAAGGACTACCCTAAGCCACCCCAATACATGATTAGTAAGCCTTCTCATCTCCTCATTCAATTTTCCACTCATGACTATTTACCTCATGAATTCAAGTTTATGGGTACCTTATACGTGGGAAAAATAAAAATAGTTTGAAATCATAAATTTTGATTAATATGATGTGCCATGATCTGACCTTAATTTCAAAAATCAATTTTGATCAATGAATCTTGAAATAAAATACATATGTATGACCCCTAATATCATGTAAACTTGATTTCACCAAAACTAAACTACATGCTCCATATGTTTGAGGTAAATGCTAAAAATTATGATATGGTGAAATAAGTAGGACTTATACCTTATACCTCATTGTAGATGAGGTCCCTATAGTATAAAGTTCATGTAGCCATATTGTTTACTAAACCTCAAACATAGTTAAGAAAAATCGTACCCTAATTTATACACATCATGATCATGTCGTCAAATAACTAAGCCATAGGACCCTCAAAAACATGATGTTAGACTTTAATACAAATGGAACCTTCCCCATTGACTATTGATGCCTTTTTGTAATCTTGATTTTGATATGATGACATTAGACCTAAATCATGCACCAATTTTAAAATTATATCATTACTTTGATCATGAAAGGAAAGGAATGCAAATATCACCTTGATCTTATTGCCCTATTATAATCTTGAATTTTGATCTTATGAATTTTGGGGATATGATTTGATCATTGATACTCTCTAATTAAATATTCTTTATGGCTCATGACTAATGTAGATTAATGTACCAGATTATGATGATAGTTGATCCATGACTCCTCTAAGATGGGTCTCATCACTATCATGGCTACCTCTAAATCTTCACATTGTTGTCATTTTGAGTTGGGAAAGCCAACTCCTTTCACTCAATTTTGATTACTTGACCTAAGGTTGAATAGGTCAAAACCATGAGGATATTGATACTCGATCTTTAAACCCGGTTTAAAGATAATGTTGACTATAGCTTATGGCTAAATTCATAGAAAGACCTAAGTGTAGATCATTAATCAAACCTTGATACCACGGTAATAAAAAATGGTAATTGATATCACAAATATTGCTCGAATGTTTCTTGAATATTTTTTCTCATAATTGAATATATATGAGTGATATCCCCTAAGGTTTAAATAGGAACTAAACCCTAGAATATAAATATTTATACATATGATCTTGATGTCCAAACTTGGACTCTCAATATTGATCTTGACTTGTTGATATTCTGAGGATGATAGGGATGAATATATGCATATGGTTAATTTCCTATGATGACCTAAGCATGAATTATTCACCCACCCTAACCATACTTGATGAAGGAATCAATGTTGAAATCTTGAAATATTACTTGATTGTTGTTATGGGTGGATGACAACATATGTGGTCTGGACAAGAAATAAAACCCTAGACTTACATATTTAGAACCCAAAATCTTGATGTTTGAATCTTGAATCTAAAATAGATCTTGTTAGTACATGACCCATTTAATGCATGATGTATAATCTTGACTCCTGGTCCCAATTCTTACACAGTATGGAGACATGACTTGAAGGTGAACATAATTAGCGAGTTGTGATATTTTGACCTCTTAATTGATCTCATGGATCTGAATGACATTTGCTCATCATGCTCAATGCATACGAGACATTAGTATGGGTGCACAACATGGCATACATGATCGATCCAATTGATGAGGCATATGGAATTAAACTCGTGTGTTCCCTTTCTTCACAAGAACTGGGCCTTTGAACTTTAGAGATGGCAACTCCATGTAGCATGGGAAGTTTTCCTATCTTTGAGTTCTCCATGTTGAACTGCTTCAACACTTTTCCAATGTATGTGCTCTGACTCAGACCAAAAAGCCTCTTAGATCTATATCTATAAATCTTTATTCCCAAAATGTAGGATTCTTCTCCCAAGTCTTTCATAGAAAACGTATTTCCCAGCTATGTCTTTACCTTTTGTGATGTAGGGATTCCATTCCCCATTCCCCACTGACCTTCTTGTGCACACAAGGTGCATCATCATTTTGAATAAAGCCAAAATCTATTACTATCTCATCAAAATGAAGATTCCAAGTTTGAGATGCTTGCTTCAATCCATAGATTGAACTTTGTATCTTACAGACTTTATTTACATCCTTTGGATTTACAAAACCTTTAGGTTGTGTCATGTACACATCCTCAAGAAGGTTCCCATTAAGGAATGTAGTTTTAACATCCATCTTCCAAATCTCAAAGTCATTATAAGTTGTAATAACAAGCATGATCCTGATGGACTTAACCATGGTCACTAGAGAAAAGGTTTCATCATAGTCAATACATAAATTTTTCTGAAATCCTTGGCAACCAATCTTCCATTATAGGTTTGAACTTTTACATCCATGTCATTCTTCTTCTTGAAGACCCACTTGCACCCCATGGGTTTTACCCCTTCAGGTGGATCAGACAAAGTCCATACTTTGTTGGTATACATGGATTCCATCTCAGATATCATGACCTTAATCCATTTCTCAGACTCTAGTCCGTCAGTATCTTCTACATAGGTTGATGGCTCATCATCTATGACCAACTCATCGCCTTCCTGATTCACAATATATCCAAATCTATTATCAGACTCAAGGAATATCCTATTAGATTTACGAGGTACTTGTGTCAGTTGAGGAATTTGAGACTCCACAACTCCTTGTGATTCTCTTTGTTCCTCTAGTTCATCTAATGGTTGAATGTTCTCTTATTGGTCTCAAACCTCTTCGAGTTCCACTTTCATCCCACTGATTCCTTTGGAAATGAAATCCATCTCAAGGAATACAACATCCCTGACAACAAATACTTTGTTTCCAGATTGGGAATAAAGTAAAATCTTCTTGTCTCTTTAGGATATCCAAAAAAATAACATTTATAAAATTTAGGACCAATCTTATCAGAAAACATTCTCTTGACATAAGCTTCAAATACCCAAATCCCCATAAAAGACATATTGGGATGCTTCCATGTCCATATCTCATATGGTGTCTTTTGAACCAATTTAGATGGTACTCGGCTTAGTATAAATGATGTGGTTTCTGAATCATACCCCTATAAGGTAGTTAGAATATTAGCTTAACGCATAATCAACCGCATCATATCCGATAATGTGTGATTCCTTCTTTCTTACACACCATTATGTTGAGGTGATCCAGGTGGAGTCTGTTGGGAAATAATCCCATGTTCTCTAAGAAGGTCCTCAAACTCTTGGTTTAAGTATTGCCCACCTTGATCTGAATGAAGTGTCTTGATACTTTTCCCAAGTTGGTTCTATACTTCATTCATAAACTCCTTGAACCTATCAAGAATTTTTGACTTATGTTTCATTAAATAAACATAGCCATACCTACTGAAGTCATCAGTGAAGGTAACAAAATATTGATAGTCACCTCTAGTGGTTGTTCTAAAAGGTCTGCACACATTAGTATGAATGAGTCCCAATAGATCATTAGACCTCTCATTGTTACCAATGAAAGGGGTCTTAGCCATATTGCCCAACAAACAAGATTCATATGTCTCTATAGATTATAGATCAAAAGTGTATAGATAACCATCTTTATGGAGTCTAGATATGAAATTATGATTAATGTTCCCTAGAAGACAATGTGAAAGGCATATCTTATTTGAGTTGTTGAGTTTTAGTCTTTTAATATTAACGTTATAAACATTTGTATTTAGATCTAACAAGTAAAGACCATAAGACATTGGGGCACTGCCATAAAAGATTCCATCTTTGAAAATAGAACATCAACCATTTTTAATATGAAATTCAAATGCATCCTTGTCCATACAAGATATAGAAATGATGTTTCTATGTATAGAGGATACATATTAGTAGTTCTTTAACTATTTTACAAGCCTTGTGGGTAGAGATAAACTATAGGTACCAACTGCACTGGCCGCAACTCTTGTGCCATTAGCAACTTGCAGTTCCACCACACCTTTTCCCAAAGGCCTACTTTATTTTAGATCCTACATATTCAAACATATGTGATATCCACATCTGGTATCTAGTACCCATGATGAAGAAGTAGATAGAATTATCTCAATAACATATATACCTAAAGTGGAGATCACCATCCCCATCTTCATCTTCCTAAATGCCTTCAAGTCCAAAGAATGACTTCCTCTTGTACTTTTCTTTCTCCTTATCTTGAGTATTGAAGGTTGGGAATTAGGCTTGACCTCATAACTTTTCTTTGCCTTGCTTTGAACCTGGGACTCAACTCCACTGATCACCATCACAAGTTTATCCTTCTTCAATCTTCCTTCAACATCAATCAACATGGAAAGCAAGTATGACATTGGTCTGGCCATATTATTCATGTGATAGCATGCAATAAAGTGGCTATATGATTATGGTGATGTCTTTAAAATCATATTTGTGGCAATCTCTTGGCTCATGGTGAATCCCAGTTCTTTAAGATGATACACGTGTCCAATTGTATTGAGAATATGTTCTTCTACTGAGGTTCCCTCTATCAACTTACACTCAAGTAGCACCTTTATGATAATGTCCCTTTTTTTGCTAGGGGAGCAATTCTCTATTCCTCCAGGTCTTCTTGGGCTCCTACCCGTCTTCTACGGCTCAGAGAATGAGAACCCCTACAAGCACTTGGACTCCTTTCTTGAAGTATGCTCCACCTTCAGGACGCCGACGGCTAGTGATGATACAATCCGGTTGACCCTGTTCTCTTTCTCCCCGGCAACGGCGCCAGAAAGCTTGGTGCGCTTCCGCTAGTGGTGCTAACACACTACTCGATTGAATAGATGCGCCCCACGAGGTCGGAATGCACGGTGGATGGGATTGTGCTTTCAAAATTTATAAACCTAACCGACTACCTACGTCTACTAAAACACTACACCCGCAAGCGCACGGGGTCGTATCGTAGTATAGGAAGGTGGCAAGTATAGGGTCGATCCACAGGGAAAAGAGGGGGCGCTAGAGCTAGGTTAGTTTAGCTAGGTTCCTACTGCAGAGACTAGGGTTAAGGGTTTAAAGGTGGTTTTGATTCTTAAACTACTGTGAACAAACGAGGAATTAAAGGCAAGAATGAAATCTATGTTAACCCTAGGTTAGATTAAGAATAGGCAAGCAAGGAAAGACTAAGCTAGGTATGAAAAGACAAATTATGCTAAAGCAAGCAAGAGAAAAGCAAAAGAGCAATTAAAGAACTAAACTAGCATAAACAAGGCAAGAGCAAGGCAAGAAGCTAACTAAGCAAGAAAAGAACTAACTAAGCTAAGCAAGCACAGAACTAGGGTTTTAAGCAATAAAGAGAGGTGTGGGCTGTTTAGGGGTATGAACTTATCACTTAAGTTGGGGGGTGACATGTGAACATTATGATTCCATTTAGATTATCCAAACCAAACAACAAGTTAGAGTCTAATGAATTAACCTAAGCTACTAACTGGCCATGGATATGCTAGGTTGTGTATAGGGGAACTAGTCCCTAACACCCCCTACTACCCTTACGAGGCTCAATTGGGTTAGGGATTAGGTTTAATCCAATTAGAGTCTAATCAAGTCTAGGTTTCTACATTAGACATTCCTAGGGCAATTAGGGGCCGAGGGTAGTAATGGGGGGTGAAATTAGGGTTTTGGGCCCCAATTCCCCCACATTCTAGCCTTGAGAAGGCTCCATGCTAATTGCACTAGAATTATCCAATCTAGCTACTTAGATCTCTCACTTAGGCTTAGGGAGATTGATTAAGATGTAGGAAGATGGGAGGCAACCTAGGGATCCAAGAATTGGACCTAGGGGCAAATCCCAAAATTCACACATATAAGCAATTTGCCTAAATTCCTAAGTGATTTCACACACAAACCAACAAGCAATCCATGGAGAATGAGATGCAAATAGAACATAATCATTAACAAGTGGAATTACAAAGTTTACATGTCATTTTCCCCCAACATGGTATCAAAGTAACGTATTTGACCCCAAACAGCCCACCCAAAGAGCCTAGCTACTCATATACATGGAAAATACAAAAAGAGAGGAGAAGAAGAAGATGGAAGTGGCCATGGAGCTCGAAGTAGTGGTTGTAAATCCTCCCTCCAGCAGCAGCAGACCATCCTCCTTCTTCTTCTTGGATGGAATGGAGTGGGATGATGGTGGGAAGTGGATGGAAGGCTTAGATATGGGGGGTTATGTGGTGGAAATGATGAAATGGAGTGGATTTTAGGTGGATTTGGAGTGGAATGGAGTGGGTGGCGATTTGGGGAGCTAGGAAGTGGTGGAAGGTAGCCAACCTCGTGCCCCAGCCGCCACCTAGATATATATAGGTGTGGGGTGGAAGCACTAGGTCAAGTGGGGGCAAAATGGGTAAATCAGTGAAAATTGGCTAGGTTTTGCAAGTAGCACGGCCGTGGTAGGGCACCACGGCCGTGGTGGGTAGAGGTGAGCATGGCCGTGGTGGAGAAGAACGTCCGTGTTAGTTAAAATGACTAAAAGTCAGGTTGTTGGTCAAAAATGGCCACGGCCGTGGAGGTCACCACGGTCGTGCTGGACTGAGTGTAACACGGCCGTGCTGTGCGGCACGGCCGTGGTGGGATATGGTAGCACGGCCGTGGTGAGTGGCACGGCCGTGGTGGAATGGATGGAGGTGTCCATTCTGAGCTTGCATGGCCGTTTTGGTTTTCAGTAGCACGGCCGTGCTGCAGTGCACGACCGTGGTGGCTTCTTGTGGCACGGCCGTTTTGTGCTGCACGACCGTGGTGGCTTTGCTTCCTTTGGAGGTTATTCTGTTGATTCTAAGTGACCTAGCACGGCCGTTCTGTGGCACCACGGTCGTGCTGGGTCATGGGTCAGCACTTTAGCTTGATTCTTCGACTTTTCTTGGACATCTTTGCTTCAATTGATCTTTGGCCACTAGGGGTAGGTCGAGGGAGCATCAGACTTCACTTTGGGCCTCTACAAGGGTAGAGGAGCCCTAGGGTCACTCCTACTCTCTCTCTTCCATCAAGCGTGGTCCAAATGCCTGAAAAACATGCAAATAATGTCCATAAGTGCATTTTATACAAATAAGCATATTAGGGGGAATGACATGCAACCTAGCAGTTATAGATGTGATTGAAGAGCAAAAAGACACAAGATTAATCTCTAAAATAGGGCTGAATCACCACCCCAAACTTGAAACATACTTGTCCTCAAGTATGCTCCAACTCAATCTCTCTACAGAAATTCCACAAAAAGAAATGACAAATGCAATGTAAAAGGTTATTATTGCTGAATGGTATCAAAGATGACTAAGTGCATGCATTTCACCTCTCTCCTCTCCTGCTTTCACAAACCAATCATGAAAAGAGCACATAGCACATGAACTTCAAATACAGCACATAGAAAACACAAGTTATCCATATTTCTCTCACTAAGTTCCAGGTAAACCGTTTCATGGTGGCGTTAATCCAGAATGACTAGGAGTGTTGTTTCACATTCATGCATTCGGTCTTATGCTTCAAATCACACCAAATGACCCGCGTGGTTGCGGAAAAGGGCAAAATGAGCTAAGTTTGATTTTTCCTAGCTCAATGGGTATGAAAGTGGAAGAAAGCTTGGTGCACTCCCGCTAGGGGGTTACAACACCGACCAACTAGGGTGGCCGAGTGCAATCCACGAGGTCGGGAGGCACGAGATGATGGATGGGATCCTTGCTTTTGAAATTTATATGGTCCCAAATCAAGTCTATCACTAAAACTAAAACAATGTGCCCGCAAGCGTACGGGGTACTGTTGTAGTATAGATCAAAGGCAATATGCGGGGTCGAACCGCGGAGATAGAGTTGGCGCTAGAGTTGGAAAGCGTGAGCTATGTTCCTTATGCAGAGCTTAGGGTTTTTAGGGTTTGAAGGTTTGTTTGATTGATTAAACTAAACGATCAAGTAGGAAAAGCAAAGTGAAACTAAGTTATCAAAAGACTAAATTAGCAATCGGAGTTAACAAGCTATCTAAACAAGAGCAAGAACAAACTATACTAGACTAAGCAAGAAACTAGCAATTGAGAACCTAAGTTAACCACTAATCAAGATCAAAAACCTAAATTACCACTTAGCTAACAAAACTAGGCAATTAACTAAGTTAACTAAAGCAAATGAACTACACTAGCATTAACAAACAAACTAGGCAATTAGGGTTTTAAAGCAATTAGATGAAGGAGGTGGGCCGTTTGGGAATGTGACCTTGACATTAATTGGGGGATGTCACCATAATAAGCAATTAGCATATTTCATTCTAGACTACCAAACCAAACAACAAGGTGGGTGCTATGAGAATGTACTCTATGCTACTAGTTGGAGAACTAGGGCTAGATGTAATTCTCATAGGACTCACCAAGTCTAGGTCTCTAGAATAAGTGTCATTAGTCAATTGAGGACCAAGGGTAAGGATGGGAGTAGAGATGAGGATATTTGACCTCATGCCACTAGCCACCTTAGCCTTTAGGAAATCCTGGGCAATTACACTAATCACACTTATACTAGTCGCTTAGAGCTCACATTTGCATGTAGGAAGAGAGGAATTATGCAGGAAGATAGGGGGCTAGCTAGGGATCCGAATTAAGGTCCTAGGAGCCAATCCTATGATGGCTACATAAACCAAAATCAACCTAGATGTAAATGTCTTCAAACATCACAAGGCAAGAAATTAATGCAATTAAACAACAATTACATGCACAAGATATGGGAAAAGAGATTTAAGCAAAGGCAATCATCATAGAAGTGAAATATGTTCATTACAAATTATATTCCCCCAACATGGTATCAAAGTCACATTTTTGCCCCAAACAGCCCACCCAAGGGGGCTTAGCTATACATAATCAAACTAGAAATAAAAGAAAGGGGTAGAAGAAGGGAAAATGCCATGAAGCTCGATGTAGTGGTCTCCTTCTTCACCTCCAAGCAGTTGTAGCTGTCCTCACTCCTCCAATGGTGCAGGGGTGCATGAAAATGGCGGGGGTTATGGATAGAAACCTAGAGAAACTAGGTTTCTATGGTGGAAATGAGTGGAAAGTGGATGGAAATGGGGTAGATTGCAAGGAAATGGGTGGATTGGAGCAATGGAGGCAAGGAAGCAGCTAGGTTGCGGCTAGGGGTGCTCTAGAGGTGTCCTGTTTTGAGCCCTAGAAGCATCTATTGCTTATATAGGAGCTAGGGTTAAGTGGGGGCAAAATACGAATGACAGTGGAAAAATGTGTAGGGTAGGTGATCACCACGGTCGTGGTGGGTGTGCCACGGCCGTGGTGGGGGTAGTGGTGGACGACTGTGGGGTGGTGAACACGGTCGTGGTGTGAAGAAAGTGGTAAAAAAACAAAGTAGGGTGGTGGCCACGGCCGTGGCAGAGTGCCACGGTCGTGGTGGGTAGCATGCACCACGGCCGTGTTGGGTGACACAGCCGTTTTGGAGGAGTTGGGCTGACCGTGGGGAAGGGCCACGAGCGTTTTGCTTGTCTTTGGCCACGGTCGTGGCGAGATGGCCACGATCGTGGCGGCTCGGAGGAAGAACCTGTTGAACTTGGCTTTTGGTCATTTAATTCCCACGACCGTGGCGGAGTGCCACGGCCGTGTTCTCTTCTACTGACCACGACCGTGCTGATGGCCACGGCCGTGGTGTCTTCAATGGCCACGGTTGTGGCAGGGTTGCCACGGTCGTGGGTGATCTATGAATTCTCCTGTTGCAACCTGTTGGACTTTGGCAATAAAGCCACGACCGTGGCCTTGGGGCCACGACCGTGGTGAGGCTTGACTTCTTTAATTCTCTTCTAACTTTGTCAATTTCGGATGTCTTTGCTCGGGGATGAGTCTTGGCTACTGGAGATAGGTTGAGGGAGACTTTGGGGCCTTCTTTGGGTCCCTCTCTCCCCCTCGTCCATCTAAGCAAGGTCCAAGTACCTGGAAAGCAGCGCAAAGAACATCCATAAGCGTATTTGCGATGACAATCATATTGGGGGAAATAACATGTAATTCTAATGCATTTGAATGTGATAAAAGCACACAATGACACGAGATACAGCCCTAGAATAGGGTTGGATCACCACCCCAAACATGAAACACACTTGTCCTCAAGTATGCTCCAACTCAATCTCTTTTCCCTTTTTCTCAATCAAAAGATATGACAAATACAATATGATGGGCGACAAATGCTAAATGGGATCAACGGTGACTAGGTACATGCAAATCACTTCCCTCCTCTTCTACTTTCACAAACCAACCATGAAGGGAGCACAGAGCACAAGAACTTCACATATAATGCATGGATTGCACAAGTTATCAATACCTCATCCATAAGGTTCCGGGTAGACCGTTTCATGATGATGTTAATCGCCGATGACTAGGAGTGTCGTTTCACCTTCATGCCTTCAACCTTATGCTTCAAGTTATGCCAAATGACCCACATGGCTGCGGAAAAGGGATAAAGTGAGCTAGATTTGATGTTTTCTAGCTTAATGGGTATAAAAGGAGAAGAAAGGGTTGCGGTAAGATTCGGAGTGCTTTTACACACTTTTCTTTTCTTTATTTGAATGCTCTTAAACAGGAGCATCCTTTTAATTTATTTTTGCTTTTCTTTTTCTTTGCCCTTGGTGTAGGTAGGGCACATGGTGGATAGAGTGAAGCGGGGAGATAAAGATGTGGTCACCCCAAACTTTTGGAGGTGGCCACGGCTAATATGTGCACTTTGGCATCTTTTTATGAGGCGGAGGGGTATGAAGATGGTGGAAGAATAGTCGAATCAAAGAGGGGTCACTTGGCATAATCTTCCACATAAGGTCTCCTGCATGAAAACTAGTCCGACACTTCACCATAGATATCACATCACATGAACGAACCAAATGAAATCCATATATCAATCAAGTAACTCCACAAACATTAAACGTTCTATGCTTGCTCAGATCATAATTCAAACAAACCAACACATTCCCAAGGGAGGTGACGAGCATGTAAGAAGTCACTCGTTGATACCACATAGCACTTTATCATAGCATATCATCTTGTATTTGTCAAAGATAAGCAATTTCATTCAATATGGTAAAGATTGAGTCAAAACACGCTTTTTGGACAAGAGATATCAAATCTGGGCAAAATTGGCCAAAAATGTGTCACATTGTACTAAATCACATTCAAACACAATTTTAGGTAGAAAGCAGGTAAATCCTAGCTAAAGTATGCAAAAATTAGCAAAAACCTACATGAGATGCAATGCAAAAATTTTGAAAAATTACTCAAAAATGCATGACAGGCAACAAAACAATGAACAAAACATCAGCAGAAATCTAAAACAAACTGGCCAGGTGAAACAAAATGACAGAAAAAGAGAAAGGGTGGTGCATACCGCCCTACCCACCCCAAACTTTAGAATCATGTTGTCCTCAGCATGAAACTACAGCTTAGGGTAGATAGGGGAAGAATCAAGGTTGCGGTGGCTGGTCCGGCATTTGAGGAGGATCTGGAGGAGGAGCTGAGTCTGGAGCCGAGCTGGAAGGAGGGTGCTGATAGTAGTGCCCCCAGTAGTCGCCCTGGGGTGGAGGATACACCTGTGGATGTCCAGCTATACCACCCCAAAAGTCTGCACCCCATTCGGGGTTTCGTGCTGCTTGGGCATGTTGGTATTGGTACAAGTGGTTGATCTGGTAATGCATTTGCTGTTGATCTTGCCACATGTACTGCTGGATGAGCTGCATGTCACCTTGAGTCTTCTGAATACTCTCAAGGTGCGCCTGGATGGTAGCCATGTCATAGGCGTTCCCTGAGGGTGGCTGCAGCTGGGATGTCCCCTCATCCCTCCTTTTAGTTCTTCGGGGCTGCCTTGCTTCTTCTGCTTCATGCTCCTGCCCTTGTACATTTGATTCAGCAACGTCTTCCTGTACGGCAACGGTTCCCCTAGTATACGACTCTCTCGGGTGGTCTAGCTGCCATGCCATCAATTTTTCCCTTAACCTGTTGCCAGGTCCCAATACGGAAATAAGGGGTTCTGCGTGATAAGGCAGCTCAAGCTCAAAATCCTGCACACTTGTAGTCAAATAAAACATTCTTTTATCTTTTGTTTTTATGGTGTGCGAACGCGTCAGCTAGTTGAGGTCAACACGTTCTGCCTCAATCGCGTCTTGTGCCCCCGAGAGATCATATCCCAATGCTAGTGCAATAGAAGTCACAAACCCACCCAAGACAAAGGGTTTTGTGCTCTTGTAGGGTATGGACTTCATATGATCAATCAAAAGAACTCCAAGGTCAATGTACGTCTTGTGGTGCATACCGATCAAGACAATCATATCCTTTTGGGAGATGGAGCCTTGATTATCGTACCTCCCCACAATAGTGTTTGCCATGACCTTCTGCACATAGCGCATCAGCGGGTTACATATAGCAGCAGTTTTTGATCTACTCGCGTAGTAGTCCTCTTTGCCCGTGAATTTCATCCAGTAATATGCATAGTCCAGAGTGCCGTCTCTCTCGACCAAGCCGTCATCTAATTTCACGGCTTCTTCAGGATTAGAGGCGAAGATAGCATTCAGCTCAGTGGAAGTGAGGGTGTGCATGTTGCCCATCATGGCAAATCTGAGTGCATCACAACCCCTCACTTTTGTCTCCTCCAGAGTGGAAAAGAATTCTTGGGTCAAGGTGGGATATGTAGGTTAGGGTGTGAAAAGAACGCCCCACAACCCAATTGTCTTCAATCCCGTTTCCACTATCTCCTTGATTCCAAGATCCTCAATGGTCTTCTTGCAACCGTACCTGGAGGCGACGACTCGCCTTGTCATGCACTCGGGGTAAATGAGATGAGCCTTCTTTTGCCTGTGTCCTCTTCCATAGGACATTCCCGCCTGTGCTTTGCCCAGGGTTCTTTCTTTGTCTGCCTCCAAAAATGTCACGACATCTTCTCCTTCCGGTTCCAGCTCCACCTCTTCCTCCTCGCTATCTTGTTCTTCCTCCATCGCATATGATTGCAACCCCGAGCTGGTATCAAAATTGTACCAGTGGGCCGACTGCTCCTCGTCGTGCTGCAATTGCCGCGAGGGTTGCGGCTGCCCACCACGCCTCGCCGTCACCTGAGACGTCGAGTGGCGGGGTGGTGTGGGCTTTGGAGGCAGCCTAGATGAGGACGATGCCGCTTTTGATTTTGGGTTTCTCTTCGCGGCCACCAGCTCGAGTTCATCAATAAAGTTGTCCAAGTCGACCTCCATGGACTCCTCCTCTTCTTCGTCCTCCCCCTCGTAGGTAGCGTCTGTGATATGGTGGCTATCGGATGAGCGGGTGTGTGATCCGCTCACTGATTGCGACCGGCAGAGGGAGTGATGGGCGGAAGTGGTAGGTGATGGGGTGTGGGATGGGACAGATACATCGGAGGAGGCGTTTTTAGAACGCCGTTTCCCTCCGGTGAGGATATTGGTCCCCTTTGTGATAGCTTTCCCAATCTTCTTCATTACGGAAAATGGAGGTGGATGTGGTGATTTTCGGATTTTTATGGGAGAGGTGTTGTGGATGTGGTTTTGTGGGTGGAATGGAAGGATAGTGATGTATGGATGGTGGTTATATGGTTAGTGGTGGATTTGGGCGAGAATGGAAGTGTTTTTGTGGAGGTTTTGTGTGGGGGTGTTGCTGGGCGGAATGGAGATGGAAATGGAGATGGAGATGCGATTGGGAGAGATTGGACGGTGGGAATGGGAGAGGGAAGGCTAGGGATCGATTTGGGATGGATTGGGGATCAAAAGGGGGTGGATTGTGGTGGATTTGGTGGTGAATGGGGAGCACGTGGTCGTCTTTGGCCGCCACGGTCATTTTCTGGAGGTGGAAGACGAAGGAATGAAGAGGGGGGTCGAGTTTGGACGTTTAAAAGTATATTTTTTTTCTTGAACCGGGTTCGGCCACGGTCGTGGTGAGGGTTATGTAGCACGGCCGTGGCGGGTGCCACGGTCGTGTTGTCGATGAAGGACTCCCCGGTCTGACCTCGCCACGGTCGTGGTGTCCCGCCACGGTCATGGTTCTGTCCTTACGCCACGGTCGTGGTCGAATTGCCACGGTCGTGGCTGATCTTCGAAACAACCTGTAACTTTGGCCAATTTGGTGCTTTAATTCGCACGGCCGTGGCAAAGAGCCACAGTCGTGTTTGGCCGCCTGTGCCACGGTCGTGGTCCAGCCCCACGGCCGTGGTGGATTTGTCTTTTCAATTCAAACTTCAAAACATGATCTTTTGGTTTTAATGACCACGATTAACTTCTAGATCCTCTCTCTCTCTGATGTCTATCACCTGCCATCATCAAAACTCAAACAAAAACTGTAAAGCAAAAGTGTGCGTGTGTGTATTTGTGTAAAACAAAACTAATGTATCAAAAGAAGGGTTGAGAGTCTCAAACGATGTGGGTTGCCTCCCACTAGCGCTAAATTTACCGCCTTCAGCCAGGCTTATTGATTGTTGTGCTCCTTCATTTCTTTGGAACTTTCAAGAGATCTTTGTAGTAGATCCCTTTCTCATCCTCATCTAAGCATTCCTCTTCATCAAATTCTTCTTCTACCAGCATAACAACATCAAAGTCTTGGTTGGCCTTGTCCGGGCCGACTTCAACGACAGGTTTCAGCCTTTTCCCATTAACAGAGAATTCCTTAGCTCCTTCTTTTGCACAAATGATCACTGCTCCGGATGGGTACACCTTCTTGACAAGGTAAGGACCTTCCCATCTAGAACAAAGCTTTCCGAGGAAGAACTTCATTCTTGAATTGTACATCCATACCCATTTTCCGGGCTCAAACTCTTTCTTCTTTATGATCTTGTCATGTAGAAACTTGGTTCTTTCCTTGTAGTTCTTTGACATTTCATAGGCTTCATGTCGCATCTCTTCTTTCTCATGCAATTGAAACTTTCTTCTCATTCCGGCACTCTCTTCATCAAAGTCCATCCTCTTCAAGGCCCATAGCGCCTTGTGTTGCATCTCAACTGGCAAATGGCAACTCTTACCATAGACAAGCTTGAACGGTGTAGTGCCAATCGGGGCTTTATATGCAGTCCTATATGCCCATAAAGCTTCATTGAGTCGAAGTGACCAATCCTTACGGTCCGGTCGCACCGTCTTCTCCAAAATGAGCTTTATCTCCCGATTTTCCAACTCAACTTAACCACTCGTTTGAGGGTGGTAAGGAGTAGCTACATGATGGTTCACCCCATGTCTCGTTAGCAGTCCTTCAAAAGTGCGGTGAATGAAATGACTCCCGCCATCACTAATCACAGCCCTTGGAACACCAAAACGGCTAAAGATGTTGGATCTCACGAAATCACACACCATCTTGTGATCATTTGTCCTCGTTGCCACAGCCTCAATCCATTTTGACACATAATTGACAGCAACCAAGATGTAGACAAATCCAAAAGAAGGAGGGAAGGGACCCATAAAGTCAATCCCCCAAACATCAAACACCTCTACCACAAGAATAGGTGATAAAGGCATCATGTCCCTCTTGGAGATAGTGCCCACTTTTTGGCACTTGATGCAACTCTTGCAAAAGTCATGCGCATCTTTGAACAAAGTCGGCCAATAGAATCCACATTGAAGAATTTTGGCGGTTGTACGTTTCCCTCCAAAATGACCCCCACAAACTCTGGAATGGCACATAGATAAGACTTCTTGCTGCTCCATCTCCGGAATGCACCTTCTAATGAGTTGGTCCGGGCAATACTTGAAGAGGTGAGGGTCGTCCCAAATGTAGTTCTTTACCATAGCAAATAATCTCTTGCTTTCCTCTCTCGTCTACATTTTCGGTATCCTTCCACTGGCTAGGAAGTTCACTATGTGCTTGTACCATGGCTTTTGGACAGATGAGACTTGGAGGAGCTGCTCATGTGGCATTGTCTCTTTGATTGGACTTGTCACATCAAATGGTCCATCAAGGCGGGAGAGATGATCTGCAGCACCATTTTCTATTCCTTTCTTATCCACAATTTCTATGTCAAATTCTTGGAGCAACAAAATCCATCGGATCCACCTTGGCTTTGAGTCTTTCTTGGACATGAGATACTTCAACGCAGCATGGTCCGTGTAGATTGTCACTTTGTTTTGTAAGAGATACGGCCGGAACTTGTCAAGAGTGAAGATTACTGCAAGCAACTCTTTCTCGGTAGTCGTATAGTTTCTTTGAGCATCGTCTAAGGTTTTGCTTGCATAATAAATAGCATGAGGAATTCAGCCAATGCGTTGACCCAGCACAGCCCCCACCGCCATATCGGATGCATCCGTCATGATCTCAAACGGCAAAGAGAAATCCGGGGGCTGCATGATAGGAGCAGAAATGAGCCTCTCTTTCAAATGACTAAAGGCTTCAACACATTTATCATCAAATTGGAATTCAACATCCTTTTCAAGAAATCGACAAAGAGGTCTTGATATCTTGCTAAAGTCTTTAATAAAACGACGGTAGAAGCCCGCATGTCCCAAGAACGATCGGACATGTCTTACGGTGGAAGGAACAGAAAGGGTGGAGATGAGGCCCACTTTGGCCTTGTCGACTTCAATGCCATCTTTAGAAACTCTATGGCCAAGAACTATGCCCTCGGGCACCATGAAATGGCTCTTCTCCCAAGACAGAACTAAGCGAACTTTCATGCACCTTTCCAGAACAGCAGCCAAGGGTAGCAAACATTCATCAAAAGTTTTCCCGAAAACTGAAAAATCATCCATGAAGACTTCAAGCGACGAATCAAGCATGTCAGCGAAGATTGAGGTTACACATCTCTGGAAAGTGGAAGGGGCATTGCACAACCCAAATGGCATTCTCCGGTAGGCGAATGTACCACTTGGACAAGTGAATGTCGTCTTTTCTTGATCCGCTGGATGCACAACAATCTGAAAATATCCCGAGTATCCATCCAGAAAACAATAGAAACTCTTCCCAGCCAGTCTCTCTAGAATCTGATCAAGAAAAGGAAGTGGGTAGTGATCTTTCTTTGTCTTTTCATTGAGCTTTTGGTAATCCACGCACATTCCCCACTTTGATTGTTCTCTCACCGGCATAAGCTCACCATCGACATTTTCTGCAACTGTAATCCCGCCCTTCTTAGGCACAACTTGGATGGGACTCACCCATGTACTGTCAGAAATGGGATAGATGATCCCTGCATCGAGCAACTTTACAACCTCTTGAGTTACAACGTCCTTCAACTTTGGATTTAGCCTTCTTTGCATTTGACGGGTCGGTCTCGCATCTTCTTCTAAGTATATCTGATGCACACAAATGGAGGGGTCAATCCCTCTCAAGTCAGCAATAGACCATCCAATGGCTTGGATGTTCTTCCTCAAGACTTTCATCAAAGCATCTTCTTGCTCAGGAGAGAGAATGGAGGAAATGATCACCGGGAGGGTGTCATTTGATCCAAGGAAAGCATACTTCAATCCTTCAGGAAGTTTTTTCAACTCAAGAACGGGGGGTGCTTCAAGGGAGTTTTTCAAAGGTGCAGAAATAGACGGGAGGTCCTGGCTTGCAGCCACTAAGGCTAGCTCGCACTCTTCATCATCCTCATCATCGTCGTCAGGGAACTCAACAATTGGTTCAAGACCTCTACCTTGAGTAGCAGTTTCAATCCACGCGGGTAGGAACTCTTCAACAATCTCATCTAGGCATTCCACCAAATAACAATCTTCTTCGGTGGCCCCTATTACTTCGGCTGTCGTAGAAGACTTGAAAATGTTCAACCTGATCTTCATGTGCATGAATGTAACATACATGGTCCCCGTCCTCACATGGATCACGGCATCAGCTGTGGCTAAGAAAGGTCTCCCCAAGATGATTGGCACCTTTCTAGCTTCCCTTTCCATATCAAGAATGATAAAGTCGGATGGGAAGAAGGCAGAAGTATCCTCATCAAGACGGACCAGCACATCATCCACACGCCCTCTAGGCGTCTTCACAGATCGGTCGGCCAACTGTAGAGTGCAATGGGCTGGCCTCAACTCTCCCATTTGGAGCTCAGCAAACAGATCATACGGCATCAAGTTTACGCTAGACCCCAAGTCAAGAAGAGCCTGGTCTATGCGATGTGCCCCGATGTAGCACGAGATGATGGGGGCACCGGGGTCTTTTATTTTCTGGGGGATGGTGTGTTGGAGAATGGAGCTCACTTGCTCAGTGAGCTTGATCTTCTTAGGCGTCCTCCCTGTTGTCTTTCTCTTGAAGGTGCCCAATTCTTTAAGGAACTTTGCATAGGACGGAATTTGCTTGACTGCATCGAGAAGAGGCACATTGATTTTCACTTGCTTGAAGATCTCCAAGATATCATCCGCATGCTTCTTCTTTTTCTTTGCAGCAGAAGGTTCCTCAAGTGCATCAGGATATGGCGGGAGTTGGGATCCCAAGCGGTCCAAATCAACAGTATCATCTACCGGTATCACTGGAATCACATTATCACTGCTCGGCGTCACGATATCAACACTGCCTCTCATCACAGTATCATCCATCCGCATCTCAGTATCAACCTGCTCTGCCTCGGTGTCATCTTTGCCAAAAACTGTACCATGGGGTCTCTCCAAAGTCCTACCACTCCTCAATGTAGTCACAGCCTTCACATGCTCATGGGTGGTAGAAGGGGGAGCTTGTGGAGGTGGTTGTGGCTGTTGGGGTGGTGGAGGCCTTTGGTGAGGGGAATTTGGATTTTGGAGGATGAATTGGGGTTGCGGTTGTTGTTGAGGTGGGGGTGATATTGTGGAGGCGGTTGTTGATAAGTATGAGGTGGGGGTGGAGCATATTGATAATTGAGCGGTGCTTGAAGAGGCAGAGGAGCATATTGAAAAGTCCCATCATTGTCGATTCGGCATAGGTTGAGAGGGGAGTCTTCCTTCTTCTCTTCTAGACAAAGAGAGGGAGATCTGATCCAGCCTCTGCTCAAGACGGCTTATAGATTGGCCATGTGCATTAACATCCTTTTTGACTTCATCAAGGCTTCTTAGCCTTCCAAGAACCTCGTCCTCAAATTTGGAGCTGTATCGTGGCTTCTACTGCCCCTGTCCTTGTCCATCCTCATTTGATTATTTCCACGAGAAATTTGGGTGGTTCCTCCACTCGGGAGTGTAGGATTGGGACATTGGGCCCTGGTTGTTGCGGCCACCAAAGGAATGTAAAGCGTTGACCTCCTCATCTACAACGTCCACAGCCATTGCGGGTTGGCTAGAAGAGCCACCCACTTGATTCTTCATCATTTGCATCATATCTGCCATCATTTTCATCATATCGGGGTTGGCGGTGTTGCGTGCGGGAGCCACAGAGGAGGGTGGGGAGGTGTAGTCCCGGCCGAAATGCCCCCCTTTTGTAGAAGCTCGGTGGAGAGAGTTCTCGGCTAGATGCTCAAACAGCGGCCATGAGTCTTCGAGTGGCTTTGCCATGAACGTGCCCCCACAAGAAGAATCTACATTGTTTTGACTCTGCTCCTCAAGCCCGGTGTAAAAGGCCTGAACTAGCTGCCAAAGAGGGACCTCGTGGTGAGGGCAGTCACGAAGCAACTTCTGGAACCGCTCCCATGCCTCATGGAAGGGTTCGTTCTCTTTTTGGGCGAAGGACGTGATGCACCTTCTCATGTAGGATAACTTGGCTATCAGAAAGAACTTCTTCAGAAACTCATTCTTTACTTCATTCCATGTGATGAGCTCGGGCCTCGAAACGTACCACTCCTTGGCCTTCTCTTTGAGAGAGAAGGGAAAAAAGCGTCCGCCTAATCGAGTCGTCTGTGGCGGCGGGCGTACGGAATGTGGAGCACGTTTCCAAGAATGCATCTATATGGTGATAAGGATTTTCGTTCTCCATTCCGTAGTACGTGGGAAGAAGCCCCAAGAGTGCCGGTGGGATGGAAAATTGCTGCCCGGGCATTTGATCAACTAGCGTTGCGATGGGGGAATTGTAGTTTCCCGGCGTGAAATATTCATGAAGCGGGCGATGCGGCTGAGGTGGAACTATCGGTGGTGGGTCGTTATCGACCATCCCGGCTCCTCGGTGTAGATTGCGGCGCGCTTGACGTCTTCTTCTCCCAATCTCGGGGTCGTAAACCACCAAGTCGGTGCAAGTCGAACACGTGTTGCGCATGCACAGCTGTCACCTGCGCAAATCACAAACAAACAACAAAGAGCCAAGTTAGTGAGCCAATATGCAAGAGTAACACAAAAAATAAAGAATAGCAATGGTGAGGGCAAAAGGAAAGGCTAAGCTACGCTATCTAACTAGGCCGAGCACCTCTAGTCCCCGGCAACGGTGCCTAGAAAGCTTGGTGCGCTCCCGCTAGGGGGTTACAACACCGGCCAACTAGGGTGGCCGAGTGAAATCCACGAGGTCGGGAGGCACGGGATGATGGATGGGATCCTTGCTTTCGAAATTTATATGGTCCCAAATCAAGTCTATCACTAAAACTAAAACAATGTGCCCGCAAGCGTACGGGGTACTGTTGTAGTATAGATCAAAGGCAAGATGCGGGGTCGAACCGCGGAGATAGAGGGGGCGCTAGAGTTGGAAAGCGTGAGCTATGTTACTTATGCAGAGCTTAGGGTTTTTAGGGTTTGAAGGTTTGTTTGATTGATTAAACTAAACGAGCAAGTAGGAAAAGCAAAGTGAAACTAAGTTATCAAAAGACTAAATTAGCAATCTGATTTAACAAGCTATCTAAACAAGAGCAAGAACAGACTATACTAGACTAAGCAAGCAACTAGCAATTGAGAACCTAAGTTAACCACTAATCAAGATCAAAAACCTAAATTACCACTTAGCTAACAAAACTAGGCAATTAACTAAGTTAACTAAAGCAAATGAACTACACTAGCATTAACAAACAAACTAGGCAATTAGGGTTTTAAAGCAATTAGATGAAGGAGGTGGGCCGTTTGGGAATGTGACCTTGACATTAATTGGGGGATGTCACCATAATAAGCAATTAGCATATTTCATTCTAGACTACCAAACCAAACAACAAGGTGGGTGCTATGAGAATGTACTCTATGCTACTAGTTGGAGAACTAGGGCTAGATGTAATTCTCATAGGACTCACCAAGTCTAGGTCTCTAGAATAAGTGGCATTAGTCAATTGAGGACCAAGGGTAAGGATGGGAGTAGAGATGAGGATATTTGACCTCATGCCACTAGCCACCTTAGCCTTTAGGAAATCCTGGGCAATTACACTAATCACACTTATACTAGTCGCTTAGAGCTCACATTTTCATGTAGGAAGAGAGGAATTATGTAGGAAGATAGGGGGCTAGCTAGGGATCCGAATTAAGGTCCTAGGAGCCAATCCTATGATGGCTACATAAACCAAAATCAACCTAGATGTAAATGTCTTCAAACATCACAAGGCAAGCAATTAATGCAATTAAACAACAATTACATGCACAAGCTATGGGAAAAGAGATTTAAGCAAAGGCAATCATCATAGAAGTGAAATATGTTCATTACAAATTATATTCCCCCAACATGGTATCAAAGTCACATTTTTGCCCCAAACAGCCCACCCAAGGGGGCTTAGCTATACATAATCAAACTAGAAACAAAAGAAAGGGGTAGAAGAAGGGAAAACGCCATGAAGCTTGATGTAGTGGTCTCCTTCTTCACCTCCAAGCAGCTGTAGCCGTCCTCACTCCTCCAATGGTGCAGGGGTGCATGAAAATGGCGGGGGTTATGGATAGAAACCTAGAGAAACTAGGTTTCTATGGTGGAAATGAGTGGAAAGTGGATGGAAATGGGGTAGATTGCAAGGAAATGGGTGGATTGGAGCAATGGAGGCAAGGAAGCAGCTAGGTTGCGGCTAGGGGTGCTCTAGAGGTGTCCTGGTTTGAGCCCTAGAAGCATCTATTGCTTATATAGGAGGTAGGGTTAAGTGGGGGCAAAATAGGAATGACAGTGGAAAAATGTGTAGGGTAGGTGATCACCACGGTCGTGGTGGGGGTAGTGGTGGATGACCGTGGGGTGGTGAACACGGTCGTGGTGTGAAGAAAGTGGTAAAAAAACAAAGTAGGGTGGTGGCCACGGCCGTGGCGGAGTGCCACGGTCGTGGTGGGTAGCATGCACCACGACCGTTTTGGAGGAGTTGGGCTGACCGTGGGGAAGGGCCACGACCGTTTTGCTTGTCTTTGGCCACGGTCGTGGCGAGATGGTCACGATCGTGGCGGCTCGGATGAAGAACCTGTTGAACTTGGCTTTTGGTCATTTAATTCCCACGACCGTGGCGGAGTGCCACGGCCGTGTTCTCTTCTACTGACCACGACCGTGCTGATGGCCACGGCCGTGGTGTCTTCAATGGCCACGGTCGTGGCAGGGTTGCCACGGTAGTGGGCAATCTATGGATTCTCCTGTTGCAACCTATTGGAATTTGGCAATAAAGCCACGACCGTGGCCTTGGGGCCACGACCGTGGTGAGGCTTGACTTCTTTAATTCTCTTCTAACTTTGTCAATTACAAATGTCTTTGCTCGGGGATGAGTCTTGGCTACTGGAGATAGGTTGAGGGAGACTTTGGGGCCTTCTTTGGGTCCCTCTCTGCCCCTCGTCCATCTAAGCAAGGTCCAAGTACCTGGAAAGCAGCGCAAAGAACATCCATAAGCGTATTTGCGATGACAATCATATTGGGGGAAATAACATGTAATTCTAATGCATTTGAATGTGATAAAAGCACACAATGACACGAGATACAGCCCTAGAATAGGGTTGGATCAATAGCACCTTTATGATAATGTCCCTTTTTTTTCTTTGTAAACCCAAGTGTCACTTTCTTAAGTTGTGTTACCATATCAATGTTGACTCAAGGTCAATTAGGTCAATGTTAACTCACGTCTAAATTGACTAAACCCGTGTTTTGATGATGACTAACCATTCCACATATTGGTGTCTAATGTCTCTACTTGAGTGATTTCAGATTAGGTATAGACACACTCCAAATGCCCTAACTTGCACATCTCAAATTGGAGAAAAGACAAGTCAAAATCCATACAAGTGCATGTTTTTGTAATATGATGTAAATCCATTAGAATCATGTTGTAAATCACTTGTAATGATTGTATGAATTGTAATTAATCTTAGAAAAAACCAGGAGCACTTAGATCGAATGTTAGATCACTTTAGATGCAACTTTGAAAATTGATTACATGCACTTTGTCGGTCGAGTTTCCCATCCTGAAAACTCGACCGATCATCCTTGATCAATGTTTTGGAGATTGCATCGGTCGAGTTGTGTTTACACAGAACTCGACCGATCAAGTAACTGACCATTTCGATTCCTAATGGTTGGTCGAGTTTTGTCAGGACAATCGCGACCGATCATTTAAGTATCGGCCTTGTCAGTTACTTGATTGGTCGAGTTACCCTTATAGAAACTCGACCGATTGCACTGTATGGAAAAGTGCAGAAAAGTGTTTCTAGCCATTGTGGTGTTGCAACAAGTGAAAATATATCTGTTGCAAGCCACAAAACAGCTAGTTTTCTCTCTCAAGTGTTCCCAAAGGCTAAGAGGCATCCCCATCTATAAATAGGACCCCTTGGGCTTCATTCCAAGGTTGAGCATTCATTTCAAAACTCTATGTGAGGTTCCTATTCTATAGGTGACTGCTTCCTACAGCCTCCTCTCTCTCTCTAAGCTTAATCACTTGATACATCCATTAGAGTGAGTAGGAAATCTATAAGAAAGCTAGTCCTACATGTACATCTTATGAGGCTCTCACTTCCACCACCTCCCCATCTCTCATTTCAACCATTAAGATGAAGGTTCTCTCTCTTGTCCAAGAGAGGTGAAGAAGAACAAGGGAAGGAGTCCCTTGGTGAAGATAAAGGATGAAGATTTGGAGCTAGAGTGGGTAAGCCCTTGGTGAAGGCAAAAGACTCCTTGCTCAAGTAGGTAAGTCCTTGGTGGAAGCTTCTCTGAGTGAAGGTGAAATCAAAGGTGGAAGATCCAAGAAGAGTGGGTAATTCCTGCAAGGCTGAAGACTTGTGCAAGAGTAGGTAAGTCCTTGGAAGAAGACAGAAGACTCCTTGCAAAGTGGGTAAGTCCTTGGTAAGGTTGAAGACTCTTTGTATTGGATAGGTAAGTCCTTTGTTTGGTCATGTATTGTAAGTCTTATGAATGAATATAAGAATGCAATGGATAGGAAATCCTAGAGGTGGACCTCTCTAGGTAAGTGGACTGACATACTTCTAGTTTGAAGTGTGGAACCACTCTAAATAGCTTGTCTACTTATGTTTGCTCAATCTCTCTCTCTCTCCCTTGCTATGTATGTTATAGTTGCACACAAATTACCTATTTAGAAACCTTATCTTGTGATATACCTTGAAGGTCTAATGAATTTTGTTTAAGTGCATTCAGCTCTATTCACCCCTCCTCTAGAGCATCTAATCACCCATCTAGGATCCAACAATTGGTATCAGAGTGGGTCTTCTCCAAGCATACTTCAACAAGTAGGAGAAGATGGGTGATTACCAAGGAGGGAGATACTCGATCAGCCTACCAATCTTTGATGGGAGCAATTTACTCTATTGGAGAAGAAGGCTTCAATTCTACATCCAAGGATCAAGTCTTGAGATGTGGCAAATGGTGAACAACCCATACATGCTACCAAAGACAAAGATTGAAGAATGGGATGAAGCTACCTTGAAGAAAGCAACCTTGAATGCTAGAGCCATGCACATCCTCTATGCCTCCATGACCCCACCGAGTTCAATCGGATTTCTTCATGTGCAGCAGCCTATGAGGTATGGAGAAAGATTTGCATCACTTATGAAGGGACAGATCAAGTGAAGGAAAGCAAAGTCTACATGCTCAAAGGGCTGCTTGAGAACTTCAAGATGGGAAAGACGAAGAGGATAGCCAACATGTACTCAAGGCTCAACACCATTTTGAATGGTCTTGTTGTTCTAGGACATCCTATGTCTAGTGGAGAGATCAACTCAAAGATCCTTAGAACTCTCCCCAAGAGATGGGAACCCAAGGTGACTTCCATTGAAGAAGCAAGGTCTCTTAGGGATATTCCTATTGAAGAGCTCATTGGAAATCTACAAGCACATGAAGCCACACTTGACAAGAGGGAGGAAGTAGAAAGACAAGAGGAGAAAGAACTCAAGAGAATGAAGAAGGCTAAAATCAAATCTCAAATCAAGGCTATTGTTGGTCAAGCTTCTCCATCCTCTCAAGTTGAAGAAGATGCCATGTACTCCAAGGGTAGATTCTACAAAGGCAAGTCCTCCTCCATATGGTGCTTCACATGTGGAAATAAGGGTCACTACAAGGAAGATTGCCCACAAGGCAAAAAGACCCATCTTCACAAGAAGAAGGAGAAATGGCACTCAAGCTCAAGTGGCTCCTCCAACTCAAGCTCAAGTGAAGATTCAAGTGAAGGATCAAGATCAAGCTCTAGTGATGAAGGAGAATGCCATTTTGCTCTTATAGCATCAACAAGTAAGGACTCAAGTGAGGTAAATCTAAACTCTTTAGATAAAGAATCCCTTGATTGCTATTATTCATGATACTTCTGCCTCTCTTAAGTCTTCTAAAAGGAAAAAGAAAAATCTTGCTAGAATTGTTGATAATTTGCATGTAGAACTAGATGATCTCGAACATGTTAATTCTTGCTTACTTGATGAAAAAAATGCTTGTCTTAGCCAAGTAGACTCTCTTAAACTTGAAAATGCTAGTTTGCTTGATAAGATTAGATTTCTAGATGCTCAACCTCTCATGCCTAGTTTTAATGAAGAGCATACTTTAATTTTTGATTCTGTCATGCATGATATTGATGTTCTTAAATATAAAAACAAGGACAAAGATTTTGTTTTGCAAGAATTAGAAACATAAAATGTCTCCTTGCTTGTTAAAATCAATGTGCATGAATCTTGTTCTAGTTCTACTAATAGAGAGAATGATGTTGCTGCTCTTCATATTGATAGAGATTCTTATTTAACTAAATATCTTTGCTTAGAAAATGATCTCCTGCATGCTAGAGATAATATCAATCATTTGTCTTCTAATATTACATCTCTTATGCATGATAATGATAGTTTGAGATCTTCTTTGCAAAGATTCTTAGTTGGTAAAAAGAGTCTTAATTACATCCTACACGATACTACCAAACAAATGGGTAGACATGGTTTGGGATATGATAGTAGTCAAGGGAACAACAAAGATAAAGGACCTCCAATCTTCCATGGAGAATCCTCTAGTTCCAAGACTATGGGCACATGCAACTATTGTAATGAAATTGGTCATTATTCTACTTGTTGTCCTTTTAGGAAAGCACCCAAGAGCAATAGGACTTGGATTGCTAAACTAATCCTTTCGGACCCAAAAACATGATTGGGGACCATTTCATCTTTCTTCTTGTAGGTACATGCAAATGGATTGACTTGAGCTATTGAATTGCAAATTGACTTGTCAATCCACATGAAAGAAGAAAGGTGAGATGTGTAGAGGGTGACAACAAGTGGAAAAGGAATGGTAAGCACAAAGGTAATGTTTCTTTTGCTTATAACCATTTCTAACTTATTTTTGTCAAGTTAGTGTGCATTATACATATGGTTTTTGAGTCAATAGTGGTATTTTGTGTTTCTCTTCACACTCTTGCTCAAAAACTGTTTCTAATGCTTCTATAGTGAATTACTAACTTGCTTAGACATGTTTGGATATGGTTTGTATATTTAGCATGCATTTAAATATGTTTTTATGAAATATATGTGTTTTTTGACAGTTGGTATGTCGGTCGAGTTTGCCCATGTTTGAAACTCGACCGATAGGCACAAATGGGTGTTGTCAACAACTGTCATCAGTCGAGTTGTCAATGCACAGAACTTGACCGATAACACTGTGCACATAATATACATTTGGCTTATTGAATGAGAATTTCCCTCTCAACTAGATTTTCTCAACCAATAGCCTTATTCTTTGGCACTCTCATTTGGTACCTTTATATATGCATATTGACATGTTTTAAATTGCCTATCTTGCTTACAACTCTATCTCTCTAATTGCTCTAAATTGGTATATCTATATCTTGCAATTACTTGCTTTGAGTTGTTTTGCAGGTTTTGATGATGATCTCTTTGGATCTCTTGGTTGTGTCTAAAAATTGCTTCCGTTGTACTCTAACTTGCTACATCTATCTAGGTGTATATCTTATTTTGATACAACCTTGATGTTCTTAGTGGTAATCATATTTTGGTAAGGATGCATATCTAGTGAGTTCTATCCTTTCATACGTCTAAAATTGAATATCTCTTTGTTTGGATATATCTCTACATCTACTCATAGCTTGCTTTATCTTGTGTATCTTTTGGTATCTCTTGCTATGATCTAGATCCTACTAGTAGTCCTAACTTGTGATAACATCTACTAGTAGTTCATATACATGTAGTTCTAACCCTGGTTTTAATTGGCATCTTTGCTCATCTATATGCTATGTTTGTGTCTTGTCTCATACATGCTCAAGCTTGTTCCTTGAATTGCATATCTACTATTTTGAGATGCTTACATAGCTTTGTGATGCAGGGTACATAGATCTACATTGTATGTAGAAATTGGAGTAGTTTTTGTATTTTATGCAGATTTTGCTCCAGTTTCAGTTTTTGGTGCAAGACTAGTGTTTTTCATGCAGAAAAAACCTTCTGAGCAAGACTCATTGCATTGTGATGAGCTCTGATGGTTTTTGGTCAAATTCCGTCATCTTGAGGGTCAAAATTATGTTTTATTGTTTTTCTGTAATACCTTATCTTGTTTTTTGGGTTGCTCAAGTATATGCTTTAACTTGCTTTTCTTTCTATGCTTGGACAAGCCCCTATCTGTGCTCTTCTACTCTCCTTATATATTTGTGTTATCTCCTTTCTCTTTAACAAGTGATGTTTCTTATTTCTTCATAACCCCACTTTTTGAAATGACAAAGAGGGAGAAAGGTATGTCTTCTTTTAAAAGTGGAAGAAGGCATGTCTTACATGAAGAGGAGAAGCATGTCCATGTAAAGGGGAGAAGGTAAATGGGAGAAGACATATATGTGTAGAACATATATGAGTAGAATACATAGTATTCTATAAATGTTATGAAAGCTAAGCATGCAAGAGAAATAGCATCAATTGAGGGGGAGTATGAGAACTCCATGCGCATCAATTGAGGGGGAACATATGAGCTCAATCCTATTGAAACCCTTAGATTTCTCCAAAGGTATGACTTTACTTAGAAGCTTTCAATACATTTATGGATTGGTTTGTCATCTTCAAAAAGGGGGAGATTGTTGACTCAAGGTCAATTAGGTCAATGTTGACTCACGTCTAAATTGACTAAACCTGTGTTTTGATGATGACTAACCATTCCACATATTGGTGTCTAATGTCTCTACTTGAGTGATTTCAGATTAGGTATAGACACACTCCAAATGCCCTAACTTGTGTATCTCAAATTGGAGAAAAGACAAGTCAAAATCCATACAAGTGCACATTTTTGTAATATGATGTAAATCCATTAGAATCATGTTGTAAATCACTTGTAATGATTGTATGACTTGTAATTAAGCTTAGAAAAAATTAGGAGTACTTAGATCGAATGTTAGATCACTTTAGATGCAACTTTGAAAATTGATTACAGGCACTTTGTCGGTCGAGTTTCCCAGCCTGAAAACTCGACCGATCATCCTTGATCAATTTTTTGGAGATTGCATTGATCGAGTTGTGTTTACATAGAACTCGACCGATCAAGTAACTGACCATTTCGATTCCTAATGGTCGGTCGAGTTTTGTCAGGACAAACTCGACTGTTCATTTGAGTATCGGCCTTGTCAATTACTTGATCGGTCGAGTTACCCTTATAGAAACTCGACTGATTGCACTGTACGAAAAAGTGCAGAAAAGTGCTTCTAGTCGTTGTGGAGTTGCAACAAGTGAAAATATATCCGTTGCAAGCCACAAAATGGCTAGTTTTTTGTTCTCAAGTGTTCCCAAAGGCTAAGATGCATCCCCACCTATAAATAGGACCCCTTGGGCTTCATTCCAAGGTTGAGAATTCATTGCAAAACTCTATGTGAGGTTCCTATTCTATAGTTGAGCGCTTCCTACAGCCTCCTCTCTCTCTCTCTAAGCTTAATCACTTGCTACATCCATTAGAGTGAGTAGATAATCTATAAGAGAGCTAGTTCTACATGTCCATCTTGTGAGGCTCTCACTTCCACCACCTCCCCATCTCTCATTTCAACCATGAAGATGAAGGTTCTCTCTCTTGTCCAAGAGAGGTGAAGAAGAACAAGGGAAGGAGTCCCTTGGTGAAGATCAAGGCTGAAGACTTGGAGCTAGAGTGGGTAAGCCCTTGGTGAAGGCAGAAGACTCCTTTCTCAAGTAGGTAAGTCCTTGGTGGAAGCTTCTCTGAGTGAAGGTGAAGTCAAATGCGGAAGATCCAAGAAGAGTGGGTAATTTCTACAAGGCTGAAGACTTGTGCATGAGTAGGTAAGTCCTTGGAATAAGGCAAAAGACTCCTTGCAAAGTGGGTAAGTCCTTGGTAAGGTTGAAGACTCTTTGTATTGGATAGGTAAGTCCTTTGTTTGGTCATGTATTGTAAGTCTTATGAATGAATATAAGAATGTAATGGTTAGGCAATCCTAGAGGTTTACCTCTCTAGGTAAGTGGACTGACATACTTCTAGTTTGAAGTGTGGAACCACTTTAAATAGCTTGTCTACTTGTGTTTGCTCAATCTCTCTCTCCCTTTCTATGTATGCTATAGTTGCACACAAATTTCGTATTTATCAACCTTATCTTGTGATATACCTTGAAGGTCTAATGAATTTTGTTTAAGTGTATTTAGCTTTATTCACCCCCCCTCTAGAGCATCTAATCACCCATCTAGGATCCAACAATCAAGAACACCCATGTCCTCACAACTCATTAAACTCATAGTTCATTCAACTAAGAATAAGGTACTTTGTCTCTACGGCATCATTGGAATGCTTTCATTAAGCATCCACTTTTGCAAGTCAGGAGCAAGTATTTTTGGCACTGGTTTATCAAGGATGTAGAGTTTGCACTCTTCATTGAGAACCCTTCTCAAAGTAAAAACCAATCGTGGAAATTTGTCCCGTCAAGTTTGTCCTTCATAAGGACCAATTGCAATACAAGTTTGTTTGACATTTGATTCTACAAGAGAAAATTTTCATGTGTAAAAAAAGCTCTTTTGATTTGATTTAAAAAATTTGACATTATCAATTAGGTCTTTAATTAATTATCGCTCCCACTATTTTTTTCAAATTGATAGCCCTCACATATCAATTCAGAATATTGCAGTATAATATTCTAGTGGGCCAGATCCAAGATAATTCAACTATGGCCCGATCAACACTGCAAAACATAGTCAATTATCAATGTAGGAAACTTTTATTAATTGTATCATATGCAATTTTAGATAGATGTCTGGCCATAGTAGCTCGGGTGGAAAGAGCTCGGTAAGTCCCAATGAAGGACCCAGGTTTGAACCTCACTAAAGGTACTTTGTGAATGAAAATCCATGCTAATTGGGTGCGGGAGGAGGGTGACCGAACCACATTCTCTCATGCCTCAAGAGTTTACCATGTCAGCTTGACCCTGGGTGTGTTCACTCGGTCATAAAAAAATATGGATAGATGATATGCACAACTCCTTGCCATTATCATCTGCATGCCTCAGGGCCTAGACGCTCTAAGAATCACCAGTTAAGTGTAACATACTAAAACTCAGGTTTATTTACAATTTAACCCAGTTTCAAGATTTTTATATCCTTCATATCCCTTTTTGGCCTTTTTCCAAAATTTTCCTATCTTTTCTATCATTTTTGTCCTCAATGTTGAAATTGAGTAATGTTTGGTGGTTTGGAATATATTTGTTTCACATTGATGCCAGCATATGGGCTTATTCACACATACCTCATTTCGTGTTTTAATTAGATTCCAAAATGCAAAATGTTCACTAATGAGAAAAAATTAGTAGATTATATTAATTTAGAGTTTTTATGGCTTTTGGGACAAGGAATGAGAAATAAAGTGGTATTGAGTTAGTTAATGAGAGAATAATCCTCTTTTCCTTTCTCTCTCCTCCTAGGTGGCAATAAATCTTAAAAGATAATAATTTGGTGAAATATTATAGTTGAAATTAATATACATTCCCTATCTCAAATGTTCACCCAAAGATTTAATTATAAAATCTTTTTATATTAATTCATTGTTTTAATACATTAATATATATATTAATAGCCAATATAGTGGTTAAGGATCAAATCTTGTGTAAAATGAAAATACAATTGTATAACATTATTCTAGACATTAATATTATCCTATGGTCCAAAATTGGGCTCAATTGGCCAAGGTTTGAACCCCCAAATGAATCAAGCAAGATTTGACTATAGTTTGACCTAGGTTTGATTATTATTTTATAAATGCGGCACATTTAAGCAAAGTCTCAGCTTTTTTGAGGGTAAGCCTTTAACTTTCATTAATCTAGAAGATCAGACTCCACATAGTTCATTACAAAAGTTGGAAAAGAAGAACTGTAAAAGAAAGACTCGCTATTTGAGACTGCCCTACGGCCTAGCTGATGAGCTAATCCATTGGCTTGTCTCCTACAGAAAGAAAACGAAATGCTAGGAAAAAATTTGGATGACCGATCAATGTCATTAAGAAAAGTGCCTAAAAGGTCTTTCCGCTTGGCAGCTCCGGCGATAAGATTTATGATTGCCTCCGCGTCCGTTTCCACTATCAGCTTGTTGATGTTCATTTCTACTGACTGTCTGACGGCCTCCCTCACCGCCCAGGCTTCAGTATATCTGGCCTCCTCGAGCGATGGTCTTCTGCAACCAGCTATCTTCAGGACTTTGCCCTTGTTATCCCTCCAAGCCATGCCAGCACCGTCATATCCTTGAATATTAACTGCTGCATCACAATTTACTTTAATTGCATCCAGTGCTGGGGGTGCCCATCTCTGCGCAGCTGGCGGACTCACTTGTATGCCGCTATTATCTTTGGCCTTGCGGTGCCCTCGGATTAATTCCAACAAGGTTCTATGTGTGATAGCGTGTGGGCACACCTTGTTACCAAAGGCAGATCATTTCTGCGGGTCCAGATTGCCCATAAGGATGCGAGCAGGTCTTCAGTTTCCTCCTCCCCGCCTGTCCTCAGTAGCTCTTGTATGGCGTCGTCAACTCGGACACGTTCAATTTGCCGAATACGTCTTTGTATGTCCACTGGTCTCTCCCTCCATAGCTCCCAAGCTTGTGGGCATCTAAAGAGCATGTGATTTATGTCTTCCTTCTCCGATTGGCAGATGCTGCAGATTCCAGTGTCATGGCAGTGTCGATCGTAGAGCCTACCAAGCGTTGCCATAGCCCCCGTCACGCAGCGCCATAGGAAATGTGCCGCCTTAGGGAGCAGCCCCGTCTTCCATATCGCCCTCCATACATTACTGCCGTGGCTGGTGGTGCGAACTCCAGTGGACGCTGCTGGCTGCACAACCATCCAATAGGCTGACCGCACCATATAATCTCTGCTCCGGCCGTGTAACAAGTATATACTGTCTTCTTGGGGCTCCTCTCCCAATGGTATCGCAAGGATTCTGTGTGCCACCTCCGCCGTGAATAGGTTGAGGACATTGTCTTCGTCCCACTTGCGAGTCGTCGGGTTAATAAGTTGCAGGACTTTTTGGATAGTCGGGCTTGAGATCCCAAGGGTGGACTCCAAGCTGCCTCCCATATTTGGTATCCACCGGTCTGACCATATATTAATATTCGCCCCATCCCCCACTCTCCAATGCATTCCTTCGAGGACCATAAATTTTGAGTTCCATATGTTGCACCATGTGAAGCTTGGGTTGTGTCCACGTCTTGCTTCAAGGACCGACTGTGTTGGAAAATATCTTGTTTTGAGAACTTTGTAAACCAACGTGTCTTGTCTATGGAAAAGGCGCCATGCTTGCTTTGCTAATAAAGCTTGGTTGAAAATGTGGATATTGCGAAAACCCATGCCTCCTTGATTCTTTGTCTTGCATAGGCTCTCCCAACTAATCCATGCTATCTTCCGCTCTGTATCTTTGGCTCCCCACCAGAACCTTGAGATTGTGCTGTTGATGGAATCAAGAAGATACGACGGGAGTTTGAAGATACTCATAATATATGAGGGGATAGCTTGTATGACTGCCTTAATGAGAACTTCCTTTCCCGCCTTAGATAAAAGCTTTTCTTTCCACCCTTGAAGTTTCCTCCATATTCGTTCTTGGACATAGGCGAAGACTTGCTTTTTTAACCTTCCCACTACCGTTGGGAGACCCAAATATTTCCCGTGCCTGTCTACCTCCTTGACTTGTAGCAGTCGAACTAGCTCCTCTTTTCTTTCTCTACTGACTCCTTTTATGAAAGCCACCTCAGTCTTGGATAGATTAATTTTCTATCCGGATGCCCGTTCATATTGGTTGATGATTTCAGCTACTTTCAGGCATTCTTCTTTGGTTGCTCTTGCAAAAAGGATGGAGTCATCTGCAAAGAAAAGGTGAGATATACGCGGGCCCTGTCGGCTCGCCCGTGCTCCGTGGATAAAGTTGTGCTGTGATGCAAGAAGAAGAGAAGTAGAAAAAGCTTCGGCGCATAGAATAAATAGGTAAGGTGAAAGGGGATCTCCCTGTCGTAGTCCTCGGGTCGGTTGAGTCTTCTTGGTACGGTCACTGTTTATAGCAAAAGAGTGAGTTACAGTTGACATGCAGTCTAAAGTCTTCCTCCTCCATCTCTCTCCGAATCCTAGCTTTCCCTGAATGTAATCCACAAAACTCCATTCCACTCTGTCATAAGCCTTCGACATATCTAATTTCAACGCAATTTGCCCTTTCCTGCTTCCTTTACTTCCCTTCATAGAATGAAATATCTCATATGCAATGAGTGCATTGTCAGTTATGAGCCTGCCCGGTATGAAAGCACTCTGTTTCTCGGAAACGATCTTGTCCATTAGAGGTCTTAGCCTGTTTGCGATTACTTTGGTTGCTATTTTGTAGATAACATTGCAAAGGCTAATAGGTCTGAATTCACCTATCTCAATGGGTTTTTTCACTTTGGGAATCAACACCACCAGTGTAGAGTTCAACTCGACAATGCTTCTGTCAGTTTTCCACCAACCTTTTATGTAGGAAGACACATCTTCTCCCACTATATGCCAGAATTTTTGGAAAAAAATCACCTTCAAACCATCTGGACCAGGTGCTTTGTTATGATGCATGTTGTTAAGTGCTGCCCGGATTTCTTCAGATGAGATTTCCTTTTCCAGAGTTTCCTTTTCTTGCTCGCCCACTTTGGTCGTGTTCCCCTTTGTTGCCTCTTCCCACCCCGACAGATTGGAGGATTGAAAAAGATTCTGAAAGAAGTCAGTGATGGTCTTCTCTATGTCCTTCTCCTCGGTCATCCACCGCCCTTCTACATTTTTCAGCCCTTCTATCCTGTTCCTTTTCCTTCTTTGAGACGCTTTATGGTGGAAATAGACTGTGTTCTTGTCGCATGACCTCATCTCATTTACCCGGGCTCTCGCATGCCAGAAAGCCTCATCTCTTCTGTGCCACGTCTGTAGTTTCGTAGCCAGCATTGTGCATCTGTCGAGATTTCTTCTGTCCGGCAGTAGAGATTGGACCTCTCCCAGTTGTTCTTCCATCTCTTTAATTCGTATTTTCATTTTTCCAAACTTTTCATCTGCCCAGGTCTTCAGTTTGTCGCCACATATCGTCATTTTTTCCTCCAAGATAGAAATTTGGTGCTCTTCCCACACTTTCCTAACTACCTGTTCACAATCCTTTTCCTCCACCCACATCGGTTCAAAAAAGAAATAACTTTTTCTTCCTCTTCTGTCTTTCCTTCTCTGTTCAGTATGTATAACGAAGGGCACATGATCCAACTCATATCTCATCAGATGAATAACTCTGGCCATGTGGAATCTGGAAGCCCAACCTGGGCAAGCTAGGGCTCTATCCAGCCTTTCTTGGACAAGGGTTTCTGGTGTCAAACCCCTCCTCCACGTGAAAATGTTACACTGTAAACCAGATCCGTCAGATCACAATCATCAATCACATCTCTGAAGTCTTGGATATATCTCATCAGCTTTGGCAGGCCCCCTTGCTTCTCAGAATTAGAGGTGATTTCATTGAAGTCCCCAAAAAACAATGTAGGTAGCTCTGACCCTGCTTTCAGTTCCCTCATCAGGTTCCACGTCTTGTGTTGCTATTGTTGGTCTGCCCATCCATAAATGCCCACAGCTCGCCAGGCTTCAGTTGTGTCTTCAGCGGACACTTCACAACTACAGTGGTGTTGAGAGAATGAGATAACAGTGAGATTAACATCTTTCCACCATAAACCTATGCCGCCTGCTCTTCCTTCACTTGCAATGCATATTCACTGGTTAAAGCCACATTTTCTTTTGACGATTTCTAAGTCAGCACTAGCAATCATAGTCTCCATAAGAAAGACTATTTTTGGGCTCTCCCTCCAGCACCACGACCGGAGGGCATTCACCGTGTCAGGGCGGCCCAGTCCCTGACAATTCCAGCTCATGATTTTCATTGTTGTTCACGGGGCTGGTTTGTCCCAGCCTCCGCTACTTGAACCGAAACAGTTCCAGTCTGCCCATCAGCATCCCCTGCTTTCTGTGCCTTTTTATCCCTTTCCTCTCCTGGATTATGTTCATCCAGTTCCATGTCACACAGTTCAGAATGCCTTCCTCTTTTCCCTTCCCATGTGTTCCATTCGACCTCTGACTCCGTCACCCCAACCTTTGGGTGCAGCTCATTTTGTACACCCATGGCGGATCTTTCTTTTTCTTCAGTTCTTCCTTTGTTTTCTTCAATGATTTTCTCCTGCTTTGTTTTTCCTTTTGAGCTCGTGTTCTGATCGATCCTTTGTTCGTTCTTGGCAGAGTGGATATGCTCCCTTGTTGTTCTCTATGGTCTTCTGCTTGTGTTGGGTGATGCTCTCTCCCTTCCGTCTCGTCATATGCTTCCTCCCCATAGTTCTGCCATTGTTGTGCTCCGCCCTTATCTCTAACAGTTCCTTCTTTGAAAGCTTTATCATTTCCTGGTGGCCTACTGATTGTTCCCTATCTACTGTGCCTTGTGTGGCCCTTTCCTGCTCCCCCCGTCTCCCTTTCTTCCTTGGCTTACCTCCCCCTTTCACTGTTGTTCATGGGTGTCTGCGTTTTCAGGGAAGTAATCTCGTATATCATATTCGGAGTCGCTGTTGTCACCGCGCAGGTTGATTTGAGAAGGTTGCTTGTCGCGCTCCTCCCGTTGTTGTTCCTCACCTTGTTTGACTCTCCTGGCCTCCGTTCCTGTGGCCGAGTTAACACTGTCAGCCTGCGATGTGCTCTTTGTTTGCTCCGGTTTTGATTTGTTGATGAACAGGATGTCCTGCTTATTTCTTACGTTGCCATGGATTTCCTCATGCAGTGAGACCCGCGGCTTCCTTGGTGATGCCTTCATCCATGCTCCCCACTGTCGTCCCCGATCATCGTTCTCGTCTCGCTCGCCGCAGTCCTTGTCTACGTGGTCGAGCCGGCCGCACCAATGGCAAAAATTTGCCAGCCGTTCATACTTTAACTCCAGGTTCATCACTTTCTATTTTCTGTTCTGAATTCGGATCACCCTCTTCAAGGGTTTGGTGATGTCTAGCCTGACGCAGACTCTCGTGGAAGAATCCCATCCCAACTCGTCGACATCTAAATCAAGTACTTCTCCGATCTTGGTTGCTATCACCCCCATGGCTTTCTTCGATCGATAACCTAGCGGCAGGCCATAGATCCGCACCCAGAAAGGGTTGTGCGTGATCGCTATCTCGCTCGGCTGCTCATCGTCTTCGATTTCTTTGAAGAGGAGGAGCTTGTTGTCGAAGTTCCAGGGTGCCCCGTCCAAGACCTTCTGTTTATCCCGCCAATCCAAAAACTGGATCACAAAGATATCTCCGTCCAACTGCTTGAACACCACCTTGTTCGTGAGACCCCAAGCCAGTGTTAATGTCCTTTTCATGGCCCAGAAATTGCTTGCTCTATCTGATAGTATACGTGCCACGAGCGCCAACCGAAGATGTCCCGCTTCGTCGTCTTCCGTCGATCCCTGGATCTCTACTGGTTCTTCTTCCTCTGCTATCAACTGTAACCTAGCATAGTGCTGTGCTAACTCTTCCGCCATGACGGTGACGGCACCAAGCAACTCGTCCTGTCCCTTGGACCTGCAAGAGAGAGATACCGTGAGGTAGGAAGATGTCCCACTCATGGAAACCCTAATTGCTGGAGCGGTTAGGTTTGGCCGCGTGGGAGAGAACCATGAGCAAAGTCTCAGCTAATTTCCCTATAATGCGTTACATTTTATCCCGTCTCTCACACATGCCATCCGACGATCAGAATTTGATCAATATGAGACCTAAATAGATCTAATGGCCTAGACCTCATCCCCTACCTCCAAATGTTACTTAGTTTGAAACAGACTCCACATACGCCCTTCCATGATTCCTTTCTCCTTCCTTTGTCACCCATTTATTCGATTCTTCCTCCAATGTGGTCGTCTCTCTCTCTCTCTTCCATTTCAAACAAGCCCTAACTCATTCTCCATCTTGTCCATTTAATTTGATGAAATGCCCAAATAGGGCTCACGACCGTTCTCTGATGGAGGTTTACATATGCCACTACAATGCCCCTTTTTCCTCTGCAATGGCAGCAACCATCGACGCAGCTTCCTGGAGCTCGTGGTCGTGGAGCTCTAGAGAGGAAGTGTGGGAGCTGAGTAGCCAGGGAGATCCTGAAGAGGTATCCAAACTTGTTTGCATCCTTAAGAGATGAAGAGGAACACAGTGGTGGTAATGATTACTCGCCGGATTCTCCCTAGCGACGGCGGTGAGGACTCGCGGAGCTCGGCTAGATCAAGCTTCACAGACCCCCGAAAGGTATGTCCAAGCTGGGAGCATACGTGAGGAGGCTGCAAACCTATATAACAAGCTAGATCCAGAAACGGAGGCCTAGAGACCCCCCTTTCTCTTCATCGGAGGTCGGCCGTGCGGCGGCACCCCAGAAAACAGATGGCGCGCGCAACACGGAGAACGAGAACATCGCACAGAGCGATTCGGGCAGAAAAGGGGCAGCCGGTGAACCGGGTCCAGAGTAGAAAAATTGGGCGGTTCAATGATGAACTAGGTGGGTCTGAGTGAAATCAACTAAAGGAGCTTTGCCAACCTTGCTAGCCACGTGGCAACGTGTGATTGGGCACAAAAAGCTAAATGTTCAAGAAAAGTTCAGATCTTCAATAATTCATTATAAATTGTTTGTTTTTTAGAAAATTACAAACAAGGTACCATTTTTCTCAGGAAAATGAGTAGAACAAGATAGAACAATAATATCACTGATTCATTGTTTAAATATTAGAGTTATCATGTAAGATGTAAAATAGTCTTTTCATGTCTAATAAATTATAAATGTTGGCCTAAAATTATGAGAATGTTCCAGTAACTCCTAAATGTGTTTTAGAATCCACATGGCATCAGATATGGTCATGTTAAAGCACAGAATCATTTAATTTGTTCTATATGTCTAGTTAGGGCTAATAACCCTAAATAAAATATAATAAATACATACATACCCAATAAATGATGAAATTTATACAGTAAGCTCATAATAGTATATGGAACCTCAATTTAATTATGAAACCATGATGATGCATAGAATCCATGTTATATGAAGTTGACCTTTAATACATGGTTTAAAACCCTAATATGAATAATGCATGCAACCTAGGGTTAAAAGGTGCACAAAAAGGATATAGAACCAAATGTTTGGATAACAAGGTATAATATGGAAAATGACATCAGTAAGATAATCCCAAAGCAAGAATACAAGTAATGATACACATATCATAATGAGATAAGCAAACCCTAATATGAACACGTTTAGGGTTAAGATAAGATGTAAGATGATGAGAAACTAATGATAGTATGTGACATTGTCTTAATCAGGTTTGACCAAGTTATAGTTGACATCAAGAGTGTGATTAGGTTTGTCTTGATCAAGGTATGCCATTACCTCTCACTTGGCTTATTATACAATATGCGTGTGTTATATAGTAGTAAAGACTTGGCATATGGTATTGATTGAAATGATTGTTCTTGTATACTATTTTGTTTGAGCTTTCCATACTTATGATTAAGAACACATCAAACATAATATATCTGTTCCATTATATGAAGCACTATATCTCTTTGGTAAGCATAGTGCTAGTGAGTGATCTATCTCTTTGGTAAGTAGATCACATGTACAATGATCTATCTCTTTGGTAAGTAGATCATGAGGCCTGGATGCATCTATCCCATTGGTAGGAAGATGCACAAACATATAATGGAAAATGAGCTAAAAATATGTGTTCTCTTTTGTTAATAAACATTCTTGTTCGAGTATATTTTTTTTTGTTATATTCTTATGTTACAGTCCAGTATTAGTTTTATCTTATTGCCAAGATATGATGAGAGGTATGTAAAAGACACGTAGGCATACTCAGTATAATATTATTGAATATTGTGCTGACGTGTACCACATGTAATCTCTTTTTGTTTAGGTTGTGGTTATGCTTTTGAAGATCCATGATAGTTGAGAGTTGTGTGGCGAGCTGATGTACATGTGGACTTGTTTTCTTAAGATCCTGAAGTTTAGTGTAGTACATGTACATGTAGGAGTTTGCTGTTCAATATGTAATATCAAATGTTGTAACAATTCATGTTGTAATTATATGTTGAATGGTGAACATATGTTGTATGGTTTGTTTATTGTTCATGTGCATGTGCTACTGATGTATGTTCCTTCTATCTCCCTTGAGTTTCTTCTTCATAGCCTAGTGTGGGATGTTTAAATTGGGATTTTCACTGAGGTGAGGGTTTCAATTTGGACATCAAACATTAGATTAAGTTTTAGAAAATCCCAGTACGTCACAACTTTCAAGATACATTCGGGACATTAGGTTCCATAATCTACATTGATATACATTAATGATATATGATCATCTAATCATGATTAGGTAACAAATCATGCATCATGTAATGACTCAAATATGGTTAGCAAGTAATTTGATTTACATAAATATGCATGCATGGCTAGTGTGAGGTTTAATGTGCATAATCAATAATAGGAAGTGAATCAATAAGAGTAAATGATCAATGATGACATTAATGTGAGTATGATAGGTAATGTGACAATGTGTAATGTATGAGGCATGTTTGATCTAATTGTAGACTAAATAACAAATTTTATAGAATGTTTTAGTTCATGAAAATAATTTGATATAATGCAATATGGTTATAATATGAGGATAATGGAGTCTATATCCAAATTATTAAGGGTTGTGATCTAATATATTAATAAAATTTAGTTCAAAAAATGGGAGATAACATGGGTTCCCGAGCTCCCGGTGTCGTGGGCGGCAAGGCGACAGTGTTGCGCCGACAATCTTTGTCAGGAGATATCAGGCTAGTCAGAGGATCATCGATTGCTACTCCTAGTGCTAGATCTGTGGCGATGGTGTCTGATACTCAAGATGAGATACACATTCTCAATCCTCTGCTTGGATGGGAGAAACAAAGTCCTAGAACTACTGAGAGTCCATTAGATCTAAAGACCGTGGATGTTGCTTTGGTTGATGGTAAACTTATCTATCCTAAGAAGGAGGCAGACGAAAATGCAAGCAAATGGAATAAATGTCTTATTGGGTACATCATTGACTTATGTCCAAATATCCCGATGCTAACGAACCACTTTGACTCTCTATGGAAAACACGAAGCTTCTTTGAAGTGTTTGATTGAGGCGATGGCTTCTTCTTGGTTAGGTTTGACGAGCTGGAAGATATGAATGATGCTTTGAAGGGGGAATGGTTGGTGAAAGGAAGGCCGGTTGTCTTTAAGAAATGGAAGCATGGGGAGGATTACAATAGAATCGTCTTCTCTGATGTTCTAGTATGGGTTGACATTGAACCTCCCAACCGAAATATGGGATTGCAGAACATTCAATAGGATTGGTTCGCTCTTGGGAAAGCCTGTGAGGATGGACGATGATACCGTCAACTTGAGGCATCTTGATGTTTCCAGGATATAGGTTCTGATGAACAAGGATGCAAATTACCCAATAAAGGAATTGGTGCTAGTAGGGGAAGAGCATACTATCATTCTGGACTATGAATGGATACCTTACAAATGCTCTATATGTGGATGCTTGGGGCATGGTGAATGTCAGTTGAAACAGCTCGCTAGGATACTAATGCCTAATGTGAATGTTAATCAAAGGGAGGTTTGGGAAGTTAGGAAAACTTCTATAGATGAAGTTCTTAACAAAAGTCCTGTGGTCCATTCGACGAATGTTATTTCTGAATTTGTGATTGAAGAGATTACTTATGAAGCTAAAATTCTTAAGGGTAAGCTAAAAGTTGGACATGACGAAGTTGTTGCTGAAGATGAGGTTTTGTCAAAATTAGCCAATAAAGGAATTGGTGCTAGTAGAAGCATCTCTTTCCCTTCGACACCTGTGGTGGTACAGATGTACTCAAATGATTCTCTAGATAGCACAAATGTTGTTAAGAATTTAGTTGAACCAAATGACAGAAGAAGAAACATATTTCCTCCTGACCATCAAGTTAAAAATAGTACAAGCATATTTTGTAGGATTGCAGAGTCTAATTTCTCTCCGATCTTGGCTCAAGTGGAGGACCTGCATGTTATTTCTGATGATGCTGAGGCTGACAGCTTAACAGCCGAGCTGTCCAAATGACTCCCTCTCTTTTAATCTCTTCTTGGAATGTTAGGGGTCTCAGTAACAAGATTGGACATGTCCAAGAAGAGCTAAGAAGGATGAATGGTGATATAGTTATTCTTGTAGAAATGAAAGTGAGAATAGAACAAGTTAATTCTCTTTTGTCTAGATATTTCCCTGATTATAGCAACATAACTAACCATAGGTCTCATTGTCTGGGAGGAGTGATTATTTTATACAAAAACTATTCCATTGTTTCTATTGAGGAAACTGATCAGTCGTTCTTGCTAAGGTGACTGTTAATGACTTCTCTTTCTTAATGTCTGTTGTGTATGGCTATAATGGTGATGTGGAGAGATCTAAGCTCTGGGAAGATATAAAAAGTTTGAGTTGTTCTGTTAATGAGCCTTGGGTTCTCCTAGTTGATTTCAATGCGGTGAGATCTGAAGTTGAAAGAATAAGCATTCAACCTCCAACTAAGAAGTCTATGGAAGACTTTAATAGTTGACTGCTTAACTCTGGTCTTTATGATATGAATTTGGGGGGCCCTTTTTACTCCTAGGATAATAAGCAAAGTGGTGACAAATTTATCACTTCTAAGATTGATCGAATTTTGCATAATACTCAATTCATTGTTAGTGTTGCAGAGTTTTCCGGTGACTTGGTTTCTACTTCTATTGGTGATCACATGAGAATTGTCTTAAAGATTGGTAACCCCAGGATCATGAAAACCACTTTTAGATTTGTTAATGCTTGGACTCAAAGGCAGGATTTTATTGCTAAGGTTAAAGATGCTTGGGATATTGATGTTTATGGTTACAATATTTTTGTTTTGTATAGAAAGTTGGAATCAGTGAGGAATTCTCTCTTGAAGTGGAACAAAGAAAAGGTTGGGGACCTTTATGTTAATGCTAAGAAGATTAGGTTTTAGGAAAATGAGGCTCAAAGTGTGGCAGATCTGGATCCCATGAATGAAGGTAAAATAGAGCTTGCTAATCTTCTTAGGAAAGAAGCTAATAAGGCTGAGTTGGATGAAGAATCTCTTCTTAAACAAAAGTCGAGGGTTCAATGGCTGAAGGAAGGTAATGCTAACTTGAAATTTTTTTACTCCTCCCTCAAGACTAGAAGACACAGGAATAGCATGAAGAGCTTGATGATTAACAATGCAAGCATTGCTAATTATGAAGAGATCAAGAAGGTTGTATAGGAGTTTTATATGAAGCTTTTTAATAATAGTGACTCTACAAGGGATGTTTGGAGAGATAGTTGGAATGGGAACATCTTAACTAATGATAAATCTAGGAAGATCATTGTTCCTATTACCAGGAAAGAGGTAGATGATATTGTGAAAAATCTTAACTCTGATAAAGCTCCTAGGCCAGATGGGGTTAATGGGTGCTTCTATAAGGCTTCCTAGAGTGTTATTGGGGAAGATACTTTTGAGGCTGTCAAGGAATTTTTCTCTAGTGGAACCATGCTAAAAGAAGCTAACAATTATTTTATTACTCTGATTCCTAAGGGACGATATTCTTCTCATATTACTAATTGGAGACCTATAGCCTTATGTAACACTTTCTACAAGATTGTTTTGAAAATCATGGCTAATAGAATGAAGCCTATCCTTCCTTCAGTTATTGATTGCAATCAGTTTGCTTTTATTGGGGGTAGATCTATGAAGGATGTCATTCTTTTAACTAATGAGATTCTGAGTGATTTCAGTAGAGAATCTATTAGTATGTGTATTCAAGCTGATGTGACAAAGGCTTATGATTCGGTGAGCTGGAAATTTCTTTTCTTTGTTCTTTTTAAGATGGGCTTCCCTTTAAAGTGGATCTATTGGATAGAAGCTATTTTTTATTTCACATCTTATCAAGTTCTTATGAATGGTGATCCTACTGAGACTTTCTATCCTATGAATGGAATTAGAGAAGGAAACCCTTTAGCTCCTTATCTCTTTGTGATCGTGATGCATGGGTTTTCTAACATGATGAAGAAAGGTGTCCAGCTTAAAGAGTTACAACCGATCAAAGCTCACAGTCTTGAGCCTATCTCTAATCTCATATTTGTTGATGACTTGATGGTTTTCTTGAAGGCCACCACTAATAATGCTCATTATATTCGTAAAGTTTTGAGTGATTTTGGCATGATGTCTGGTTTGAAGTTGAATGTCAACAAAAGTTCTATTGTTTTCAATAAGAAGGCTAAGGCTGATTTGATTCTTGGGATCCTTGATATGCAAAAAAGAGATGTTAGTGATTTGAAGTATTTGGGTATTCCTATGTTTATGGGTAAGCTTTCAAAAAAACATTGTTATAGTTTGATTGACAAGCTTAAGAAAAGATTAGACTCTTGGAAAGCTAGATTGCTGAGTTTGGATGGGACATTGGAGCTTATAAAGTCGACTCTTTCTTCTTTGTATCTGCACTGGATTGCCTCTTTTCCTATCCCCTCTTCTGTGTCAGATTCTATTGATAAAATCATCAGGGATTTCTTGTGCGGTCAGTCTGAAGGTAGAAGTAATGTTCATCTGGTTTGTTGGGATAAAATCTCCCTCCCTTTTTCAGAAGGTGGTCTTGGCATTAGGAAATGCAGAGATATGGTCCGAGCTTTTGTTCTTAAGAATGCATGGGATTTGAATAAAATGAAAGATAGTCTCTGGGTGAAATGGATTAATGCTAAATACTTAAAGAAAGATACCTTTTGGAATATTGAGTCTTCCCCGAACTACTCTTGGTTGTTTAACAAGATCTTAGCTACTAAATTTACCCTCTTGAATCTTGTTAAGTTCAATATTGGGTTAAATTCTCAGTTTAAAGTTTGGAAAGTTCCTTGGGTTAATGGCATGTTTGTTTCTGAGTGTGATGAGATGCTTAATCCTATTAATACTGGGATCGAAACAAAAGCTAAGTTGAGTTCTATCATGAAGCTTGATAAGTGGTATTCACCTAATTCTAGAGCTGCTGGTCTGGTAGCTAAGGTCATTGAAGACAATAATATTAAGATTGGAAGTGCTGATTCCATTTCTTTTCTGGACAAATTTGAAGTTAGTCTGAAAGATGTTTGGGAAGCAACTAGAACCAAAGGCATGGAAAATTCTATTTTCTCATGGTTATGGAAGTGCAATTCCCCTAAAAATCACTTGGTTCATGCTTGGAAAGTGTACCTAAATAAGCTCCCCACTCAAGATTATAGTAGGAGAATGGGTATTACAGTGGTTTCAAGGTGTCATCTATGCAAGCCAGACTATGAGAATACTTCTCACATCTCTTTCCAGTGTGAGTACTCTTATAATGTTTGGAAGGCCTTCTTGGAGGGTGGTCTCATTAATTCTATTCCAGTTGATATGAATGATGTTAGTTGTGTCTGTCTCAAGTCTCAATACATAACCTGCCTTGCAGTTTTGTACTTTTTATGGAATGAAAGGAACAAGAGGGTGCATAATAATGCTGCTAGAAAACCTGGTATCCTGATGAAGTTTTTAAACAGGTAGTGGATGATTTGAGCTGAAGTGGCTGATAGTGCTATGTTTTGAGGTGTTTGATGCCCTTGTTATGGGTCTTGGGCTTCATTAGTGTTTCTCTTTTTGGTGTTAGTTGCTGGTGATGGTTGAGTATCCATTTCTAGTGTGAGGCTCCCCTCTCATTGTTCTTTGTTGTCTCTCTTGGTGATGCTGCCGTTGAGGGAGGTTAGGTGAAGGTCGAGTATCCACTCTTCTTGAGTGTGAGGCTCCCCTCTCCCTTGTCTTTTCTTTTGGTTTGGCTTTGGTTTGCTTGGCTATAGTTAGTGGCCCCTTTGTTGGAGGTCTTGTGAAGGTTGAGTATCCACTTTCCTTTGAGTGTGAGGCTCCCCTCTCCCTTCTTTTTATATGTTCCACTGTTTTGTGTTGGTTTGGGTTATGGCTACATCTGCAGGCTCTTTGATCATAAAGCTTCATTTTCAGAGCTGATGTGGTCATGTTGTTGCTCCCCTCTCACTGTTCTCTCATAGTGATGGTTGAGTGCTCTTTTTGGTTGGTGATCTTGTTGTGTTAAGTATTTGGAGCTGATGCATTCTTGTTGTTGCTCCCCTCTCACTGATTTTCTTCAGTGATGGTTGAGTGCTCTCTGTTCCCATGATGATGAGGGGTTTGTCGTGGTGGTTTTTGTTGATGCTTCCTTGGTGCTGGATGAATTCCCTATGGTTGGGTTTTAAGTTTCTTTCTCTCTGCCTCCATGCTGGAGTTGCTTCTTTGATGGTTGCTGATAGCCTGCATTTGGGATGATTTGCTAATGTGTTTGGATGTTGATGTATGTTGTTGGAGGTTTGGGTTGTTTGCTAGCTTGTTTATGTGAAGGTTGTGTGATGTTTATGGACTTCTTCTATCTGGTTATTCTTCTGTCTATTGGGGTTTTGGTGAAGGTTGAGTTTCCTTTGGGTGCTGATGCTTCCCTTCCCCAGGATGTTGTTTGTTTCTTTTGGGCCTTCTTGATGCTACGCCCAGAGAAGATGTGAAGTATTGGATGAGCTACTTTTTCCTCTTGCTCCTTGTTGTGTTTTTTTGGTTGCTGTTGATCCCTTCTATCTATTTTGGTTACTGCTGCTCCCCTCTCACTGTGATGATGAGATCCTCTCTCACAGTGATGGTTGAGTTTTGGTCTGGTTTGATGGGTTGTTCTTTGTTGTTTGGACTTTGCTTCCCTTCAAACTATTTTGTTGAAGATCAAGGAGCTGTTGGTGTTTCTTGCTGGTGCTCCCCTCTCACTATTTCTCTTACAGTGATGGTCGAGTTTTCCCTAGTTCTTTGTTGTTCTGATCCTTGGATAGTGGTTGGATGGTGCCTTTTTGTTACTCTTTTGTATATAGTCTTTTCTTCTTTTTCTATATTCTGATTGAGGGTAGCAAGCATTGTATAGACACTAAAGTAAAGAAAATATAAAAAAAGCAACACGAGTTTTTACTGACCAAAAAAAATATATTAATAAATATTGGAATAACTTAGTAAACCCTAACTCTGATTAAAATTCTTAATGAGAAATAGGCATGAATTGTGACTAATGTTAAGATGTAATTTTTTTGACAACAAAGTGAATATAACATGAAATAATTAATAGAATATTAAGGGTGATGTAATTTCATAACGGAGATAATGCTAATAAGCCAAAAAAATATTAATTGTGATAAAAGGTGATCTGAATAATGGAACACTTAGGGAACCATGAAAACCTGACTTATGAGTAGAGTATGTGAAGTTCCATAGATTAGGAGTAACCAACTAGTTTCTTAATGTTGGGATGTTATGTACTCACCCTTCCCTCTTATTGAGATTTTGAGGATGAAACCCTCTTTAAGGGGTGGAGTGTTGTAATATACCGAAACTCAGGTTTATTTGTAGTTTAACCCAATTTCAAGCTTTTTATCTCCTTCATATCCTTTTTGGCCTTTTCCTAAGTTTTCCTATCTTTTCTATCCTTTTTGTGCTCAATGTTGAAATTGAGTAACGTTTAGTGGTTTCGAATATATTTGTTTCACATTGATGCCAACATATGGTTTTATGAACAAATACCTCAATTAGTGTTTTAATTAGAGTGTAAAATGCAAAATGACCACTAATGAGAGACAATTAGTAGATTATATTAATTTAGGGTTTTTATGGCTTTTGGGATATGGAATGAGAAATAAAGTGGTATTGAGTTAGTTAATGAGAGAATAATCCTCTTTTCCTTTATCTCTCCTCCTATGTGGAAATAAAGTTTAAAAGAGAATAATGTGATGAGATATGACACTTGAAATTAATATATGTTTCCTATCTCAAATATTCATTCAAATATTTAATTAGAAAATCTTTTTATATTAATTCATCCTTTTAATACATTAATATATATATATATATATATATATATATATATATTAATGGCCAATATAGTGGTTAAGGGTAAATTATTGTGTAAAATGAAAATCTAATTGTCTAACATTATTCTAGACATTAATTTTAGCCTATGGTCCAAATTTAGGGTCAATTGGTCAAGGTCTGAACCCCCAAATGACTTAAACAAGAATTGACTATAGTTTGAACTAGGTTTGATTATTATTTTATTAATGTGGCACACTTAATCAAAGTCTCAGTTAATTTTCATGTCATGCTTTACATTTTATACCGCCTATCACACACTCCATTTGATGTCCCGAATTCGATCAATCTAAGACCTAAACAGATCTAACAGCCTGGACCTCATCTCCTACCTCCAGCCGTTACTCAATTTGAAATAGACTCCACACACGCCCTACCAAGATTCCTTTATCCTTCCCCTCTGATCCATTTCAAACGATTCTTCCTCCAAAGTGCTCATCTCTCTCTAGAATTTCGGATGAGCCCTAACTCTTTCTCCATCTCATCCATTTGACAAAACACCCAAATTGCTCATGCGACCATTCTCTGGTGGAGGTTTATAGATGCCATGTCACGCCAAAATTGTGTGTAAAAACGCAAGTGTACGCATCGTGTAATATAGGCCTTGTGAGGCCCGAGTCGAACTCAGGGAGACGTAGTCTCAGTGACTACTACTAACTGCAGTATGATAAGCTAAACTGGTTGAAAATGTTGAATTGAGTTTTAATGAAGAAAAAGAAAATTAAGAGAAAATGAAAACAATTGATTCAAATATGGTTGAATTCCTTAGAATTATCAATTTCACCATGGGGTCTCATTGTATATTATCTCTACTGAATTAACATAAATTCCTACTTCGAACCTAGATAGAAAGCCTATAGCTCAAATTGCTCACTCCCACAATACAATTCACTACCTAAATCTAAGCCAATTCCATGTCTATGGTAATTTATTCTTAATTAGGTGCATTAATGAGAACCCTAGATTCTTTCCACTACCCGTACGTTGCCTATTCCAAGGAACGCGTAGGGAAGTGTACAAGTTATGGTTTTCTAACCGTTAATCCCCTTCCGGAGTGATTATTGGTCTAATACCATATCGATGGTGATCAAGAAGAAATAAGTCATTCATATCCACACTTATATATCCAGGAATAAAGAGAAACTTATACTAAATCATGTAAATAATCAATACAATGATACCCTGAGTTACTCTCGAGTGCTACGGAAAAGAGGGGTTTAGCCCCACATGGTTTTCAGTTGAGAACACATAGAAGGAGAGAAGGAAAATGTGGGAAACATGAAGGAGATTCGTGTAACCCCTGGAAAGAAGGTGCTCCGGATGATCCTCCTCGAGAAACGTGCGATCTGCAGTCTTCTGGCAGTAGAAACGTCTGTTGGTGGTTCTCGAATTGTCCGATTGTCATCCTTCAGCTATGTGCTCTCTCTTTCTCTCTTCTCTGGCTGTCATGCGATGCAAAAAATGATCCCCTTTAGGTCTGGCTGTCCTCCCTCTTTGTCCTAGGTCACTTACAGTACCACATAACGTGGATCATTGGATCGAGGCGGCCGGTTTAGATTGCTGAAATCTGACAGAGTCGATGGCACCGACCTAGTGGTCGGTGAATCCGATGACATCGGGCTTTGGCCAATCTCTGACTGAGTCGGTACCATCAACTAGAATGTTGGTGGCACCGAGTTGATAAAAATTTCTCCTTTCCTATATGATGCTATCTCGGTGGCACCAACTTGGATGGTCGGAGCCATCGACTCTTTTGGATGATTGAGGTTGTTCCCTGATGTCATCTCAGTGGCACCAACCTGGATGGTCGGTGGCACCAACTCTTCAAGTATATGGAAGCTCCTGAAATTTGACAAGAACCATGTATTAAGTCGAGAAATATATAAAATAATATAATTATGATGAAACAAGCATAATTTGATGCAAAAAGAGTATACAAGACAATTATCAAGATTTATGCAAATATAATCAACAAATTGACTAACAAATGCACAAAATGAATGTAAACTAGGCCTGTAATAAGTGACTCAAAACCCATACATCAAACTCCCCTAAGATGAATCTTGCTCATCCTCAAGAAACAACACCTTTGGATCTGATTGTGATAAGTCAGCTAAATGACATCATGCATAAGGTACATCTAAAAATCTCCACCTTTCGGTCCTCCTTCCGGCCTTTACTGACCACTGAACACTAACTGACCTATAAGTGACTAAAAACCTCTATCCAAGATGTCTACCCCCCAATCAATAAGACACTATTAGTTAAAATAGTTAATATGATAGAATCATTTGGTTCATACTTGATGCATCGTGTGATCTCCTATCTATGTTGCTCTTTTCTCTTCCTACCATCTACATGGAAGTAGTTTTCCTGATAGAATAATGAATGAGGGGACAATCATTTGAGTGGCCTACCAATAAGAGAAACGGGTGGTTGAAATAGGTGGATGTAGAAGACTCATGAGCACAGAAAATCATTCATGCAATCAAAAATCATGATGAACCTATGATGATGCAATTTTTAGAATGCTCCTAATGCCTAATCATTGTGGTGGAATGATGCATGCAACTATTATTTCATATCGAGATAAGACAAAATATCTACAAAACTACATCATGTGCTAACTTTTCTTTATAATTGGGTAGAATTGTGCCTTTGAACTTTTAGATACATTTGTATATATATATATATGTATATATATATATATATATATATATATATATATATATATATATATATATATATATACATATATATATATATATTTAAAGACCCTTTCAATCATGATAAAATTTCCTTGGGCTTCTAATTGCATTACACCTTTAATTTTTGTAAGTGCTTTTTTTTCTTCAAAGAATGGGCACAATCACTACCTTTTTATTAAGAGAGAAGAAGTTAGACATGATTTTATGCAAGAAGAAATGTCATGCTTATGCAACTAGATGAACAAAGGTGTTATGCAACTAAATGACATGCATCATGAATTTGTTGTGCACATATGATTTTCTATATATTTTTTATACACTAATGCAAGCAAAAATAAACAACTATTATGCACAATCTATTATACAATGTAAATGCAATCAAGAGAAAGAATGACAACATGTGCTCAATCCTCTTATGGTGGGGTGTGAGTTAAAGGTATGCGGTGGGTGAGATCACACGACTAAGAGACAACCTACAAAAAAAATCATATGTCCCTCTCTAATGACTTGTGTAAAGGTAATCAAGGGGTTTCTTTCTTGAATTTTAATTTAAGGTCACGTTAGTGTTTGATCAGTTTAGGCTCAACAATCATTTTCAATCACTTTCTTAGACAAATTAGATGGTTGTTTATGCTCTAATGTCCTAAAGCTGACTCACTCAAGCACTTCCTCAGTTGTGTGATTCGATTACTTGCAAGATAAGCTCATACAAAAAAAAAATATAATGCACCCAACCCAGAAATTGATATTCTCAATTGAAACCATGAATTTACTTCTCCACATATTACACTAGATAGATTGTGGATCCCACATAATAGAAAACTACCAAGAAAACTAACTAAAATAAAACAAACGAAACTATAATGAAAGAAAACAAGTAACTAAGATAGAAACTGTTCCAGAACCCCCCGAAGCTCGAATTTGACTCTAGCCTCATAGTCAACATCCCAACTTAAGAGGTGGAACAGTGATACCCAACTCAGAATGGTGGTGGCGGTGGCTATGTGGGGTCCTGGGGAGGAAACATCCCCTGGAAGGTCGGATCAGACAGGGGAATGTCTGGCGGCATCGGGTAACCTCCAAAGTACCCCTGGCTCTAGTAATGATCAAAGAAAGGTTGCTGATAATTTTCCATCCGTTGCAGACGTTGATGCATATTCTCTTGGTTGGCCAAGAGAAGGCATTCATTTTCATAGATCACATGTTGGTTGCTATATAGCCGACCTTGCACGTCCTGAATGCCAGTCAAGGATTGGGTTTGCTGTTGTTGATGTGTCTGGATGTCCTGCATCATAGTATACATACCCGCCATAGAGTAAGAATCCTCTCCTTCTTGAGAGGGCGGCGGGGTAGAAGATGATGAGGCAGAATAATGGCGAGGATGCTTCCGTGGAGCCACCCTATGTCTCATAGGAATGGTGAGCTCTACTTCCTCCACGTTGTCGCTTTCCTCTTTGTCCTCCTTAGCATTACCTTCTTGTTGTCCATCATTGTCTTCGTCATCCACGGCTGGCCATTTATAGTGCTCGACTCCCCTGATGTTGAAGATGGGATTAGGAAGTCGACGCTTTTAGAAATTATCATCAACCAAGCATGTGACGTAGATGACATTGTTTTCCACAGTGATGAGGCCGGACTTCTTAAAGTGAAGGCGGTCGATGTGTAGCTTGGAGTTCAGTGGCTCCAGAGTAGAGAGATCAAGGCCCAAGTGAAGAGAAATGGGGGTGATAAGTCCCCCAAACAGTATGGGCATAGCCCGCTTGACGTTACGCCTCACTTGCATAATGTGCTGGAGAAAGAATGCTCCCCAGTTGACCGACTCTCCCTCCATAAGCTGATACAGAAAGTACAAGTCCAACACTATACCTTTGCTTGTGCCTGGGATGACTTTGGAAATAGCGTGTTGGCCAGCATCCGATGAAGCACCCGAACAAAGGGATGCTCGAAGTCTACCAAAGAACTATGGTGGAAGTTCACCCTTTTACCCTCTGGTGCTGTCACAAAATCCTTCCAGATGGCATCCAAATCGACGTTCTCAGGCTGATAGCATGGCATATGTGGCCACCTGTAAATGTCATTGAAGGCATAGAGAGTAAGGACATAGTTGGTGTTGTACAAGTGAAAATCCACCCTTCCTTCTCTCCACTCGCCACTTGATGGCCGCACCTGGTCGGGGGTGACGCAAATATCCAGTGACACCATGAACTCGATGATGATTTCCTTGTACGCCGGCCACCCCCCAAAGATTGGATTCACATACCTTCCCGTGAACTCCTGTTGCTCGAGGATGTACGCCATATTGTCGGTGAAGCCCATATCCTCCAACAATTGATGATCGTCGTATCACGTAGGTGCGAACGACCATTGTGCAAGATCCTCATAGACCTTCCTCACCTCCATCGAGGGGTGGCTGAGGCGTGGTCATGGCATAAGAGCGCCAGGAGTTCCTCCTCATCTGGCCATGATGATAGAGTGAGTAGAGAAGAAGAAGATTATGAAAGGAAGAGCTTGAAGAAGCCTCTGGATGCTCAGAGTAGACGCTCGTTCTCATGCGAGTCGTAGTTCTTCAATTTGTGAGAAAGAAACAAACCACAAACTCCCTTTTATAGGGTCAGTGCCGACCTACTGTGATAGATTCAGTGGCACCGACATGAGGTCGGTGGCACTCACTTTCGGGGCCGAATCTGAGCCCTCAGTGTATCGACGGCTATCGGTGCATGATCTTCTTTTTCTGGATTGTTAACGAGTTGGTGGCACTGACTTTTGGGCAGGAACGAATCTTCAGATCATCTACGTGGGCGCATCTAAGTCATAGATTGGGGTTATCCACGGATCGGTGTTTCCTTTGATCAGCAGTGCCGACACTGTGGTCGGTGGTACTGACATGATGATCGGCTTTTTTTGGGTGCATCGACGCACCCACTGAGCCTGGGACACCATGCCAAGTCGGTGCCACCGACTTCTGTGTCGGTGGTACTGACGACTCATCAGTTAACCTCATCTGAGTTCTATACTTTCTTTAGAAATGTCGGTGGCACCGTCTTTTATCAGTTGATATGGCCATCTCTCTTACCATATTTTGGTGGCACTGACTTGGAAGTCGGTGGCACTGACTCAGCCATAGACAGCACACTCAACAAACGAGTCAGGGTATCATTTTTACATAAAATTTTCAAAAACTAAGTACTAATAAAACAACTTAATGGAAATGAAAGAAATGATCATCCTAATGGTTGGGTTGCCTCCCAACAAGCACCCTTGTTTGACGTCCTAGGCTAGACAACTCCATTGTGGACATTAATTCAGAGAAATAAGTTTCACCTCATGCTCCTTCCTTACAAAGTCTTCCCCAAAATAATGCTTTAATCTTTGACCATTGACCAAGAAGGACCTCTCTCCTTCTTTGATCCGAACCGCTCCACATGGAAACACCTCTTCTATGATGAACGGTCCACTCCACCTAGATCTCCATTTCTCGGGGTGCAATTTCAATATTGAGTTAAATAGCAACACACTCTCTCCCAGTAAAAATACTCTCCTAGCTATATGGCAGTCATGAATTTTCTTAGTTCTTTCCTTGTACAGTCTTGAGTTCTCATAAGCATTCATCCAAATTTCATCAAGCTCATTCAACTCTAACCTCCTTGTCTTACCTGCTTCATCTAGATCAAAATTGAGCCTTATTAACACCCAATGAGCCTTATGTTCTAATGCCACAGGAAGATGACATGCTTGACCATAGACTAACCTAAAGGGTGTGGTTCCTATGAGTATTCTTATAGGAAGTCCTATAGGCCCATAGCGCATCAACTAACAAATCACTCCAACTCTTCCTACTAGATGACACAGTCTTTTCAAGGATCTTTTTAATCTCGCGATTGGAAACCTCTACTTGTCCTTGTGTTTGTGGGTGATATGGTGTACCCACACAATGTGTCACTCCATACTTGTTCAACAATGCTCCAAATTTTTGATTAGTGAAATGAGTTCCTCCATCACTTATGATCATCCTTGGCACTCTAAATCTATAGAAAATGTGATCCTTAACAAATTTGCACACGGCATTTGCATCATTGGTTCAGGTTGGAATTGCTTCCACCCATTTTGACACATAATCTATAGACAACAAGATGTAAAGGTTGGATTTAGAGGACACAAAGGGTCCCATGAAATCAATATCCCACAAATCAAAAACCTCTACTTCTTCAAATACATTCAAGGGTATCTCCTGCCACTTTGATATGTTACCTGACCGCTGACATGCATCACACCTACGCACAAAGTCGTATGCATCTTTGAATAGGGTCGGCCAATATAACCCACTCTCCAACACTTTTGTGGCTGTCCTAGAACTACCATGGTGTCCACCTGTCGGTAGTGTGTGGTAATGTTTCAACACACTCTCATACTCACCTTTAGGTACGCATCTCCTCAAAATTCCATCCCTGCACTGTTTCAACAAAATAGGGTCATCCCAAAAGTAATAGCACAAAGAATGAAAAAATCTTTTCTTCTCTTGATAACCCCAGTCAATAGGTAATTCCTTACAAGCTAAACAATTCACAATATTAGCAAACTAACGATCTTTTTGTTTAAGGGTGAACCATTATTCAGGAAAGTGGTATGCGGTGTACGGGCGGTGGGGGTAGTGCATAGAGTATATATCGGGAGTATATACGGGAGTATATGCGGTTTTGGATTTTTTTCTCAATAAATAAATTATGCATAAAATGGTATATTGAGATCATATATATAGTAGGCACTTATATGTGTTTACATATAAACATATTGATATTCAGATATGATGTGCTTATATATGGAATGTGTTTGTAATATATGCACAAATACTAAAATGTATGTGTATCAATATAGAAATATGTTGAGTGTGTACGACCTCAGGGAAGGTTTCTAGAATGGGTATATTCATGTCCTTCTCATCTACCCTCTCCAAACGAGATAGGTGGTCAGTCACCACATTCTCCACCCCTACTTTATCCTTGACATCAATATCAAACTCCAGCAATAAAAGGACCCATCTAATCAATCTTGGTTTAACATCCTTCTTCTGCAGTAAGTACTTAATAGCCACATGGTCAGTCCACACCACCACTTTTGCTCCCATAAGATATTGCCTAAATTTTTCAAAAGCAAATACAACAACGAGCAACTCTTTTTCATATGTAGTGTAACTAAGTTGTGCATCGTTAACTATTTTAGATGCATAGTATATGACCGGAGGAACCTTGTCTAGGCATTGCCCCAACACTGCCCCTATAGAATAATATGATGCATCACACATCAACTCAAATAGTTGGCTCCAATATGGAGCCTGCACAACCGGTGCAGATATGAGCTCTCATCAAAATTGAATTCGACATATTTTTCTAAAAGTTCATACAATGGTTTAGTGATTTTTGAAAAATCTTTTATAAAGCAGCGGTAAAACCAGGCGTGGCCTAGAAAACTCCTAACTTCCCTCCCCGACGTTGGTGTAGGAAGTTTTGAGATCACTTCTATTTTAACTGGATCCACCTCCAAGCCTTTGCTAGACACCTTGTGGCCTAACACTATGCCCTCGCAAACCATCATGTGACATTTTTCCCAATTAAGCACTAAATGTGTGTCTTCACACCTTTACAAAACATTATCCAAAATTTTCAAGCAATCATCAAAAGACGTCCCATAAACTGAAAAATCGTCCATAAAAACCTCGAGACATCTCTCCACCATATTCGAGAAAATCACCAACATACACCTTTGAAAAGTCACAGGTGCATTCCACAACCCAAAAGGCATGCGGCGATATGCAAAGATGCCATAAGCGCAGGTGAAGGCAGATTCTCCTAGTCCTTAGGCTCAATAGAAATCTGATTGTAGCTTGAATATCAATCAAGAAAACAAAAATGGGAGTGACCGGTGAGTCGTTCCAAAATCTGATCAATGAACGGTAACAAAAAATGGTCCTTAAGTGTAGCAGTGTTCAACATGCGATAGTCATTGCAAACTCACCACCCGGTCACTAATCTAGTGGTGATTTTCTCATTAGATGAATTAGTAGTGACAATAATTCCCCCTTTTTAGGCACTATCTGCGTCAGACTAACCCACAAAGAATCTGAAATAGCATAGATTATACCTGCCGATAGTAGCTTTATTACCTCCTTCTTCACCACCTCCGTCATAATTGGATTTAAGCGATGCTGAGGTTGAATGACCGTCTATGCTCCTTCTTGTAGATGAATCTTGTGTTGACACAAGGTGGGAGAAATCCCCTTGATGTCGGCCACAGACCACCCAAAAGCACCTCGATGATTCTTTAACACAATGATTAATTGTTCTTCTTTCAAGATACTCAATGATTTCGATATGATGACTGGTAGCTTCTCCTCTGTGGCTAGAAAAACATACTTCAGATGAGGAAATAATGGCTTGAGCTCTAACTCGGGTGGGTTTAAAAGTGAAGAAACCAATGGCGGTGGTAGTGGTCCCAAGTCCTCGAAATGCCTTGTATAATAACATGGCAACACCTTCAGAAGTCGTGCACATTCCTCCAATGACCGATCCTGAACACAATCATCCATCATGTTCATTAGATATGCCTCTAAGGGAAGTTGTGGGTGGACATGTAATATGGAATCCTCTACATTATCATCCATAGTAGATAAGCTTAATTACTCCTCTCCATCATCCGGGTATCCTACCGACTTGGCAAGTGAGACCACCTTAGTGTTTTCCATGATGTCAACAACAAGTGTACCCTTGTACACTTTTGTCATAACATGTGCCATATCCAGAAATGGTTTTGCCAAGAACAAAGAGATATTGTTATTCATGTGCTGCATCATATTACACTGCTCCTGATCATTGGATGACTTGGAATTCTCTGGCATGGTTATCTCAAACTTGTCATCTTTAATTCCCATAGTCAAGCAACCTCTTCCCATCTCTACGATCATGTCAATTGTTTCTTGGAAGGGCCTTCCTAGAAGAAGCTTGTTGCCATCTTCATCTTGCATCTCCATCACTACAAAATCTGCAAGAAAAACAAACTAGTCCACCTTGACAAGCACATCCTCACAAATACCGTAAGGTGTCACTACCGAGTTGTCCGTTAACTAAATCATCATACTACTCTTCCTTGATGTTTTGAGACCAATCTTCTTGAAAGTGGATAGGGGCATCAAATTGATGCTTGCCCCCGAATCATAGAGTGCCTCACCAAACTTGGTCTTCCTGATGTAGCATGTGATGTTGAAACAACTGGGGTCTTTCCTCTTTGGTGGAAGCATGCCTAGGATGAAGGCACTGACTTTCTCTCTTAGTACCACCACCTCGGACTCTGGGATCTTCCTCTTCTTATTAATGATGTCCTTAAGAAAGTTACCATATGAAGGTATTTGTTCATTTGCCTCAATCAATGGTATATTTATAAAAAGCTTCCTAAAGTTGTCCAGAAACTTCTTAAATTATTGATGCATCTTTGTTGCCTTCAAGCTATTAGGATATGGAACCGGTACTATCTGTGTCCTATGATGCGGTGGCACATATGACATCCTCTTTTCCACCTCATATTCTTACTTTTACTCCTCCCATGTGTTTTTTGCCTCACGTTCTGCTTGCGACTACTCTGCCACTGAGTCATCACTATCAACAGGCTTGATCACCTCGGTATCCTCAGTCTATGGGGTCAATATCTTCTTCCCACTTCTCAGTAGAATGGCTTTGACCTGGTGATTTCCCGTTGCAGTGTCAGTATTTCCTGGAAACCCTTGCTGCCACAGCTTTTTCAAAGCCGCCACATCTTCCACTACTTGAGACAAAGTTGTCTCAAAGCTCCTCATCTAGGCACCTTAGTTTTGGAGATCACACTGGAAATTGTTTATTAGTTGCTCATTTTGCTTCACTATATGGTTGAGAATCTCATTTGTGGTCTCCTCTATTGTAGGTCACTACTGCTAGTTATTCCCGTGTCAGTGTTGTTGATCAAGGTCTAGAAGAAAATTGTTTGGATCTTTTGAAGAGAATTTAGGATCCTTTCTCCATGCATAGTCATTGTTCTCGTAGCCTTGTTGTCGCATGTACTTCACCTGTCCTTCTTCATCTGATGAATTATTGTCCTTCTCCAGTAGCTTATTTGCTATCAAGTCTAGCTTTTCATTCAAGGATGTGGTGACTTTGGATTCCCCTATGCTCTTGATCTGCTCTGGATTGTCTCTCTCATTACCCCATGCCTGATTCTTTGCCATGTTCTTCAAAATATCTTGACATGTTGAGGGTGGGTTATGAAAAACCACTAGAGGGGGAATGAATAGGGTTTTATAGATATTTTAAAGTATTTTTAACTCAAACAACCAACCACAAAAATATTGGACAAGGGGACAAGGATTTAGAGTGGTTCCAACCTTAGCAAATACTAAGGCAGTCAATCCACTACCCGGTTGCTTACCCAACCGAGATTTTGAAAGAATTAAATTTTATTACCTCGCAAGGATATTATATAAAATTACAATTATTTCACCAAACCCTTCGGACAACCTTCACCTAGAAGTAGTTGCACCAACCTTGAAGCAGCCTTCTTGAAGTAACTTCAAGCTCCCCCTTGAAGTAGCCTTCCTCTAGAAGTAGCTTCCCATTGCAACAACCTTCTTGATGTAGTCCGAAGTCCACCTTCTCCACCGAGAAGAACCTTCTCCAATCCGCAGCCTCCAACCCTAGGAGTAGCAAGGAGAATACAAAAGATAAAAGGAATAAAAAGGAAAAATAGAAATTACAATACCACTTGTAGCTCAAGGCTTGATTTCCTATATCAAGCATTTTGATCTCCTAACCAATGTATATAGAAGTGTAAGTGTTTTGGATAGGAGATGCTAGCCTATAGGACACGAATTTAGAGCAAGGGAATGAGTAGCCAATGCTAGTGTTGCTCTATTTCTCAAAATAGATTTCCAATTGCAAGTGTAATCTCAAGTATAGCACAAGTGTATATGAGTGAGTTTTGGTATCCTAAGGCATGTCCTATTTATAGGAATGACCTACAAGTGCTTAAGGACGTTCTAGACACTTTCTAGGGGGTTCTTAGTGCTTAACTAGCTGTTAGGTATCCATTAGTTGCACTAATAATGGCTAGTTAATTAATTCTGAAAAGTGCAGATAGAGACATTCTCGGTCGAGGAATTGTCGACCCAGATCCCAGTCGGTCGAAGTTTTGTCGATCAAGGGACTTTCTGGAGTCAAGTGTATATAACGTTCTGATCCAACTGCCAACCACTTTGTCTACTGGGTCTAACGGCTACTTGGGTCATTCTCGGTCGAAGAGTTTGTCGACCGAGAATGTCTCGGTCGAGGAATTTGTCGACTGAGAATGGCCCTGTTTCAATGTTTTAAACTAAGTACTAAGTTTGTGTATGAGTGTGAAATTGTGACACTATTGTAGGGGATGACCTATCTAAGTGTTGTGATTGGCTAAGGAAGATATAACGCTTGATTTACATGATGTCTAAATACTTGTACATTATATATTTGTACAAGTTTTACAATTGATTACATTCATGAAATTAAAGCAATTTAGCATATAGATCTTCCAAGTAATTTGTCATCCACCTAATTCCTGCAACACTCAAGTAGCACGTTAGATTCACAAGAATGAAATGTTTTTCATCATCAAAACAAAGGGATTATACTAATGTCAATTTAGCCAACAATCTCCCCCTTTTTGAAGATGACAAACATTTCCTAAATATAAAATAAGGAAATATAAATCATATGAGTTTCATACCTGAAGTTTACCTTTTGTAGCCATTCTTGTTTTGCAAGTGTGTACTGGCTGATATATTATGAAACTCATTTTATTTTATGTTTTTGATTTTATATTATTTCTCCCCCTTTGTCATTTCAAAAGGATATCCAAGATAATCATTTAGTATGACTTTTTATTCCTCCCCCTTAATTTGATAATTAGATGTAAAAGCAAGGGATGAAAACCACTTATTGTCAAATTTAGCCACAATTTATTTCTCAATCATTTGCAAAGGATGTCAAGCCTTGAAATGATATGAGATTCTCTTAAGTTCATGGCATATGTGTGTTGATTTCTCATCCATTTTTCAGAGGATGTTAAGCCCTAAAAATGACATGAGAATCATTTAAGCTTATAGTAGAATGTATGTATCTCTAACCAAATACATGGGATGTGAAGCCCAAATTTGTTTAGAGAATTCCATTAAGAGCAAGATATATGTCATATTCATGAATATTGTAAATTTCTTGTTTTTCATAACCAAAACTACTTTTAAGGATACTAAGGTCATAACAAGCTTCAAATGATGTTTACAAAGTTTTGTAAGCTTCTTAATCTTATAATCAAGATAGTTTGTGTGAGCTCCCCCTTAATCTTATAGTCAAGATAATTTAAGGATTCTAAGGTCACAATCAATATTAGATCATAATAAGTTGACCTTTTATGCACTAAATTTTTTGTTTTCAATGTACTAAGATTGATTGCAGTAAAATGATGTACAGATAAACATTTTGTTAAGCTTATTTTAGGTCGACCTTGACTTCGACCATAGCGCCCCTTGGTTAAACTTGATTTCAACCAAGAGGCAATTTTTGCAGATTTCCAATTTGAACATTTTTATGTGAAGTATAATTTCTGCAGATTTTCAATTTAAAATGCATTTGTGCCATGAAGTTTTACTATTTATGCAAAATAGCATCTTCACATGAGCTGAATCACAATGATAAAAAACAACATTCATTCATGGTTTGTATATATTGATCAAAGATTATTGTAAACCAATGAAAACATAATGATTATGGCACAATAATTATGATAGAACAATAGAAGTATATCCACAATACAATGATCAAGATGAAATTATGTAACTTCATGAAATACAATGATTATGACAATTTAAATTTTAATACACATGGTTCCTACATAGATAGACCAAGTAATACTTAGGAAAAACCATGTGGATTATGATAAAACAGTAATTTCCTTGATTAATCATGGTTCATATTTTCAGTTTTAAGCCAAATCATGTAGTAATTGAACATTCTTAATATACTTTTTCAATCAATGAATAAGGTTTGTTCAAAATCAGTCTTCATATAACACTTTTGCAATATGTTGAATGAATTTCATATTCATAATGTTATACCTTAATTCATGATTCAAAGAGATCAATATGTCTTGTTTCAAATATGATCTCCAAGATTTATTCTTGATTTGCATATTAAATCAATCATAAATAACAAATTGATAGCAAACTAGATTAATTGAAAACAGGTTCAACAGAACTTGATTCGGTCGACAAATAGTTCGACCGAAGTTATCTCGGTCGACGTTTTCTCGACCGAGAATGCTACTGATTATACAAGTTTTATCATATTTGTTGTAAAATGCAAAACAGTAACCTGCTCGGTCGACCATTTCTCGACCGAAAATGTTCTCGGTCGAACAGTTTCTCGACCGAGAAAGTTTCTGTACTGTTTCAGAATTGTTTTCAGTAAATGTTTCCAAATAAAACTAGAATATGAAAGTTAAAGCTCGATTTAGTTGAGATATTTAAATATCAAAGCAACATTTAGGTTAAATCTCAACTAATCATATACATTTTGAGAATCTAAACTAAAACAAGTATTTTAAGATGTATATTTGGAAATTTTAATTTCTTGGATTAACTTGGTGTCCTATTATGTTAAGTTGAGATAGACATAGAGATATATAACTTAGAGTCTTTGGTCATATCTCAACTTAATTTTATCCATTTAGTTTGGGGGTTTTGGAACCCATACTAACTCAACATCTTTTTTCTTATAAGGACATGAGAAGGAATAATGTCCAAGACGTAAACAATAATGGCAACATATGGAATCAACCTCATATCTCTTTCTATGATTTGGTTCTAGGTTGTTCTTGGGTACATATGTATATTTGCCTTTAGGTATATACATAGATTGATTTTCTAGCACTTGTGTCTTTCTCCAGCTAGGTTTTTGGTAAGATTTTCCTTTAGGATTATAACCTAGTCCTCTCCTTCCAATTTGACGATAAGGATCATTTAAGATTTTATCAAGGATATCATTGTTACTCAAACTACTAATTTCTTGTTGCAACTTTACAATCTCATCCATTCTCTTCTTGATATCTAACTTTGCTTGATCTAGATTAGATGATAAAGAATCTCTTTCTTTTACAATAATATCATAATCTAGATGTGTACACAAAACATGCTATTTTTGAAGTTCATTTACTTGAGTTTGCAAGTTTAACTTTTCTAGGGAAATAAGATTGCAATTTGCTTCTTCAGATTTCAGCTTAATATCATGATCTTCAATAACCTTTTTAAGATCTTCATTTTCAGATGTGAGAGCAAGAAGTTTAGCATGTAACTCATCATTTGCCTTATTAGATTTCTTTAATTTTTTCTTGCACTCAATATACTTATTATGTGTCTCTTAAAGACTAGCAATTAACTCTTCTTTTGATAAATCAAGAAGGCTTACCTCTTCTTCTTCTTCATTGGTTGTAGCAATGAGGCAATTTTTGTGCACCTCTTCCTTCTTTTCTCTCCATGGACAACTAATTGTTGTGTGGCTTGTTCCTAAGCACCAACTGCAACTTGTTGAAGATTTGTCCATGCTTTTCCTTTGCTTGCGGTTGTAGACACCATCACCCTTCATTCTTCAAGACTCGATTAGAGCTACTTGAAGCCTGGTCTGATACCAATTGAAAAACCACTAGAGGGGGGGGTGAATAGGGTTTTATAGATATTTAAAGTAATTTAACTCAAACAACCAACAACAAAAATATTGGACAAGGGGACAAGGATTTAGAGTGGTTCCAACCTTAGCAAATACTAAGGCAGTCAATCCACTACCCGATTGCTTACCCAACCGGGATTTTGAAAGAATTAAATTTTATTACCTCGTAAGGATATTATATAGAATTAAAATTCTTTCACCAAATCCTTCAGATAGCCTTCACCTAGAAGTAGTTGCACCAACCTTGAAGCAGACTTCTTGAAGTAACTTCAAGCTCCCCCTTGAAGTAGCCTTCCTCTAGAAGTAGCTTCCCGTTGCAACAACCTTCTTGAAGTAGTCCGATGTCCACCTTCTCCATCAAGAAGAACCTTCTCCAATCTGCAACCTCCAACCCTAGGAGTAGCAAGGAGAATACAAAAGATAAAAGGAACAAGAAGGAAAAATAGAAATTACAATACCACTTGTAGCTCAAGGCTTGATTTCCTATATCAAGCGTTTTGATCTCCTAACCAATATATATAGAAGTGTAAGTGCTGTGGATAGGAGATGCTAGCCTATAGGACACAAATTTAGAGCAAGGGAATTAGTAGCCAATGCTAGTGTTGCTCAATTGCTCAAAACAGATTTCCAATTGCAAGTGTAATCTCAAGTATAGCACAAGTGTATATGAGTGAGTTTTGGTGTCCTAAGGCATGTCCTATTTATAGGAATGACCTACAAGTGCTTAAGGACGTTCTAAACACTTTCTAGGGGGTTCTTAGTGCTTAACTAGCCGTTAGGTATCCATTAGTTGCACTAACAATGGCTAGTTAATTAATTCTGAAAAGTGCAGAAAGAGACATTCTCGGTCGAGGAATTGTCGACCGAGATCCCAGTCGGTCGAAGTTTTGTCGACTGAGGGACTGTCTGGAGTCAAGTGTATATAATGTTCTGATCCAACTCAGGTTACCAGTTTCACCACGAGGTCTTGTTATATATTATCTCTACTGAATTAACATAAAGTCCTACTTATAACCTGGATAGAAAGCTTGTAGCTCAAATTGCTTGCTCCCGTGATACAATTCACTACCTAAATCTGAGACAATTCCATGCTTATCGTAATGTATTCTTAGTTAGGTGCATTAATGAGAACTTTGGGTTCTTTCCACTACCCGTACGTCACCTATTCTAAGGAACGCGTAGGGAAGTGTACAAGTTATGGTTTTCTAACCATTTATCCCCCTTCCGGAGTGATTATTGGTCTAATAACCTATCGATGGTGATCAAGCAGCGATAAGTCGTTCAAATCCACACTTATATATCCAGGAATAAAGAGAAACTTATACTGAATCATGTATATAATCAATACAACGATTCCCCGGGCTACTCTCAGGTCCTAAGGAAAAGAGGGGTTTAGCCCCGCATTGTTTTCAGTTGAGAACACATAGAAGGAGAGAAAAAAATGTGGGAAACATGAAGGAGATTCATCTAACCCCAGGAAAGAAGGTGCTCTGAATGATCCTCCTTGAGAAATGTGTGATCTGTAGTCTTCTAGCAGCAGAAACGTCCATCAGAGGTGCTCAAATCATCTTGTTGTCATCCTTCTGCTCTGTGCTATCTCTCTCTCTTCTCTAGCCGTCGTGCGGTGCAAAAACTGATCCCCTTTAGGTCTGGCCGTCCTCCCTTTTTGTCCTAGGTCACTGATGAATGCATATTCATCATGATTTTCAGTCGCCTCTCTAGGACCAATTCGATTCAATACTTTCGATTTCATCTCCTTAATCTCACAAAATGCAAGATTTCTTAAATAATTTAATTATCAAGATTATTAACCAGATTTATATTGATTTTGTGCAGGTCTTGACTAGGTTCAACCATCAAATGGAATTTGCTCGAGATCCTCTCAACTTTGGTCTTAACCAATCAGTCTTGACCAAATGGTTTTCCCTAACAGTCTACCCATGCGGTTTTGACCTCTCAGTTTCAGACATTCACCTACACGGTTCTCCACTCACTACTATACCTAAACGATCTCAGGATTGTTTGAGCCCATACGGTCTCAAGACCGCTTGAGCCCAAACAGTCTCAAGACTGTATGACACTTAATGGGTTAAAAACCAATTGAACCAAGGACCGATTGGATGTTGAAGACCATTTGGAGGCCATCGGTCCTCAAGACCGTTTGGATGACCAAGACCATTTAGACGATCAAGACCGTTTGGATGACCAAGACCGTTTGGATCCCATCGGTCTTCAAGACCATTTGCATCTCCAGACCATTTGGAAGAAAGATCGGTTGGGGCACAAAATCGATCAGATACAAGACTGATAGAGCAAAGAACTCAAGATTGTATGGTCCGTCCAAACGGTCTTCAAGACCATTTGGTTAGTCCAATCAGTCTCCAAAATCATTCAGTGCAGATTGATTACCTGAGACTGTTTGGATCTGTTCAGTCTTCAAGACCGTTTAGACAGAGACTCTAGACCGATCAGAGGTAGAGACCGATAGAAGCTAAGACCATGTAGATGTCAAACGGTCTCCAAAACGGTTTGCTCCAGACCATTCAAGCAAACCATTTTCTCCAAACCGTTTGGAGCAAACTCACAGAAAAAATGTGAAGACCCCATCCAAGCCTATAAATAGGACCACAAGGGTCCTCATTTGGGCATTGATCCAGGGACGCCGACACACTGCCTAAGCGCAAGGTTCGATCTAGCTTCATCCTCCACACCACCGTCATCTTCATCCTTCACACTGTCCACATCTCCTCTTGATGCGAGCAAGGAGGCCGAGAAGAGAAAGAAGGTGGAGGAGAAGGTCTTCCCTGTCTTCCTTGGTGGTTCTTCCTCCTCGTCTAGATCTACCCCGACACGGTGTAGAAGACTGCATCATCTGCACCGTGCTATGACTACCTTCTGCATCATGCTCATGGCTAAATCTTCCTTCTCTCTTGTTCTTCCTATTTCTCGCATCATGAGCAAGTAGTTTCTTTTTGCTGGGGTGCAACGACTAGCCCCGCTGCCCATGCTTTCATGTCTTTACGTTTAACATTTCACAACAATATATATAATTCTTCATTTCATTGTTAATTGATAATGTTTGTAGATTGATTACCTGCTTGCTTTCATCTTGTTCTTCCCTATGTTGCGAGAACTTCTATATGTAGGGTAGGATGTCATTTAACAAGGTTGACTCCCAAACTAGAAATAGAATGGGATTCCTTAGAGTCGTAAGTGTGTGATCCGTGAGGGGACGAGCCATCTAGCCTACGGTGACACTTCTGTGTGCCTACCCGTAAGGGGGGCCCGCAACTTCAGTTGGATGTTGTATCTTCTTTGTTAATCGTTGATGTTCACTTGCAGACTAATCACCTACATGCTTGTTGATTAGCACGGTTGACTCCTTGACAAGACATCTGATAGGGTTCCTTGAGGTCATAAGTGTATGATCCATGAGGGGACGAGCCATCTAGACAACGATTACGCTTCTATGTGCCTACCCACAAGGGGGGCCCACAACCTTAGTTGGATGTCGTATCTTTGGAGCCGTAAGTGAGTGATATGGAGGGTGACGAGAAATTTGATCCCTAAGGTGATGCTTACGTGAGCCTATCCTCACAGAGGGTTCACAGCAGCTCCATTTGGATAGTTATACCTTGCCTGGATGTAATGTGTTTGGATGTGTTTGCATATGCAGTGGTGGTGAAACACGATACCATCCCAGCGATTCCATATCATTAATCTAGAACAAACTTTAATCCTGCTCTTTACTTTCCTACACTTAGTTTAATCAACCTATCGTTATAAATATTAGACTTACTCGAATTAGATTCGACCAACAAAGATTCTTAAAAATGTTGTCCTTTGGGATTCGATCCTTAACTATATTGTGATAAGACCCGTCCGCTTGTGGGTGGTATTATTTCATAAGGTTTTGGTAAAAGCTCGAGGATTTCATACCTGAGTGAGTTTGTTAGTGCAATAATATTCCATGTCAGTCACTTACGGTACCACATAACATGGACTGTTGGATCGGGGCATCTGGTTTAGATTGCTGAAATCCAACAGAGTCGGTGGCACCGACGACATCAGGCTTTGGCCGATCTCTGACTGAGTCAGTACCATCGCCTGGAATGTCGGTGGCACCAATTTGATATGAATTTCTCCTTTCCTCTCTAACTCTATCCCAGTGGCACTGACCTGGATGGTCGGTGCCATTGACTCTTTTGGCCGATTGAGGTTGTGTCCCTGATGTCATCTCAGTGGCACCGACCTGGATGGTCGGTGGCACCGACTCTTCAAGTATATGGAAGCTCCTGAAATTTGACAAGGACCATGTATTAAGTTGAGAAACATATAAAATAATATAATTACAATGAAATAAGAATAGCACAAAGAGTATACAAGCCAATCATCAAGATTTATGCACATATAATCAAAAAATTGACTAACAAATGCAAAAATGAATGTAAACTAGGCCAACAATAAGCGACTCAAAACCCATACATCATGCCACTACAATGCTCCTCACTCCTATATAAGAGGCCCTAAAGCTCCGTCTATCATCACTAATGCCTCCTCCCCTTCCAATTTTTCCTCCCGCCTCTGAGACTCCTTGTCCTTTATGAAATGCATCTTCAGTGAGGAAAACCTCACCCTGACTCCCCAGACCTCCTTAGATGAAACTGGCTTGTCAATGAGTATCCTTGAACCCTACTTGATGTTTATCCATCACCGATTTTTCATGCCTTGCTCTGAGGCATCATGTCTTATAAATGACAGCAAGGCCCTCACTGACGCTAGTCTCCATGGCGTTCCAGTGAACCGACAATGATAGGAATTGGTTGGTTGGCTTCGATTTTCCCTTAGGAATGTTTTTTGACCCTTAAATGGTCTTTCTATGTCTTGTTCTTTGAGTCTAGATCTATGACCTACTCCCTGATCTTATTACTTTTCCCATGAGCTTTGACCATATTAATGACTCCTTGTTGGCTCTATAGCCTTGACTTGGTTCTGTGAAGGCGTCAGGGACCCCAACAGCTTGGGACGGGTGCTCAGGTCCCCATTTTGGATTGGAGGATGCACCTCCAGGCTACTACTCATGCCATTGCTACTGCTGGAACAAACCAAGTCAGCAATTGACCATGGAACCCCCACAACGTTAATTGAATGATGTGATTTACATGGGCATTCTCAAAATTTTACTCTCCTGGAGTCGTCTAACCATTAGGCAATGAGAGCAAGACCCCTGGTTTCTGCGGCCATCCATGATTGGGCCACATCAGATGTGCCCAAGGCCATATTAGATAATAACTTCCTATGTGGCATTTTCCATGATTTCTGATTGGTCATTTTTATATAATTCATAATAAATCGACGGTTTCTCAGAAAAATACGATTCAATAGTTGTCAGAAAGATTTTTTTGAGTAGAATCCAATTTTAGGGTTTTTTTAGTATTGTTTTGTTTCCCTATTTTGATTTTTATTATAAACATCATTTTAATTATGTAAAAAGTTTTAAATTGATAACCAATTCATTTTAACTCCAAATTTAAAAAATAAATAGGTTTTCTTGATCAGGAGAATCCAATTGATCGATTGGTCCAAGTTTTGAGTCCTAAATCCAAGTTTTTCGTAGAAGGTCCAAAATTAGGGTTTTCTTACACTTTATGATATTTTAAATCTTGATGAATAAATATATATTGTAATTAGATTAAGGAGGTCTTGGATACAACCAAGTTGGTGAAAGAAATAATTATGACTCTACATAAAGGTATGTGCAATCCTATTTATGTATGTGTATGTGCTTATGTGAATATGTGAGTATGTGCATTTCTTTACCCTCCACTTGGATATTTCATAATCCAACCCTAATATTCCTAATGAGGCATATGCTTATCCTTTTATCTTTTCCATTGTATTATTTTGGCAAATTTTCTACAATTATTTCTTGCAGTTTAAGCCCTCTGCAATATTTAACTTATTTAATCTGCCATATGACTCTTTTTGTAGCATGATGAATTATTGACTATATAACTAGTGTAGAGTACTTATGTACAACCACCCATAGTTGGTCATGTGTTATTTTGCCCAGGGGAATGTGTTTACTCTCCCCACTTTTATATATATTATAGGTGTTTGGGAATGTGTTACTCTCCCTCACATATTGGTTGAGGTTAGACAGGTGCCTCAACCCTACTTTAGTTATCGTAGTCATATTAATATTCATGCATGTAACTTTATCATTATTTGAATTGGTAGAATACTTATTTGTTAAATGCCTCATACTCTTGACTCTCTTTAGCATAGTTAAATCATTACTCCATGTTTACATTTTTCTATACATTATTTGTTCTTATTCCTAAATTGACACATACTTTGTTTCTTGTCTTATTGGGTGATCCCAACCACCCATGTTTAGGATCAGTGTGTGCAACAGAAGCATGAAGGACCAGCCTAAGATTAGGGATATGGAGTTCATCCTTTCATCTTGGACCTATCCCTTAAGTTGTTTCTTGGAGACAGATTGATATAGTTTAGTTTCCCTCTATCTTAGATCTTTTTGTTGTATCTATCATGTAAACCCTTATTGGGATATTTTGATGTACCATTTATGAAATTGAATATAGTATTATTATTTTATTCTGTTTCTATATTCATTGGTTTTTTGTTTACCATTAGTCATAAAGGGGTGTTTAGCCTTCTTTACAACATGGTGTCAGAACCCATGGTAGTCGAAATGTTGACTATTTCAATTTGTCTCCCTTGTCAGAACCCTTACCTTATATAGTTCCCCTTTAGTTAAGATGTTCACCTTAGAATTGACCTATGATGAAAGGTTAATTTAGGACCATACAATTTCATATTAGAAATATCTTTAATTAACCTTTAGGTGATGAGCATGTTAGGTGGATACTAGGGTATAAGTTCAAAGTAAAGGTGTCTAGAAAGGGTCGGGATCTGGGGCTGGCAATATTTTCCTTCGTGCCACTAGCTTGTTCACGAGGACTCCTGGATCCATATGACACCGTCCTGGCCTAAGTTAATACTGATTGTTCAAAATAGCATACCTTTAGGCAATAGAAGCCGTACACATCTATGATGGATACCCTTGGGAACCTAATATGATAACTTGGTTGTCCACAAATTCCCTTATGTCCCATAAGTTCCTTATAGGAGCCTTAGATTTTACATGGTTGGGGTAGTCTATCCCTGAAACCTAGAATTTGAGGAGGAAGTGATAGGCCTTATACATGGTTTAATTAGACTCACTCCTTTACCTCTAGTTTAGTTTTACTTGGTAGGTCAACCCTTTTAAGGGTTGGAGTAGTAGTATTAGTAGTACTAGTGCCTTGATAGATTTTTGTTTTACTGATTTCGAGGACGAAATCCTTTTAAGGGGATGGAGACCTACAACACACCAAAATCCAACTACTCTAGAATTAGAAACACTAACTCGATAGATAAAATATTAGTCAGCTTACATCATTAGAATTGACTCAAACAAGTTATAATTATAACTTAACTTGTTTGTTTATATACTAATTAATATATAATAAGTCATCTAATGAATAGGTCACATGTTTGAACCTTAATGAATACCTAATGCACATAATATGAGTAACTTGCATATTAATTCTAATTATGGATACACATGATATTTACCATGTTATCAACTAATAAACCCTAATGATATGATGAGTAAGATAAATGGAACCTAACCTTGGAATTAATGCATGTTAAGAAATTATAGGCAACATTTAATGATCATGTTGATCTAAACCTAAAGTAGCAATCATCTAGCCTTAACATATATATCCATGATGACTTACATGATACATTAGGGACATTAGGGGTCATAATCTACATTGATATACATTAATGATATATAATCACCTAATCATGATTTGGTAACAAATCACGCATCATGTAATGACTCAAATATGGTTGGTAAGTAATTTGATTTACATAAATATGCATGTATGGCTAGTGTGAGGTTAAATGTGCATAATAAATAATGGGAAGTAAATTAATAATAGTAAATGATTAATGATGACATTAATGTGACTATGATAGATAATGTGACAATGTGTAATATATGTGGCATATTTGAATTAATTTTAGATTAAAACTGGGGTGCATTATATATCAATCATCTCACCATAAAGATAGTTGTCTGGCATCATCAGAACATCCTTCTTCTTTTTCATAATAGGAAATTAAACTATCCTACTTTTACATGATATATAGAGAAACCTCGAGTTACATTTGAGGGGAGCAAGGATAGGAATGAATTAACTTTAAATTGGAAAGATAAGATAGAGGCTCGGTACACATATCGAGATATATAGGATTAACCAACCATACAACCATACATAGATAATAGGATTTTTTGGACATAAACATGTCACACATCCACCATCAAAACTCACTTTTAGGGAGATGTGTGTAAATTGCATATATATATATATCATATATATAAGTTCAGGATTATGTAGGGTATTTGATTGGATAGAATTATTCGCACTGCATGCAATAATTAAATGTTAAAACCAAAATTTGATCATAGTGATTATCACAAAATATAGTGGAGTGATGCGTCTCTCATACCATTTTAGGGAAATATGTCTACAGAGTAAGCAATAGAAACAAAAAATTCTATCTACCATATTCTCATACCAGTAGATTACGTCAACAACTATCAGATGGGAAGGATGGTTTCAAGGATATACCTAAACTTGGAGCAAGTCTAGTGACATCTCCTCATTGTTGTAGATGTGCAACCGTCTTCTAGTTCCAGTGGGACTCGTCTGACTACTGCTCCTCCTGGTCTGCGCCACAAATCATAGTTTCACATTTTCCTCCAAGAGGTAGACAACAACCTCTATGCCTCTATAAAAGTCCACACGGATCACCTTGAACTCATGTCATCCTCATAGAATATATAAGAAGGAGTTGTCCCTCTCGTTGGCATACTAGCCACCAACCTACTTTCCCACAATGATTCTCAGTTGTTCTCTACCTTGCTATTCCTCCCTTTAATATGTAGGATTTGCTTGGGCTCTCTATTGGTTACCACAACCATAGAGGACACCAATTTTCAGAGAAAATGATTCTCAATTATGTGTGTTGTGCTCTAGGAAGCCCCCAATACCCCTCTATTTATAGGAGGGGTTTGGGTCAGGGTTCCAATCTATGCGGGAGTGGAAAGGACCAAAAGATCATGAATTTTTGCAACCTATGAGTGACCAAATGGTTGGTTGGAGACCAAATCTATGGTATGGCACATGATATGGCTATCTAGTGCTATGAGACAGTCATTTTCCAGTTTTCCAATCACACATGAATTTGGCAAAATTGTTTCCAATTAATGTGAACCTTAATTCCTTGAATCAATAGAATTCAGCAATCCAAACGACCAAACTTTCTCACGCATTTTGGAAAGTTACTAGAACCTTTCTTTTGCCCAACTGAGCCGATCAATTCACCGGGTGAATTGGCCATATCATTTTACCCTAGACGATAGGTTCACCCTGTGAACTGATTGGTCGACACCCATTTCATGCAAAACATTAGCCAATTCAGTTCCAATCATCCTGACACTCCAAGCACCCATCTCAACACTTGAACCGACCATTTGGCATTCCATATAACCATCTCACAGGGTGAGTCGATCATTTGATAGTACAGTAAGATGATATGTTGCGTGAATTGAATACCTAAACACTTTAGTAATCAATTCAATCATCATTCAAGATTAAACACCTCTTCTAGGTCCAGACCTATGTGTGTGACCCTATATGTCCCATATTACATTGGTAGTTAATGTTCATAACAACTTATGACATTACAATCATTGAGTGGTGCCTAGTTTCACATCAATTCTACCCATGTAAATGGAAAGTTGGGTAACAACTTCAATCTACAATCTGTGTATGGTGTTATAGTGTTTGTATAGTTCCTTTGTCACTGATGTCCAGATTGAACTCGAGGCATGGAGTAGTCACCCTCTTCAACATTCAATCTTGTTTCTTGAACCAGAGCAGACTGTCTGAGATATATTTAAGATCAATATCATATATTGACTCACATGTGCATGGCCATGCATTACTCAGTCTCACTAATCAAGAGTCCTAGGACATCAAACTCATGTAGGAGGGACAAATCCCATCTACACCACTCACAGTCGATCCCCATGTGTCACATTCACCCAATCATCACCTTTATGACAACCCATGTTTTAGGATTGCTACTGATGATGTCAAAGCATACCGAACGACATGTGATGAGTGTAGTAATTTAGGTCTAAAAACCATAATCACCACCATCACTATGAGAGCTAACAATGACTACCATGGTAATGGCTTCCATGTGTCAGTATCATGGGGGGGCTTGTCCAATATGTTGTTCTTTAACATGTATCTATCAACTTGGTTTGACATTGACATATAATGACTAATGAGATTCTATCATCAACAAACTAACACTCTGATTTTGTGTGTCATTTTTGTCTATCAACCTTCCTCAATAACAATTGATCTGGGACATAATGAGAGTATATATATATATATATATATATATATAGAGAGAGAGAGAGAGAGAGAATCAGGCTAGAATACACTCGAGTGTAGAGATCGCACGAATACACTCAAGTGTGTTTTCATATCAAGACTATTTTTTGCAAAATGTAAACCATTGATCTTCACCGTCATACTATAACTAGGCTAAATACAAATTTTGAGCCCGTTTAGATGAGTGTAAGTCACTCATCCAAGGGCAACAAAATCTATGCACAAAACTAATTTGAAATGCATAATTTTTGCGTTCTTTATAACATGACCTATAAATGTCCAAATGTGCTCAAATTTTGTGTATGATCTATTCACAAGATGTTTAAGAAGATCAATGAATTTTATTTTAATAAAAATATTGCATCATGAAAAACTATTTAAGTGTATTCTGCTCTGAATACACTCAAGTGTATTCTAGCCTGACTCTCTCTCTCTCTCTTTCTATATATATATATATATATATATATTTGAAATGGAATAATATCAATACTAACAAGCCATACATCATCTACAAAGTAAGGTTAGATCCCAAAAGGCCATTCAACACTCCTATTAAGAACTGACGAAGCACAAAAACTCAGATTGGGAGGCGGTAGGCAAATTTCAGCGTTGATCTCTCTTCATAGTAGCTGTACAAAGCAGCTATCAATAAGAGATTCCTTAAATCCTAACGAGCCCATGGGATAAGTGGAAGAGGAGTGAATGACAATACCAATAGGGGAAAGAAACACATACCTACAAACAAGGAGAAAAACACAAATAGATAGAGAGTGCCACCAAGGAAACGACAAAGCAGGAAACCATCCCCCCAATAGTGAAGCAAGCAAGCAGTAACAACCTTGACATGTGAAAGGTGGGAGGTAGAGAACACAGGGAACCCCACCACCACTCCCAACAACCTTACCACACCCCCTACAAGCTCAAGAAGTAGCTTGAATTGCAAAGAGGCGGGTAGTGGGGAAGGGAGCCCCATCTCAAGAAACTAAAGGCCCATGATTGTCCCCTGCCCTAGCAAGACACATAGAGGTGCAGGAGACCCACCACCATCCAAAGGCAAACACCCCAACACAGAGACGAAACAACTGGAAAAGAGGAACAACTAGCGACGATGGAAAAGGAAAAAGAGGGGACCAAAAAGGAGACCAGAACACTAAGAAAACCTAAAGGCTAAAGAGGCAGACACAATTGCCCTAGACTAAGAGAAGACCAAAGCAAAACAAGAAGTAAAAGAAGAGTTAAGACAGAGTAGAGGGGTGTTGTCTCAAACAGATCCAAAAGCAACACCACAGCTCGCCAACCTCACAGAACCACAACTCGCCAACTTACCAAACTTGCCCCCTCAAACACCTGCAGCGGGAAAACCTGATCTGAGACCCAGACCCGCCACGACCTCCACCTCAAGAAGGAGAGCTCAAGGGAAGCCCAGAGAATTAGCTTTTTCCTGAAGATGGATAAAGAAGTGGGCTGAGGAAGAGGCCTCGGGGGAGAAGGTGGCGAGCGCCGACCACCGAGCCCCCTCCCCCAAGCCCAAACACTGCACGGAAGGGGGAACCCTAGATCGTGATCGCTATCGCCAGAGCCCGGAAGGAACCCTAAGCTATCTCTTACTTCCTTCTTGTTACAACCTCTCTCTCACTCTCTCTCTCTCTCTCTCTCTCTATATATATATATATATATATATATATATATATACACTCTTAACATCCCTATGATCTCATTTCTTCAAGTCACGTACTGAAAGACATACGTCATCAAGTAATATTATTCTCTAGACATTTATAATGTTACATCATTATCTCATAATTGAATTAAACAAAATAAATTGGAAGCTTGCCTTTATTTTTTAATCAAATAATTGATACTTTATGACATTACAATCATCATATGATTGGCTTTCTTGGCATACATACCAACAATATTAATATGGTCCAGGTTGTATCTCCTATTACCATATGGTTGTTCTTTTAATTTGATATAAATGTGATATATGTAAATTTTAACACTATCATTGTGATATGATTAGTAGTGTTAGCTATGTACTGACGGAGAATGTATTGTTTATGCTAGTAGTAGGTTGATGATCCTCTACTTATCACACCCACATTGACTAGGGAGTGGTGAGATCTTACTGACATTAGTTACTTCTATGATCCTTTTTTATATGCTTTGGGACTTTCCCATAAGCTTGTAGATTTATGCAATACAATTCAAATTAACCGGGGCCAAAGTGTGAAAATCGTACAACTTATTAGTGATATAAGGATTATTCCTAAAAATTATTGGTTAAAATAAATATTTGTGATATTACAAGCATTGTAAGTAATTGCATTTATCAATTTGAAATAACAAATATAATGATGTAGTTATTATGAGTGAATGATATGTTTTTCATCATGAGACAAGATTCCTTTTTGATAAATATATTTTCAAGTTGTCTATTGATTCTAGTTATATAACTATTACATTTCCAATTTAGTACAATTCATATAATATTATTTCAAAACATGTTTATCTCACCCCATGGTAGCTCCACTTGTTGGGAGTCTCTATGTGTCTCATGCGCTTATTCCATGACTATTGGGTATAATGGTAGTTGTAGAAAGGGTGTGGATATACCATTATATAAAAAGATATCATATATTAGTCTAGAGTGTCATAGTACACTCACTTTGCTCAGAATTTGTACAACAGTTGGCATGATAAGATGTATGATGATTTCTATATAATTTCCTATTTATTATAGAGGTGTACAAGTTGTTGTCAATTTTGTACCTTTTGTTGAATCAATGATTTACATATCAATATTTTTATGGTTCCTTCTCCATAAAGAAAATATGTGTCTTAACATTTCTATTGAGACCATTTTAGAGTGTTATACACACTCCAATCTATCAGATTTGTAAACCCTAAATTGAAAAAAAATAACTCATACAATCTCAAGGTTAAAAGTAGAAAAATAGTTAGAATTGTCTACAAATGATGTAAACATTTGTAATAATTGTATTACTTGTAACTAATCTCAAACATGTATGATATTTAATTATAAATAATTTAGATTTGGGATTTAGTTAGGACATGAAAGGGTTCAGAAACCTCAAACAGGCATGAGTAAAGAAGATAGTGTGACTTTATTATTGTATGGATGTAGTGAAAAATTTAATAGAGCAAGCATATATGATAGAGGAAAATGAAGGAAGTTAAAAAAAATGAATAGAATGGGATCTTGGAATTTTGGATCTTTGATTGAAAAACCTTTGAAGATAGTGGATACCATGATTAGAAGAAAATTCAATGTACTTTCTTAAAGTAAACCAAGTGTATAGGGGAACAATGCATCAAGATTGGAGACACATGGTAAAAAATGTAGTATACCAGTATTGACAAACATAGTGATGAAATCAACATTATTGTTATTAAGGTGTTGAAGGATGATGTTGGCAGGGATCAAAAGGATGGGTGGTAGATTCAAATCCATCACGATTTTTCTTACGAAAATATATTTAACATTATTTGCTCTTATGCCCCTCCCCTTAGTTGGCCTTAGTGATGATAAGAAGATGGATTTTTAGGATAATTGGTGAATGAGAAGACAACTATTGGGAGTGATTTAAATGGCCATGTGACGAGTAGAATGTTGTATATCAGAGAATTCACGGTGGTTTTTAATATGCTAGTAGAAATGGAGGAGAGAGGATATTTGATTTTACATATGATATGATTTTGGTAAAAACCGATTTTAATAAAATCAGTTTCTCATAAGATTATTTTTAAGAATGGGCACAATTGTAGTCAAATTGATTACTTTCTTACAAGGCAGTTGGATCGTAAATTATGAAATGATTGTTAAGTTATCCATAGAAGAAAAAAAACTCACCACCCAACATAGATTGGTGTTTTTGATATTAACCTTAATATAAACTAAGGAAATAGTAATAATAACCTATATATAAGGATGAAGTCGTGAAATATTAAAGGAGAAAAAATCTTCTTTTTATGATAAAATCATCAAAGAGGACACTTCGAACTTTGAGTCTAATGTTAATCCTATGTATGATAATAAGAGATCCTGCATAACAAAAAGTACCAAAGAGCTTTTGGGGGGAGTCCAAAGGGTTTGGACCTCTAGAGAAAGAGACTTGGGGTTGGAATGATAAAGTAAAAAAGGCCATTAGCCTCAAAAGGGAGATTTATAAGAGCTTGCACAAATATCAAGATGATGCTACTTTTTACAGATACATGAAAGATGAAGTAAGAAAGGTTGTTCAAGTGGCAATGTATAGATACTTGAAGAAATTTATTATAAGTAGGACACAAGAGAATGGGAAAAAGGAATATATAAAATGTCTTATATAAGAGAAATGAAAGGATGAAACTTGATTCAAGTAAAATGCATCAAGAATAAATATGGTAGAGTGTTGGTGAAGGATGATGATGTCAAGAACCAATGGAGAAACTTCTTGCACAAGCTTTTCATTAGAGATACTTTGAATAATGTAAGAGAATGCAATGTGATATGAATGCAAGAGATATCATTTTGTATGAGGGATGGTACTATCTGAGGTCAAGAATGTTGTGAAAATGGTGAAAAATGAGAAAGACATGTGAACCAAATGGTATTCCAATTGATGCATGGAAGAGTATGGCTAATGAAGGAGCTATGTAGTTAATGAATTTTTTATTACCATTATGAAGTCAAAGAAGTTGTTAGGTTAGTGGAAGAATAGAACAATAACCCTGACTGGCTTAAATAACACATTAAAAAATGACAGGATCTAGAGTAGTCAGACTCTTAAATTTTTGTCTGGACACTCAGGTCCCCTCAACTATTATACGGCGTACAATGTAGTAAATTAGGGTCAATCCATAGGGACAAGGTGTTTAGGTTCTAAGAACATGGAATCTTGGCTTAGTTACATCGATCAAAGAGGGTATATTAAGTTTGGTGTTCCTTTGGGAATGATGTTAATCCAATCAGAAAAACAAAGAAAAGCAAGAAAAATAAAGGAAAAATTAAAATAGGAGAGCAAGTAAAAACAAAGAGTGATATAACAAATAAGGATGGGAACTTGGGTTGGGTCTCACCAACTAAGGTCTCTCACCAACATGTAATACACACACCTTTCATATACCCTTAGAAAGATTACTAGTAGTCATCACATATGTCTATTCCCTCCTCTCTGGATCATGGAATAGATCTAGACTATGAGGTTGTCTCTCTCTCAATATGGCAAACAATCAATCAAAATATAACCATATGACAATTGGCTTAAGAATTCCAACATTCTCATGAATTTATGCAACTCTTGAACACTTAGATAAGGTTATTACTACTTGTTTTAGGCACTAACAATTAAACATCACATGATGGTAGCTAAGCATACAAGGGAAGATATTATAACAAGTGTATGGAGACAATGATTGATAATAATATATATTCAAATGCAAACACTTATTTACATGTTGGGAGATTCTGAGTGGCTACTCCTAACCCAAGATATGTGTTTAGACACTGATGATGGTGATTAGCACTATATATTAACAAATATAGTGAGACATGAGAGAGAAAGATGAAATGATGAAGGACATGGAGGCGGTTGAACAGATCGAGAGAAGAAGATAGGAGATACACCAACTGTGACCACAAATAACTGAGGTTGATGCCCATTTTCTTCAGATCTAGATCTGGAGTGGGCATGGAGGATGGCTTCTCCTTCTTGAGAAGAAGGAACCTGAGCGGATTGGTGATGACATAGATGTGTTCTCTCTTTTAGACTCTCATCTTCAAAGATCATGAACCAATGACAAGGTGGATATGCAGTGATGTAGCACTTTGTCTTCTCTCCAAAGTCGTGACCCACCTTTCATGTATGAAGTTGATGCCTATTTATTACACAACCCTTGAGGTAATTGACTTAAATATCAGAAGTTGTGTATATTGGTGTGGGTTAGTTGGTCGCTACGATCACGAGTTTCAATCGGTCGTTGAGGTTGTGAATTCAACAATCGTCAAGAAGCCTTGGTTGTTGATTCTACTCATCTCCAGCATTTTCTTGGGTCGGAAGTCACTGAGGGTGACTGATACTAGTGACCACTTAAGTGGCATTTCCATTAGTTTCTAGGGTGAGCTTGTTCGACGATTACTGAGACATCATGGCCAAAAACCTCCAATGTGATATAATTCTCATCGGTCTCCATGGTATTGGAATGTCAACAATTGATAGATGTTGGGGGTCCAACCAACACTGAAGTAGCATCTTGTCAATCGCTTGCCTTAGGCCTAGTGACTGCCTAAATGTGATATTATCAGTGTTTGCCTAGATCCAAGTCCACTTCTGGTGGTATTATATGTAAATCAAGGAAAAGGGGATGAGATTAGGTAGTTATATAAAAAATTTTCCAAAACAACTAGATTTATCTAGATAAAACATTGTCAATTGATAGTATGATGGTAAAACAAGCACTCTAATATCCACAAAATTGGATGTTATCAACCCCACCAAACTTAGAATCTATCATGTCCTCAGTCTAACAAATATAATTAAAGAATCGAACAACTTTGAGGGATTTATTAGATTATTGTTTTTAGGAGTGTGAAGAATGTCATTACATCAACCTTAAGTGGATACATATGTATCATGACTAGGTACTATGATCCAACCCTATTCTAGGGTTGTATCTTGTGTAATTTTGTACATTTATCACATTCAAATGTAATAGAATTACATGTTATTCCCCCTAATATGAATATCAATGCAATTTGTGCTTATGGATGTTCTTTGCACTATTTTCAGGTATTTGGACCACAACGGATGGACGAGTGTGATGGAGGGGCCCAAAGAAGGCCCCAAAGCTCTCCCAACCTACCCTAGTGGCCAAAGAGTCATCACCAAGCAAGGACATCCGAAATTGACAAAGTTTGAAGTTCATCAGCCTGCTCAAGCATTCACCACGGCCGTGGCCACTGCCCACGGCCATTATGTTTATTGCCAAGGAGCAGCAATTCCAATAGGAGAAATGGCTAGAATCACCACGGGCATGGCCCTCGGCCACGACCATGATAAGCCAGAGTCACCACGGCCGTGGCCACTGCCCACGACCGTAATGTGTATTGCCAGAAATCAACAGGAGAATGTTTGCCAGATGCCACGTCCGTGGCCACACACCACGCCCGTGACCCAGCCTATTCACCACGGCCATGGCCCTTCACCAAGATCGTGGTGGCCCTCTTTCCAGAAGACTTTTCCACTATTTTTCCTATTATACCCCCACTTAGCCCTAGCTCCTATATAAGCACTAGTTGCTTCTAGGGCTCGGGAGAGAGCACCCCCTAGACGCAACCTAGATGCTCCCTTGCCGCCATCACTCCCATCCACCTACTTCCTTGCATTTAATCCCATTTCCACCCACTTTCCACTCATTTCCACCATAGAAGCCTAGTTTCTCTAGGTTTCTATCCATCCATTCCACCATTTCCATGCTCTTGGGCACCATTGGAGGAGGAGGATCGTGGCTGGCAGCAAGGAGGTGAAGAAGTCAAGCTTCATCAAGCATCCATGGCGTTTCCCACTCTCTTCCCCTTCACCTTTGTTTCTGTTTTGATCATGTATAGCTAATCCCCCTTGGGTGGGCTGTTTGGGGAAAAAATGTGACTTTGATACCATGTTGGGGGGAATATAATTTGTAATGAACATATTTCATTTCTATGATGATTGCCTTTGCTTGTATCTCATTTCCCATTACTTGTGCATGTGGTTGTTACTTAATTACATTAATTGTTTGCCTTGTGGTGCTTGAAGACATTTGCCTCTAGGGTGTTGGTTTCTATGTAGCTATCATAGGATTGGCTCCTAGGTCCTTAATTCGGATCCCTAGCTAGCCCCCTATCTTCCTACATAATCACCTTCTTCCTACATGCAAATGTGAGTTCTAAGTGACTAGTATAAGTGTGGTTAGTGCAATTGCCTAGGATTTCCTAAAGGCTGAGGTGGCTAGTGGCATGAGGTCAAATATCCTCATCTCTACTCCCATCCTTACCCTTGGTCCTCAATTGACTAATACCACTTATCCTAGAGACCTAGACTTGGTAAGTCCTATGAGAATTACACCTAGCCCTAGTTCTCCAATTAGTAGCTTAGGGTACATTCTCATAGCACCCACCTTGTTGTTTGGTTTGGTAATCTAGAATGAAATATGTTAATTGCTTATTATGGTGACATCCCCCAACTAATGTCAAGGTCACATTCCCAAACGGCCCACCTCCTTCATCTAATTTCTTAAAACCTTAATTGCCTAGTTTGCTTGTTAATGCTAGTGTAGTTCATTTGCTTTAGTTAACTTAGTTGATTGCCTAGTTTTGCCAGCTAAGTGTTAATTTAGGTCTTTGATCTTGATTAGTGGTTAACTTAGGTTCTCAATCTCTAGTTGCTTGCTTAGTCTAGTATAGCTTGTTCTTGCTCTTGTTTAGATAGCTTGTTAACTTAGATTGCTAATTTAGTCTTTCGATAACTTAGTTTCATATTGCTTTTCATACTTGCTCTCTTAGCTTGATCAACAACCAACCAACCTTTAAACCCTAAAAACCTTACTGTCCACAATAGGAACGTAGCTCACGCCTTCTAACTCTAGCGCCCCCTCTATCTCCGTGGTTCGACCCTGCATCTTTCCCTTGATCTATACTACAACAGTACCCCGTACACATGCGGGCGAATTGTTTTAGTTTTAGTGACAGACTCGATCTGGGACCATACAAATTTTGAAAGCAAGGATCCCATCTCTCCCGTGCCTCCTGACCTCATGGATTGCACTCGGCCACCCTAGTTGGCTGGTGTTGTAAGCCTCTAGCGGGAGCACACCATACTATCAATCTTAAGACTCTCTCTCTCATATTGGGAGTTGCAATACTCATATTTCCTATTACGACCTTCTTAGGAAGCATTTCTCCAACGTGATACACTGATGATCCTTTTCTAGGCCGTACTTGCACAAGGTTCTGGCTGAGGAACCTTTCACACCCAACTTTTATTTTTTTAAAGTTCCTAACTATTGTGATGTCTAGGCTAAAGTCGTCATGTATCCTACCTTTCTTAGGTTCGCATAACCAAGTTTACTATTATAGTGACATTGTTACCCGATTGGGTCCTGATGTAATTTGAGGTGTTTGTGTGAGGTTCCCTTTGAAAGGTAGGTGGGTATGTTTGGCATTTGGGCTTGCACCCCTCAACATCTTTAGAAATTGGCACAACTCTCATGATTTTATTCTACTCGAATTTTATTCTTGCTCTGGGGCTTGGGGTGATAGGATTTTGTTTCAAGGATGGTTTTAGGCCGCCAAGCCTCTTTTGATCCCAAAGCGGGGATTTTTGCATTAGGAGGGGTAATTGTTTCTTCTTTTCTAGGATTATGTGTTTTCCTACCTATACTAGAGAACAAGGTGATCGATTAGGAGCGTATTAGACCAAGTCAAGATTCATCTTGGAAAGAAAAGCATCCTTGTGCATTTTAGATTAACACACTCAGATTTGAGGTAATTAAATATCCCAAATATGTCATTCTTGAAATAATTCCGCTAAGAGTTAGCATGAGGACCAGTAAGTCTAGGAATGGGAGTTATGACTATGTCCAAGAAAATTGGATTCAAAATTTTCCTGTTGTATTTAATTCTAATGATTACTTCTAATTCCTATTGAGAATGTTTAAAATTTTCCAAAAATTAAAAAATTATGCAATTCAGGGTCATGTGTAAATTCAAAGTATGAATGTTAAGGCAATCAAAAAGTGTGTAAAAAGTTGAATGGGTAATGGCGTATGAGAGTAATACCTTCTACACCCGTTTATACCCCCTCAAACTTATCATACACTTTGTCTTGGAGTGTTAAAGATGGAGGCTAAGAATAAATGGGCGGGTTTTATACTTCATGTGGGGGTTCCTTAATAGTCGATCTGGAGAACAACAACATGTTGGCATAAAATCCACAGAGTGTATGCTAGCGCTCCTACTGCATACTTTCAACTTTCCTTCCCCATTCTGCCGAAGATGACATCTAGTAAAGGTAATGGAAAACACAGTTGTTGGATTTTTGGATCTATTGAGGGCTTAAATGAAAAAATTGTGGCTTCTTGAAGTCTTTGTTGAGGATGTACGTGTATCCCCTACCATTCTCATGTATCCTTAATATTATTGCTTCCACACAAGTGTAAGCTTTCTCTTATGTGACAGTATTTGGTGTTGTCACATTTGTGTAATTCTTCAAGGAGAAGGTAGTGTTGGAGATATTGTAGAGGACAATGGTCTTTTCCTCATTTAATCATCAGGAGCATCCAATGATTGTCGTGCAAGATTGGCATGAAGATGAACTCTGGTAGCAAACTTTGTAGGCATTGTTGTAGTCACTCCTTTTCACCAAAGTCTTTTTTTATGATGTCTTTTGTCAACATATAGTATGCCATGTGTGTATTGGGCATACCATCTGTAATTAGGGACTTGTACGCCGTCATTACACTCATATCCATTATGTCACTTCATTTCACAGAGGTCATCCTTTAGAACTCATATTCCATATCTTTCAAAGATGACTTCCCCCAACTCATCATCTGCTTTCAATCTATCCATTATTAACTGTAGTGACTCTAAAGATATGTCTTCATAGAACCATGTATTGAAGTTTGGGAAGCTATCATTGATGATTCCTACTGGCCCTTCAGGCCTTGCTTCATATATCACATCCTTATCTATCTCCCCTTCCTCGGGTCCCTCTTTTATTCTTTGTAGAGTTGGTTCAGGGACAGTTGGAGGTGCATGTGCCTCTGGAGCTTCTGGGCTCTTTTCTAAGGTATGCATGTATTGTTCTTTTGTTGTCTGCTCTTGAGGTTGACCTTTGTCTTGCCTTTACTTTTGTGTCTGCCTTCCTTCCCTCCAAGCTAACATGTTCTCTAATTCAGAAGTATCTCACCATAGAGTCTTTAGTTGTTCGGGCCATGATTGTTTTTCAGGAAGTGACACCCTTATATGAAGTCTGTGAGGTATCACATTTGGTGGCATTGCCGAGTCATTGAAGAAATGTCGGCCATAGATGAATTCCATCAAGTATACACCTTGAATCCCATGCAAGTCTTCAAGGAAGAGATCATCAAAGAGGATCTCTTTGTTAAACACTTCCATAAGATGAAGAATGATGAAGGTTAAGTCTCCTGAACCTTGCTCTTCTTGGGGGACTTTAGTACTAATCAGGATTTTTTTCTAGTTGGCAACATGTAAGGTCCCTTCTTTCTAGATGGAATGCTAAAGACTGATTGACACCTTCAGGATGTGACATGCCTCTTTATCTTTGAACACAGAGATGTATCGAGTAGCTCAACACTACAACAATTGTAGATCGTCATGTGCTGCTTATATAGATCTACTACAACAAATGCCCAATTTTTTATTGTTCTAATTGGCAGGGTGACAAATCTTGTCTCTCTTCTTATTATGGATTCTTGTAGCTCTATGATAGGTTTTGAGTCAAGATTATATTCATACAACCATTTTACTAGACTAGTGGTTTTGTTAAATACAGGTTGAACTTTATCTGGGTGGAGGAACTCTGATAGAGCTGTCACACAGAGTACCTTGAATAAGTGGCTATGTACCATTACTATTCTTGAAAATATCACTCTAAAATGGTCTATGTTAAGGATCCTTCCACTGTTTTTGTATACTATATATGTGTATGGCAGAATGTCATTTAATACATCTTGGAGGACACGGACCTCTCTGTATGATATATAAGACACATAGTCCATATCCATTACTACCATCTTATAGGGACACATAGGAGGCATCAATCCTTTTGGCACCTCTTGGGGTAGCATATAACCCGTGGTGGCTCACCAATGAAGAAAGAGGAAAGACCACCTTCACCTTCATCAGATGTTGCTTTCCACATCATCATCATCTTTGTTGCTGGCATTGGTTGTTGTACATTTGTCATTGGGATTTCACGTGGTGGTTGTGTTGTAGTGTCTTCCCCATCGTCTCCTGGAAGTGTTGATTCTTCTGGCATCATTTCAATAATTGTTGCATCTAGTGCGACGAGGGTGGAAACCATCATTCCATCGTATACAACATCATTGTGTTCGTTGTATTCTGGGTCTTGTAAGTAAACGTCGCATATGTCCATGCTTTTCTTCATCTCATCTAGGCATCCAATAAGCGTTGCTTCATCATATGTCATGGAGTTTTCGGTGCTAGCATCGTCCTTCTTGGGTGGTTCTTCTACAGGTTGATTCTCTAGAATAGGGTTGTCATATGTGGGTGAAAAGTTTAAATCAAACTCTTACACCAAAGAATTGGTGATGGCTTCCAATATGTGCTCTTCAACATTCTATTGCTTTTCATGTTGTGCCTCTTCTCCTGGTGTGGGGATGTTCTTTGCTTCTGATTCCTTGCATTGAACTGGGTTGTACAGAATCAAGGATGCCTTGGATGGCGAAGGGATAACTATTCATTTGGATCTTTTTCATTCTTGCCATTCCTCCATGTACCTCTGTTCTTCCTTCACTTCTTTTAGGAACTCCTCATGTTCTTATGCATGACTTTCTTATCTCTGTGCATCTCTTATCTCTCCCTTTTGAGTTCCACTATCTCTTTTGCCTTTTCTTGCATGGCCTACATCATCACTCTTTGTCTAGTGAGGACATCCTACATAATTGGGGAAGGGATGTGGTCCTCTCGTCTAAACATTCTACTAGTGTGATTACTACTGCGGGCTAGAAGAAATAAGTAAGGAATTAGAGGAAGAGTTTTTTATTTGCTCACAAATGGCATCGAATTGATGCCCTAATTCTTCTCTAAGGCTTGTTGATCGTCGTTGTTCATGCATGGGTATCGTTGTTGCATACACTACAATAGTCAACAATGGTGTTATCACTTTCTTCACTTGTTATTAAGGTTGAGGTGGTTGATCAGGCTCCAACTATTGTTTTATATGTATATTTTCTATCACATGCTTCTCTACCATGGTATCCTTTGTCTAGACTGTGGTTTGGTCCCTTAGACGATCACCTAACTTTGCTTCATGTGCCTCTGGCTTTTTTGTGCCAATGGGTTATTCTAGTTGAGTCCTGACAACAACATCTACCCCTTTATTGTTGATGTCAAGTATAGCCTCTCTTCTAGTATGACCTTCTCTATCCTGACCTCATCCTTTTCATGTGGTTGACTTGGCTTTAATACTAAAGTTGGTGACTTTGAGACAACTTTTACAGACCTTGATGGGCAGCTTTTCCCTTTATATTGGTTCTTCTTTTTTCTTCCATTGCTAATCTAGTAGTTTTCCTGGCGGTGTGAATGCATCAGTAGGTCTTTTGATAGTACTCGATGCCTAGAGATGATCGACTTATGAACATCATACTGGCTCATTTTTGGGAGGGGAAGGAGACAAGCATGATTTAGCTTGTTTATAATAAAATTCTCTTCCTTTTGGTGTAAGTATCCCAACGGTGATGAGGTATCTACAGTCTATCAAGTTGTTACATGTGGTTTCCTCATACTTCTTTACCTCTACTAGGTCAAGAAAATAGAATGCTATTGTAGTATTTTGGCCTCCCATGGAGAATCCCCTTTTTCGATCTGGGTTGATAAATGTGAATAGTTTCTCTATCAGAAGTCTCTTGACATTGAATGGTCTCTTTTATTTCTATGAATATTACATTTAATATCTTTCTAGTTAGAAAGAAGTCCTTTCTCATCATACGACTTACAACTAGAACTCCCCTCCTACATCATATTTCTCTATGTCTTCAAGGGGAACCTTGGTTAGTGTTTACATAAACTCCATAGTGAGTTCTATATTGAAGCATTGAACTTTAGTGCAGATGATGTGCAAGTTCACACCCTTCAGGAACTCTATCACCCACGCGTCGAGTACCAGTTGTCAAAATCATATTTGTCCATATACCTTGTTGGTTTTAAGGTTTTTGCCTTCATGAACAAGTTGTACTTGGATTGGTTCTCTAGGTTTCTATGCTATGCAACCTTCCATTGTTCATGGATGTCATTAACTGATCTTTGTGTTTCACTGGCTGTCATGTCTTCCTGTGACTTTGATGATACGAACCTTGTAGTGTGTGCTTTTGTCTTCACAACTACTTTCTACTTCTTTGTTGTTGAGGCATCCATTCTTGTTCCTATCACCTTTTTCTTTACATTTGCCTTTATTTCTTCCTCAGATGGGACGTATCTAGATGTGTTGATTCCCTCGTATTGATAAGAATCCTTGTCTGACTCTAGCGATTCATGGCCTAGCAAAGTTTCATAGTGCTTCGTCCGTAGTTCTAGGACCACCCTCTTTTCCTTAGGCAACTCTGATCTTTCATTCAGGACTTCGTTCATTAGCTCAATAACTTTCTCCACCTCATCTAAGGAAGTGGCTCACTTGTTCAAAGAGTCTGAAGTTGATGAAGACATCCTTTTGACTAATATAATTTGTTTTATCAGTAAATGAAATTTGTTGCACTCGGCTGAACAAAATAGGGGATGGGGGTGGTGGGTCTATATAAGATACTGAAATGAGTGAGGGATGGAGAGAGGTTAAGTAAAATTCAATGATTCTCAATTGTAGTAAAGATTTTTACAATCTCAGTGGTCACTGAAAACTTTTAAACTAGGTGGTCACTAAGAAGTTTGTTCAGCAATCACTGAAATTATTGGGTGATTCTTAGTTGTTGTTGAAAAATTGGGGCACCGGTCATTGAAAATATTATTAATTGGTCACATAGAAATCTCAAAGTGGTTGGTCTCTGAGAAGTCTCAGTGGTTCCTAAGAACTATTCTTCAAAAACAAAGATGATTGTAGAAAGTTTTGGGAATTATTGGTAGTCTTTGAGAATAAAAAAATAGCTGGAATCCCTTTTGAGGATCAAACAACGATCTATTGTCGATTGTGGTAAACTTGAGATATGGCAATTGGCCTTTTTCTCAACAGATATGTTGGGTTACGGGCCCTAATGTCGATGGTTAAGCATATGATGTAATATGAGAGGGGGAAGAAACTGTCAGTGAAATCATTATCACCCCGAATCAAGTGAAAAGGACAGAGATGTTAAACTCTATGGTTAATTAAAGTGGAAAGGTCCTAGGGTTACCATATGGTGGTGTCTTATTGATGAAGTGTGGCAATGAGGAGGTATGATGTCAGATGGCTGGTGTTGTGGCACACCCAAATGGTGATGGTGAGGGATGATGGTTTCATCGACAACAAGTTGGTGTCTCTCGTCGTCGTGTAGGTTTCATTCCAGTCGTCTTCAAAATTATCTAGAGCTTCACTTATGTAAGGATCAAACTTAAGGATTTGAGATGGACTTGAGGGGTTTTAAACACTTGGGTTTACTGGTCGGTGAGAATTCACATCAGTGGTCCTGGTGAATCTTGATCATCAGTCACTGAAAATCCTGATTAGCGGTCGCTGAGATTTTTAGTATGGATGTTCGATGAAACTTTTGGTTCAACAGTCACTGAAAATTCACAACCTCCTATGGTCACAGAGAATTCTGATCAGTGGTTGTCAAAAACCCTAAACCCATGGTCATCAAAAAATTTGATCAGCAGTCACTGAGAAGTTTATCTCGACACTTTTTGAGATTGTGATTCTCAGTGACTGATGGTAATTTCTTGAATTGAACTCCTCAAATCAATGCACATTCTTTAATTTAACTTTCAACTTTATTTTATATATACACTGGAATTTAAAAAATCCAAAACCATGGTCAAGCTTCTAACTATTGAGGAAAATCTATGGAAATAAGAAAACATATAATGATTAAGAGAACATGTAAAGAGATCTTTGAAGTCTGCAATAAAAATTGGAGTCTCTAATTATTCTTGATCTTATTCTACATACACTAGAAATTATGAAACAAAATAAAATTGTCAAAATTATTGATGGTACTTAAGATTAGAAATTGTGAAAATCTATTTTTTGAAAATGATATAAAGAAGATAAGAAATTTTAGGGAATTACGTTGAGGATCCTTTGGTTGCCTCCCAGTGGTAATTTATAGTCTTTAAGTTGACTTTCTATTGGATGGATCCTTCAAACTTCTTATGTTGGTACTAGTGGGGCCTCTTGCAACTGGAGTTCTGATCTTCTAGTGAACTTTTCATCTTCATAGTACCTTTTCACTCTATCTCCATTTACTTTGAATGTCCCAGTCTTTTCTCTACAAATTTCCAACATCCCTAATGGCTCTAGTGAAGATGAAGTCCCTAGTGAGCATGAATCTAACTACATCAAGGGCAAGCACTTCAAGAGAAAGCAAGACTCCTCCTCCTCTACTCTGAGATGCTACAAGTGTGGTCAAAATGGGCACTACAAGAGTGAGTTCCCAAAGTCAAGAAAGTCTCACCAGAAGAGTAGATCAAGGAAAGAAGAGGATTACAAGAAGGAGAGCAAGCACAAGAGGAAGGACAAGAAGGAAAAGAGACACAAAAATGCAGCTAATGCGGCTTGGGAAGCTTCATCTTCAAGTAGCTCTAGCTCCGAAGAAGATGGAGAGTGCCACCTTGCTCTCATGGCCTCCACAAGTGAAGACATTGGTGAGGTAAGTGAGGTAAGTTTGCATGAATTGCCTAAAGAATCTATCATTGACATGCTTGTTACTACCCATTCTTCTTTTTTTAAATGTAAATATAAAAGAAAATGGTTAGGAAAAATCATTGATGATCTTTATGCTAATCTTTAAATTTTGGAAGTGAGTGAAAAAACCAATCTTGACAGTATTGATAATTTGCAAGGGCAATACCTTGATCTTGAACTCCACTACAATGGGGTTGAATGTAAGCACCCTGACCTTCGTTTTGGGCTTACCCTGTTTGTTTTGCCTAAACCTGGCGCTTGGTTGCTTACTAATCACCTTTAGTGGTGATTAGGGTTTGCTTGTGCTTTGTTGAGAGTTAAGGTGCTACTTGCAAAATAACCTAAGTTAGGGTTGAAGAGCAAGTTTGCCACCTTGAGAGATGTCTTTCTCTCTCTTTGCTTCCTCTAGGGTTGAGAGGAAGGTTTGGGTTCGTGCCTTGGGTTGTCTTGGGCTTGGTTGATCTCTTTTGGGCATTGTTCTCCCTTGTTTGGGCCTTGCCTTGCTTGGTTGAGATCTGTATCAGGAAAGGGTTCTTTGTGTCGCCCATGGGGGGGGGTGTATCGGCCTTGGATGGAGTGTGTCGGCCTTTGACCTTTGTTGACCTTCTTGCCTTGGTTGTGTCACCATAGATTGGACAAGTGGTCGACCCTTGGGAGAGTAGTGGCATGGCGTGTGCATGAGTTTTGCAAGGTGGTAAAACGTGTGGACAAGTGTCCCTTAGTAAGGTGACACCTTGCCTTGGTCTAACCTTGACTCCCATCTTGTATATGCCTTGCCTTTCTCTTCCTTAGGAAACCTTTAGCTCTTTGTTTCTCTTCTCTTCCTTGGTGCACGATACACCTACCCTTTGGAGCAATTTGGTGGCCGATCCATCTCCCTTGGTGGTGATCCCTTCTTCTTCCTTTAGCTTGGTGACCGAACCCTAGGTGGGTCTTGTCCTTTGCTAAGCATCTTCCCTCTCTCCCTAGCATCTTCTTCTCCATCTTGCTTACTCTTTGGCCATGGTGGTTATGCTTCTTGTTCCTTTTCTTGAGGTGGCCGAAGTAGTGTGCTTGGAGCTAGGAGCTAGAATCTTGGAGCTTGAGGAGTTTTCTTAAGGCGGTTTACATAACTTCTACCCAAGCTATACTACCTTCTCTATGTTGCATGTTTCATATATGAGGATGATCGGCCATTGCATGTTATGTTTCTTGCTCTAGAACATGTTGTTGATCTTATGGATTTTATGAGCATGATGTTGTTGTTGTTGGTGGGTTATATGCCTTTACACCTAGTTGGCCGAACCATAGTTGGGGTTTTCTTTGCTAGCAACACTCCTTTCTCTCCTTGGTCTAGAGAAGTGAGTTTGAGCTCTAGTAATATGGGAAATACCTCTCTCTCATTTAAGTTGAGAGGTGAGCTTATATTCTAGTTGCTTAGGCAATACCCTCCTCTCACCATGGATTTGAGAGGTGAGCTTTTGATGACCTATTATGGGGTTGGTCCTTGTGGTTGCCCGGTTTGTGAAAGAGGTTGTGCAACACCCCTCTCTCTTGGTTTTTGAGAGGTGAGCCACCCTTCTTGATCAACTAGGGTTTGGTTCCCTTGTGCTTAAGGTTGAAGACGACCTTGTTGGGTTGTGTCTTGCACGATATGACCTTGGGATAGTGCTGCCCAATAACCTTTTTGTCTTGGGTTGTAACCTTGGTCGTTACCCCTAGTTGGGTTTGGTTGGTGCCCGATATGGTGCTCTTGCTAGACACTTTGTGGAGATGGAGCTTGGGCATTACACCTTGAGCTTGTGCTCTGAACGTCACCTCTAAAGTAAGGTTGCACGATGCCCCCCTCTTGCCTTGTGTTGATCTTGGCCGATATGCTTTGCTGAGCCTTGGTGGCTTGATGCTTGGTATGCCTTGGCCAAGATGATCCTTGTCCTGGATGTGCTTTGACCAATATGATGACTAATAGCCTTCTTGTGTTGGGCAATATGAAGTATTCTTGTGATGCCTGATATGATGGTTGTATAGAGAACCCTAGATGGTGCCTTAGTGGTGGCCGATATGGGTAGCTTGACCTAGATGTATGTTAGGTTTGTGTCGGACATGGGGTTTTGTTGCCCGACGCAACCCTAGTGGAGTTGGAAAAGTTGTTGCTGGTTTAGCCAGCTGGTCCATGCACGATATGGTATCATGGGCGATAGAGTGCCCTGGTCGATGTGAAGGCCTCTTGGACGATATGGAGAGGGTTGGACGTTGGGGCGCCTTGGGTGATACCCCTTGGGTTGATATGGTCTTTGTTGGTGGTTAGCCGATAGTGAAACCTAACCCTAACCCTAGTTTGGTGCACGATAGGCCTTTGGCCGATAGCATATGCTGATGCACGGTACACTTTACCCGACACCATGAGTTGGTGAGTCCTTGTTGCACGATAGTTGGTGTTCGGGTTGGCCATTTTGGTGGTGAGCTTACTTAGGGTTGGAAAACCATAGCTGTTACATCCTTTGATGAGGGTTGGCGTTGCTCTCCATGCTTAGTAAGGGTTGCAGGAGTTTTGGTGAGGGTTCTGATAACTCGGAATGTATATAGTTGATGGTTCTCTTTTAATAATGATAACACAAGTGATATGATGTAATCACCTGGCATCCTGCAACTATGATGATGAGATATAATGATAGGTTGTGAACCAAGAATCTTGGAAACTTATGATGTTGCTTCACATGTTGATATAACGCACACATATGGTCACAAGTATAAGCCATAATATATGCCCATGACTAATAATAATACCATGAATGATAAAGCTTGTGTGATATACTCATGGATGCTTCTTTATACTTGATAGCATAATCATTCTGTTAATCCATGATGGTTTCCGTAATCTCTGCGAATGTGTATACTAACCATGTAGGTATTTCATGTGGATTCATAGCCTGGTAAGAGATATGAGATATATGTGCTTTGATTAGCATAATGTGATGATAATCCTTGTTAATAAAGTAACAAGTTGATAGGTTTGAGGACCTGATATAAGGCTGAGTGCCTAGTTGAGGTGTTATCCTCTGATGATGAGGCAAGGGATGCGTTCCCAGGATACTAATGCATGATTATGATGCCTTGAGAGGCAGTGGTTGATATCATGAGGGATTGACGTCCCAGGACAGTATGTTGATGGCAATAATGATGTAACTCTATATAAGGCTATGTTTATACTTTGGTTGCCTCAACAATTGGCTTAAAATATACTAATCAATGATAGATGAACATATCATGTAGTTTTCCCTGGCCATAGATCCATTACCGTCAATATTTGGTGATGGTGAAACAGGTTTATCCTGCGGGATTACCTGGAGTGCATATTGTTGAATATGTGAAGTTTCCCCTAGCCTAAAATAGAAGGGTTGAGTGCAACTGTGGTTGCAGACTCAGGATGTATGGAGCATCATGAACATACCCATGACTTAGGATATGTGATGATGAGCTTGATGCGTTCATGGCTTGGATGTATGTACTAGCACCTATGATGCGGTGAGCTAGAAATATGGGTAGCTTGCGGAGCTAACCCATAGGATGAGGCCTATAAGCATAAGATTTCGGTCTTGCTTGATGATTCGTGTACTGAACACGGGAAGGTGATGATTGGGCTTCGTAGCCAATGGTTGGATTTGAGTAGGGAAGGCTCACTTCCTCAGGGCATAATAAAACGTAATCCAACTGAATAAATATATCTTGCTTAGAGAAAAACACGTAACATTGATTGAGGCCTTTCTGACATAGCTGATCTAGTTACACCTTGCAGATACATGTACGATCCTTATATCTTGTGATAAGTTCTTATAAAGCTTATCTTGTCAATCATGTTCCATAAAGAAATACTTGGTAATATGCCTCCAAGATATCTTGGTAAGCTTGATGGTAATCATAGACTTGTTCAGTATGTTGCTCTTGTTATACACTTTTATCAGTTATTTGTTGTTATCTGCTTTAACCTTTGAGGTTTTATAGTTAAGGCACGAAGTTATGTTTCTCGCTGGGACTGTGTGGCTCACCCCGCTGGTTTACACCCTTTTTAGGTGATCGCTCTAGATGTGGTGGTGGTCGTGAAGTTGTGGCCGAGCAGCAAGAAGAGCAATAGAAGGAAAGAGATGGACATGCTACTGTTTTGGTGGTTTTGTAGTAGAGTCCTAGAGTCATCCCTGTACTCTCAGGTCCTCGGAGGTGTTTGACGATGTTTTACGATGATTTGCTGTTGTAATTTTTGTATATCCTGCTGCTGGCCGACCGTGGCTTGTTATGTATGTATAAACAGGTGATGAACTAATATGCGTTGTTGCGACAGTGGGTGGCTTTAAGTCGTGAACATATCTGGCTAGTGATCTGGAATATATCTATATATGACCTGAACTTCTTGCAGGGCCTGGTTGCAAATGTTCTGTACGTATGTTTCTGCAATCGGTTTTAATTAACCCGTGTTTTTGGTAATATATGGTTCCGCACGTTTTCACATGTCATCTCGTTGTCTATGTGATGGCGGGGTGTAGTTGGTTTGGTATCAGAGCTCTAGGTTCACTAAGTCTACAGAGATCTAGGACTAGGTTTGCGTTTGTTCTTGTGAGTTTTCCAGATTTTCTTACAATAACCTTCTGCTCTCAGTAAAAGATAAAGCTTAAAGATTTCTGGAAACCATGAAGAACATGCTACCGAGAGCAGCGATATTGCATCAGTTGATGGAGCAGGAGGGCATGCACATGATGATCGGGTGCCTGAGGTCCTCCAACTTGACCCAGCCATTCTTGAAAATCCTACTTACCAACAACTTATGGGGAAGATGATGGCTATGATGAATCACATGGTGGAAAGGTTGCCAGTGCCTTAGCCAAGAGCACAGGCTCCCCATGGTGAAACATTGGGTATTGGGAAGACCTTTGAGTGGCTTTGCTGAGTCAAAGCTTCAGATTATGATGGAACGGCTGATCCAGTTGATGCTGATCTATGGCTGACAGGTCTTGAGAAGGCCTTCCGGATCCTCGACATCCCTGAAGCATACAAAGTCAAGCACGCTGTCTACCTTCTGAAGGGCAGTGCTGGCCACTGGTGGGCCATCGAGGAGGAGAAGTGACCCGGTGAGGAGATCGGATGGGAGATCTTCCGATAAGAGTTCGTCAGCAGATACTTTCCAAAGACGTATCTGGATGAGAAGATCAATCAGTTTGAGCATCACTGAGTATGAAGCCAAGTTCATGGACTTGTTGAGGTTTTGTCCTCACATGGAAGCGACAGATGATGAGCGGATCCGGCGGTTTGAGAAAGGTTTGAGTGCTGAGTTGTCGACACCTGCTGCTGCTTTAGAGAATCGGGAGCGGTTTGCCACATTTGTGGAGTCCGTCCGCAGGATTGAACGTTCTATTAAAGAGAAAAGGGAGTCCATGACCAGGAAAAGGCTTGCTCAGTTCTAGGGATAGAGGTTTGGTGGCTTCAAGAAGTCAAGGTTTTCAACACCTTCCATGATGAGAGGTTCTAATGCACCATCATAGTGTTCTTCGAGTAAAGGGAGAGGTCATGTTTCTTCACCATCTAATGTGCATAGTACAACTTCTATGGTAGTAACCAAGCCATCTAGACCACAGACAGAAGGTAGGTCATGTTACCATTGTGGACAGACGGGGCATTTAAAGTCAAATTTCCCAAGAAGAGACATTGAGGTAACACAATAGCTGAGACAGAGTCAATAAGGGTCAGACAGACAACAACCCAGTGATAGCAGAGGGCGAGGACGCAGTCAAGCATCGCAAGCAGGATCGTCTGCTCAAGGAAGTAGAGGATGTGGACAACAAGCAATAGCTCGATTCTATGCTATGAGTCAGCCATAGTCGATAGTCAACCCACGAGTGGTGATAGGTCAGATGGAGTTATTTCATTCTGATTTGTCTTCTTCTTGCTTTGTATCTATTTTGGTTGACCCGAGTGCTACACACTCTTTTATCGCACATAGTCTGATTGATAGCTGTCCTTTACCTATTAGTTGTAAGAAAGATAGCCTGTTGTTAGAAACCCCTCTTGATGGTTCCTCGATGCTTCGAGAGGAGTGTCCATCTTGTCTCTTATCTTTTTTGGCACACAGTATACAAGTGGACCTTATACCACTTGATATGCATGGATTCAATGTGATCCTTGGGATGGATACCTTAGAGAAGTATAAGGTCGTGTTGGACTGTGGTTCCAAGTAGGCAGTGTTTGATGAAGATGGAGAGAAGTGGATCTTCCAAGGAGATAGGAAGATTCTTCTGACATGTTTAGTATCAACAATGGTGGCAGAAAAGTTGCTGCGGCAAGGTTGTAGATCGTTCCAAGCTCACGTTGTGGATACTAAGGCAAAAGGTCCTAGCCTCGAGGAGGTAACGATTGTCCGAGAGTTTGCGGATGTGTTTCCTGATGAGTTTCCCGATGTTCTCCCACCTCGAGAGATTGATTTCAAGATCAATTTGGTACTAGGAACATAGCCAGTTGCACAGACACCATATAGGATGGCTCCAACAGAGATGGCAGAGTTGAAGAAGCAGTTACAGGAGTTGTTGGAGAAAGGTTTCATCCGACCAATCACGTCTCCTTGGGGTGCTCCAGTGTTTTTCGTTAAGAAGAAGGACGGGTCGATGCGGCTATGCATAGATTAACGGTAGTTGAACAAAGTTACGATTAAGAATAAGTACCCGTTGCCGAGGATAGATGATATGTTCGATCAGTTGTGTGGTGCTATAGTGTTCTCAAAGATCAACCTACGATATGGATATCACCAGTTGAGGATTAAGGCGTATGACATACCTAAGTCAGCATTTAGGATGAGGTATGGTCACTTTGAGTTTGTGGTTATGCCGTTTGGGCTAACCAATGCACATGTTGCTTTCATGGATGATGCGATGATTTTGAGTCACATTTATAGACTTGTTTGATATGTGTTTTATGCATTTATTAGTCATTTTCATGGTTAATGTTGCATAATTCATTCATTTTGGTCTATGGTACTTCTTGATGTCAAATTCCCTTTATTTAAGCATTTTGAGTATTAATTATCAAAAGAATATATTTTGTGTGGATTTATGTGGTTCCGTGTGTTGATTTCAGGAAAAACAAGTATTTGCTGTCGTCGATACCATCGACGGTGGTCGATACCATCGACCGGACCACAGGTTGCCAGCCGCAAGGACCAGAACAAGATCGATACTATTGACAGGGATGTCGATGGTATCGAGATACCATCAGGTTGCTGGCGAGAAAGGAGTCGATACTATCGACCAAAATGTCGATACTATCGACTGGTGGAGCTACATCGACGCAAAAAGACAAAACCGTCGCTACATGTTCGTCGATACCATCGACCCGAGTCGATGGTATCGAGATGACATCAGGCGCACAGACGAAAGAAAAGAAGAACAATCGGCATCGCGCTAGGTCGATACCATCGACTCGCGTCGATGGTATCGACACCGTCAGATATGAGTTTGATTTAGAATGATCTTAATTGGACGGTTGTGATTAATTGACGACTTAACTTGGGAATTAGACCTAATGACGGTGCCGGAGAGGGGATCATCACGTCATTAGTTGTTGCACACATCCCGAGGAGCAAGGAGGGAAGAACGGAGCACGAGAGCACGCCCCAGCCGATCCGGACGCTGAAGAAGACGAATTCCACCACCGAAAGGCGGGAGAACGCGTATTCTACGCCAAGGATTGTTTGGATCTCCTCCGTTCAGGGGTTTCACCACTCAATCATGTTTTTCTCATGTTTCCCCTTTTCTCTACCATGCTTTGTTTTGAGGTGAACATGCAGGGCTAATCCCCTTTGTCTTTAGGACCGGGAGTAGCCCGGGAATTCATTGTATGACAATTCTATTATAGTAATTCATATCTTATCTCTTAAATCCGTGGTATAATTTTGTTTTCTCCAATATATTGTTATGCTTGATCACCATAATAATAACTTAATGCCCTTAATTGCTTTGAAAGAAGAATTAACAGTTGAAAATAGATGAAATTTACATTAATTGACAAATCCCTTGAACAAGGTGGTGTAAGGTTAATGGTGGATACCGAGAGGTCATTTATAATGCACCTAGTTTAGGGTATAGGTTACTACGACGGTGGAACTGACCTAAACATAGGTAGTGAATTGTACCACGACAGTGGGCAATTCTGATTTCAGGCCACTACCCGGATAGAGAGATAAGTTTGGATGACTGAATAGAATTTAATACAATGAAAACCCGCAGTGAAACCGCAATCCTAAAGATCTCATTTTGAATTGATTAAACTAAACATTTAATTGATCGCTTTGTTTTGTTTTTATTTTTATTCTCTTTTAATTTTAACAACAACTCTCAATTGTTTAATCGGTCTAACTGATCGTGAGCAGTTAGTAAGAGTCTCTGACAATTTCACGTATCCCTGAGTTCGACTCGAACCTCACAAGGCCTATATTACTTCGACGCATTCACTTGCGTTTCTGCGCACGGTAAACCTACGTCAAATTTTTGGCGCCGTTGCCGGGGATACGGAAATTGTCAGCATTATGAGTGCTGCAAGCGGCCACTCTAGTCCACATTTTTTTTCTTCATTTCAAAAAATTCATAATCTATTTTCTGAATATTTGCAATCGTCAAGCACTGTACTAAATTTAATTTTTCTATTTTCATGTACTGTGCATGGTGCAGACGCATAGTACTGACTACACGCAGCACGCATTAGAGGTTCCACCACCGGGATCAGAAGACGAGGACGATCTTCATCAAGACCACCTTGAGGAAATAAACTCAGAATTAGAACAAGAAGAGATGGATGAGCCACAGACAATATGGGAGAAGATCAAGGCTTCTTCCTCATCTGCTTCCAAGGGGCTGATCAAGAAGCAAGCGGTGAATATTCCGACATACACGATTGATCCGACTTTAATCAACTTGGTGAAGTCGAATTCTTTCCATGGGCTAAAAAATGAAGACCCCGTCGCACATATCACTCAATTTGTGGAGAATTGTGATATGATAAAAATAGACATATTTCCACAAGATGTGCTCTACTTGAAGCTATTCCCAAGCTCTCTAGCGGGAAATGCGCGTGAATGGCTACACAACTTGGACGATGAATACGTGGAGTCTTGGGACCACATGGTAGACGTTTTCTTCGATAGGTTATTTCCGCCCGAGATGACCAATGACATGATCAAGAAGATCCACAACTTCACCCAACAAGCAGGAGAGACCTATTCTGAGACCTGGGAACGGTTTCAGATCATGCTCAGGCGGTGCCCACATCACGGGCTTGATAAGGAGACACAAGTCAAGGTCTTCTATTTTGCTCTCTCCAAGCATGATAGAAGCAACCTCGATTCGGCTGGTTCTGGATTCTTCCTGAATAACACAGACACTAGATGGTGGGAGATCTTAAAGAATATGTCTAAGAAACAATCATGGGGCAAAAGAGGCGTCGTGGAGCAGGTTCGTGTAGTAGGTGAATCTAAGGCAATAAAGGAGCTGAATGAGAAGATGGATCTTCTCGCAAAGAAATTGCTTGCAAGGGAGGATACTGAGTCCGAGGAAGAATCTCAAGTGAAGTTCATGAGGCAGCAGCAAGGCTATAGGATCAACGACTATTCATGGAGGAAAGACAAGAAGTTCTCCTGGAAGGATCCAAATAACTTTCTGTAGGATCCGGATGCTAAACCCCAGCTAGTAGCGGAGGATAAGAGCACAGAGCTGCTCAATCAAGTCATAAATAAAAATCAAGAACTCATGGCTACTTTCGGCCAGCAAATAAAACAACAAGGGGAGTTCATGAATCAATTTGGGCAGACACTGTAGAGCCATGGGGCTCAAATGAGAACAATAGAGACATCTATGGCACAAATGGCTGCGGAAATAGCCAGTTTAAAGAAGCCGACACATCCAGGTTTCCCGGGAAATACTAATGTTCCAGGTGGAAACCAACAAGCGAAGGCCATCTTGCTAAGAAGTGGCAAGAACTTATTAAATCCCAGGGCCGATGAAGCAAGCAAACCCCAAACAGAAGTTGAAGGTGAGGCTACTGAGGAGCTACCCGTACTGGTCACATTGCAGTTGATGACATAGCAGTGGATGCTACTGAAGACCCGATTGCAGAGGAGGAGGATCCTCAGAAAAGGACACCCTATGTGCCACCGCATCAAAGGGCACAGGTTGTCCTGGTCCCTTATCCGAACACTGCTAAGGCAAGGAAGGTAGACGCCCAATTCAAAAAGTTATTAGACAGTTTTAGAAAGCTTTCAGTCAACATCCCTCTATTGGAAGCTATTGAGCAAATTTCGTCTTACAGGAAATTCCTGAAGGACATCATCACCAAGAAGAGAAAAATCCTGGACACTGAAGTAGTTGTGCTTAAGGAGCAGGTGAGTGCCTTCATCATGGGTACATTGCCACCAAAGAGGCAAGATCTGGGTTGTTTTAACATTTCATGCTATATCGGGAAAGTCAAATTTGGTGAAGCATTATGTGACTCAGGAGCAAACATCAATTTAATGCCCCTTTCTACATTCAAGAAGTTGGGATTAAAGGAGTCACGGAAAAGCAACATGACAATTCAATTGGTGGATAACTCTATGGTGAAACCATATGGGATTTGTGAAGATGTGCTTGTGAAAGTGAATATATTTGTATTTCCTACAGATTTTGTCGTCATGGAGATGCAAGATGAACAAGGTAATGAGCTTCTACTCAGAAGACCATTCCAAGCTACAGCCGACATGATACTCGAGATGGGGAGAGGTCGGTTGACCTTGGGTATAGTTGATGACCGATTTGAGATGGTCGTGCCTTCCAGTGCTACTTCACCTAAATCCAAGGAGCAATGTCACATGGTAAACATTTTGATAATAACATCTCTCTTTGTCTAGGGAAGCCATTTCTGGATATGGCTCATGTAATGACCAAGGTGGATAAAGGGACTTTGGCTGTAGACATCATGGAGCAGACCAAAGTAGTATCCCTTTGCAAGGCTGTCAGGTTCCCGAATGATGAGGATGAGGACATTCCTCCCTCTATGGAGGATGATGCCATAGCAAATTCAGTTTTTGAGGCATATCCAAAATTACCACTGGAGGCTTGTTTAGTAAATATCACTCATGATTGGATGAAAAGCAAATCACTCAAGGAGTGTGCCAAAATGCTTCAAATGATTCCATGCTTCTATGCGAGGTATTATGAAGATTTAGGTGAACTCCCCCCACCGCTTCAATCATCTTTAATCAACTCGTCGGAGTTAGAGTTAAAGCTGATGCCACCGCATCTTAAGTATGCCTTTCTAGTGGAGGAAGAAAAGTTGCCTCTGATTATTTCTGCATATCTGAGTGCGGAAGAGGAAGACCAATTTTTGATAGTGCTGAAGAACCACCGGGGAGCATTTGGGTGGTCTGTTGTAGATATCAAGGGGATTTCCCCTACTTTGTGTCAGCATAAGATTCGGCTCGAGGAGGGAGCTAAGCCGGTAATCCAACCGCAACATTGACTATATCCGAGCATGATGGAGGTGGTGAAGAAAGAGGTGATTAAGCTTCTCTCCGCAGGTATCATCTATGTGATTTCAGACTCAACATGGGTAAGTCCCACACAGGTAGTCCCTAAAAAGGGGGGTATTACTGTCACTCAAAATATTTTAAATGAACCTGTCACCACCCGTTTTGGTAATCGGATGGCGAGTTTGTATTGATTACCGACGTCTTAATGCCGCTATGCTGAAGGATCATTTTCCTCTCCCATTTATTGATCAAATTCTAGAGCGCTTAACCGGCCGATCTCATTTCTATTTTTTGGACGGGTATTCGGGATATAATCAGATTTCAATTGATCCTAAGGACCAAGAGAAATCTACTTTCACTTGTCCTTATGGAACTTTTGCATATCGCCGCATGCCCTTTGGATTATGCAATGCACCAGCGACTTTTCAGCGTTGTATGCTCGCCATTTTTTCTGATATGGTAGAACGCTGTCTTGAAGTCTTTATGGATGATTTTTCGGTTTATGGTGCTTCGTTTGATGAATGCCTTTATAATTTGGATAAGGTGTTATAGAGATGTGAGGACACACATTTGGTCCTCAACTGGGAGAAATGTCATATGATGGTCAGTGAAGGGATAGTGCTAGGACATAAAGTGTCTAGCAAAGGTTTGGAGGTAGATCCGGTTAAAATTGAAGTAATTTCTAAATTGCCCCCACCAAATTCGGTAAAAGGGGTAAGGAGTTTCTTAGGACATGCCGGATTTTATCGTCGGTTCATAAAAGATTTTTCTAAAATCGCCAAACCTCTATCCGAACTTCTCGAGAAAGATGTCATTTTTTATTTCAATGAGAAATGTTTACACACGTTCAACGTGCTGAAGGAGAAATTGATTTCCGCACCGGTTGTTCAAACACCGGATTGGACTAAGCCGTTTTAACTCATGTGTGACGCATCGGATTTTTCTATAGGAGCTGTGTTGGGATAGCGATTGGACAATAAACCCGCCGTGATCTTTTATGCTTCTAAGACTTTGAATGGTGCCCAATTAAATTACACAACTACTGAAAAAGAATTGCTTGTTGTTGTTTTCACTTTTGAAAAGTTTAGGCAATATTTAGTTGGATCGAAAGTAGTTGTTTGGACTGATCACGCCGCTATTAAATTTTTGATGGAGAAAAAAGATGCCAAACCTAGATTGATTAGGTGGATCTTGCTCCTACTAGAATTTGATATCGAAATTAAAGACAAGGCGGGGATCGAAAATGTTGTAGTGGATCATTTGTCTAGGTTAGAGAGGGTTGATGAAAAAGATTTACACATACCTATAACCGAGACATTTCCGGATGAACAATTGTTAAAAGTGAATTCTAAGGATCCATGGTTTTCCTATATTATGAATTATCATGCTTGCAGGATCATCCCGGATGATTGGACATATCAAGAGAAGAAAAAGTTTTTCCATTCTCTACGATATTATTTTTGGGATGACCCCATTCTTTTAAAGCAATGCAGGGATGGTGTCCTATGCAGGTGTGTACCTGAGGTGGAGTACGAGAGTGTACTTCATCATTGCCACACTCTACCTATGGGAGGACACCATGCGAGCTCTCGTACGACTGCCAAAGTGTTAGAAAGTGGCCTATATTAGCCTACCTTGTTTAGAGATGCCTATGAGTTCGTGAGACAATGTGATTCCTGCCAAAGGGCGGGTAACATTTCAAAGAGACAAGAGATGCCTCTAAATGTCTTCTAAGAGGTTGAGGTATTTGACCTATGGGGTATAGATTTCATGGGACCCTCTGTGTCCTCTAATTCGAATTTATATATCCTCTTAGCTGTTGATTATGTGTCGAAGTGGGTAGAAGCAATACCCACAAGGACTAATGATTCTACTGTAGTGTACAAATTCGTTAAGGAACATATCTTCTGCAGGTTTGGAGTGCCCCGAATGATCATCAGTGGTGGGGGTACGCACTTTAAGAATCAAAAGTTCTCGGCATTGTTGAAGAAATACGTGGTCACACATAACATAGGTACCCCGTATCACCCGCAAACTCAAGGATAGGTGGAGGTCTCCAATCGCAAAATTACAAAAATCTTGGAGTGTACAGTGGCTTCCATGAGGAAGAATTGGAGTGCTTTACTGCCGGATGCATTGTGGGCATACAGGACGGCATACAAGACACCTATAGGCACCACGCCTTTTAGGTTGGCGTACGGCCGGGCTTGTCATCTACTGTTGGAGTTAGAGCACAAAGCACATTGGGCGTTGAGAAAGCTCAACTTGAGTTATCATGAAGCAGGGAAGAAGAGATTGCTTGAATTGAATGAATTGGATGAGTTGCGAATGACTGCTTATGAGAGTTCTCGAATATACAAGGAGTGCACTAAGTTGATCCATGATCGCCACATTCAGATGCGCACCTTCAAGAAGAGAGATCGTGTGTTGTTGTTCAATTCAAGGCTGAAGTTGCATCCCGGGAAGCTTAAATCCCAATGGAGAGGGCCATTCATGGTAGAAGAGGTCAAACAACATGGCGCAATCATGATGCACGATGGTGAGACTACAGTTTTGGTGAATGGACAGAGGTTGAAGCTATATTTTGGTGAAGATTACACAAGGAAGGTGAATGAGGTCAAACTCGTTCCACTTTCGGATACATGATGTGCTTCAAATCGTCTAGCCTAAGACGTTAAATAAGGGTGCTTGTTGGGAGGCAACCCAACCATAGGTACTTTAGCTTAGTTCCTTTACATTCATGGTTTGATTTGTTTTAACTTAGTTTTTAGTGTAAAAAAGATACCGTGATCATTTTCTACATGTGCAGGTCTGAGGCAGAGTCGATACCATCGACCCTTGTGTCGATGGTATCGACTGTGGTACAGGTTGGTGACTGCAGGAATCGCACTGCGTCGATACTATCAACGGCCTCGTCGATGGTATCGACATACCTACAGGCAGATCATAAGGTCAAGGTTGATGGTATCGAGATGCTAGTCGATACCATCGAGATCTCTGGAGATTTTCAGAATGAATCGTCTCAGTAAAGTCGATACCATCGACGGACATGTCGATGGTATCGACACATTCACACACAGCAGGCGGCGGCCAGGCCTCACGAGGGTTTGCCCTAATCAGAGAGTCGATACTATCGACTCGCGTCGATACTATCGACTCGCGTCGATACGTCAACGATCCACGAGGAAAGATCAACGGCGATCGCAGCAACAAGGAAGTCGATCCGGGGGGTGAGTTGATACCATCGACTTGCGTCGATAGTATCGACACGTCAGCAATCTGGGACCCACAGATCCAGCCATCGACAACTGTCGATACTCACGGAGGTACGAATTGTGCTACCCGTGTCGATACCATCGACCCGCGTCGATGGTATCGACGGGTGGATAGTAGCGCCGGCCACGACTATATATGAGGAGTGTTTGCGTCAGATGACATCACACCTTCAGTGCAACTCTCCTTCACTTGTGCCGAGCATGTTCCAGAGCTGTCCAAGCCCGACGACGAGCAACACCGAGCTAGTTCTTCATCGAGCGGAGATTCGATTCTCCGATCTTCACCGAGCTCTCTCTCTATTCTCCCTTCTGTCGACATCATGGTGCATGGTGCTGGTACATCGTCTTCACGCGCCAATCCGGTGGACATCTCGGAGTTCGTGCCACCTCCGACTGCATCAATCTCACGCCCACAGCTAATTCATCCATCCGCGGAGATCAAGAAGATCTACGAGGAGATCTTGAAGAGGAAGATCGAGCCGACCCAATATGTTGATTGGGATACCATCCGCAACTTGGGGTTCGAAGCCAACCTCGCTTACGTTGTGAAGGGACATGCCAAATGCACGGGAAGAAGGCCTGACGAGCTGGAGTTTCATGCAGATGGCCAGCCATTTTTCGGTGACTGGCCGATGTACAAGGAGTTGGTGGTTGAGTTTATGGCATCGCTGGACGTCTGTGTCGTGCCCAACGACATCATAGACACCGACCGCGAGTGGATCAAGGGTCGGGTGTCTTTCCGGCTATACAACAATGACTACACTATGACACTCTGGCAGTTCAACATGATCTTCAACTGGTTTCACTCGCAAAGTGACTATCGGTGGCCGGACAACCGCACCGACTACGACGCGATCTTCACCGAGCTTGTGACGGTGCCGCCGGGCAAGTCCGTTAGCTACCATAATGTTGCGGTGGCTGATTTTGAGCACCCTTTCGTCTGGATACTGCACCGGATGCTCAGTTCGACATTGTTTGCTAGGGGTGATCTATCCCTTAGCAAATTCCAGGAGCCGCTTCTTTTTGTATAAGCTCCTGAAGCGTCAAGAATGCAATTGGGGCGCCTTCTTTCTGCAGAGAGTTTTGGCGGTGAAGAGGAGTACACAGAAAGCGCCAATTCACTTTGGAGGGTTAATCACACAACTGGCCTCATATCTTGGGTTGAATTTCCAGACACTTACTCCTCTCTCCACCAGGAGCAAGGTGAACTTGCAACATCTACACCGCTCCAACCTCCTACTACTTCGAGATGGTTTGGCGTACACACATTGCCACGTCAACCAAGCTTACCAGGAGTGCTCGCTTCCCGATCCAGTCTTCAACATCGAAGGGGCGCAACATTTCCGATGGCCTATCATAGCCATCGCTGACTCCGATGAAGACAGCGGCAACGACGACGACAACAACAACAACGATGAGGCTGAAGAGGAAGAGGAGGCATTTACACCTCTTCGGACATGAGTGGCACCACGGAAGCGTCCTTGGATGCATCGGGGTGCATCTTCATCATCACAGCCTCCGCCACCACCACCGCCCTCACAGCCAAGTGAGGATGCCTACTCCATACAGGGCATGTATACTATGCTGCAAGACATACAGCAGACGCAGCAACATCACATGGTGATGTACACTGGTATTCAAGACACTACAAACCGGTTACTGGACAATCAAAGGGCAATGTTCGAGAATGAGTGTCTTCTCCTCGACAACTAACAACAAATACATGATCAGTTGCAACGGATGGATATGCAACAGGAGCCCTTTTACGACCACTATTGGAGTCAAAACTACTTTGGAGGCTATCCACAGCCTCCACCTAGGGTCCAGTTTGATCCAAGCTTCCAGGGGGAGTATCCTTCTTGGGACCCTACGGCTCTACAGTACCCGCCTCCACTTGAAGAGTAAAAGCGGTATCTCTGTTCCAACCTTTAAGATTGTTTTAACAGTGAGGCCATAGTCGAATTCAGGCTTAGGGGAGGGTGTTAGAACAGCTCTATCTTTTATTTTCTCTATTTTTAGTTTTATTGTTTTTGTTTCTTATCATTTGTTTCTTGCAATTTTAGTTTGTTTGTAGGATCCACATTCTATCTAGTGTAATTGTGGATGTCTTTAATGTTGAGTCATCTCAGTTGCATGTGCATGGGGAATTAAGGGAAAACTAAAAAAATTTTAGTGTTCGCAAGCTTGAGTGTTGTTTAACCCTGATCACTTAACGTAGAAAATGATTGGTTTTGTCAACTTTAAAACAGAAAATCACAACTGTATATTCCTAATGATTCATGAAAGTGGACGGAATTGGTTGTTTGAGCCTAAATTGACCAAGTGATAATGAGACTTTAATTTGAAGTAAGAGAGAAAAGACCTTTTAACTGCTACACAGGTCAGTAGGGAGGGACACATGATATTTTTCAAAGGTTCATTCAACTAATCTTGTGATCTTTCCACCTCATTGCTTTTCACAATTCACCAAGATTTGGAAGCAAAGTATGATTTTAACTCTTTTTGATTGCATGGCATGTAGATAGGACTTGCATTGCAATCACCTTCATTTGTTTTGCATGATTATTTTTTTAGAATAGGTATACATGCACATTATCCTTAGGTGCATGTCATTTAGTTGCATTCATAACTTTTATGAATAGAGTATATCATGTACCTCATTTGTTCGTTAATGGTGAATTAAATTGTTCCATACCTTCTAAATAGTTCAAATATTCTAGCTATGCAGAAAATATAAGACCAATAAGTATTCATTGTCAATCATGGATATAAAGGTTTGTAATGAAAAAAAAAGAAAAAAAATCTGAAATTGAAAAAAAAAGTTATTCAGAAGCAACAAGAATAAGGAGAAAGGAACATAATCTCACCTGTATTGCAAGATAAGTGAGTAAATGATGTAGCTTAATTAGATATCCATCTCATTTTGAGACGGATGGTTAGTGCATGCATCATTCCACCTAATCTTAGGCATTAGGGCATTTTTCATGTGCAATTTCATCATTTAGGGCATTTTTTTGTATGCATGTTGAAATCGTATAATGCTTCCGCTTCTTCCATGAGCCACCTATTTCATCCACCCGTTGCTCGGATTGGTAGGCCACCATGAATTTCTCCTCACTAATGAATATCAGGAGAACTGCTTCCATGTAGATGGTAGTTAGGGTGAGCAACGTAGTTTAGAAGATCACAAGATGCATTAAGTATGGACCGGAGAATTTTATTATGTTAACTGCCTTATGTGATAGTGTTCATCAGTTTTGAGGTCAATATCTTTTATGGATGATTATTGTCACCTTTAGGGTAATTATCATTATGTGGTTAGCGAGGGCCGGTATGTGAATGTCCAGTGGGAGTCATATGGGATGTTTGTTGTGATGTTGTGTGCTTTAGTTGACTCTGGCAATTCTATTCTAAGGTTTAGTTGCTCGAGGGTGAGCAATGTTCAAGCTTAGGGGAGTTTGATGCGATGATTTTGAGTCGCATTTATAGACTTGTTTGATATGTGTTTTATGCATTGATTAGTCATTTTCATGGTTAATGTTGCATAATTCATTCATTTTGGTCTATGCTACTTCTTGATGTCAAATTCCCTTTATTTAAGCATTTTGAGTATTAATTATCAAAAGAATATATTTTGTGTGGATTTATGTGGTTCTGTGTGTTGATTTCAGGAAAAACAAGTATTTGCTGCCGTCGATACCATCGACGGTGGTCGATACCATCGACCGGACCACAAGTTGCCAGCCGCAAGGACCAGAACAAGATCGATACTATTGACAAGGATGTCGATGGTATCGAGATACCATCAGGTTGCTGGCGAGAAAGGAGTCGATACTATCGACCAAAATGTCGATACTATCGACTGGTGGAGCTACAGTGACACAAAAAGACAAAACCGATGCTACAGGTTCGTCGATAGCATCGATCCGAGTCGATGGTATCAAGATGACATCAGGCGCATAGATGAAAGAAAAGAAGAACAATCGGCATCGCGCTAGGTCGATACCATCGACCCGCGTCGATGGTATCGACACCGTCAGATATGAGTTTGATTCAGAATGATCTTAATCGGACGGTTGTGATTAATTGACGACTTAACTCGGGAATTAGACCTAATGACGGCGCCGGAGAGGGGATCATCACGTCATTAGTTGTTGCACACATCCTGAGAAGCAAGGAGGGAAGAACGGAGCATGAGAGCACACCCCAGCCGATCTGGATGCTGAAGAAGATGAATTCCACCACCGAAAGGTGGGAGAACGCGTATTCTACACCAAGGATTGTTTGTATCTCCTCCGTTCAGGGGTTTCACCACTCAATCACGTTTTTCTCATGTTTCCTCTTTTCTATACCATGCTTTGTTTTGAGATGAACATGCGGGGCTAATCCCCTTTGTCTTTAGGACCGGGAGTAGCCCGAGAATTCATTGTATGACGATTCTATTATAGTAATTCATATCTTATCTCTTAAATCTGTGGTATAATTTTGTTTTCTCTAATATATTGTTATGCTTGATCACCATAATAATAACTTAATGCCATTAATTGCTTTGAAAGAAGAATTAATGGTTGAAAAGAGATGGAATTTACATTAATTGACAAATCCCTTGAACAAGGTGGTGTAAGGTTCATGGTGGATACCGAGAGGTCGTTTATAATGCACCTAGTTTACGGTATAGGTTACTACGACGGTCGAACCGACCTAAACATAGGTAGTGAATTGTACCACGACAGTGGGCAATTCTGATTTCAGGCCACTACCCGGATAGAGAGATAAGTTTGGATGACTGAATAGAATTTAATACAATGAAAACCCGTGGTGAAACCGCAATCCTAAAGATCTCATTTTGAAATGATTAAACTAAACATTTAATCGATCGCTTTGTTTTGTTTTTATTTTTATTCTCTTTTAATTTTAACAACAACTCTCAATTGTTTAATCGGTCTAGCTGATCATGAGCAGTTAGTAAGAGTCTCTGACAATTTCACGTATCCCTGAGTTCGACTCGGGCCTCACAAGGCCTATATTACTTCGACGCGTTCACTTGCGTTTCTGCGCACGGTAAACCTGCGTCAATGGACCTGATGAACCGAGTGTTCCTCCTGTTCCTAGATCAGTTTGTTGTAGTATTTATAGATGACATCTTGATCTACAGTCGGGACAGTCAAGAGCATGAGCGACATCTTCAACAAGCATTGACTCTTCTTCGCCAACATCAGTTGTATGCCAAGTTCTGCAAATGTGAGTTTTGGTTGAAGGAAGTGACATTCTTGGGTCATGTGATATCTATAGAAGGAGTCAGAGTGGACCCTAAAAAGGTGGAGTCAGTTGTAGATTGGGAGCAACCAAAGATGCTGACAGAAGTTTGTAGTTTTCTGTGTTTGGCCGGATACTACTGGGAGGTTTATCAAGGACTTCAGTGCAATCGCGTTGCCGATGACAAAGCTGACCAGAAAGGATGTACCTTTTGTTTGGAATGATCGTTGTTAGCAAGCTTTCCAAAGTTTGAAGGAGAAGCTGACTAGTGCTCCAGTGCTAGTGCTACCAGAGCCTGGGAAGGGCTATGTTGTTTTCAACGATGCTTCCAAGAAAGGCTTAGGTTGTGTGCTGATGTAGGAAGATCATGTGGTTTCTTTTGCTTCGCGACAACTTAAGAAACATGAGGAGAACTATCTGACATATGATTTGGAGTTGGCAGCGGTGGTCCATGCGCTAAAGATTTGGAGACACTATCTTTATGGGGAAGTGTGTCAGATCTTTACAGATCATAAGAACTTGAAGTATATCTTTTTGCATAATGAGCTGAATATGCGACAACGTCGTTGGATGGAGCTAATCAATGATTATGATTGCACCATTGAGTATCATCCTGGTTAGGCAAATGTGGTAGCTGATGCGCTTAGATGAAAGTCTCCTTCTCTCTCCACAAAGAAGGCACAGCTGAGTTCCTTGGTATGCCATAGGCGGGATATATTTGTCTCCTTGCTACAGATGAATGTGTAGTTGGAAGTTTCCTTGTTGACAGGACTGTTGGCACAAATGCAAGTCAATCCTATGCTGAGACAACAAATCAAAGACGCACAACAGACAGATGATGCAGTGCAGCTGATCAGGTTAGAGCTTGGTAGCGAAAAGCGTGATGGGTTCCATGAGTCTGAGGATGGACTAGTTTGCTATCATGGTAGGATGATGGTCCCCGACATTGATAATCTAAGGAAGATAGTACTCGAGGAAGCACACACATCGATATATGCTATGCATCCAGGAGTCACCAAGATGTATCATAATCTAAAGGACCTGTATTGGTGGTCTGGCTTGAAGAAGGATGTAGCTGAGTTTGTGGCTAAGTGTGCAGTATGTCAGCAAGTTAAAGCTGAGCATCAAAAGTTGGCAGGTATGTTGCAACCCATGCCGATACCGCAATGGAAATGGGATCATATAACCATGGATTTCGTAGTTGGTCTACCAAAGACAGCTAGGAATCATGATTCCATTTGGGTAATAATGGACAGGTTGACAAAATCTGCTCATTTCATACCAGTAAAAACAACGTATACAACAGAGAAGTTTGCTCGGGTGTATGTGGACGAGATAGTGCGTTTGCACGGTGTACCAGCAACAATAGTTTCCGACAGAGGTCCTCAGTTCACAAGTCATTTCTGGGAACAGTTGCATAAAGCGTTGGGAACACATTTGAGGTTCAGTACCGCTTTCCACCTGCAGACGGATGGACAGTCTGAAAGGACTATTCAGACTTTGGAGGATCTTCTCCAAGCTTGTGTTTTGTAGTTCCTAGGTAGTTGGGACATGCATCTCAGTTTGATAGAGTTCGCTTATAACAATAGTTACCAGTGGAGCATTGACATGGCTCCTTATGAGGCTCTATATGGAAGGAAGTACAGATCCCCCTTATGTTGGTATGAGTCTGGTGAAAATCAACTTTTGGGTCCTGAGTTCGTACAACAGACAATAGAAAAGATCAGAGTGATACAACAAAAGTTGAAAACGACACAGGACAGACAGAAGTCTTATGCAGACAATCGTCGACGACCTCTAGAATTCCAAGTGGGAGACAAAGTGTATCTCAAGGTCTCACCTTGGAAAGGTGTGCTAAGGTTTGGCCGGAAGGGCAAATTGGCACCCAGGTATATGGGGCCGTACTCGGTAATAGCACGTGTTGGCAAGGTAGCTTACAAGTTAGAGTTGCCGCCAGAGTTACACAGGTTGCATCCAGTGTTCCATGTCAGTATGCTGACAAAAAGTCATCCAGACACAAGGACAGTGATACAGCCAGTTGAGGTTGAGCTTGATGAAGACGTGACCTATGAGGAGGGTCCGGTGATTATTCTTGACAGAAGAGTAAAGAGGCTGAAGAGGAAGGACCTGGTTCTTGTGAAGGTTTTGTGGCATCATCGTGGTGTTGAGGAAGCCACGTGGGAGCTTGAGGAAGAGATGAGGAGGAAGTATCCCTCGCTTTTCTCTTCAGATTTTGGGGATGAAATCCCTTTGTAGAGGTTTATGGCTTGTAAGGACCCTGACCTTCATTTTGGGCTTACCCTATTTGTTTTGCCTAAACCTGGTGCTTGGTTGCTTGCTAATCACCTTTAGTGGTGATTAGGGTTTGCTTGTGCTTTGTTGAGAGTTGAGGTGCTACTTGCAAAATAACCTAAGTTAGGGTTGAAGAGCAAGTTTGCCACCTTGAGAGATGTCTTTCTCTCTCTTTGCTTCCTCTAGGGTTGAGAGGAAGGTTTGGGTTCATGCCTTGGGTTGTCTTGGGCTTGGTTGATCTCTTTTGGGCCTTGTTCTCCCTTGTTTGGGCCTTGCCTTGCTTGGTTGAGCTATGTATTGGGCAAGGGTGCTTTGTGTCGCCCATGGGGGGGTGTATCGGCCTTGGATGGAGTGTGTTAGCCTTTGACCTTTGTTGACCTTCTTCCCTTGGTTGTGTCACCATATCTTGGACAAGTGTCCGACCCTTGGGAGAGTAGTGGCATGACATGTGCATGAGTTTTGCAAGGTGGTAAAACGTGTGGACAAGTGTCCCTTGGTAAGGTGACACCTTGCCTTGGTCTAACCTTGACCCCCATCTATATATGCCTTGCCTTTCTCTTCTTTAGGAACCCTTTAGCTCTTTGTTGCTCCTCTCTTCCTTGGTGCACGATACACCTACCCTTTGGAGCAAGTTGGTGGACGATCCTTCTCCCTTGGTGGTGATACCTTCTTCTTCCTTTAGCTTGGTGACCGAATCCTAGGTGGGTCTTGTCCTTTGGTAAGCATCTTCCCTCTCTCCCTAGCATCTTCTTCTCCATCTTTCTTACTCTTCGGCCATGTTGGTTATGCTTCTTGTTCCTTTTCTTGAGGTGGTCTAAGTAGTGTGCTTGGCGCTAGGAGCTAGAAGCTTAGAGCTTTGGATCTTGTGGAGTTTGTTTAAGGTGGGTTACATAACTTCTACCCTAGATATACTACCTTCTCTATGTTTCATGTTTCATATATGATGATGATCGGCCATTGCATGTTATGTTTCTTGCTCTAGAACATGTTGTTGATCTTATGGATTTTGTGAGCATGATGTTGTTGTTGTTGTTGGTGGGTTATATGCCTTTACACCTAGTTGGCCGAACCATAGTTGGGGTTTTCTTTGGTAGCAACACTCCTTTCTCTCCTTGGTCTAGAGAAGTGAGTTTCAACTCTAGTAATATGGGCAATACCCCTCTCTCATTTAAGTTGAGAGGTGAGCTTATATTCTAGTTGCTTGGGCAATACCCTCCTCTCACCATGGATTTGAGAGGTGAGATTTTGATGACCTATGTTGGGGTTGGTCCTTGTGGTTGCCCGGTTTGTGAAAGAGGTTGTGCAACACCCCTCTCTCTTGGTTGTTGAGAGGTGAGCCGCCCTTCTTGATCAACTAGGGTTTGGTGCCCTTGTGCTTGAGGTTGAAGACGACCTTGTTGGGTTGTGTCTTGCACGATATGACCTTGGGATACTACTTACCGATAACCATTTTGTCTTGGGTTGTAACCTTGGACGTTACCCCTAGTTGGGTTTGGTTGCTGCCCGATATGTTGCTCTTGGTTGACACTTTGTGGAGATGCAGCTTGGGCGTTACACCTTGAGCTTGTGCTCTGAACGTCACCTCTGAAGTAAGGTTGCACGATGCCCCCCTCTTGCCTTGTTGATCTTGGCCGATATGCTTTGTTGAGCCTTGGTGGCTTGATGCCTGGTATGCCTTGGCCAAGATGACCCTTGTCCTGGATTTTCTTTGACCGATATGATGACTAATGGCCTTCTTGTGTTGGGCAATATGAAGTATTCTTGTGATGCCTGATATGATGGTTGTATAGAGAACCCTAGATGGTGCCTTAGTGGTGGACGATATGGGTAGCTTGACCTAGATGGACGTTAGGTCTGTGTCGGGCATGGGGTTGTGTTGGCCGACGCAACCCTAGTGGAGTTGGAAGAGTTGCTACTGGTTTATCCAGTTGGTCCATGCACGATATGGTATCATGGGCGATAGAGTGCCCTAGTCGATGTGAAGGCCTCTTGGGCGATATGGAGAGGGTTGGACGTTGGGGTGCCTTGGGCGATACCCCTTGGGTTGATATGGTCTTTGCTGGTGGTTAGACGATAGTGAAACCTAACCCTAACCCTAGTTTGGTGAACGATAGGCCTTTGGCCGATAGCATATGCTGATGCACGATACACTCTGCCTGACACCATGAGTTGGTGAGTCCTTATTGCACGATAGTTGGTGTTTGGGTTGGCCATTTTGGTGGTGAGCTTGCTTAGGGTTGGAAAACCATAGCCGTTACATCCTTTGATGATGGTTGGCGTTGCTCGCCATGCTTAGTAAGGGTTACTGGAGTTTTGGTGAGGGTTCTGATAACCCAGAATGTATATAGTTGATGGTTCTCTTTTAATAATGATAACACAAGTGATATGATGTAATCACCTTGCATCCTACAACTATGATGATGAGATATAATGATAGGTTGTGAACCAGGATGCTTGGAAACTTATGATGTTGCTTCACATGTTGATATAGTACACACATATGGTCACAAGTCTAAGGCATAATATATCCCCATGACTAATAATAATACTATGAATGATAAAGCTTGTGTGATATACTCATGGATGCTTCTTTATACTTGATAGCATGATCATTCTGTTAATACATGATGGTATGTGTATACTAACCATGCAGGTATTTCACGTGGATTCATAGCCTGGTAAGAGCTATGAGATATATGTGCTTTGACTAGCACAATGTGATGATAATCCTTGTTAATAAAGTAACAAGTTGATAGGTATGAGGACCTGATATAAGGCTGATTGCCTAGTTGAGGTGTTATCCTCTGATGATGAGACAAGGGATGCGTTCCCAGGATGCTGATGCATGATTATGATTCCTTGAGAGGTAGTGGCTGATATCATGAGGGATTGAGGTCCCAAGACAGTATGTTGATGGAAATAATGATGTAACTCTATATAAGGCTATGTTTATACTTTGGTTGCCTCAACAATTGGCTTAAAATATACTAATCAATGATAGATGAACATATCATGTAGTTTGCCCTGGCCATAAATCCATTACTGTCAGTATTTGGTGATGGTGAAACAGGTTTATCCTACGGGATTACCTGGAGCGCATATTGTTGAATATGCGAGGTTTCCCCTAGCCTAAAATAGGAGGGTTGAGTGCAACTGTGGTTGCAGACTCGGGATGTATGGAGCATGGTGAACATACCCATGGCTTAGGATATGTGATGATGAGCATGATGCGTTCATGGCTCGGATGTATGTACTAGCACCTATGATGAGGTGAGCTAGAAATATGGGTAGCTTGTGGAGCTAACCCAGAGGCTGAGGCCTATAAGCATAAGACTGTGGTCTTGCTTGATGATTCATGTACTGAACATGAGAAGGTGAGGTCATGGAGTCCGGATCTCCTTAGACCTTGTATGGCACCAGATTGGGCTTCGCAGAAAATGGTTGGATTTGAGTAGGGAAGGCTCACTTCCTCAGGGCATAATAAAATGTAATCCAGCCGAATAAATATATCTTACTTAGAGCAAAACATGGAACATTGATTGAGGCCTTGCTTACATAGCTGATCTAGTTACACCTTGCAGATACGTACTAGAGTCCTAGAGTCATCCCTGTACTCTCAGGTCCTCATAGGTGTTTGACGATATTTTACGATGATTAGCTTCTGTAATTTTTGTATATCCTGGTACTGGCCGACCGTGGCCTGTTATGTATGTATAAACAGGTGATGAACTAATATGACTTGTTGCGACAGTGGGTGGCTTTAAGTCATGAACATATCTGGCAGGTGATCTGGAATATATCTATATAAGACCTGAACTTCTTGCAGGGCCTGGTTGCAAATGTTCTGTACATATGTTTCTGCAATCAGTTTTAATTAACCCGTGTTTTCAGTAATATATGGTTCCACATGTTTTCGTGTGTCATCTTGTTGTCTATGTGATAGCGGGGTGTCACATTGAAGTTGAGAATGGTATCTACCTTAAGAACATTGAAATTCTTAAGGAAGAGAACCAAAATTTCCTAAAAGAACTTGCATTACTTAAAACTAAAAATGATGAATTTAAGTTGCTTATTGATTCTCGTAGAGAAGAGAGAGATATTTATCTCAAAGAGATTCAAATGCTAAAATATGAAAATGCTAGGTTGCTTAGTCAAGTAAATGATCTATCTTCTAGACCTTTGTTGCCTAGTGTTAATGTAGCTGCCATCTCTCTTGAAAAGGATTCATATCTTACTAAAGCTTTATGACTTGAGGCTGACCTTGTGCATGCTAGGGATGACATATCTATTTTATCTTCTACTATTGTTTCTTTGAATGATGATAACCATAGATTGAGAGAATCCCTGTAGAAATTCCTCAAAGGGAAGAACTCCCTATATGAAATTGTTGATCATTTTACCCAACAAAGTGGTACTAGTGGTTTGGGATTTGTAGGGGGAGCCTCAAAGGGCAAGAGTAAGGCCAAAGGTAAGAAAAAGATCAAGGAGATCTCTTTCTTTGTAGGAGAATCTTCAGGCACTAAGAATCTTATGGTTTGTTTTTATTGCAAATGTGATGATCATTATTCCACTTATCGTCCTTACAAGCCTAAGGGGACCAACCCAAAGATGAAATGGGTCCCCAAGCTAACTCTGAATCCCAAAGTTTGAGTTGGGAACCGACATTCTCCTTTCTTACAAGGAAAAGATAGATGGATTTTTGATAGTGGCTGCAAAAAGCACATGACCAGTGATATACATCATCTCAACAATTTCACAAAGAAGAAAGGAGGATCTGTCACCTTTGAGGATAATAAGAAAGGTAAAGTCAAAGGTGAAGGTGATGTTGGTGAATCCTTATGGGTCAAGAATGTTCTTTTTGTGGATGGCCTACAACACAATTTAATATTTGTTAGTCAACTCTGTGACAATGGTTACCTTGTTCTATTTACTTTTTTTTAATGCTTGATTCTAGATTCCCTCACCTACCAAGTTATATATAAGGGAACTAGAAGTGGTAATTGTTGTGTGAATTATATATCGTCTTTTCACATGCTTTCACATTGAAGTCTCTTTTCATATTACTTTTGCCATCATTTCGTTAAAACACTTTGCCATATCTTGCCTTGCCATTTTACCATGAAAATCACTCACTTCAATGTTTATTTGTGCAGAAACAGTAAAGTGCACAACGTTCAAGGTTGTTGTACGGCGTGCAACATTCCAGAAAGACTACTGCTTACCCTGACGCACTTTTGAACGGCGTGCAAAGGCGTTGCACATCATTCACATGGAGCGCAGAAGTCCAGATTATGTTTCTGGAAAGTCGTACGACGTGCACACCCATGGTGCACGGCGCACAACTTTCCTGTAGAATTCACACAAGAATGAACGGCGTGCAAAGGCGTTGCACGGCGTTCACATGGAGCGCAGAAGAGCAGGAAATGTTTTTGGAAAACTGAACGGCGTGCACATGCTCCGTGCACGGCGTACACTGCACAGTTAACTGCCGCCCTTTTGTTAAGTGCACGACGTGCAAACACCTTGCATGCCGTTCAGCCGACAGTTTTAGAAATTTGAAAATTGAGAATTCAAGCCTAAAACGAGGAGGGGAGTGTTGGGACAGTTACCACTGGTCATTTGAGACTCTTTGCTCGTTCCAGAAGCAGAGGAGACGACAGAGAAGGTGATTTTGAAGAGATCCAAGGTTTTTCTTGAGAAAGGAGGCCATTTCTCTTCTTCTTCTTTCTCGATTGCAGTTCCAAGGTGCAGCAAACTTCCCCGACTCCGAGGAGCTTCCTTGGCGAGAAGCTAGTACGTTTTGGAGGAGTTTTAGAAGATGAATTTCGTCCTTCAACCGGAATTCCCTCTTCTCTTGGTTACATCTTGGTTCTGTTTGTCTTTTCCTCTCTTACTCATGTTGAGAACTTCATTTTCTACTGAAATTGTGCAAGGTGTAGCTATGGACGAGTAGTTTTCTCCTTCTTGGGCATGGGAGAGTAGCTCCCATGCCGTAACATGTGTGGAACTATGTGATCTCGTACTAAATACCTATGTTTCTTGTCTCTATTTATGAAAATACTGGTTTCTTTCTTCTTGCATATGATGTTGGCCGCTTTATGTGCATGTTTTCTGCATTTGTGCTTGATTTGAGAAAATAAGTATGAATGTATGGAGGTATCTTTCATAACAACTCTTTCTAATCTACGAGAGTAGTTGGAAACGAGTTCAAGGTTTGCTTGTGATCTAAAACGAATTTCAGACATGAGAATGTTGTTTTAAGTTGAGATCGTTGCACGTATATCGAGAGATGAAATGCAACACATCAATCCTTTGAGATAAAGAACTTGTGTATGTTTAGATTGCTTAGTTCTCTAAATGCTATGGTATGAGAATGAAATCCCTACTGTCCAAGATCGTTAATCAATTGACTAGAACCCTTTTGTTAATCTCTTCTACTTGTATAAATTTAGCTTTTATACATTTCTTTGTCTTAGAAATTAAACAACCAACTTCTTTTAAAACTGATCTAGATTGCTGAAAATTAGGACTGTTGCGTTCATTTGTTTACTAAAGCTCCTTGTGTTCGATCCTGACTATACTACCTCCGTATACTTGCGGAGTTTGGTTGAATCGGGTAAAAGATCATTAATTTGATTGAAACTCGTTGCTAAAATAGCCAACAAGTTTTTGGCGTCGTTTCCGGGGAGCTACGGTAAATTAATTGGAGTAATAAGTGCTGATTAGTATTCGAGACTAGATCATCATTTTCATTTTCGAAATTTCCACATACCTTTTAGTTGTGTTCTCAAATTTTTCTTGTTATTTTCAGGTTGCATGCGTCGCTCGCAACGAGGTCTTCAAACAACCCCGTTGTTAGACCTTGAAATAGAGCGAAGTATTTCAAGCTTGAGGAGATCAAGGAGAAAGGAACAATTACTACTAGAGGGTACTCCATCACCACCATCACCATCTTCATCATCATCCACGCCATCTTTTTCATCCGTTGAAGGAGCTTCACCAAGCACTTCAACCATGGAAGACGATCGTCCATTGAAGGATTTTGCTATGCCGGTTGCCACCAACATATGTGGAGCCATTGACTTGCCAGCCGTAGAAGCGAACAATTTTGCTATTGCTCCTTCTATGATGCAGATGATTCAACAGAACCGTTTCGGGGGTACCGCCAATGAGGATCCAGGTCTTCATATTGCAGAATTCTTGGAATACTTAAACACTTTCAAAATTAACGGTGTATCTATTGATGTGATAAGACTTATGCTATTTCCCTTTACTCTAAGAGATAAAGCCAAGGTTTGGCTTTTGTCTTTACCAAAGAAGTCTATTAAAACCTGGGATCAGCTTCTTAGTGTCTTTCTTGCAAAGTATTTTCCACCCAGAAAAACTACTCACTTGAGGAACCAACTTACAAACTTTTCTCAAAACGATGGTGAGACTCTCTATGACACATGGGAGAGGTTTAAAGACCTTCAACGTCTTTGCCCACACCATGGTCTTACAAATTGGTTACTTCTTCAGACCTTCTATAACAGACTGTTCTACAACACCCGGTTGACTCTAGATGCTGCAGCCGGTGGTGCTCTTATGACTAAGTCCTATAGGGAGGCCTATGACCTCATTGAAGACATATCACTCAACCATTGCCAGTGGGGAGGTGATAGGGGATCCAAATCATCATCGTCTACTACTAGTTCTTCAACCCCAAAATAAGGAGGAAAATACACAGTTGATGTCGTTGATCTCATAGCTGCAAAACTAGATGTTCTTACTCAAAAGTTTGAGAAGCTGACTACATTGCCGGTCCAATCTGCTGAAGCCACATGTGAAGCTTGTAGTAATCCAGGGCATACTTCTTCACAATGTTTTGCTCCAAAAACTATGGAGGGAGGTCTTGAACAGGTTAATGCTATTGATATGCAGAGGAACAAGCAATATAATCCTTATTCAAATCAATATAATCCAGGGTGGAGGGATCACCCCAACTTCTCTTACAAGAATACTAGCAATGCTCAAAATTTTCAGCAAGGGCAACAACAACCACCGCAGCAATCACAGTTCAACCGCCAAGGTAATAAACAGGGTTACAACAACAGAGGTTATCAACAACAGCAACAACAACCTTAAAATTCCTCTCTTGAAGCCATGATGGAGAAATTCATAAACACACAAACTCAGCAAAATGAAGAGCTTAGGGGGAATGACAAGCTACTTAAGGATGCTATTCTTCAACTCTCTGCCAAAGTGGACAACATATCCACTCACACAAAGATGCTAGAGAATCAAATAGCTCAACAAGCTCTTTCTCAACAAGGACAACAGTCCGGTTCTCTCCCTAGTGTGCCGGAAGTAAATCCGAGACAGCAGGCCAATGCTATCATTCTAAGGAGTGGGGCTGAGATTGAAAGATCTTCGCCATCTAAGGAAAAGGACATGAAGATACTTGATGAAGAAGAGCCTAGTATTCCTATTTGCAGCAAGGAGAAAGGTAAAATTGAAGAGCCACCATCTTTTAAAGCTACTGCACCTTTCCCTCATAGGCTTGTCAACAATAAGGATGATGTCAAGTTCAAGAAATTTATGGACATTCTTAACAAGTTGCAAGTTAATCTTCCCTTCACTGATGTTATTGCTGAAATGCCTTCCTATGCCAAGTTCCTTAAAGATATCTTGTCTAAAAGGAGAAGGGTTGATCAAGTAGAAATAGTTAAGCTTTCCGAACGTGTGAGTTCTATCATTCAAAACCGCACTCCAACTGTTCTGGAAAAGCTAGATGATATGGGACCTTTCACATTGCCATGCAAAATCAACAATGTCACGTTTAATAGAGGTTTAGTGGATTTGGGGGCTAGCATTAGTCTCATTCCAACCACTCTATGGCAGGAGTTAGACCTAGGTGATCTAAAGCCAACCAAGATGGTCATAGAGTTAGCCGATCATTCTCTTAAGCACCCAAAAGGCGTTTTAGAATACATACTTGTACAAATCGGCAAATTCTATATACCATGTGACTTTGTAGTTCTTGATATGGTGGAGACTCCCCACAATCCAGTTCTTTTTGGAAGACCTTTCTTGCGGACTGCTGGTTGCCTCATAGACGTTAGAGAAGGAAAGCTAACTCTCTGTGTGGGTGAAGAAGAGATAGAGTTCTCTATTTCGGATGCCATGAAAGCACCAGCACAAGTCAAAGAAATTTGTTTGTTTGACACTATTGATCCCATAGAAGAGTTTGTTGATGACATGATTGAAGTTATGGATAACTATTGTGATGATATTACTGCTGAAAATCACGTTCCTAAAATTTCTAAAGCTATTCCTATTTACAAAGCTCAAGCAAATAATGTGGAAGCTCTACATGATGAAGAAAAGGTTGATGAAGGAACAACAAAGAATAAGGTAGAACTAAAGGCCCTTCCACCGGGGCTGAGGTATGCTTTTCTTGATCCAAACTCCTCATCTCCTGTTATCATAAATGATAAATTAACCAATGAACAAGAGAATAAATTGCTTGATGAACTGCGGTTATATAAAGATGTCATTGGTTATTCTATTAATGATTTGAAAGGTATTTATCCTAAAATCTGTATGCATAGAATAAACATGGAGGATGATGCCAAACCAACTGTTGAACCACCTAGGCATTTAAATCAAAACATGCTTGATGTGGTTAAGAAAGAAATCTTTAAATTAATGGATGCCGGAATCATTTATCCCATTAGTGACAGCCCCTGGGTTAGTGCTATTCATGTAGTACCTAAGAAGGGGGGTGCAACTGTCATAAAAGGAGATAATGATGAGTTGATACAGACACACACGGTCACAGGCTGGCGTATGTGTATTTACTACCGGCATTTAAACAAGGCAACCCGCAAGGACCATTTCCCATTGCCTTTCATTGATTTAATGTTAGAACGCCTTGTAAAGCATTCATATTTTTGTTACTTGCACGGGTATTCTGGATTTTTTTAGATTCCTATCTATCTGCCCGATCAAGAAAAGACCACTTTTACTTGCACCTATGGTACCTATGCTTATCGCCGCATGCCTTTCGGTCTTTTCAACGCTCCCGCTACTTTTCAGCGGTGTATGATGGCGATTTTCTCGTATTTCATTGAAAACATAATGGAAATTTTCATGGACGATTTTAGTGTATACGGTGATTCATTTAATCAATGCTTGTCAAATTTGTCTTTAGTCTTAGCCAGATGCAAAAAGGTTAACCTAGTACTAAATTGGGAGAAGTGCCATTTTATGGTACAATCCGGTGTAGTACTAGGACATGTGGTATCTAATAAGGGTATTGAGGTTGACAAGGAAAAAGTTGAAGCTATTGAGAAAATGTCTACCCCGTCTTCAGTCAAAGACATCCGAAGTTTCCTTGGACATGTAGGTTTTTATAGAAGATTTATCAAGGACTTCTCAAAAATTGCAAAGCCATTATGTTCACTTCTTGCAAAGGACGCAGATTTTGTGTTTGATGATGAATGTCAAAAAGCTTTCTCTACACTCAAGGAGGCTCTCATTTCTTCCCCTATCATTCAACCCCCGGATTGGGACGCTCCATTTGAGTTGATGTGTGATGCAAGTGATTATGCTGTAGGAGCAGTGCTAGGACAGCGGAAAGACACAAAACTTCATGCTGTCTATTATGCAAGCAAGACCCTTAATGATGCACAAATCAATTATACAACTACGGACAAGGAGATGCTGGCCATTGTGTATGCTTTTGAAAAATTCAGACAATACTTAGTGGGATCTAAAGTGATAGTGTACACCGATCATGCTGCAATCAAATACTTGCTGAGTAAAAAAGATGCCAAGCCACGCCTCATCCGATGGGTATTGCTTCTACAAGAATATGATCTTGAAATCCGTGATAAAAAGGGGACTGAAAACAATGTTGCCGACCACCTTTCTAGACTGTCCACAAAGGCTGAAGACTCATTACCTATTGATGATCATCTGCCAATTGAACGACTCTATGCGTTGTCATCTGTTCAAGCACTGTGGTTTGCCGACATAGCTAATTTCCTTGCTACAGGACAGCTTCCACCGGGTTTGACGTTTCAACAAAAGAAGAAGTTCTTTCATGATGTCAAATTTTAATATTGGGATGATCCCTTCTTGTTTGAACATGGGAGTGATGGGTTAATTCGCCGTTGTGTGATTGAAGAGGAAATTCCTACTAATATTTCTGAATGCCATGATTCATCTTATGGAGGCCACTTTGGAGGAGAGAAAACTGTAGCAAAGATACTTCAAGCCGGTTTCTATTGGCCTACACTGTTCAAAGACGTGAATCTATTTGTCAAGTCTTGTGATAAATGTCAAAGAACTGGAGGTATATCCCACCGTGATGACATGCCACTCAACTCTATCTTAGAGGTTGAGGTGTTTGATATATGGGGTGTAGACTATATGGGACCATTCCCATCTTCATGTGGTTATCAATATATTCTTGTTGCAGTTGACTATGTGTCCAAATGGGTTGAGGCCATTCCAACCCAAGCACCGGATGCCAAATCCGTAATTAAGCTCTTCCAGAAGATCATTTTCCCCTGGTTTGGAGTCCCACGTGCTATTATTTCTGATGGAGGGACACACTTTGCTGAAAGACAATTCAAAAATCTTCTCTCCAAATATGGCGTCACTCATAAAATCTCTACGCCTTACCATCCTCAAACATCTGGGCAAGTGGAGATCTCCAACAGGCAATTGAAGAACATTCTTGAGAAGACCGTTTCTAGTTCAAGGAAAGATTGGGCATTGAAGCTGGATGATGCATTGTGGGCATACCGCACAGCCTACAAAACTGTCATAGGGACAACTCCTTTCAAGCTGATCTATGGAAAGTCTTGCCATCTTCCGCTGGAGCTAGAGCACCGTGCTTTATGGGCAATCCAACTCTTGAACTTTGATATGAAGAAAGTAGGGGAGAAACATCTTTTACAATTGCAGGAATTAGAAGAACTTCGTCTTGATGCTTATGAGAATGCGAAGCTATACAAAGAGAGGAAAAAAGCATGGCATGATAAGAGAATCAGAAGGAAGGACTTCCAAGAAGGAGACCAAGTGTTATTGTTCAACTCAAGGTTGAAATTGTTTCCAGGAAAGCTAAAGTTGAAATGGTCCGGTCCATTTCTTGTATTGAAGATCTTCCCGTATGGAGTTGTGGAACTACAAGGAAAGGACGGAAGTTTCAAAGTGAATGGACAGAGATGCAAACTTTATTCTTCTTTTGAAGTGTTAGACAAGGGAGCCTCTTGCCCCCTCCAAGACGCATGAGATGATCGAAGAGTCCTACTCCGGACTCTAAATGGAGGACCTTGTGGGAGTTGACCCCATATTAGGATAGATTTGTTTTATGTTTTTGAGTCAAGAACTTTCTTTAAGTTTACTTAATAAGTTGTCATGGATGAATGTAATAATGAAGACTTAATCTACACTCAATTTGTTGCAAATTGTGCTTACTGCTGCAATTTTTCTGCAGGAAATTCCACTTTGAACGGCGTGCAAAACCATTGCACGGCGTGCATTATAGGGAAAAATAAGACATCAAAGTTATGGAAACGTTTTGGAATCTTGAATGGCGTGCAATATCGCCTTGTACGCCGTGCAATCTGAACAAACGATTATAGAATGCCTAACTGAAGGAATTGCACGGCGTGCAATTCATCTGAACGATGTGCAACGTTTCTGCAGATTTCAGCAGAATTTTCTGGAAAAGTGAACGGCGTGCAAAATGGACTTGTACGGCGTGCACCTGTGTGCTGTAGAAAACCAAGTTTCAGGACTTTTGCACGGCGTACAGCTTTTTGCACGACGTGTACTTGTTCGAAAAATTTGAACAAAAGTGGGCTGCGTGTGTGCCCTAACCGCCAACCCTAATTTTGTCTCTCAGCTACCCAACCGTGCAGCTGCCTCTCCAGCCGTGCATTCTTCTTCTCCGCTGCCCGTGCAAGATCATCCGCCGTGGAAGAGAGCTATGCAACCGCCGTCCGCCGTGCAGCAATCCTTCTTCTTCTCCGCGCAATCCTCCATCCAAGCTGCACCGCCGCTCCTGCAAATCTGGCGTTCGTGCATCTTCTTCTCTCCATGCCGTCGCACAGCAGCTCCGCTCGTGCGTCGACAGCAGCCGTGCACATCAGCTTCCTCGCTCAACCACCATCGCAACACCCCCAATCGTGCAACAGCACGCCACCAAGCCACCGTGCACAGCCGTTCGCCGCCGCCCGTGCACCAACCGCAGCAGCTCCACGAGACAACAGTCGTGCACCGGATCTTCTTCCCACTGTCCGCCGTGCACGATTTGCACGCCTTGCCGCCATCCGTGCAGACTTCTCCTGATCTGCATCTGGAACATCTGCCGGAGTGCACGCCGTCAAACGAATTGAATGCCGTGCAAAGCGCTGTTGCAGGAATCTATCCCGATTTTCTGCACGTCGTTCAAGCATCTTCACACCGTGCAAAATTCCTGCAGAACTCCAATGGCACATATTAAGCGAGCAACAAAGCGCCCAGCTAGAAGACCTTCTTCAGGAACTCAGGGTGAGGGTTCTCAATCTGCTCCAGTCAATTTCACACCTTCTACCCAGTTTAGGGTGACTCCAGAGGAAGACGCAGCTTACCAGTACCTCATCGCTAGGCGGGTTCTCCCCACCCGCTACATTTGTGAGGACACCCTCGACAGGCTGCAATGCAAGAATGAGGTATACAGCCATTTGACTCTTACTGGTCTTCATACCCTTTGCACAAGAGTATGCAAGACTTATCCTCATCTAGTATATGAATTTCTGACTACTTTTAAAGCACGACAAGATCCTGAGCGCCGCCTGACAAAGTATCCGCACATTAGTTTTCGGATTTTGGACAAGCCCTACACTATGGATCTTCGCCATTTTTCTGAGTTACTTAACTGCAACTATGGTGGCTACATTGATTTCCCTCCGGCTTTCCAAAGCGACCATTTTTGGACTGAAATTTCTTCAGAAACGCATCACCATGCCAATAAGGCACGTGCTACTTCCATCCACAACCCCGTTTTCAGACTCTTGCATCATATTCTTAGTGTGGGTCCGTTCGCTAAGAATGAAACACAAGGGGTTGTGGGTAAGACCGACCTCTTCTTCCTATAGTGTATGGCGCATGACAAGGAAATATCTAATGGCTTCTACATTGTGCAAAAACTCTTAAACACCATCAAGAAGAGGGAGGGAAAAGAAGGAGGTGACATCATGTGTGGCGGCATGATTACTCTGCTTGCAATGAACCTTAATCTTGATCTTACACGTTTAGAGCCAACTCCTGGAAAGAACCTCTTGGACATGTCTTATCTTATCTCTTGTGGTGTTCTGCATCGATACGGTAATAATGATGAAAAGTTCAAGTTTCATATCACCAAGAAGCAGTTTCTCATTCTTCCCAACACATCGAAGAATGACATCAGGAACAAGGCAAATTGGAAATGGGTTGGACCAGATCCAGATGAGGCACCTGCTACTCATGGTGCTAGCTCTTCTACGCCAGCACCTGCTCCTACAGATGCACCGCCACTTCCTCCTTCTACCGGCACTCAGACTGGATACTCTTGGGCGAACACGGACATGCAGCATCTTTATGGGTATGTTCAGTGGAGGTTTGATCACATTGAGACGCGCTTTGATCAGATGAGTGCCCACTTCGACACCTGGTATGACAGCTTGGCCACACAGTACACAGCTACATATGATATGGTCAGTCGGATGGACAGTTGGCACATCTCTCAGAGCCACTATCCTCCACCTCAGCCGTTCCAGCAGCCCTTTGAGCAGCAGCACGAGTTATACGAGCAGCCCCAGCCACAGCCTGATTTCCCAGAGCAGCCACACCAGTCTCCGCAGCAGCAGCATGATCCATCCACACATCCGATGGACGTTCCGGATATTGTCAGCCAGTTCTTCCCCGACCAAGGGGGCGACGGATCTTTTCTCTGATTCATCCACGATGACAGGTACCCGGTTGTGTACCTCTTGAGTTTTGAATGAAGCAGTGAGGCCACTGCAAATTTCGAGCTTAGGGGGGACACAACCGGCCGGTATTTGTATTTTGTTATCTTCATTTCAGTGTTATCTTTGTTTCTGTTTTCTTTCTTTGAGTCTAATGTGTCAGTCTTTTCCTTTTCATGTCTTATTTTTTCGATGGCAAAATTCATATGATCAGAGATTATCTTGTTGAGATGAACCCCCTTTCCTTTTATTTCCTCTATGTATCCATTGGCTATATTTAAGAGAAAAATTTGGAATATGTTTGAATGAAATGAAAGCTGAAATTTATTCATGTACATTGATGAGAAGTGTGTTTGTAATTGATATCTCATTTTTCTACATCATAGACTGCTCAAAACATGTAATGGTTCAAAAATTTTCGCAAATCACCCAGCTTGCAGCACTAGTTAGAATACGGGATACATTTTACAGTGAAAATTTTGAAAAGAATGATTCAAATCTTTCTAGCCTTGACCTTCTTAACTGACTCTTTGTTTGTATTACACATTCATTACCCAGCAAAAGATGGCCCAATGGCCCACATATTATGCTAGCCTAGTGTAAGTCCGATCTGGCAACGATGGTTAGGTGATATGAGAAATGAAAAGAGGGTAACAGAAATGCCCCAACCAGCATTCCACGTGAGCGTAAGCCTAAATTAGCAGCCGAATGTTGGACACCCAAAATCCTTATCGCTATATACTTCGGAAAAGAGTTCAATTAATTTGGTCAAAGATAGCAGTCATTGATATTCTAAAATCCATATAGATGAAATTTTTTGTTATGCAAATGCACTAACCTTTGGTTTGAGTATCCAAATTATCATTAATGTTGTTAGTTGGGTATTTGCTTGATTATTGGATCAACCTCAATGAACTAATTCTTTCTATCTTGATGTTGAGAATTTGAAGATATCTTCTACAAACACAAACTCAATGCACATATGTTTCTGAGCTTAAGGCACATCTGCTTCTCTTTTCATCCATACATGATTTAAATTTTTCTTCTTCCATATAGCCCTGTTTCTTTTTGCTTGAGGACAAGCAATAATTCAAGCTTAGGGGGATTTGTTGTGTGAATTATATATCATCTTTTCACATGCTTTCACACACAAATTTTATTCATTTTGACAAGATTTAGTCTCTTTTCATATTACTTTTGCCATCATTTCGTTAAAACACTTTGCCATATCTTGCCTTGCCATTTTACCATGAAAATCACTCACTTCAATGTTTATTTGTGCAGAAACAGTAAAGTGCACGGCGTTCAAGGTTGTTGTACGGCGTGCAACATTCCAGAAAGACTACTGCTTACCCTGACGCAATGTTGAACGGCGTGCAAAGGTGTTGCACGGCGTTCACATGGAGCGCAGAAGTCCAGATTATGTTTCCGGAAAGTCGTACGGCATGCACACCCATGGTGCACGATGCACAACTTTCCTATAGAATTAACAAAAGAATGAACGGCGTGCAAAGGCATTGCACGGCGTTCACATGGAGCGCAGAAGAGCAGGAAATGTTTCTGGAAAACTGAACGGCGTGCACATGCTCCGTGCACGGCGTACACTGCACAGTTAACTGCCGCCCTTTTGTTAAGTGCACGGCGTGCAAACACCTTGCACGTCGTTCAGCCGGTAGTTTTAGAAATTTGAAAATCGAGAATTCGAGCCTAAAACGAGGAGGGGAGTGTTGGGACAGTTACCACTGGTCATTTGAGACTCTTTTCTCGTTCCAGAAGCAGAGGAGACGACAAAGAAGGCAATTTTTAAGAGATCCAAGGTTTTTCTTGAGAAAGGAGGCCATTTCTCTTCTTCTTCTTTCTCGATTGTAGTTCCAAGGTGCAGCAAACTTCCCCGACTCCGAGGAGCTTCCTTGGTGAGAAGCTAGTACGTTTTGGAGGAGTTTTAGAAGAGCAATTTCGTCCTTCAACCGGAATTCCGTCTTCTCTTGGTTACATCTTGGTTCTATTTGTCTTTTCCTCTCTTACTCATGTTGAGAACTTCATTTTCTGCTGAAATTGTGCAAGGTGTAGCTATGGACGAGTAGTTTTCTCCTTCTTGGGAATGGGAGAGTAGCTCCCATGCCGTAGCATGTGTGGAACTATGTGATCTCGTACTAAATACCTATGTTTCTTGTCTCTATTTATGAAAATACCAGTTTCTTTCTTCTTGCATATGATGTTGGCCGCTTTATGTGCATGTTTTCTGCATTTGTGCTTGATTTGAGAAAATAAGTATGAATGTATGGAGGTATCTTTCATAACAACTCTTTCTAATCCACGAGAGTAGTTGGAAACGAGTTGAAGGTTTGCTTGTGATCTAAAACGAATTTCAGACTTGAGAATGTTGTTTTAAGTTGAGATCGTTGCACGTATATCGAGAGATGAAATGCAACACATCAATCCTTTGAGATAAAGAACTTGTGTATGTTTAGATTGCTTAGTTCTCTAAATTCTATGGTATGAGAATGAAATCCCTACTGTCCAAGATCGTTAATCAATTGACTAGAACCCTTTTGTTAATCTATTCTACTTGTATAAATTTAGCTTTTATACATTTCTTTGTCTAAGAAATTAAACAACCAACTTCTTTTAAAACCGATCTAGATTGCTGAAAATTAGGACTGTTGCGTTCATTTGTTTACTAAAGCTCCTTGTGTTCAATCCTGACTATACTACCTCCGTATACTTGCGAAGTTTGGTTGAATCGGGTAAAAGATCATTAATTTGATTGAAATTCATTGCTAAAATAGCCAACAATAATCTTTATTTTATTGTTCTTAAATCTATTAAGCATGTGGTTGGTAGATGCCTTATAGACAATTCAAATGATATTTCTCTTTGGCACCGGCGGCTTGGTCATGTAAATATGCATCAATTAAAGAAGTTGAGCAAAAAGGACTTAGTCAAGGGACTTCCTAAATTGGATTTTGAAAAGGATGAAGAATGTCAACCTTGTACACAAGGAAAGCAAACTAAGTCCTCCTTCAAATCCAAAGGAGCCCTTAGCACTAAGAGAGCTCTTGAGCTTCTTCATATTGATCTATTTGGACCAATGAGAACACAATCGCTGCATGGTTCCAAGTATTGCCTTCTTATTGTCGATGATTTCTCTAGATTTACTTGGACTTTCTTTCTCATTTCAAAGTGTGATACACTTGATGTTTTCTCTAGTTTTTGCAAATGAGTTGAGAATGAAACTTCTTGCCGGATTGTTTCCATCCATAGTGACCATGGGGGAACATTTGAAAATGAGCTTTTTGAGAATTTTTGTCTAGAATTGGGTTATGCACATATCTTTTCTTCACCTCAAACACCTCAACAAAATGGGGTTGTAGAGAAGAAGACTAGGTCTCTACAGGAGATGGCTAGGACCATGCTTATTGACTCCAAAGAAGTTTTGGGCTGAAGTTGTCAGTACCTCTTGTTATGTGCAAAACTGTGTTTTCACTCATCCTTCACTTAAGAAAACCCCCTATGAACTATGGCATGGTAGGAAACCTTCTATCAAGTATTTCCATGTTTTCAGATGTCCTTGTTTTGTTTTGAATACGAAATATTTTCTTGACAAGAATCACATAAGGCTCTCTTTCTTGACTATAGCACTACTAACAAGGCATATAGAGTTTATAAGGTTGATCTTGCTAAAGTAGAAGAATTTATTAATGTAAAGTTTATTGAGATTAACCCCTCTATTCCCAAAGATATTTCTTCAATTAATGATGTTACAGATGAATTAATTCCTATCCTTAAAGAACTCAACATCACCCAAAAGGGAAAAGAGACGGCTGCTCAAGAAAAAGAAAAAGATGATGAAAAGAAGGATTCAACTCCCTAGTTTGCAAAGAATCATTCTAGGGATCTGATCTTAGGTGATCCATTTGAGAGAGTGAAGACGCCAGCTACATTCAACAAAGAACAAGCCAACATCACCTTCATCTCACAACTAGAGCCTAAAGATGTCAAGGAAGCTCTTGGGGATGAAGAATGGATCCTAGCTATGCAAGAGGAGCTTGAACAATTTGAGAAAAATAAAGTTTTGACCCTTGTGCCAAGACCAAGTGATAGAAAGATCATTGGCATCAAATGGGTCTACCGTAACAAGCTAGATGAAAGCGGTAAAGTGGTAAGAAACAAAGCAAGGTTAGTGGCTCAAGGCTATAATCAACAAGAAGGTATTGACTGTGATTAAACATATGCACCTGTAGCTAGACTTGAGTTCATTCGTATGTTGCTTACTTTTTCTAGTCATAAAAACTTTCTTTTGTATCAAATGGCTGTTAAAAGTGTGTTTTGAATGGTACAATTGAGGAGGAAGTGTATGTTGCACAACCTCCGGGCTTTGAACATGATAGTCTACCTAACCATGTTTATTTGTTGCAAAAAGCTCTCTATGGACTCAAACAAGCACCAAGGGCTTGGTATGAGAAATTAAAGAACTTTTTGTTAGATCATGGTTATATCATGGGAAAAGTGGATTATACCTTATTTCTAAAGCACACTTGTAACAATTTTCTTATTATTCAAATATATGTTGATGATATCATTTTTAGCGGAACTAACCTTGATCTTTGTAAAGAATTTAGTGATCTTATGCAGAGTGAATTTGAGATGAATATGATGGGTGAACTCACATTCTTCCTCATCTTTCAAATCAAACAAACAAAATATGGGAACTTCATCAACCAAGGCAAGTACACCAATGAACTACTTAAGACCTTATGGATGGAGAATACCAAGTCAATGGACACACCCATGCCAAACACCACCAAACTTGATAAAGATGAAGAAGGTGAAAAGGTAGATGACAAGCTCTATAGAGGTATGATTGGAAGTTTACTTTACTTAACTGCCTCTAGACCTGACATAATGTTTAGTGTTGGCTTGTGTGCTAGATTTCAATCAAATCCTAAGATATATCATCTTATAGTTGTTAAGAGGATTCTAAGGTACTTAGCCAAAACTCAAAACTTTGGACTCTGGTATCCCAAGTTAAGGGACTTTACTCTTACTGCCTATAGTGATGCCAATTATGCAGGCTGCTTGATTGATAGAAAGTGAACAAGTGGCACTTATTTCCTCCTAGGACCATGCTTGGTGTCCTGGTTCTCCAAGAAATAGAGCACCATGGCATTATCAACCACTAAGGCTGAGTACATTGCAGTCGGGAGTTTTTGTGCCTAGGTCCTATGGATGAAGCAAATGCTCCAAGACTTTAACATTCATTTTGATGCTTCTCCTATCTATTGTGATAATACTAGTGCAATTAACTTGTCTTACAATCCTATATTGCATAGTAGAGCTAAACATACAGAGGTTCTCCATCACTTTCTTTGTGATTACATTGCCAAGAAGGATATTTATATCACGCATGTGGACACAAAAAATCAGTTGGTGGATATTTTCACTAAACCTCTAGCTAGAGAGCAATTTAATTTTATTAGATCAAAATTGCTTATAATTTCTTTGAATGAATTTGAAATGCCTTCTAGCTAGTATTCATCTATCATATATGTTTTGCATCTGTCTTGATCATCTTTGCTTGCTAATTTTCTTAAAATCGGTTTTTCATGTTCCTTTTACCTTGTTTCTCTCTTATTTTTGGGTATTTTTCGCAAACGCTTGTTTTATCGCAAAATAGTACCCAATGATGAGTGATATGTGCCTAAGTATGTTTAATATACATAATGGAATTGAAAAATAAATTTAATTAGCATTTAAATGGTTAGAAATTAAGTTTGATAGTTTTAGGTCAGGTTGACCATCAGTCGATTTACCCCCAGGACAAACTTGACTGATCCATGACCGAGAGCTTTTTAAAAAATGACCAATCGGTCGAGTTTTTGACTCACAAAACTCAACCGATCGGTGGGATGAAGCCAACTTAAGTTGGATTTGGCCGACTATTCTTCCTATCAATTAGAGAATAGTCGACCGATTCCTCTCCATCTAGACCTAACCTCTCAACCCTAGACCTTCCCTTCCCTAACCTAGCCCCAATCCGACCTAGAGAGACCTTCCCCCTTACTCTACCTTGGTGTGTGGACATTTTTGGTAGAGTGGTTTGTGTGTTTGTTATCTTCTTCTCCTTCTGTTTGCCTCCATTTCTTTACATAGAAGAAAGAGAGCTACCCCTAGAAATGCACCATCCTCCTCCTCATCTTCTCGCTTGATTCCATTTGATGAAACCCTATTTGTCTCAATTGAGGCAATAAATATATATAAGGATCTTCTTCCTAGGAGTCCTTTTCCTTTTAGAGCCCTTTTTGAGACTAGACCTAGGCATCAAGCAATCATAGATCAAGTGGCAAGATTGCTTTCCATTCATCACCTTTCTACCCAGGCTGTCGAGCGTGAGTGCTTTCATAATTCTATGTGAAGCACGAAAGCAGTTCACGAATTCTACACAAATTTGTGTTGGAATTACGACTCCCTTGTACCCTCTCTGAATACTCAAGTGATCCTTACCTATATGATTTTCGGGAAGAAATTCCAAATCTTAGAGGATATCCTGAATGTTTTCTTTTTAGGAGATGATGAGAATGATACCTGTCGTAAGGATTACGATGAGTATTTTGACCTTTTGGACCCAGAAGGTTTCTACAAGCAAAATGAGATCACTCTTCCTGATATCCATCTCTATCTGAAGAAACATGACGTTCCCTATAAGAAGAAGAGCACCCTACCCTCCTCATCCTTAGATCTCAAGAAGTGTATATTAGCCTTAGTGGTCAACTGCAACATCCACCCAAAGAAAAATCAAATAGATATTTTAGATAACACTGCGGTGATAATGTACTGCATCTTAGAGAATGTCAGAGTCAAATGGTCTAGATATATCCTCCACTACTTGACTTGCTTTGACTCTGGCAAGAACACTCGTGGCACCCATCCTCCTTATCCAGCCCTGATATGTGGTATTTTTAAGTTCGCCACTGAGAAATCACTCTTCTCTGACTTCCACTACAGACCTGCCAGGAAGGGAGTGTGTCTCAGTGAGACCACCATTTAGAAATCTATGCATATCCTTTCCTCCACCACACATGGTGCCTCACCCTCTTCCTCTGCCTCAGCTACACTTGCCTCAACCTGAGCTCCTCCACCTCCTCAGCCTACCCGACCTAGATGTGCCTCGTTCTGTGTGTCCAATGAAGCCCCCATGGGTTACATGATACACCAATAGGCATACAACCTCTAGGTTTAGGGGCATCTGCACCAGGATTTATGTTCAATCATGTCTAACATGAACTTATCCTATGCACATCCATACGCCTCCTACTCGCAATACCCCGATAGTGAGTATGCATCATATTCATACAATCACTTATACCCTGCACCTGAGCCTTCCACTGCTACTCCCAAACCCTCTGTTGCTGGTGGCCCTACTCTTGCCTCCTACTGTTACCTGCTGGCCCCTTGTCCACTCTGGTTGCCATTTTGGGTGATTCTTCTCCCTCCTTCCCTCATGCCAATGAGCTTTATGCTCTTGGTATGACTTGGGATGAGTAGAATGCTCATTGTCCCAATCGACGCTTCAATCCTTCTATGGATAAGGAGATGCCTGAACAGGCTGATGGCAAGACTGTTGATGCTGATGAGGATGTTGGTGATGGTGAGGATGTTGATGATGATGGTGATGGCTCTGGTGGTGACTTCGGTAATGAAGGCATTGTTGTTGCACCTTCATACAGAGATGATGACTACGAGCCTGAGGATGATGATGATGATGATGATGATGATGATGATGATGATGATGTTGTGGATATAGATAGTTTAGATGTCAAGATGTTCTTAGATTTTTATTCTAGTTTGCTTATCATATATATCTTTCTAGGCTATTTTGTATTAGAAACATCTGGGCACATAATCTAAGATGTACTATTTTATCTTTAGCTTTCATCGATTATCGCTTGTAGTTGTTTTTATGAAAGCATGCTTCTGAGTTGTAATATATGTCTTGTGTACTCTTACTCTTTGGTCAGTTATATATTATTAGTTGGTGCCATATTTCACCATATTTTGATTATGACCTAGCTTGTGTGTTTCTCTCATCTCTGTTTGATATATGCTTATGAGATTGCATGTATGGATATCTGCTTGATTGTGTTTGGAGAAGACCTTCTTGTATGCTCTTCTACACCCCCCACTTTTTGATAATGTCAAAAGGGGGGAGAAATTCAATGTCTTGAAACTCAATCATATTTCTATTATTTCTTATGTGATCCTTTTCTTGTTCATTATATGCTTTAACATGTGACTTGCTAAAGGACCATATAGTACATGCATGCTATATTGCTTTTTGTAGAAAGACTAACTATGAATGTTAAAGTAAGCATAGATTAATGGGGAGCAATTCACATTGTTCAAATCTTGAATCCCCCTAATTCACAAGGCAAAGGTATAATTTCAATATCCTTTTCAATATCTTTCAGGAATGATTTGTCATTTTCAAAAAGGGGGAGAATGTTGACCTAGAGGTTATACATTGTCCATATTTTTATAATGACTCAACCTTTCCATTCATATGTATCTAATATGTGTATATAAGATTGATCTTAGGTTTTAGGTACATGAAAAGAATCCACTCCCCGGGAATGTACTTTGGAGCTCTGAGCGATGAGGCGCCCAACTCACAATCTCTACCCTAGAGACAAAGAATTGATTCCCTATGTATTAGGGATCAAGTGATTCACCGAAGCGACGAGACCGTCGAACTTTTTTGATGTGTCAGTAGTGGGACGTTCTGTCAATCGGGGAAGGTATCAATTTACACAATCCCTAGCTTGTGAAAGTTCAAGTCAAAAGCAATGTTGTGCTAATTAGGAAATCCCCTCAAATGACCTTAGAAGAATTTTGTATTCACTTGTATTGATGATATGACTTGTAACTAAGATGAGAAAAATATGTGGGACACTTAGTACCAAGTTTTAATCACGTTTTTAATCAAATTAAAAAAATTGATCACAGACTGCTGATCGGTCGAGTTTCAATCTTGACCGATCCATGGATCATTTTCTGATGATGTGCATTGGTCGAGTTGTGCATTCATAGAAATTGACCAAACGACTTACTGACCAAATGTGATTTTAACTGACCGGTCGAGTTTCCCAGGACAAACTCGACTGATAGTTTGAAAATTGGGTTTGTCTTTTAGCCGATCGATCGAGTTACCTTTATTGAAACTCAACCTAATGTATTGTATGAAAAATGTAGAAAAAGTGATTATAACTGTTAGTGACTTGTTTGGACGAAAATAGATTTGTTGCCTTAAGAAAAAATTCTATATATATTGACCCTAAGTGTTCCCCAACTCAAGGGAGCACCCCCAGCTATAAATAGGACCACTTGCAATTCATTCTAAGGTTGCTCATTCACTACATTTAAGATCCTTGCTATAGTTGAGTGTTCTACTACTCCTTGATCCCCTTTCTATCTCTAGTTTACACATCATTTCGTGATTTATGAGTGAGTTAGGATTATTGTAAGAGAGCTCCACCTTTGTGCATGTAATGCTCTCAATCTTCCACTTGTTTCCTATTCCCTTCTGTCATGAATAAAAGATGAAGAAAGCTCCATCAAGTGAAGAAGGAGTTGTAGTTGATCCTCTTCAAGGTTGATGAAGAGGTGGTGATATTTTCCAAGTGAAGGAGAAGGCAAAGGCTGAAGATCTAAGAGGAGAAGCAAAGTCCTTCAAGGCGAAAGACTTGAGCTTGAGTGGGTAAGACCTAGGTGAAGGTTGAACACTCAAGCTAAGTGGGTAAGTTACTTGTTAAGGTGGAGATCTCCTTGTGGTTGGATGGGTAAGTCCTTTGGTGGTCTATTTTTGTAAATCTTTGTGGTGATATGATATAGAAAATCACTTGCAAAGTCCTACAGGTTGACCTCTCTAGGTAGTGGACTAACTCACTTCTAGTTTGAAGTGTGGAACCACTCTACATCCCTTTGTCAAGTGCTTGCTATTAATCTCTCTCATCCTTATTGTCCTTGTAAGATAGGACCTAAAATTGTCATTAAGATTTTGCTTATAATTAATATAATTTGAAGGTTTAATATGTTTTGTGAGAAATTCCCTTAGATCCAATAGGATTCTCTTCTGAGAAACCCTATCTTTCTCTCCTAGATGGCCTCTCTAGAGCTCTATCATCATCCTCAGTCTCTAACCGCTCCAAATGATGCATGATCCATTTCCCAAGGGATGGTGATTCTTTATATTTTCAAATATTTGATAAAAAAAGTAGGAATTCTATAAAAAATTCTTATGTTACACTGATAACCTCCAATTTTGTGATGTTATCTTAGTAATATTCTTCAGTTTTCCACACTCTTCCTCAGATAAATTAGATAGAATCTCTAACTATTCTCTTTTATTGCAAACATACTGTTAGATTAACTTTTTCCTTTTTACTTACAAAAAAAGACAGAAAAAAATCACAAAAGACCCAAATGGTCCAAAGACCGCATGGACTCACATGGTCCCAAGAACGCATGAAGCCAAACGGTCCCAAGACCGCATGGACTCAAATGGTCCCAAGACCGCATGAAGCCAAACGGTCCCAAGACCGCATGGACTCACACGGTCCCAAGAACGCATGAAGCCAAACGGTCCCAAGACCGCATGAACTCGAACGGTCCCAAGACCGCATGAACTCAAACGGTCCCAAGACCACATGGACTCAAACGGTCCCAAGACCGCATGGACTCACATGGTCCCAAGAACGCATGAGTCCAAACGGTCTCGAGGTCCAAACAGTCTCAGAGTTCAAACGGTCTCAGAGTTCAAACGGTCCCGAGGTCCAAACGGTATCAGAGTCCAAACAGTCTCGGGGTCCAAACAGTCTTGGGGTCCAAACGGTCTTAGAGTCCAAACGATCTTCAAGACCGTTTGGACCCAAAATTGACCAAACCATTTGGACTTCACTTAAGGCCTATAAATAAGACCCAAGGGGTCCTCCCAAGGATATCAAGTTCAGACGCCTAGAGGCTGCCTCTACTACTCCAGAGCTATTCCAACCTCCATCCTCCACCCAAAGGTTGTTGGTCTGAGATCTACACTCCATCCTGAGGCTACTTTCTCTCTCCTCGCCAAAGAAGGTGGGAAGAGGAGACCTCATCATCGAGCAACCTGTGAAGTGTGAAGATCGTCTCTCTCTCTCTCTTTCAAAGGGGTTGACTTTCCTCTCTCCTTTGTGGGGATGACGTTCTCTCTCTCTTCTCGCCTCCTTCTTTGTCCTAGCTATGAGCAAGTAGTCTCATTTCACTAGGGTGCGGGGAGTAGCCCCGCTACCCATGTTTCATTTCATGCAATGTAATCCATAGTTTTCAATAGAGATATGCTTCCTTTTTAGTTCTACATCAATCGTTTAATGAATGCTTGTTGCTTGATCACCAAATTGTGTTATCTTTTATCTTCTAGTATGAATTGTCTATGTTTGTACTATTAGATTTGAATCTCCATTGAATGTGGGTTCTTGGTGCATGTATCCACCATGCATCCGTTTCGGTATCTAGAAGTGTTTTTCAAGAAGTGGGGTAAACTCACTTCCAAAGTTGCACTTTCATACTATGAAATGGAACCAGTTGACGTATGAAAGTGCAACCTTGACAAGTTGAGGAACACACTTTGCGAAGGGAATGATGTAAAGTAGGTGACCATTCGTTCGGGGATGGCTGGCATTGCAACATTCCCATGCTTCTCGTAGTTAGTTCTCTGAAAGGAAAACTAAATCTACAAAGATACTAGCTGATTAGACTCTTATTGCATGTTGTGTTTTTATGTTGCATGTTTTGATCCATGCATAGTGGTGGTGAAAACCGATCACATCCTAGTGGCTCCTTATCATCGTTTAACATCCTTAAATTTACTTACTTGCTTTACTTTACTTGCTCTTAGTTTAACATAACTAAATCAATCTTTGATTTAAATACCAACTATTAAGGAGTTAAGTGAAATTCTAAACGTTTTCCATCTTGTTTCTACCAACAAGACCGTTGTCCTATGGATTCGACCCTTAACTATACTTCGATAAGACTTCCACATATCTTAGCATACGTGGGTGGAGTTTTAACATAGTATAAGCAAGGCTAAACCTAAAGACTTACCATCTTTAGGATTTTTAGTGGTGCACGCAATTCCACGTGAGTGGAAGCTCCATCAAAAATTGGCACCATTGCCGGGGATAATGGAACATTTTAATTTCATTTAGTATCTTGCTAGTTGGTTAGGGTTCTACACTTTCCTTTAATCATTAGTTCATATCTTCTTAAGTTCATCATATCTCTGGCATCATCTAAAAGGTATTTTATTTTCTCTAATCAGGTAGAAGATGTGTATGCAATCATCACATAACCTCAGATTCTCCCCTGATCCAGAGTACGACTCTGAGGTAGAGAGAAGCTTCCACCTCCGCATTAGACTTAACCGCCAAAGAGCCAGGAAAATGGCTGAAGATCAATGCCAAGCTGCTCTAGTAATGGAAAGGGTCAATGCCGCCATAGCCGCTCAAAGAGCACAGCTCATTGCTGACACTCGTGCTCAGATTCAAGCAGAGATCTGAGCTGAAGAACAGGCCCGCATCTGAGCTGAATACGAAGTAGCTAACCAAGCTGCCCAGCTAGAACTCAGAAACAAGCAATTAAGGGACTATGTCGTCCCCAAGAACTATGAAGACAATCATCCAGTTCGGCCTCCAATTATCAACATACCCAACTTCGAAATCCGGACACAATGGATTCAGATCATGCAGGGCATCTCATTCTCTGGAGGTTCTGGAGATGACTGCATGGATCACTTGAAGAGGTTCAAGGCACTTTGCCGACTTGTCCCGCAAGCCGAAGTTGCCTTTGATGCGATAATGCTACATCGTTTCCACTTCACTCTATCAGAAAGAGCTCTGAGTTGGTACAATTCGCTTGATAGGGAGCCAATCATCACCACCTGGGCACCCCTGGAAGAAAAATTCCTAGATAAGTTTTTCCCCCTTCGTTAACTTATGAAATTAGGGGGCAGATCAACCACTTTGCCCAACTTCCTAGAGAATAGCTCGCAGAAGCATGGGAAAGATTCAATGAGCTTCTAAGAAAGTGTCCTCACCATGGCATCTCCCAAAATCAATTAATAGAAACATTCTATAGGGGGGTGAGTGATGACATCAAGCAATTTCTGGATTCCTCATCTGGAGAAAATTTTATGAGGAAGAACTACGAGGATGCTTGGAAAATCGTTACGCTTGGAGCTGAAAACCAATCCAATTGGGGACGATCATCTGGCAAGGGAGTCCTCAAAGTTTATAAAGCTGAGGAATCAATGGAAATGAAGGCTATTGCTGAAGCCTTAAAGACTATAGCCCATAAACAACAGACTCTCGAAACTTCACTTGGAGAATATGATAAGAAGAAAACCCCTCAAATCCAATAGGTTAAAGCAGTTGTAGGGACTTGTGAAGCCTGTCACGCATCCGATCACCCTACGCTGTCATGCGGTATGCTTTACAATGTGATGATGGATATGCACCCACCACAACAGCAATACGAACCGATCATCGAAAACCTTGAAGAGCAGATGCCCGAGCAAGTTAATTCCATCCATTCCATACCGGGACAAGTTTATTATAACCCAAATCAATCAAGAAACCACCCCAGTTTTCAATACGAGAACCCTGCAGGGCCTTCCAACCTGCAACACCAGACACAAGGCGGATCCTCCAATAGGTTGCCACCCGGATTCCAAAGTAACCCCAACCAAAATCAAGGGAACCTCATAAACAACTTCCTAAGATCCAACTACCCTAGAAATCCCTCCAACTATTATCAGTATAACCATCCTCCTCTGCACCCACAATTGCACCCTCAGTTGTAGCAACCTTAGTTATCACCGCCTCCGCAACAACCGCATCAAGGACAACAACAACTCACTCAGAAAAATGCCCCATCCCAGCCAGCAGACGAGATGACTTTGATAAGGCAAATGCTACAGTCCCAACAAACCATGCTCTCTAATCAGCAAGCTCAGCAGAAGGCGGTGGAGGCTCAACTAGCACAAATTGCTGCACAACTAAAGCCATCAACATGCACTTTTACAGGATAACCTGAGTCAAACCCTAGACACGACCAAAATAGACCAGAGCAATTGAATGTCGTCACTACAAGATCTGGTCGCGTCCTTCATGAATCTATGAGAATCGCTCATGATGATGATGATACACCTGTCCTTATGTCAAATGCAAGCCCGAACCTAGGAACTAAGAAGACCGCAGAGAACGCGAGAGGCGAAGAAAACGAACAAGCTTCCAAAGATCCAGAAATTCTGCAATATAAACCAAGGATACCATACCCGGGAAGATTGAGAGAGACTAAAATGGACACTAGGTTCCAAAGATTTAAGGAGGCGATGAAGAAACTCTACATCGACATCCCGCTCCTTGATGCTCTCTCTAAAGTACCAGCTTGGGCTAAGTATCTAAAAACTCTGCTATCAAGGAAATTCATTACTGAAGAACAAGAGATAGTCAAACTGGCTCAGACCACCTCCGATATCATTCTCAACAAGATGCCCAAGAAAAGGAAGGACCCTGGTTCTTTCGGTATTCAGTGATGTATTGGAAATGCTTCGAGCAAAAAGGGATTAGCAGACTTAGGGGCTAGCATATCAATTATGCCCTATTCCATGTGTAAAATATTAAGCTTCACTGACTTGCTACCCACCACAATGACAATTCAGTTAGTTGATTCCACTATCACTGCACCTCTAGGAATTATTGAAGATATTCCGGTCAGGATAGGAAAAGATGCCTATGTCCCATGCAATTTTGTAATCATGGATATCAAGGAGGATCTGAAATACCCAATAATATTTGGCAGACCTTTCCTTGCCACAGCTTGGGCGCTTATTGATGTTGAAGCTGGCACGATCATTCTAAGACTGGGAAAAGAAGCAATTCAACTTCGGGTTTTCAACAGCATGAAAGGTCCCAACATTCAAGAGGAGTTTTTCTCTTAGATGCAATACACCAAATGTCCCAACTGGAAATATCTGAGCCATCTGATGAGTTGGAGAATGTTCTGACTAATCCAGAAGTCGAATTTTCAGCAAATGAATTGGTCCAATAATGTTTGCAACACTTAGAGAAAGCTGAAGAAGCGCCGACAGCCACCTTTGAGGAGCTCAAAGCTGTTACCATTTTAGAAGCAAAAGAAGAACCCAAGGCCCCCGAGATGAAGACTTTACCAACGGGACTTAAACACATCTTTTTGGACAAAGAAAAATTATGTCCAGTCATCATCAGTTCCACCCTGACAAAAACCAGGAAGAAAGGCTTCTTGCTGAGCTGAAGAAATACAAGAAAGCCATTGGGTACAAAATAACTGACCTGACAAGTATAAACCCAGCCTTATGCATGCATAGACTTCCCATGGTCGAAGAATTCAAGCCATCAAGAGAACACCAAAGGAAGCTGAACCCCAATCTTAAAGAAGTAGTTTGCCTTGAAGTCCTCAAACTGCTGAAAGCCGGCATAATTTACCCAATTTCAGATTCCCAATGGGTCAGCCCCATCCAGGTGGTCCCCAAAAAGGGAGGAACCACTGTCGTGCTAAATGACAAGAATGAGTTAGTACCGACAAGGATTGTGATGGGGTGGAGAATGTGTATCGACTATAGGAAACTAAACAAATCAATGCAAAAAGATCACTACCCTCTGCCATTTCTCGATGAAGTCCTAGAACGCTTAGCCCATCAAAAATTCTTCTATTATCTAGATGGTTATTCCGGGTTCTACCAAATCCCTATACACCCGGAAGACCAAGAGAAAACTACTTTTACCTTCCCCTTTGGAACCTATGCTTTCAGAAGAATGCCATTCGGGTTGTGCAATGCACCAACTACTTTCCAAAGGTGCATGTCTGCTATTTTTGCAGGATTAACAGAATCCATAATGGAGGTATTCATGGATGATTTTTCCATTTACGGAGATTCCTTCGATAACTATTTACTCAACCTTGGAGAAGTCTTACAACGATGCAAGGAGACGAACCTCGTCCTGAATTGGGAAAAATGCCATTTTATGGTAACTGAAGGTGTCGTCCTCGGACATAGAGTGAGTGACAGAGGGATTGAGGTCGACAAGGAAAAAATTGATGTTATCTCAAAGCTGTCACCACCAAAAGATATAAAAGGAGTACGAGCATTCTTGGGTCATGTTGGGTTTTACAGAAGATTTATTAAAGATTTCTCAAAAATAGCAAAACCCATGACCCAACTTCTTACCAAAGACACTAAGTTCAATTTTAATCAAGAATGGTTACAGAGTTTCTCAACTCTAAAAAATGCTTTAATATCGGCACCCATACTAAGAGCCCCAGATTGGTCACAACCTTTTGAAATCATGTTTGACGCCAGCGATTATGCCATAGGGGCCGTATTAGGACAAAGAATCCACAAGAAACCTTATGTAATCTACTACGCGTCTAAAATGCTCGATGAAGCACAGAAGAACTACACTACTACATAGAAGGAGTTCTTAGTTGTCATCTATGCATTCGAGAAATTCCGCTCCTACCTGATTGGAGCCAAGGTCATCGTCTACACCGACCACTCCACCATACGATATCTAATTCAGAAGCAAGATGCAAAACCCAGACTTATCCGCTGGGTGTTGATGCTTCAGGAATTCGATTTTGAAATCAAAGACAAAAGCAGAGTGGAAAATGTCTTCGCTGATCATCTTAGCCGTATTGAAGTCGAGGACGAAGATAAAGTGCCTATCAAAGACTCCCTTTTTATATGACCAACTAATGAAAGTTACCAATGGATTCCCCTGGTATGCCGACGTTGTTAATTATCTGGCTACAGGAATCATTCACCCTTCCGCCTCTTATCATGACAAAAGGAAATTCCTCCACGATGTAAAGCAATACTATTGGGATGAACCTTACCTTTTTCACCTATGCGCAGACAGACTTTTCCGTCGCTGTCTACCTGAAGAAGAGATTACCCTTGTCTTAGAGCATTGCCATTCCGGCCCCACTAGGGGACACATGAGTGCAAAGAAAACGGCTATGAAAGTTCTGCAATCAGGTTTCTTTTGGCCAACCATAGCAAAAGATTCTCATAATTTTGTAAAATCTTGCAATAAATGTCAACTTTCTGGTGGCATATCTAAAAGGAATGAAATTCCCCTCACCATGTGGCAACAGATTGAACTTTTTGACGTGTGGGGGATAGACTACATGGGCCCCTTTCCTTCTTGTTATGGTTTCTCCTACATTATGGTTGCAGTAGACTATGTCTCGAAATGGGTCGAAGTTTTACCCACAGTGTCCAGCGATTCCAAACCAGTCATTTAGATGTTTAAAGATATCATTTTTCCCAGATTTGGAGTCCCCCGAACTGTCATATCCAATGGTGGGACCCATTTTGTGGAATGAAGCTTTGAAGCACTCTTAAAGAAATATAGAGTTAATCATAAAGTTGCCACGCCTTACCATCCACATACCAGTAGTCAGGTTGAAGTTTCAAATAGACAACTGAAGACAATCTTAGAAAAAATAGTCAATAGACACTGCACTGACTGGTCCACCAAGCTTCCTGATGCCCTTTGGGCATATCGAACAACTAATAAAACACCAATCGGGACAACCCTATTCCGTTTGGTATACGGGAAGTCATGTCATCTCCCGGTAGAACTGGAACATAAGGCTTGGTGGGCCATTAAACAACTGAATTTTGATTTCAAAAGTGCCAGAGAAAATAGACAACTCCAATTACAAGAGCTTGAGGAGCTCTGAATGACCGCTTATCAAAGTGCCAGGATTTATAAAGAACAAACCAAGATGTGGCACGACGGTCATCTAAAAAGGAAAGACATCGCCATTGGTGACAAAGTACTCCTTTTCAACTCCAAGCTCAAATTGTTCCTCGGAAAACTCCGCACCAAGTGGTCCGGGCCCTTCACCATCAAACATATATACTCGACTGGAGCTGTCATAATTGTTGACGACAATGGAGGAGAAAGGACAGTCAATGGCCATCGATTGAAAAAATACTACTGATGTGTGTCGTTGTGCACGCAACAATCATTAGGAAAAGTCCTAGAGTTTAACCTTCTAACCCGGTTGTCAACTTGTTGTGAACAACAAGTCAACTTAGTATAGATAGGTATCGATCCAAGGGATGGCGGAAAAGAAAAGTCGAAATCCAAATCCGATTGCAAGTACAAGAATTAAATCCCGATTTGAGAGAGTTGTTAATACTAAGAACAAAAATAAAGGTGCTGAAATAAAATTTAACTAATCAAGAAATAAAGATCTGGGGTCCGGAAGATCACCACCAAAACCACGTTTCTATTCAACTAATCAAATTCTAAACTCCAAGGATCAAATTAGGACCTTGTGGTTACATGTCCTTATGGACAAACTCACAAGGGTCGGACTTCCCGTGAACCCGTTGGTCCCGACGTTCACGGATCATTGCCCAACTGTCCAACATGCCATTATCCACGGTCATATCAAAAAGCATGTGAATTCAAACTGGCATTCAAACCCAAGGCTCAGGTGGTCGCGTCACCAAGGATTATAACAAGAATAAGATTAAAAATACGAAAAGATGATAATCATAATTAAAGGACTATTGTTTCGTTCTTACAGAGATCCACGATCATATCACTCCATAAGAATATATAAGATCATCCAAATAACCATGCATAAATAGAGAGAAGATATTTGTTCGATGGAGGAATATAATTGATTATATTGAATAGAATCGGGCTAAGGGGCTACTCCCATGCCCCAGAGAGATTTACTCAGATATAAAAAGACCAGAAAAAATGCAAACTAAAATGAGATCCAACATTATACAAGATGTGGTCTACAACTAAAAATTAGATGGAATGGAATGAAGAACGGAATGCTTTTACAAGTGAAGAGTTCCTCCTTTTATAGGAGGGGAGGGGGTAGGTTGCCCTCAAAAGAGGAGGAAAAAAGAGAGGGAGACCAATTTTTGAATTTTCTAGATCTGGTCAAATCGAAAGTTGATTGTGTTTAATTATCTTGACCATGTAACTCCCTTTAATGCAGATTCTCACAGAAGCGATTTTGAACGTATTTCTCTCCCTTTAAAAGCACAAAATCGGTCCAAATAATAGGATTGTATTTTAGGAAATTAAATTCCCTTTCCAATGAATACTTTTGCACTCAATTTGGAGTTCGAATGCAAGAGTTATGTCACTTTTGGTGGAGGGTATATATGAATTTCAGGACTGCTGCAAATTGTATAATTTTCCTACAAAACCCAAGAAAATAGAATTAAAACTCCAATTAAAGATAAAAATCTAAAATAAAACAATTAATTATGAAACTAAGAGAATAAATAAAAAAATAATCCTAAACAAATATCAAAAATATATAAATAAAAGGGATAAATATACATTTATCCAAATACCCCAGACTTGAATCTTTATTTGTCCTCAAACAATTAAAATTACAAATTATTCCAGTTTATACTAACAACATGTCTATCCTCATCCTTGTAACATCACTTTATTCCTTACCTCTAAATTTGGCCAGGCAACCGAATCTCCTAAAATCACAAAACACAGAATTCTATATTCCCTATTAAAAAAATATCATATCTTGGTTCTAAATCAAGATTTTGTAGAAAAACATGCTTCATCTTACTTTTGCTTTGACACTCTCATTTTTATAAATGTATTTTTTTTGTGAGTTGTTGTACAAGAACAAGATGAAATTAGGTGGTGTGAAAACAAATAAGGAAGTGATGATTTTTTTTACCCCTCCTCTATTCGACTTGGGATTTAAATTTGTGGAGTTGTGGCTACATTGGTCACAATTTTTTTAATGTGCACTTTTGGCATCTTTTGATGGTACGCCCCTTTGTGGGGTATGGAATTTTTTATATGGGAAGCATGCCACCCCAGACTTGATTTTTGTCTGGTGGTGATTCTTTGCTTCTCTTTTTTTAGAAAGAAAATAAGGGGGAAACAAAAGGTGTCCTTGTGCTTATAACTTCATACATTTATTTTCTCTTTTTTTTTGAAAGTGTCATTACATCAGAAAGAACATTCATGTCAATCACATTATACAAGATTTATATCAAGTTAATCAACAGTTTAAAAATAGAGAAAATTTGTGTTTGGTTTTGATTGATTCCATACGGCTTGCCAACTTTTCCAAGGAGTGATGCTATTTTGGGATCGTAGGTGACATGGTGGTTTCAGACATGGCAATTTGTAACAATTTTTGCAAAAGATTTACAATTCAAAGGGGTACAATGATAAACATTTATTCATATTGGCCAACTAGATAAAGACCATTTTGCATTAAAAGAAATAAAAACATGGCCGACTAGATAATGGCCATGAACAAAGTAACTATATGCTAAACAAAAAAGGTAGAAATGATGCAAGAATAAAAAAGATAAGGGGTGGAATAGAAACATACCACCCACCTCCACCCCAGACTTAGATTGTTGCTCGTCCCGAGTAAAATCAAAACCCGAGATGGAGAGAAGAGAAGAGTGAGGATTTCCTGGTGGCCTAGGTAGCTCAAAAAATGTCCAGCTGAAGGGGATGTGTATGACGGTTGGGACCTTTATCTGAGGAGCTTCATAATGTACCCTATGATAGGGTAATTGTAGAAGCTCAGTGGGGTGCTCATATTTTCTTTCACCTCACATTCCCTCCAATAATATCCATAGATCTTCCTTCGATAGCAAAGGAAGTGTTGAAGATGGATGTGGATAAGGGGAGGTTGATGGGTACCCGACTAGTAATGCCAGTAGAGCATGATGAACTGAGTCGGTTGGAGGATCTGGTTCAAGTTTTCCACCATCATGATTACCTGCATATGGGAGAATTGATGCTAATACAAAAAAATTAAAATCATTTACAAAAGTGTTTTGTTTCTCCTTAAAATTAATGCCATCAACATTGGGTTTGGTAAGTTTCATTGTTGATATAACATATGTCTCTAATACTTTTGTACAAGGATTCCCCAAGTATTTAGGAGGGATGATGATGTCTTCCTTGCAAACAACAGAAGGGGGTGTGTGGGCTTCTTCCAACGGTGGTATCTCCCCTTCTAGATCAGCCATGTGTGGGATGGAAATTGGTTGTGATGGCTTGGGAAGAATCATAAAGGGGATTAGATGCTCATTATCCAAAATAGACTCAAAAGAAGGGTATTGGTCTATGGTATCATTCAGATTTATGTTGAGGATGGGAGGAGTTGTTGGATCTTCAGAATGACTCTCCTTCTTTGACATTTCATATTCAAGTAATAGAGTCTCTAAAGGAAAGATAGGGATACCAACGTCCTCATCACACACAAAATATGGCTCCATGGTTTGTTCTATTTCTTCAGGATCTGACATATATGACACAAAATAAGGATCATCATCGTCATCGTTAGGAAGAACCATCTTGGGTTGCTCAAGCTCTATAGGTGGAGTTTGTGATTGATCCTCTAGAAAGGTAGCTAACATGGCTTGACTGGATTCAAGTTTTGCTTGTGCTTCTGCTACCATCTTTTCTAGGGCGTTAAGTCTCTCTTCCAGTTCAAGATCAATTTGCATTTCACCATAGGATTTATACACCCCAAAATGTTGTTCATCCTTGTCACACTCCCCACAGTGTCCTTGGCCATAGTACTCCTCATATTGTTTTGGGTGGCATTACTCCTCATAATAATCTCCAGAAGATGGTGGATTGTAATTTCCATTGCGTCCATCTTGGTAGGAAGATTCAATATTATAAGGTGTCACCAATTCATGAGGAAACATATTTGAACAATCTGTATTTTGGTTTTGGGCTTCTAGCAGGGCGGTTAAGAAGGCTTGGCTGGCTTTTAGTTTTGTTTCTCCTTCTACTGCTATCTTCTCTATGGCCCTAAGTCTCTCTTCTTGTTGAAGATTACATTGGGTTTCATAAACATGTTCATAACCCCCAAGGTTTTGTTGGTTACACCCCATAAAATTTTGTTGATCATATCCCCCATTAGAATATGGATAGCAAGGTTCCCCATAATGGTTCTCAGAAAAATGTGGATTCACATTGTATCCACCAGGATAAAAGGGCTCGCAATTAAAAGGGGTGCTATTATAATCAAGGGGTAGAGTCTGACAGGCAAGAGATGCATGGTGGTAAAAACCACAATAATAACATTGTGGGGGATATTAGGATGTCCACTCCATTTGAAAAGAAAAGTTCCTGAAAGATAAGTCAATCAACGAATGAGAGAAGAAAGATTGCGAGATAAAAAATTAGTCAAAAATTATAAAGAGAACTAAAAACTATAAATCTAAAAAAATTATGAAATAAACTAAAATTAAAAAAAAACTAGAAAGCAGTACTGCTGGAATGGAAACTCAGCAGAAAGAGGAGATACACTTCCGGAATTGTGCTCGGAAGGCAAAAAGAAATTACAAAAATCTAAAAGAAATTATAAAAAAAACTAAAGTTATGAAAGTTTGAGAATATGAACAAGGATTATACAAGATATACAGGCAACCAGATCTGAAAAAAAACTGTGCCGTCCTCGGCAATGGTGCCAAATTGATGCGTGTCATTGTGCATGCAACAATCACTAGGAAAAGTCCTAGAGTTTAACCTTCTAACTCGGTTGTCAACTTGTTGTGAACAATAAGTCAACTTAGTATAGATAGGTATCGATCCAAGGGATGGCGGAAAAGAAAAGTCGAAATACAAATCTGATTGCAAGTACAAGAATTAAATCCCGATTTGAGTGAGTTGTTAATACTAAGAACAAAAATAAAAGTGCTGAAATAAAATTTAACTAATCAAGAAATAAAGGTCTGGGGTCCGGAAGATCACCACCAAAACCATGTTCCTATTCAACCAATCAAATTCTAAACTCCAAGGATCAAATTAGGACCTTGTGGTTACATGTCCTTACGGACAAACTCACAAGGGTCGGACTTCCCGTGAACTCGTTGGTCCCGACGTTCACGGATCATTGCCCAACCATCCAACATGCCATTATCCACAGTCATATCAAAAAGTATGTGAATTCAAACTGGCATTCAAACCCAAGGCTCAGGTGATCACATAGCCAAGGATTATAACAAGAATAAGATTAAAAAGATGAAAATATGATAATCATAATTAAAGGACTATTGTTTCGTTCTTACATAGATCCACGGTCATATCACTCCATAAGAATATATCAGAGCATCCAAATAACCACGCATAAATAGAGAGAAGATATTTGTTCAATGGAGGAATATAATTGATTATATTAAATAGAACCGGGCTAAGGGGCTACTCCCATGCCCCAGAGAGATTTACTCAGACATAAAAAGACCAGAAGAAATGCAAACTAAAATGAGATCCAACATTATACAAGATGTGGTCTACAACTTAAAATTAGATGGAATGGAATGAAGAACAGAATGATTTTACAAGTGAAGAGTCCCTCCTTTTATAGGAGGGGAGGAGGTAGGCTGCCCTCAAAAGAGGGGGAAAAAAGAGAGGGAGACCAATTTTTGAATTTTCTGGATCTGGTCAAATCGAAAGTTGATTGTGTTTAATTATCTTGACCATGTAACTCCCTTTAATGCAGATTCTCGCAGCAGCGATTTCGAACATATTTATATCCCGTTAAAAGTACAAAAGAGGTCCAAATAATAGGATTTTATTTTAGAAAATTAAATTCCATGTCCAATGAATACTTGTACACTCAATTTGGAGTTCGAATGCAAGAGTTATGTCACTTTTGGTGGAGGGCATATATGAATTTCAGGACTGTTGCACATTGTATAATTTTCCTACAAAACCAAAAAAAATAGAATTAAAACTCCAATTAAAGATAAAAATCTAAAATAAAACAATTAATTATGAAACTAAGAGAATAAATAACAAAATAATCCTAAACAAATATCAAAAATATATAAATAAAAGGGATAAATATACATTTATCAACTACACTCCAACAGATAAAATGTCGAGATAGACTATTGAGATCAGAGATGCCAGAACATCATCATAACAACATCAAAACCTCGTCGAGCCAGCGACGTAAAACCCATACGCTACTTGGGAGGCAACCCAAGATCTGAGTACCACTGTTTGTCTTTTATCTTTATTTTCTGTTCCTCTCGTTAACTTAGGTTTATCATCTGAAAAATATAAAAATTCACATAACCAAAACAAACATAAAAATATAAAAATCAAAATAACCTTAGCCTTCCTAAACGGTCCTGAAAACATTTGGAGCCAAACAGTCTCGAAACTGTTTGGAGCCCAAACGGTCTCTAAACCGTTTGGAGTCTAAATGGTCTCAAAACCATTTGACCTAGGGAATTTGTAGGGTCAACCCCCGATTCCTATAAATAAACCCCACCCTCTCCTTCTTCCTTCTTTTGACTCTCAAGCTTTCTAAAACCCTCGGTACACTGTTCCATATCTATTCCCATTCCCGTGCAACCTACAACGCCGGTTCTCTTCGTCGTCGTCCTTCCCGGTTCCTTGTGTCCTCACGGTGGTCGCACCTCAGTCACCGCCTCTCCACACATCACCATCTTCTTCTCCACCCGTCACTGCAAGGTAGCCCAGAGCACCACATCATCGGCGCTTTCGTCCATGCACCGCCGCCGTTTTTTATGCCTTCGCGGCTTCATTTTCTACCACCACCGTCGTCCTTATCTTCGCTATCGCCGCCGCCTTCACTATCACCGCCGACTTCGCCTCCACCAGCGCCTGTCGTTCCTATGACGTTTCACCTTCCAAACGGTCTTCAAACCGTTTGGAGCCAAACGGTCCTGAAACCGTTTGGAGCCAAACGGTCCTGAAACCGTTTGGAGCCAAACGGTCTTCAAACCGTTTGGAACCAAACGGTCCCAAAACTGTTTGGAGCCAAACGGTCTTCAAACTGTTTGGAGCCAAACGGTCTCGAAACCGTTTGGAGCAAAACGGTCTTCAAACCGTTTGAAACCAAACGGTCCCGAAACCGTTTGGAGCCAAACGGTCCTGAAACCGTTTGGAGCAAAACGGTCCCGAAACCGTTTGGAACCAAACGGTCCTGAAACCATTTGGAGCCGAACGGTCTTCAAACCGTTTGGAACCAAATGGTCCTCAAATCGTTTGATCTTTTCAACCACTTACTTTTTTTTAAAACATAAACTCACATAAACTCATACAAAATCAAATCTTCCTAACACATGATTTTCCATTTTCAGAAATGGCTTCACCAGCAAAGCAACCCACTCGAACCGACGATGCTCCCTTCTGGAAAAGGGAGCAACTGATAGAGGACCGAGCTAGGCTCCAAAAGATCGTTGATAACTACAATGAGACTGGAAAGGCCCCACCAAAGGTTAGCATCATAGCGGCCCTGTGCAAAATTGACCGCATCAACAAATGCCTAGCTGAGGAGCCCGACAAAGAAGTGGAAGAAATCTCTTCCAGTGATGAGGGCTCAGAATATGAGCCAACTCCCGAGGCGGAATCCCCCACCACAAAGAGCAAGGGGAAGAGGAAGGCCCAGGAAGCCACTACAACTCAACAACCAAAGAAACGGGGAAGGAAGCAGGTTCATCTCGCCACTGCAAGGGAACAAACCCTGGCAGGATACATTCCACCAACCACCACCTCTGCTGCCACTTCCGCCACCATCACCATTCCTATTTTCCCTCTCATCACCACTACAACACCAACACCAGATAACCTATACACCCACACCCTACCATCCATTAATCAATCCCTTAAACCTACAAAGTACGTCTGCCCTAATGTACTAATGAAGATGGGGATTTACGACAGAAACCTCACATTGCTCGATAATGCAAATCTTTCACAGTTGTGTTTCATCCGTGAGACCTCCTACGCTGAACCTACAATGAAATTCTTTACTCATCTTAACAAAGAAGTTGTCAACATTATGGATAGATCAAGGGATGGAGGTGACCATAGGCTGGTCACCAAGCTCTTCGGCAGTAAGGTTGTCATCACAGAAAACATGCTGAATAAAATGTTTATAGACAACCAGGAGTAGCTCAAGAAAGCCAAAGCTGTTGGAACAGAGAATGCCCAATTCAATAGACATAACTTCTAGAAATCCCTGACAAGGATCGCCACCTACGAGGCAAAGACATGCAAGGCCTCGAACATACAATCTGGATTAGTACGCACACTGCATAAAATTCTCACCGGTGCACTCTTCCCCAGGACAGAAGGCGGGAATGTCATCATTTCAGATCTTTTTGTTCTCTGGACAGTCCTACATGGGATGCCAGTCAACATTGGACGTCACATGATCCAGAATCTATCCGCTTACACCCTGGGGAAGGAAATTTGCATGGGGGCATATCACATCTATTATCAAATATCTCAAAATGGACAGAACTCTACCCAGATGCAAGCAGATAAAGGGCGGCATCCTTACCAACGAACAAACTTTGAAAAACTCCGACATCATCAAAGAAAAGGATGCAAAGTTATATTACATTTTCTACCCTACAGTCAAATCATCTAGAACTTTGCTACCGCTCCCAGAGCTTGCAGATTATGACACGAAAAAACTCCTCTTCACTGACGAGGAGCTTACAAAACTCATAGCTTCGGCTAAAGTAACCGACAAAAAAGCAAAGGCGGGGCAGACTGAGCTTAGTATCACAACCCCGGTAGATGGTATAACAAAAATTCCAGTGAAACGACCTTCCAAAAGACTTTCACAAAAACAACAGCTGTCGGGGACACCAACATCAAAACCACATCCAGAGCCAGAACCCCCCCTCCTCGAAGAACAAATCACCACCTCATCTCTAGACTCCTTAATTATGAGTCTAAATGCTGAACTTACTTCCACCACCACCCCAACACCCTCAATTGTTCCACAATCGACCACTCTTCCATCATTTTCCACAATGATGTCCATCACATCCTCTTTCCCTACAACTACACCACCACCCGCATCCTCTACTTCACCCTTTTCCTCTTCGAGCATCCCCTTCTTCACTCCTACGTATGACTTCACCACCTTCGCCTCCATCCCCACCGTTTTTCCCCCAACACTATTGATCCCACCATTCTCACCAGGAATATCACCACCTTTCCCATCCACCACCACCCCGACATCGCTGGTGACCCCATCTACAGTCACCACGCAGTTTGCGGAACCATCAACAGTGTCTCTTCCACAAGACACTACAACCTTTCCACCCCGACCCCAACCACCCCACCCTTCCATAACCGGGGTCCCTTTTACAAATGTCGGAGAGGAATTCAGATGTCAGTTCGACACCATCCAAAACCTCCTCATTGACCCTTCTAACATATTGTATTCTATTTTTTCTTGTGTGCAGGGAATATCTAAACAGGTCTCCAAGATCGACGAGCAGAACCATGCCTTGCCAAGCATCCTTCAAGGTATTCAGCAACGACAAGATGTAGTGGCCAAGCAAGTTGATCGCATTGATAACCGCTGCAACAACTTTCCCGAGCTGGTCCTTGAAGTAAAAAGCCAGCAAGAAGCGATGGCCAAGCAAGTTGATAGGATCTCTACGCAGACTCAACCTCTGATTGAGACCCTCCGTGGGCTCAAGAAACAAAAAAAATCTCTTAGCATGCACTTGGATGACATCAACAACACTCTCACACAGCTCAACAATCACCAAGAGGAGTTGGCAAATAATGAAATCCAACAATTACGAGCTAAAGTAACAGATCTTACTGCACGACTCCTCTCTGCCGAGGGATGATACTCAGATCTCAAGGAAACACACGACACACTTCTCGAAACACACGAGCATGTGCAAGTGGCGTTTGACGAGCTACAAACCACCCATTGGCAGTGCAAAAAGACAACACAGAAGAAACTATCAGACAAAGCAGCAGCTGAAAAACATGATGATGATGAAGAAGAAGATGACTCCGACTCCTCAGCAGATTCCAACGACGACACCACCTCCTCAGATGACAAACCCGATGACCCATACGATGTTGGGGAGGGCCCAAGCCAAGGAGCAGAACCATCTTAGAAAGGATATAACAAACACCACCAAGAAGGTGGACATGATCCCAAGCCCCCCGCCCACAACGAAAATGTGAATATATCATATGGGGATCAATTCCTCGATTACTCTACCTTGGGATCCTTGGGGGAGGCTGCAAAAGATGTGGCTTTTGTTGAGTTCCATCAATGTATATTACGAACCAACACAAGCCCACCAGCTACAACCACTCAACTTTTCTCCGCTCTTAACCAATCAGTACCCATTCCCCCAGAACATGAAGAATCAGAATGAGTACGTTTAGATACAGATGAAGAACTCGATTCTTCTTCTGATTCAGATGAAGATCTACAAAGCTTTATAGAAGATTTGGAACAAACTTCTCCACCCCCTCCACAGGAGCTTCCCCCACCACCACCTCTACCTCATAAGATGCATGACTTAGATATGGCGGCCATCACTATACTAGATGCTCAGGACATCTTCATCCTGAACACTATTGTCGACGATGTCAAAGAGGGGGGGACATCATTTACCACAATACAAAGACTGAGTGCAAGTTGACATGCGAAGATTTCCGCAACATCCTGCGACCACGGTCAACAATGTCACTCGCAATTTTCCGTGTCATGCTCGCCAACTGCATAGAAGTTTACAGAAGCTCAAAGAGGTATTCAATAGTTTTTAACACCTCACCTTCCCTATCTATAGGCTTGCTATACAAAGAAATACGAGCAAAGTCAATAGAGCGGCCGCGTGCTAGTTTAGCATGGAGGGCATGATATCTAACCATGACATTCCAAGTTTCCGGTCATTGGTTGTTTATGATTGTGAACACCGAGGCTCGTGACGCCAAGGTGTACAATTTTTGTGCCAGTGAGTTACCAGCCGGAACGATAAATTTTGTTGGAGAAGAAGCCGGAGAAGCAAGATGTATACCTTTCAGACTTCTTAAATTAATTTGGGTTGCACGCCCGTCCCTCCTCTAGGATTGGAGCTAACTCTGGTTCTAAATCATAAACCCACAAGTCCAAACTACCGAGGGATCTAGGGATTGTGCTTTTTGCACTATCTGTCACATTCAAGCCCTAAACCAAGAAATCCCCTTCACCGAGCTGGTCACCGAAGACTTTCACTCCCTGCGAGGGCGTTACGCCATGGAACTTATTTGTGACAGACGGTTCTTCAAGGACCTGACAATGGCACCAGACGACGTCCCTCATTACCTCTTTTTAGCAATCCAACATCCACAAAAGCGACCTTTCAGACAAACTTTAAAGGAGTTGGAGAAAAACAAACACCCCGCCATGGTCCCCAAGGAAAGAAAATGCGACCCTTCCAACTTCGATCTGGAGCAGGATAAAGGGGACATAGATCTGTTATCAGGGGCAACCATCAGGAGATCCTCATCACAAATGGTGCCCCTATCTGCCATAGAACCAACTTTTCTAGATTTCGACCTCGCAGCTTGCAAGAGTCTCTCCGACAATGAACTTTGGCTCATCATGTCAAGGCTTTACGCCGAGAAAGATGAACTCGTTTTCATGTCTGGTGATATTCTGGTCATGGCAGATGTGCTATGGGAAACTGTACAGATCAAAGGGTCTCTATCCGTGAGCTTGATGGCTACCTATCAATTGCTTCTCGGACAGAATCACCCTACTACCTATATGGCATCCGCATACATGAAGGACGATCTCCTAAATATAAAGAACTTCAGAACAACTGAAGCCCTAATTTCCTTCCTACAACATACGACACCGAAATTTATCATGCTCCCCTTCCTTCACCAAGAGCACTGGATGCTTATGACAACAAACCTACATGAAGGAACAACTATCATCTACAACAGTTCTGACAGTCAGTTCAATCCATGGCAGAAGAAATATGTCGTGACACCAAGGACGCCCACGGAGGAGGTGGCGAAGGAATGTGCCGACAACCTAATTGATTTCTTAAGTCATCACACAAGGGCATACAACAAAGAACACTTTCACCGCCCAACCTTCAGCCACAGATGTCCCCAAAAGATTCGGGAATCAAATGACTGCAGCTTCCACATCCTCTACTGGATGTACACCATCATGGTACTTGGAAGACCAGTAGTGGGCATGACAGAAGTGGATTATCACGCATTACGAGGGAAGTTTGCCGCTAATCTCCTCCGTACACATGGTGCCAATAAAGGACAAACAGAATCCTGATGTCCTTGTCCTTGTACTTCTCAAACTATCACTTTGACACTCTGCTGCCAGAGTGAGTGATAAGTTAGGGAGGGTACATTGACAAGGGCGAGGTATCATTTTCAATACCCTTCCCTCTCTACATTTTCTTTCAATTCTGTATAAAATTTTACAGTTTTCTTTGCGCATTTAATTTTTTTTTAAAAGTATTTTCCCTGTTAAAATAAACTTCGCACATAAACAAGAACATCCCTTTTGGAACAAAGTCACCCTCAGCTAACTTTAGAATCATGTGAGTCCTCAAAAGTAATAACAAGAATAGCACTTAGACATATAATGGAGACTTAATAATGCCTCTCCACTATTAATTTTCATGCTTTTGTTTCACTTCTACATCTGACTCTCCATAGGTCAATATCAAGGCCAAAATAAGTGAAGCTCTCAAGGATGAGAGGGGCATCAGGCGACATCCAAATCAAGAAGTCACGCAAGTTGACCATTAAAAAGAAACCAAACAAGTGCATGTTGAAAAACTCTAAGAACAGCTTTCCTCTCTTCAAATATAAGAGGCTTGGCCGCCCAAAATAAATTCCCTAAAAACCCCAAATCCTAAGCTTGTGAGTCTACGAATAAAAGCCATAGAGTTGAATAAAACTATGAGAGTTGTGCCATAAATAAGGATCTATATAAAGAACCAATGAAGGTCTCACCCGGCCGGTACATTCAGCTGCCCTCACAAAGGTAGATGTGTCGTGCCCAGTAGTGGAACCCTAAGGTATCTAAATATATGAAAGGCTTATAAAGGACTCACCCGACCGGTACATTCAGATACCCTCACGAAGGCAGATGTGTCGTGCCTGGTAGTGAGCTCCCAAAAGCATACACAACCCCTCCCCCACTTGAAGGGGGAGTTACACATCAAGCCTTTAGCCAACCCTCATACCCACTCTAGCTTCAAGTAGTTTTTTCAGAGAGGTATAAAGCTGATTAGAGTCAACAACATGCACAGAATAAAAAGTGGTCCCAATTTAGGCTACGAGATATGGAAGAAACCTGATACCCAAGCAACTCTCAATACCTGAAAAAGTTACGACAAGCAATAAGACCCAATACGACCTTAGGAGAGCTTGGGTTTATAATTGAAGTAAGAGTATGGATATCTTCACTAAATAAAATTGCCTCGCCATTACATGCCTCAGCTCTATCTAACTTGAGGACAAGCTAGACTCTAAGTTAGGGGGGGTGATAACCTCCAATTTTGTGATGTTATCTTAGTAATATTCTTTAGTTTTCTACACTCTTCCTCAGATAAATTAGATAGAATCTCTAACTATTCTCTTTTATTGCAAAAATACTATTAGATTAACTTTTTCCTTTTTACTTACAGAAAAAGACACAAAAAAAACACAAAAGACCCAAATGGTCCCAAGACCGCATGGACTCACACGGTCCCAAGAACGCATGAAGCCAAACGGTCCCAAGACTGCATGTACTCAAACGGTCCCAAGACCGCATGAAGCCAAACGGTCCCAAGACCGCATGGACTAAAACGGTCCCAAGACCGCATGAAGCCGAACGGTCCCAAGACCGCATGAACTCAAACGGTCCCAATACCGCATGAACTCAAATGGTCCCAAGACCGCATGGACTCACACGGTCCCAAGAACGCATGAGTCCAAACGGTCTCGAGGTCCAAACGGTCTCAGAGTTCAAATGGTCTCAGAGTTCAAACGGTCTCGAGATCCAAATGGTCTCAGAGTCCAAACGGTCTTGGGGCCCAAACGGTCTCAGAGTCCAAACGATCTTCAAGACCGTTTGGACCCAAAATTGACCAAACCGTTTGGCCTTCACTTAAGGCCTATAAATAAGACCCAAGGGGTCCTCCCAAGGATATCAAGTTCAGATGCCCAGAGGCTACCTCTACTACTCTAGAGCTATTCCAACCTCCATCCTCCACCCAAAGGCTGTCGGTCTAAGATCCACACTCCATCCTGGAGCTACTTTCTCTCTCCTTACCAAAGAAGGTGGGAAGAGGAGACCTCATCATTGAGCAAACTGTGAAGTGTGAAGATTGTCTCTCTCTCTTTCAAAGGGGTTGACTTTCCTCTCTCCTTTGTGGGGATGACGTTCTCTCTCTCTCTTCTCGCCTCCTTCTTTGTCCTAGCTATGAGCAAGTAGTCTCATTTCACTAGGGTGCGGGGAGTAGCCCCGCTACCCATGTTTCATTTCATGCAATGTAATCCATAGTTTGCAATAGAGATATGCTTCCTTTTCAGTTCTACATCAATCGTTTAATGAATGCTTGTTGCTTGATCACCAACTTGTGTTATCTTTTATCTTATAGTATGACTTGTCTATGTTTGTACTATTAGATTCAAATCTTGATTGAATGTGGGTTCTTGGTGCATGTATCCACCATACATCCGTTTCGGTATCTAGAAGTGCCTTTCAAGAAGTGGGGTAAACTCACTTCCAAAGTTGCACTTTCATACTATGAAATGGAACCAGTTGACGTATGAAAGTGCAACCTTGACAAGTCGAGGAACACACTTTGTGAAGGGAATGATGTAAAGTAGGTGACCATTTGTTTGGGGATGGCTGGCATTGCAACATTCCCACGCTTCTCATAGTTAGTTCTCCGAAAGGAAAACTAAATCTACAAAGATACTAGCTGATTAGACTCTTATTGCAGGTTGTGTTTTTATGTTGCATGTTTTGATCCATGTGTAGTGGTGGTGAAAACTGATCACATCCTAGTGGCTCCTTATCATCGTTTAACATCCTTAAATTTACTTACTTGCTTTACTTTACTTGCTCTTAGTTTAACATAACCAAATCAATCTTTGATTCAAATACCAACTATTAAGGAGTTAAGTGAAATTCTAAATGTTTTCCATCTTTTTGCTACCAACAAGACCGTTGTCCTGTGGATTCGACCCTTAACTATACTGCGATAAGACTTCCACGTATCTTAGCATACGTGGGTGGAGTTTTAACATAGTATAAGCAAGGATAAACCTAAAGACTTACCATCTTTAGGATTTTTAGTGGTGCACGCTATTCCAAGTGAGTGGAAGCTCCATCATACACCATAACAGACATGTGTTACGGCGTGTGAGTATTGAATTCTTCAAACAATAGTGGTGCACACAAACAACACATTGTGTGACATGTGTAACATGGCGTAACATGTTTTTTCTATCAAACTCTGAGCTCCCTTATTACGGTGTAACTAGGAATGAACACACAGTAAGGCGTGTCTTCTATAGGCTGACCTCTTCTTGAGAGTCACACGTTGTGTGGCACTATGTACACGCTATAAGGGCATTGATCTGCTGCATTTCTTGAATGTAGAAATTAGGACATTTTGGAGAACGCCAAGTGAAAGGAAAATTGGGCATTTTTCTTCCTTTTAGAGTGAAATATGAAGTACCTACAATTCAAACCATGATATGAATATGACCAACAAAAAACAAACATCATAGAATGAATTTGGATAGAAATATGGTTAAATTGAGTGTAAAGTGCAGTTAAAGTGACATGAAATTATGATGCAATTTGTGCACATCAAATCCCCCTGAGCTTGAACCATTACTTGTCCTCAAGCAAAAAGAGCTGGATAAATGGCTAAAAATGAATATATTGGCACAAATTAGATCCTATTGAATGTGAATTGATGTATCTCAAAATAGCTATTTTCATCATTTAGATATATGACTAAACATGAAGTCAATTCTAACTCTCAAGATGAGAGTTTAAGTTCAAATTGGTATTCAATTTTCTTTGAAAGAGTTAACCAGAGAGAGATTAGCAAAAACAATATGGCATAGCTAAAAACATAATGCTTTTCCACAAAGCTTACTGAAATAGAATTCCTATGTTCCTGCAATGACAATGTTATTCAAGAAAAAATTTCAATCTGATTTAGTGTATACTACTGGGCTGCTAATATAGGCTTATGGGCACGTGGAATATCATTTGGGGATTAATTTCCCTCTTTCATACATTATCCTAAACCTTCTTTGGGTTCGTAGAAACATGGGCAACTTAGCCATCTTTTGTGGGGTTTTGATTTTTAATTGAAGATTATAATACCCCTTTTTATGTGATTCAGGCTCCGCTTTGGAACCACGCCATCCTATGCTAGCTCACCCTTTCATTATTTTGATCATGCAAGAAGATTTTCATTTTGCATTTTCAAGTAGAGCAATACAAAATGCATTATATGATTAGCAAGGTCATCTTTATCATTACTGAAGGCTCTAAAGTTGAAAATTTCAAAGCATCCAAATGATTACATGGTTTAAGATCATGAGTGGGAGAATTGAAAGTCAATATTCATGCAATGATGTCAAAGGAAATGCAAAAATGCAACTCAATATTCATGCAATGATGTCAAAGGAAATGTAAAAATGCAATTAACTAACTAGGTGACATAAGCAAATGACAGAAACAAATGACATGAAAGGAAAAACTAAAACTACCGATTGATTACACCCATGTAAGCTTGAAATTTGTAGTGTCCTCACTTCTCACAACAAACCTAGGTGGCGTACAACCGGGTACGTCACGTGCATTAGAGTGGTGGATCAAAACCCTCTCCAGAGGGTGGAAATTGTTGTTGTAGCATGTTGGGGTTGATGAAGTTCATTGGATTGTTGGGTCCTGTGGGAAGAGGCATTTGACGCAGGTAGTCGTAGTGGCCCTAAAAGATGTGCTAGGAGTCCATCATGGTCACCATGATGTTAATGTCCTGAACACTCTGGGATAGTTCGGCGTATTGTTGTGACAGTTGGGCAATCAGAGTTCCTAATCATCAAATCTTATCTTAACATGGTTGTACAACTACCTCATGTAAATGTACCTCCAGGTGAAGTCAGTCTAAGTGTCAATAGAAGGAGTTGTAGGTGGTGGTGCATTAGACCCGATAGAGGAGGGCTCGACTGTTCACCTTCAGTTGTTGTTTCATTTGAAAGTATTTCCAGTTGTCTCTCTTCTTCAAAGATTTCAAGGATGGGTTGGACAACTTGATGACTGACTTTTTGTTGTAGACTCTCTAACAGAGGTTTTAATTTTTGTCTTTTCATAATAGGGTTGTAGAAATTAGGGCTTCACAATCCACAAAGATATTTCCATCCAGTGGGTTCGTGGTGGTCAAGTCTAATCTCAAAGTTGTAGCAAGTTTGATGATAATGCCCCCTATCATGATGCCACCCTTTGGCTCCATTTGTATCTTCAATACATTGTTGAGGAAATGGTAACCTATACTTACTCTGAATTTGTAAATCATGGCCCACAACAAGAATAGTTCTACCTTTCCTACGACACCTTGTGTTTCCTTCTTTGTAAAGATACATGTGTTGAATAGGCGATGTATGTATTACGGGATAGGATTGTGTACTTTTGAAGCTCGAGCATTAGCAGCGTGATAAGTGAATTGCTTAGTAATTTGATTCCAAAAGGTGTCTGGCATAAAATCATTAGGAATAATAGTACTTCTAGTAGAATCAAACTCTGGAAACTTGCAAAACTTTTTAAAAGTTAATTTGAAGGGTTAATTCATGATCCTGAATGTAATCAGTCCAAATGACTCAGATTTATGTTGAGGATCCGTTGCAGTGTTGAGAGTGGTCAATAACTCATAAGTGACTCATGGGTAAGTGGCTTTGTGATTGAAACAACAATAGTTCAACCTGAGAAAATTTAGAAATTCTGTATCCTTGTCAAGAATCCCAATATCAAGAATAATGTTTTCATCAGGAAACCTGGTCGGGGCCACCCGACAAGAGGAAAGGTGATGGAAGATGACATCCTCCTCAACATTTAGTGTAAATTGTGTGGTCGAGTCGTAAGGTGCACTTGAAGAAGATGCTTTGGGGTTGGGCCAAGGTCACTTGATGACTGGGGTCTTGGTTTGCCGCAACTTGATTGTTGCAGGAAGGGGGGAAACACGTGGTAATAGGTGGGAGACTTGACCTAGTGGAGACTTGACGTAATAGAAACATGTTGCATCTAAGATGACGTAGCCAGGTCCATTATGTCATGCGAAAGCTGAATAACTGTTGGGCAGTAGAAGGCAATGTGTTGTTGTGCGGAGACGAAGGGGTTTTAGACAGTGATTCTTAAGTTCGAAGGACAGCTAGCTTGTTTGATCCCTTATTTCGAGGTGGCACCCCATTGGTAGGATGGTGATCTTTACTGGAGATGGGTAAAGATGGGCAGATGATGGGTGGGGGAGATTGCTTGAGCAGGTCTGGAGTAGGATGACGATGGGGTCGTTGGCTGTTGGGTGCAACCATGGTGTGTGGAGCACTGGTCATGGCAGAGTGCTGGTTATGGCACAACAATGCAGTCGCTAGGTCAGAGGCAGCCGTAGGGTTGAGAGAGGGAAGTAAGTGCAAAGAAATGAATCAAAGTAAGGAGCTGGTGGCTAGGGTTTAAGCTGGGTGCAACACGGCATAACACACAGATAACACAGTGTAATGCATGAGTGCTTGGGTACTCAGGTTCAAATCCCACACACCGTTACACGCATCCGACACACCGTATCAATGATTAGCTGTAGAATTTCCAAAATCATTTGTTGAATTGTACACAGTGTAACAAACATTACACACGTCGTAGTAGGAGATTAATGTAGATTGGACCATTTGCCTCCTGCAATTCACACAGCGTAGTGATTGTGTTACACATCGTAACAAATCATTCTTGGAGAAACTTGATTTTCAATATAATTATATACACATTGTGTGAAGTGTTGACCATGTTGTGTAACTAGAAGAATTGTAGCAAGAAGTTTTCTCATCATTTGAAACACCGTAATGGTACCCCACATAGCGTAACGGTGGATCACTGGAAGATTTTATGATCAAGAGTAATTATTTGCACGTTGCATGAAGTGTCCTACACACCGTGTGAATGCACGATTTTGCACAGCTTGTCCCCTAAGGATTTTTCAACATAATGGATCATTACCTGCAAGGGATACAAGTGATTACTTAATATTTACACAAAATCCAACATAGTAGCATCACGAGGTTTATTCAAGACTAATGACTAATGAAATGGCATAAAATGAAACAAAACAAGGAAACGATCTAATTGTGGGGACGTCTCCCACAAAGCCCTTCTGTTTAGAATCCAAAAGTAGACTTCATTACTTTTCATCATAAATCAGTAAGGGAGCATGAGGCTCCTGGATCTATCTTTCCTCCTTCGGAGTAGAGCTTGCAACATTGGCCATTAAACTTAAATGTGCATTGCTTTCCTTGTAGCTCTACCATCCCATATGGATAAACATTCAAGGCTAGGAAAGGTCCAGACCATTTAGAGTTACATTTCCCTGGGAATAGCTTCAATCACGAATTGAACAATGGTATTGATCTCCGTCCACAAAATCTCTTTTTCTAATCTTCTTGTCAAGCATTGCCTCAGTCCGCTCCTTGTAGATTTTTGCATTTTCATAAGCATAAAGTTTGAGTTCTTCCAACTCTTGAAGTTGTAGCAACCTCTTCTCACCGTCCTTCTTCATATCGAAATTTAGGAACTTGATGGCCCATAACGCCTTGTGTTCAAGCTCCAAGGGGATATGACAAGATTTGCCATAAATGAGTTTGAATGGTGTGGTACCGATGGTCGTCTTATATGCGATTTGGATTTCCTACAAGGTGTCATCTAGCTTGAGTGCCCAATATTTTATTGAACTTGAAATGGTCTTCTCAAGGATGTTCTTCAACTGTCTATTGGACATTTCAACTGGTCTGGCTGTTTGAGGATGATATGGAGTTGAGACCTTATGGGTTACTCCACATTTGGCAAGGATATTATTGAACTGCTTCTCATTGAAGTATGTCCCACCATTTGAGATAACGGCTTGGGTACTCCAAAGAATGGGAAAAGAATTTTCAGGAACAGCCTTAGAACTGACTTAGGATCAGGAGCTTGAGTAGGAATGGCCTCCACCCATTTTGACACATAATCACATTCTACCAGTATGTATCTATAACCGTAAGCGGATGGAAAGGGGCCCATGTAGTTGACTCCCCACACATCAAACAACTCAATATCTAGAATAGAGTTGAGGGGCATTGTCTCACTTGATCACATGTCTTGACATATGCACGTACATCCATCTTGGAGGACTTTGGTGGCAGTTTTCTCACCTCCAAAGTGACCTCCATAGGAAGAAGAGTGACAACTAGAAATGATACTTGGAATCTCCTCCTCTGCTATGCATCGGTGAATCAGTCCATCTGTCCCATGTTTGAACGACATAGGGTCATCCCAGCAATAGAACTTTCAATCATGAAGAAATTTCTTCTTTTGCTGGTAGGTACGATCTGGTGGAAGGTGTCTTGTAGCAAGAAAATTTGCTATATTAGCAAATTAGGATGCTTACATTTTATCAACAAAATAGAGTCTCTCTATGGGCAAGTATTCATCAACTATCATTGTATCCTTTGCATCTCATGTCATTCTAGACAGGTGATCAGAAAAATTATTCTTAGTCCCTTTCTTGTCTTTTATCTCAAGGTCTAACTCTTGAAGAAAAAATACCCAGTGGATCAAATGTGGTTTGGCATCCTTCTTATTCAACAGGTACTTGATGGTTGCATGGTCGGTGTAGACTACAACTTTAGAGCCTACTAGATACTGACAAAATTTGTTGAAGGCGTTCACTATGGTCAGCATCTTCTTCTCGATTGTGGAATAATTGATCTAGGCCTCATCAATTGTCTTGATGGCATAATGGATAGCATGTAGGTTGTTGTCCTTCCTTTTAAAAAGGACTACACCAATTGCATAGTCACTAGCATCACACATCAACTAAAATGGTGCATCCCAATCTGGTGGTTGAATAATAGGTATTTAAATGAGTGCATCCTTAAGCTTTTTTAAGGCAGCGTGGCATTCTTTGTCAAAAATAAACTCAACATCCTTGGCGAGCAATGAACATAGAGGTTTGGCTATCTTAGATAAATCTTTGATGAAACATCTATAAAAAACTACATGTCCAAGAAAACTTATAACATCCTTGACATTATATGGGGTGGACATCTTCTCAATTGCTTCCACCTTTGCCCTATCAACTTCAATACCCTTGTTATACATCACATTACCTAGTACCACCTCAGATTGTACCATAAAATGACACTTCTCTCAATTTAATACTACATTAACCTTTTTGCAGTGCTCAAGGACCTTGGATAAATTAGATAGGCAACCATCGAAAGAATTTACATAGACATTAAAATCATCCATGAAAACTTTCATTGTTCGTTCGATAAATTCTAAGAAAATAGCCATCATACAACACAGAAATATTGCAGGAGCATTACAAAGACCAAAAGGCAAGTGCCTATAAGCATAAAGGTGCCATAAAAGCATGTAAAAGTCATATTTTCTTGATCTGGCAGATAAATAGGCATTCGAAAAAAACCCGAATAACCATCAAGATAGTAGAAATAAGAATTATTGGCTAATCTTTGAAGAATTAAATCAATAAATAACAATGGAAAGTGATCTTTGTGGGTGGCTTTGTTTAATCTCTTATAGTCTATACACATGTGCCATCATGTGGCAACACAAGTCTGAATCAGTTCATAATTGTCTTCTCTCATGACAAATTGCACCCCCCCCATTTTGAGTACTATGTGAATAGCACTCACCCAGGGGCTATCACTAATAGGATAATTAATCCCTGCATATCTTAGTTTTAAAATATCTCTCTTAACAACATCAAGAATATTTTGATTTAAGCATCTAGGAGGTTCAATACAAGGTTTGGTATCGTCCTCTAGATTTATTCGATGCATGCAAATAGAGGGGTTTAAGCCATTCAAATCATAAATTGAATAACCGATGACTTCTTTATATAACCGCAATTCATTTAGCAAATTTGATTCTTGATCATCGGTCAAATCAACATTTATTATTATAGGGGAGATAGAATTAGGTTCAAGAAAACCATACCTTAGTCCCGGTGGAAGGGGTTTGAGCTCTACCTTGTTCTCCTTTGGTGGATTACTAGAGTTGTCCTTCAATGATGAAATCTCTTCAAGAGATTGAGGTGGTGTGGCATTGGGAACGACATCCACATCTATTGTGGCCTTGGTAGTGTGCAAATTAGTTTCATCTCCATAGTCAACAAGGAATTTAGAAAAATCATCACATTCCTCCAGAAATCTTTCAATATAATCTACTAGACAGATGCTATCCATTTGGCTTGGGGCTATCATTGCATCCAGAATAGAGAACTCCATTATCTCTCTACTTACCCTGAGAGTGATCTTGCCTTCCCACACATAGAATATACAATCAATAGTGTGGATGAAGGGTCTTCCAAATAGAATAGGATTGGATGAAACCACCTTCATATCAATCACAACAAAATCACAAGGAAAGAAAAACTTTCCCACTTGGACTGGAACATCTTCAACAATACCTCTAGGACACTTGATGGTGTGATCAGCTAGTTGAATGGCCATCTTATTCGGCTTCAATTCTCCAATATCAAGTTGTTCCCATAATGTATAAGGAATCAGGTTTATGCTGGCTCCAAGGTCAACTAAACCTCTATCAAATGTTGTATCACCAATCTTGCATGGCAATGTGAAGGCACCTTGATCATCAAGTTCCTCTGATAATCTATTTTGAATGATGGAACTTTTCCTTTTAGATAACATGACAATTTCTATGTGATCGGTCCCCCTCCTTTTAGTGAGAAGGTCTCTAAGGAGTTTTGTGTAGGAGGGCATTTTGGCAATCACTTCAGTCAAGGGAAGGTTGACATACAATTTGTTGAGTATGTCCATGAACTTGTGGAACTTGGTTTCATCCTTCTAGTTTTCTAGTCTTTGTGGAAAAGGAATGGTTGGCTTGTAGGATGATTTTTCTTCATTTGCCTCTTTCTTCCTTCATTTTTCCTCACCTTCAACTTCTTTCTTATCATCAGCTTTCTTTTCTTCTTCCATAAATGGCCTCTTCATGATATTCCCACTCCTCAAAGAAATAGACTTCCATTCACATGGGTCTATGTCTAGTTGGCTGGGAAGTGAGCTAGAAGAGGCTTTTTGACTAGGTAAATCATGTTGAGCAACCTGATTCTCTAGCATCTTTGTATGGGTGACAATCCCATCAACCTTAGAAGAGAGTTGGGTGATGGCATCTTTTAGGAGATTTTTGTGTGCTTGAAACTCATATTTTGTTGGATCTGTGTAGTCACAAACGTCTCTAAAAGACATTCCAAATTGGACTTTTGTTGGGGCTGACTCATTTGTTGAGGCTGACTAAAATTCCTATTGTTATTGTTGTCGTATCTTGGCAGTTGTTGATGATTGATATTCATGGGCTAGCGGTTGTTGTTCATGGATTGTTTTTCTTGAGCTTGACTTTGGTGTTATTGATTCTAAGGGTTATTGTTTCTGTAGGAAAATTTTGGATGGTCTTTCCATCCCAGGTTGTAGGTTTTTGAGAAAGGATTGTAGGCTTGTCTATTGTTGAAATTGCCTACTACATTCACCTATTCTGGCATCTCTGTTGTGCTCATTTGTGGTGCAAATAAATAAGAAGAATTGTGACCGGGAACTCCACATTCTTCACACACTTGCTCGGCTACTTGAACAGGATAAGTGGTCAACTTCTCAAACTTTTGGGTCAAAGCATCAAACTTGGCTTCAATTAGATCCACTACATCTACAGTGTGCTTTCCACTAGATTTCTCAGTTGAATTGCTTGATGAAAAGGGCTAACTAGTTATTTCAGTGCTCCACTAACAATGATTTAGTGCCATATCTTCTATGATTGCATGCACCTCACTGTAGGATTTTTTCATAAGTGCTCCATTTCCTGCAGCATCCATAGTCATACAGGTGTTGTAGAATAACCCATTGTAGAAGGTTTTTAACAACAACCAATTGGTAAATCTATGGTGAGGACAAAGGCCACTAGTACAGAACTAACCTTTAGTGTCGGTTATTTAAGGCCTTTGGCATTGGTTTCAAATTGACACCCAAGTGGGCATCGCTAAAAGTCAAAACCTTCAGCGTCGGTTTTAGCACTGACGCCATAACCCTTCCTGCCACCAAAAATGTGCTAGCAAGGGTACTATTGGTGTTGGTTATTTAATAAAACCGACACTATATCCAGGTCAAAGACGTCGATATTTCACAAAAACTGACATCATAACCCTTCCCGCCACCAATAAAATGTGCCAGCAAGGGCACCATCAGCATTGATTTTTATATATAACCGACACTACCTAGCCACATAGACGTCGATTTTTTGCTAATAACTGACATTGTATGTCTTTGTTGTCAGTTTTATACTAATAACCGATGCCTATGTTCTGATTTTTTTTTCTTATTAGTTTGCAGGCCTGCTGTATGGCTGGTCAGCAGGATGCAGAACCTGTAGTTTAGTTCTAAACTATAGGTTCACAACATCCATTGTTATCAGCCAACAACAGGCCAGAAACCTACAAAATTAACAAGATGGACAACAATTTATGATCACACACATGTATAAGCACATTTAATTCATATTATTTTTCATCACACATGTAGAAACCAGTAGTTCCATTTCAAATTTCCTCCATTTTCACACACATTTAGCAACCTGCAGTTCCATTCATTTCATCTCTTTTCACATTCAGACACATGTAGAAACATTCATGTATTGATCATCTTCACATTCACACGTATGACAATTTAGAAAAATTCATTCAAATTCACACAAAAATAATTATGAGAAAAAAGTTTAGAAATATCATTCTTTATTCATCATCGTCATTATCGCCATCAGTATCCCAATCATATTTAAAAATTACCACTACTTGTAGGGTGTTTTCCCATTGTTCTCTTACATCATTTAAGTTTTCCATCATATAGGGAGTATGTACATCTAATAACTTTCCACCAGTAGTGAAGTCAATTTTAACACCTGCAAAGAGAATGGTGTATATATATAATTAATAATATATAATAAGATTGATATATTTCATATTATCTAATGAGACTATATATAATACCTTATGTATGGTATCGATTTCCATTGCGGCATATTTGATAATTAGGTCCATAAATCACATCACATAGTATGCACATGCCCAGTCGTTGTGTTGTGTAGCACACTATAAATTGAAACATACAAAATATTCAAAAATACAAATAAGCATAGTTCACATAAATAATATATACATCGTAGTCGGGAAATTACTTTCACATTCTCCCAAATTAGTGGTTGATTCTTTTTCTTAGGGACCTTTCCTCCAGCTCTTTTGAACTCATGTAAAGCCCTACATGTTAATGTAACACATTAAATTGCATAATTAAATAGTAATCTAATAACATATATTAACGGATATAAGAATATGAAATATTTTTCACGGGAATAATGGCATTTTCATTGTGTCTCCATATAATGTATTCAATTTATTCCCCACATGATCTAGATAATAGACAGTGAACATCTTGGGGACAATAACTAGTAACTCCCAATGCCTAACACTACAGGTAAGAAAGTTAAAAATTAATAACTCAAAATCCACAATAAAAATGTAATTTTCTTAAGTCCAATTTATAAGCAAGGTAAACTTACTCGACATTGAATGGAGCTATTATCACTGTCTTCTTTTTTTTACCAAAATATTTAAAAGCAGTACAATAGTATGAAGTAGCTAAAGAAAGGTCTTTATCTACAAGACTAATCAAAGATGGAACAAAAAATCCCACATGGGAAAATGAAAAATTTGTACATATCGTGTGTAAGTGGCTGCAAAATATGTATTACGTATGCATTAATATATAAGAAACTAGATCACCGTATATAAAACAAGGTATATGGATGTATAAATAAGATCTCACCATATCCATAGCTCTATCATAGATGTATTCAGCCAATCATAATGAAACAACTCCAAAATATCTTGTATAAATAACTTGTTATCGTATAATTGACCTGAAACATCCTCCGGAATAGAAACATTTATAGGGAAATGTGGATCATGTTTGCCTATCCATACTGCCATACCCCTACAATTAGGACCTAAAGAGGCATGTAGGTCCCTTGGAAGCCAACTTGGTACTTCAAGAGGTGGTGGTGGAGGCCGAGATGTAGCGGGTGTCTTTCTTTTGACATGTATATATAATTTTAGATCAATTGAATCATATAAACACACCAACAAATTAACATAATGTAAATTTACCGTACAATATTAGTATAGACTGTTGGGTTTTACGGGAGGAAGAGAAGCAGTGGCAACAAAAAAAAATCTCCCAAAACCCAGAGCAAAAGGAATCGCATCAACGTCTATACAATAGGAAAGATGGTTTGTGGATGCATACCTTGTCCCGAGGCTTGCTCAGCGATAGTAACTCGCGCCTTGTGCGGTCTTCACCTCCGGTCTTGGACGGTGTCTGTGCAGCTCCTGGTCGCACTGGGACTGAAGACTCCTGGTCTCACCGGGACTGTCAGGATTGACAGTTGTCCTCTGAGCGGAAGAGATCTCCCGCCTCTGTAGTCGTCCACACGGACTTCCTGGAACTCTGATCTTCCTGTCCCACAAGGAATCGGAAGGAGTCGCACCCTCCTGTCGGCGTACTAGTCGCCAACACACTCTCCTACCACCAGTCACTTTCTGCAGTTGTCTTTCCCTTGTTGTGCCTCCCTTATCGGGTAGCACTTGCTCGGGCTCTCTTGGTTAACAAAACCAGAGAGAATGACAACTTCACAGAGCAACTGGTTGCACTGTGTTGTACTTTGAGAAGCCCCCAATACCCTTATATATATAGGAGGGTCATGGGATAGGGTTCTCTATCCCGGGCAATATGGGACTAAAGCAGGAGTAGAAGGGTTCGAGATTTTCCACAAAAACAACCAATTGTGTAACCTAAACCGATCGTTTCACAACTAAAACGATCGGTTGGGGATCTGAGCCGGTCGGTTGACACCTCAACCGATCGGTTGGGACCCATGAAATGGTCGGTTCATTTCTGAACCGGTCGGTTCGTGGTCCTGATCAGTTCCCGATTGACTTTTCTTCTTTTGTTTCGAATTGGTATCAAATACCAATCCTTGTTCCAATCAAATTGGGCAAGTGAAACGAAAGGAAATTTCTCACCAATCCTACTTTCCCAACTTTCTCGGTTGGACTTGAACCGATCATTTCAACACTTGAACGAATCGCTTTACCCTGTCCATGAGCCAATCGAATCACCAGTTGAGCCGATCGGTTCACCAAGCTCAGCCGATCGGTTCATCACATGAGCCGATCAGTTGGGAGTGCAGATTGTGCAGAATCAGTCAATCATAGTTTCAATCAATCCGATACTCTAATCAATCAGTCCAACACCTTGAATACTATGATACTGAGCTATCAATTGATTGAGTGTTTAATTGAACTACTAAACTCCTTTAGTAATCAATCTAAACATGTTTGTGGACAAACTCCTATTCCAGGTTAAATCCTATGTGTGTGACCCTGCAGGTCCATTTCACGTTGGCAGTGAAAGTCCATAACACTTATGACTTCACAAGCAAAGAGCGGTGCCTAGTCACACATCAGTGCTACCCAAGTGAAATAGAAAGTTGGAGAACAACTTTCAATCCTACAATTTGTGAATGGTGTTACAGTGAATGTATAATTCCTTTGTCACTGATATCCTGAATGAACTCGAGGCATGGAACATTCATCCTGTCAACGTTCATTCATTTCCTTGATCTCAGAGCAGACTGGGTGAGATGTGTGTGACATCAGTATCACATATTGATTCACACGTGCATGTGCATGATTTTCTCAATCCTACTCATCAAGTGGCCAAGGACATCAAACTCCCTTAGGAGGGACAAATCCCATATCTATCACTCACCCCTCAAAAGCCCCATGTGTCAAAGCCACCCAATCATCACCTTTATAACAACCCATGTTTCAGGACTGCGTTTGATGATGTCAAAGTGTACCCAACGACATGTGTTGAGTGTAGTATTTTAGGTCTAAGAATCACACTCACCACCATCACTGTGAGAGCTGACTGTGACTACCAAGTCATGGTTCCATGTGTCACTCTCACGGTGGGTCTATCTGGTACCTTGTTCTCTAACAAGTACCTATGTGCTTGGTTTGATATCACTATATCATGACTAATGAGATTCAGTCATCAACCAACACACAATCTAGTCTTTAGTGTTATTGATGTCTATGGTTATTTCCACAATAACAACCGACTAGGGACTAAACAAGAATGTATACTCTTAACATTTGTATGATCTCATCGTTTAGGTCATCAACCCAAAAGCATACGTCATTGAGTAAAACAGTTCTTTAGACATCTATCATGTTACACCATCATCTCAGAAACAGTTTAAACATATAGATTAGAAATTGCCTTTATTATTATTCAAATCATTTACAAAGTATCCCATTACAATCATCATATGACTTGCTCTATGGGCATACATACCAACATATATGACATCTTCTTTTGGCCACATTATCACTCTGCCTTCTACCTCACCAAGCATTTTAGAATCTGGGTGGGCATATGGCAATGGAAGATCCCTCCAATTGGGGAGTACATGTATCGGGCTCACACGAACCGCACCAGTTGGTACTGGAGTCCCATGAAACATGTCCCCTGGAAGGGTTGGGTAAGCATGTTCCACTGCAATGATATATTCTTGACTTTTTAGACATCATGGCTTCAACCCTTACAAATTTACGTCAAGAATATTATATACATATATACATGAACATATCAACTTGAAAAGACTAGCTACTATATATGTCATAAAAATACTTGCAGCGGACGTGCTAGGTGGTGGGTCTACATGATTACTCCCAACCACCTCTATAGTAGGAGAAGAGAGGAACACCACAGGTACTATCTGAGTGGCAGGATGAGACTCCTGCCACTTGCTAATTGCTTCATGGAGTCTCTTATAAAGTGCTTCCTCGACTCTCCTATTAATTAACTCATCTACCTATACATGGACTAAAGAAATGCTAGCTTTTAATTATTGAATTCCCTTTCGTAATAACATTATAAAAAAGAACATGTTACCTCAACATTTGATAGTCCCACTTTTGGGACAGATTTGCACTGTGATGGCCCAAAGAACGCTTTTATGCCCACACCAGCGCTTGCACCCCTAACACGTCGAGGATGCTCTGGGTTACCAAGAGAAACTGTCAATTCATCCCTTGTGCCCTCAGGGATGAAATTTCCTTCCTTCCTCTGCTCGTGAAGCTCCCGCTAATCGCCATCAACAGAAATTGGTAAGTAAACATAACAATAATCAATATCGATTGCTCTAAGAGTTGAATTTTACCATTTTTGCAGCGGCCTCAGCAGTTGTGGGCTTTATTATATCTCCCTTCTTATTTTTCCTCCCAGCTATCCACATAGCATGGCGAGGCGTAGGTGTGGGACCAATAGTAGAGGACTCTGCAGTCTCCCGAGTAGTAGCAGACTGAGTAGTAGACTTAGCCTGTAGTCTTTGGTGAATGCCTGTAGAGCCTCTTGGACCCATTGTGTGGTCATGCACATTCAGTGCATGCCTTGCTCTTTGAGCATCGTTGATAGCCTTATTAGTAAGCACATTAATTTGGTTAGTAACACTAAAGGTTAATCTTGAATATGTGAATACATAAGAACGTATATTAATTAAATTGGGAGTGGTGCTTAATACCTTGAATTCATCCATTGTTCTTTGGGTAACAAACTCCTCCCAGTCTTTGGGGTCCATGTAGTTCCATTGCTTAGTGGTTGCCTTCTTCCTAAATTTATTTTTTAAAGAGAATACAAAAAAATTTTATTAGTGTAGAGTTAGTAAAAAAGTGATCAATGTCTAGAATTGGAAATCAATCAAGAACCTCTTCTCAACATCACGTATATGATCTCTGGTGAAATTTGTCCTATAGTTCTTTAGGACCCTCCCACAACATTGCATCATGCATTTACGATGCAACTTTTCACCCAGATCAAATATACTCTGCAAAATAGAATTGCTATTAACTAGTATCCTAAAAATTAATAATCTGCAAAAATAGAATTGCAAATAATAATAACTCACACATAATTCCTTCCATACTAAGTCTTTCTTCCCCTTAGGAACTTTATGCCAGGATTCTACGTTAGGACTACAATGGCTGCGAGTAAGAACCCCAAGATATGAAATAAATGAGTTGCGGTTCACTCCAACTGGATTTCCTGCATGATCGAAATCCACAACCAGTTTGGGTCCATTGCCCCTTTGTTGTAGTAACTTGTTCATCATTGTGATGCCCCTCACCTTCTCAATTTTTTTTTGCTGCTCATCAAGTGCCCCAATTTCTTCAGTGGGTACATCACCAACCTAAAATTTGACAAAAAAAACACACTTACATGATATAACTATAAATGAACATATAGATAGAAACCTCAGGGATATATTTTTAAAACTTACATTGTGAGGCGGTGCATTGATGTCCTCACCCTCACAGTAATCATCAACACGATCATCATATGAATGCTCATCCATCTGAAAGTAATTCACATTATAAAGTTCACATTATAAAGTTCACATTCACACTGTAAAGTCATTCACATTGTAAAGTTCACATTTAGAAAAATAAAACACATAAAAAAATATAAACATGCATGCCTCTAATATTACAATCTTTTATCAATTAACAATCCTTCATTGTGATCTCCGTACACGTACAAGTCATCATTAGCTTCAATATTTGGTGGTGTTGACAACCCAACTGAGAATGGACTGGAGTCATCATACTTATCATAGTACACTTCTTCATCTATAGGATATTCAATGAACTGTCTTTTACCATGAAGAACAACTGACCATTTATCATTTGTATGATCATCGATATAAAATACTTGTTTTTCCTATGATGCCAATATGAATGGTTCACCCTTCTCGCCAATCTTTTCAAAGTTCACTAATGTGAAACCCAATTCATCCACTATAACTCCTTTGGTGTTATCAACCCAATTACATTTAAAGAGAGGAATTATGAAATATACATAGTCAAACTCCCATATGTTTTCAATGACACCATAATATGACATCTTAGCTTTACGTGGACTCTTATACTTTGCACTTGCAAAAAACAATGAAGATGCTTGAAGGGTGACCCCACTATTTTGGATGACACTCTTATCATCTTGACACTTTGTGTAATATGAGAATCCGTTCATGTCAAACCCTTCATAAGACATAACATTCAACTTTGGTTTAAAGGTGAGGCATTTGATAGTTTTAGTAAGATTATTTGGTGTTTGAGATAGTTGATGTAAGACTTTATCTTCAAACCACTTAATAAATGTCTTGTTATGCTCTCTAGCAAGCCATATTGAATTGTCTTGAGGATATTGTCTCTTAATGAAATCGGTATGTTCCTCTACATAAACACTCACTTCGTCGATGTTGTATAAAATATATAAGTGACCTTGTTCCAACTGCTCACGGATGATTACTTTCATCCGTGATCCCAAAATTCCTTTGCCGGAATACTCCTAAATATTCTTGTCATTAACAGGAGCGTCATTACCACTCAAAAAGTCATTACAAAAATCCATAACCTCTCTCTCCAGATAACCCTAAATAATACTCCCTTCAAGCCGATAACAGTTTCGAACATCACCTTTAAAAATGCTCATGTATCGTTCAAAGGGATACATCCAATGCAAGAAAATTGGTCCCAACATTTTCACTTCCCTAGTCAAGTGGACAACAAGATGCACCATGATATCAAAGAACGAAGGAGGAAAATACATCTCAAGCTGACATAGGGTAACAACCACTTCTCTTTGCAATTTATCGAGAGTATCAAGGTCAATAACTTTGCTGCACATAATATTGAAAAAGAAACAAAGTCTGGTGATTACAAACCTTACATGCTTTGGAAATATAGATCGAATTGCCAAGGGAAATATTTGTTGCATTAGAGTGTGACAATCATGAGATTTAAGACCTATCAACTTCAGATCTTTCATTGATACCAATGTACGGATGTTGGATGAGTAACCCTGTGGCACCTTAACATTTACCAAGCATTCACAAAAAGCTTTCTTTTCCTTTCTAGACAATGTGTAACAAGTGGGAGGTAAGTCTATTCTATGATAACAACTAACTACTTTTGTTAATTATGTCCTTATTCCCATTTCATGTAGGTCCATTCTAGATTGTATCCTATCATTAGTCTTACCTGGTATATTCAATAGAGTACCAATGATGCTATCACAGACATTTTTCTCAATGTGCATGACATCGATACAATGCATGACTACCAAAGAACTCCAATAAGGAAGATCCCAAAATATTGACTTCTTCTTTAATAAAGATTTGTCACTCTGTGTGGCCATAGTACATTGTGATCTCTTTCCAAATTCATTGGAAAAGTCTTTTACTCTTTCATAAACAACCTCCCCTGGTATAGGTTTAGGTGCACTCCATTCCTCATTCCGTCCATTGAATGCTTTGCACAACCTACGATACAGATGGAATTTTGGAAGAAACCTTCGATGACCAAGATATACAGTCTTTCCGTCATGTTTTAGTCGTATTGAATCAGTGTTCTCTTCACATATAGGACACACTTTAGATCCTTTGACACTATATCCAGACAAATTCGCATATGCTGGAAAGTCATTAACAGTGCAAAACAACATAGCGTGCAAATGAAATGTCTCTCTTCGTGAAGCATCATTGGTCATCACACCTTCACCCCAGAGTTTTTTAAGTCATCAATCAGAGGTTCAAGATAAACGTCGATATCATTTCTAGGTTTTTTAGGGCCCGATATCAACAACGACAACATAATGTACTTATTTTTCATACACAACCAGGGAGGAAGATTGTATATAACAAGCATAACTGACCAAGTGCTATGTTGGTTGTTCAATGTCCCATACAGATTCATCCCATATGTACAAAGCCCAAGTCTTAGATTCCTGACTTCTTCACCAAATTTAGGGTATAATAAATCAATCTTCTTCTACTGTGGGGAATCAGATGCATGTTGTAGGATCCCATCATTATTTTTCTTAACATTTGCATGCCACCTCAAATTCTTCATATCTATCGGATTGGTAAACAAGCATTGAAACTGTGATATTATAGGTAGATATCACATCACCTTGGCAGGAGAACCAGTTTTAGACTCCCCCGAAGTCATCAATTTATACCTTGATGCACCACATTTTGGACAATCTTTCAAATCCACATAGTCCTTTTGAAATAATACACAATCATTCAGGCATGTGTGTATCTTCTTGGCCTCCATTCCCATTGGGCACAACAATTTATTTAACTGGTAAGTTGAGATTGGCAGCTCGTTTCCTTTAGGAAGAATTTCTTTCAATAAAGACAACAATGACGTGAAGCTTTTGTCACTCCATCTATTATTAGCTTTCAGTTTATACAATCTCAACACATCGCTAAGCTTTGTAAACTTAGTACGACCTGTGTATAATGGTATCTCAGCATCATGCACAATGTTTCTAATTATGGGAGGTGGATCGGTGTGCTCTACCCCACAACTATCCAGCATCACATCAATGATGTCTACTGGAACTGGTTCATTCACATCTACGTCATCGGAGGTAATTTCTTCTTCCACACAAGCACTGCTATCGACATCCACTGATTTTAGGCTTGAAATCTCTCCATGCCAGTTTCCTTTTGTATAGCGTTGTACAATCCTGTTACACATGACATGACTTTTGATTTTGTCACCAGTGCTAACTTTCAAGTTGTTACCGCAATGCCTACATGGACAGTAGAACCTATCTCCAGGTTGTTTCCTATGTTCCTCGACAAATCTAATAAACTGATCAAGACCAGAAATAAACTCTGGGGTGCAGTGATTTGGAATGGATATCCATGATCTATCCATTCTATGATCAAAGAGAAAACAAGTATATATTAGGGTTTAGGGTTAAAATATTAGGGTCTAGGGTTAAAAGATTAGGGTTTATGGTTAAAAGTTTAGGGTTAAGGTCTTATATATAATAAATGTGTACCACCTATCCCATTCTTTAACACCTAATCTCACTAGTAAGTGTATAATGCATATTGGTTTTTCAAGAAAATTTCGGTAGCATTTCCCCATTGTTCTCCAAGTACATATGTACTTAGAGAACAAACGGGGAAATGCTGCCGAAATTTTCTTGAAACCCCAATACACATTATACACTTACATCCTAAGTGAGATTATAAGTGTTCAAGAACAGTCCCAAACCGGGGACTGTCCAAGATTTACTCCTAATGAGTAAATCTTGGACAGGTTTCTAGGCCAACAAATACATGTATGTTGTCATTCTTATACCTATAATCCTAGTTTCATCATTCATATATAATAAATGTGTACCACCTAACCCATTCTTAAAAACCTAATCTCACCAGTAACTGTATAATGTGTATTGGGTTTTCAAGAAAATTTCGGCAACATTTCCCCGTCATTCTCCAAGTACATATGTACTTAGAGAACAAATGGGGAAATGATACCAAAATTTTATTGAAAACCCAATACACATTATACACTTACATCCTAAGTGAGATTAGGTGTTCAACAATAGTCCCAAACTGGGGACTATCCAAGATTTACTCCTAATGAGTAAATCTTGGACGGGTTTCTAGGACAACAAATACATGTGTTTTCATTCCTATACCAGCGATCCTAGTTTCATCATTCATATCCTAGGTTGATTTACAATAGCATAATTGATTTCAAAATCTCAAATATACATGCATATGTTGTCAACAACGTAATCATTAAACATAAAATGTAGGTATCCTATAATTTATAATTGATTTCAAAATTTCAAACTAGCTCATGCATTATCATCATCATTCTACATCATACAATATGGATTCATAATTAAACATAAATGTAGGTATCCTATCATTCACAATTGATTTCAAAATTTCAAACTAGCTCATGCATTATCATCATCATTCTACATCATACAATATGGATTCATGTTCCTAACATTTATTTGCACAAACATTTATTTCATTTCATATAGTATTAATAGAAGTGCAAAAATCATAAAAGTATCCATTCATTTCATATAATATATATTAATCATGTAAAATTCTTTACTGCCTACCTTCCAAGGCGATAAAGGTAGAGCAGATGGAGGAGTAGCAGTCACAAAGTAGATGGAGGAGCAACAATCAGTAGAGCAGATGGATGAGTAGCAGTCGGGCTCAGGAGGGTTCGATAAGGAAGAGGGGAAGCGGTGATGGTGGCTCTGGTGAGGAAGAGGGGAAGCAGCGGAACTCTAGCTGGAGGAGAACAGAACCCTGGAGGACCGGCGACAGAGAACCAATAGTAGCGGCAAGGAAGAGGAGGATCGGTGAGGAAGAGGAGGATCACTGGTGGTGAACCGTGGAGGACCGGCGAGGAAGAGGAGGACCAGCGGTGAAGAACCAGCAGCAACGGCAGAGAAGAGCGGCGAAGATGATAATCGCCAGACCTAAATGAAATTGCGATGAAATAGAGAATGGGGAAGAGTGTGTTTTGCGTGTGCTATTAAGTTAACCATCGTCGTCGGTTGTTTCAGAAACTGACACCTAAGATCCAACAGTGTCAGACACCAAAAAAAACTGACACCTGTGTTCAATCATAGTCATCGGTTTTAGCTAGAAAAACCGACGTCTATCTACATATGCTGACAAAAAAAAATTACTACCATATTCGTCGGCTGCCATAAAAAACTAACGCCAATTGGGCAATATAGGGGGTAAAAAGTTTTGTGGGGACAGCACGCGAACACACATCAGTGTCAGTTATTGTAAGCAAACCGAAGATTAAAATGGAGCCGATTTCTGTCTCACGAAAAACCATTAGTCGTAGGTTATTTGGTAAACAACCGACGCCGTATGTGAAATTTCAGAGGTAATTTTTTTTCATTGGAAAATTTGGATTTGGAGGGCAATTTTAGGCATTAGTTTCTTATTGAGCAACTGACGCTAAATAAAAAGTGATACCTGTGTCTGGCCAGTTTTCACATATAGAATCATGTTCCTAACATTTATTTGCACAAACATTTATTTCATTTCATATAGTATCAATAGAAGTGCAAAAATCTTAAATGCATCCATTCATTTCATATAATATATATTAATCATGCAAAATTCTTTACTGCCTACCTTCCAAGGCGATGGAGGTAGAGCAGATGGAGGAGAAGCATTCGTAGAGCAGATGGAGGAGTAGAAGTCAGTAGAGCAGATGGAGGAGTAGTTGTCGAGCTCAGGAGGGTCTGGCAAGGAAGAGGGGAAGCGGCGACGACTCCAGTGAGGAAGAGGGGAAGCAGCTGCGCTCTGGCTAGAGGAGAATAGAACCGCGGAGGACCGACGGTAGAGAACCAACAGCGGTGAAGAATAGGAGGACCGGCGAGGAAGAGGAGGACTGGCGGTGGTGAACTGTGGAGAACCGGTGAGGAAGAGGAGGACTGGCGGTGGAGAACCTATAGTAGCGGTGGAGAAGAGAATCGCCAGACCTAAATGAAATCACGATGAAACAGAGAATGGGGAAGAGTCTGTTTTGCGGGTGTTATTAAGTTAACCATCATCGTCAGTTGTTTCAGAAACCGATACCTAAGATCCAACTATGTCAGTCACCAAACAAAACTGACACCTATGTTCAATCATAGTCATCAGTTTCAACTAGAAAAACCGACGTCTATCTACATATGCTGACAAAAAAAAATACGATCATATTCGTCGGTTGCCATTAAAAATCGATGTGAATTGGACAATTCGAGGGGTAAAAGTTTTTGTGGGGACAGCACGTAAACACACATCGCCGTCGGTTATTGTAAGAAAACTGACGACAAAAATGAGGCCGATTTTTGTCTCACGAAAAACCTTTAGTCGTCGGTTATTTGGTAAACAACCGACGCCGTATGTGAAATTTTGGAGGTAATTTTTTTACATTGGAAAAAATTGGATTTGGCGGGCGATTTTAGGCTTTGGTTTCTTATTGAGAAACCGACACTAAATAAAAATGATACCCGTGTCTGGCCGGTCTTCACATATAGATGTCAATTTGTGCTTTCAGCCAACGTTGTAGGGTTTCAGCGTCGGTTTTTTGGATACAATTGACGCCTCTAAATGTGACGTTATAAGTTATTTTTGTAGTAGTACTTTGTACGTCTTTAAATATCTCCACTGTATCATAGAGAATTTCTCATTCTTGTTGCTTAAATTTGGTGAGTTGGCTCCTGAGTTGAGCCGTCTTCCTAGGAGGAATATACTTGGTAAGAAAAGTGTTCAATAGTTCATCCCAACTCTTGATGGATTGCTTGTGAAGTGAGGAGAGCAACGCCTTGGCTTAGTCTTGCAGGGTGAACGGAAATTGGAGTAGACATACTCCTTTAGTAAGGAGACCATTGATCTTGAAGGTGTTCATATACAGCAAAACGTTCCTTCAAAATGGTTTTGCTGGATCATCTGCACAGTGGTAGGGCTGATAGAAAAATTATTGGCCTCAATAACTAGATGATCGATGGGTCCACAAATGTTGATGGCAGTCGACACAGCAAAATCCTTGAGTGGGTAATTGTCCTCCATATTTGATTCTTGAGAGTGATTGGGAGAATGTGGTGATGAAGGTGTTGAATGGGGTGATGGCAGTTGTGATCCCTCCAACCTTGAAGAGTTATCACCCTTCTTTGCTCTCATTAAGTTGAAAAAGGTCCTCTCGATTTTTAGGTCTAGGAAAATGGATATCTCAAGACCCCTCTTAGAACTATGCATGCAACCTGAATAGAACAACATTAAGTGAGAAAACCCAAAACAAAGAGATATCACAAATAAGTATAGTGGAAAAATGATGACCTAGTCCCAAATACTAATTATCATTTTTACTCTAACTAAGAATATTGTAGCTCCCTAGCAATGACGCCAAAAACTTGTTGATTGCCAAAGGCAAATGAGTTTTAAAAGATTAATTATCTTAACTCATCAATCACCCGCAAGTATATAAGATCAATTGTAGTCAAGGTCGAACTGTAGGGAGCTAGGCTAGTTAGACGCAATAACTTTAACTTTCAACAACCTAGGTCGGTTACAATTAAAATGATTGGTTGGGGTCAACTTATTTGAGAATTTAAATAAAAGAAATGAAAATCACACGTCACTTGAGAAGTATTAAATTAAGATTATGAGGATCTTGGATATGGGATTTCACCTCCACATCATCACTCAACAATAATTACAGATTCCAAGGAACATTAATTATTCTTCTAAGGCATGTTGATGGCATCTAATTCATCTCTCGATGATATGATATAGTTCTACCCTCGTATAGAATTCCCATGCATATACTCGAATTCGAACTACAACCTAAAACCTTCAGCCAATCCAAGTCATTCCCATGGTCAATGATATGCTTTCAAAATGATTATTCCTTACCTCCTAATATGTCTTTCTAAAAATAATATGAGGCATATAATGTGTAAACATGATGGCCATCCATGAAAACAAGGAAATAAACACAATAATTTGTTTTGAAATAGAAGATTAACTAATATTAGATATGGAATTCGAGTCCCATCGTGTTATGAAGTGGGAGCTACTCTCCTACATCCAATAAATGAAGTTTAATCACTCATGGTGAGAAAATACAGGCACAAATGATGAATTAATGAAACAAACATGTGAAAAGAGAGAGGAATAATAAATGGATCTGTAGGAATGAAGAACAGATGGAGATCCATCTCTCAAAACGTCCTCCAACAACAGCAACCTTCTCTTTTCGGCTTTGGGAAGGAAAGAAGAAGAAGAAATGGGCTAGGGATGGATTCTCTCTTGAGAAATCCTGGCTTTCTCTCCTAGATCACCTCTTCAGAGATTTGGCATCGTCCTCAATCTATAACTGCTCCAAATGATGCATGATCTGTTTCCCAAAGGGACGGTGGTTCTTTATATTTTTGAATAATTGATAAAAAAATAGGAATTCTATAAAAACAAATTTTGTTACGGCATAACAGACATGTGTTACGGTGTGTGAATATCGAATTCTTGAAATAGTAGTGGTGCACACAAACAACATGATGTGTGACATGCCTAACATGACATAACATGTGTTTTCTATCAAACTCTGGGCTCCCTTGGTATGGCGTAACTAGGAACCAACACGTCGTAAGGCATGTCTACTGTAGGGTGACCTCCACCTGAGAGTCACACGCCTTGTGGCACTATCTACACGTGTTGGGTTTGTTGGGAGGGCAGAGAAGGCAGCGGAAACAAAAATTTTCTCCTCCCCAAACCAAGAACAAGCAAACGTGTCAACGTCTATACAATAGGAAAGGGATGGTTTGTGGAATCATACCTTGTCTCGAGGCTTGCTCGACGACAATACCTCGCGGCTTGCACGGTCTTCACCTCCGGTCTTGTACGGTGTCTGTGAAGCTCCTGGTCTCACCGGGACTGACGACTCCTGGTCTCACCGGGACTGTCGGGATTGACAGATGTCCTCCGAGCAGTAGAAATCTCCCTCCTCTGAAGTAGTCCACACGGACCACTTGGAACTCCAATCTCATTGTCCCATAAGGAATTGGAAGGAGTTGCACCCTCCTGTCAGCGTACCAGTCACTGACACACTCTCCTGCCACTAGTCGCTTTCTGCAGTTGCCTTTCCCTTGTTGTGCCTCCCTTATCGGGTAGCACTTGCTCGGGCTCTCTCGGTTACCAAAACCAGAGAGAACGACAACTTTACAGAGCAACTGGTTGCACTGTGTTGTACTTTGAGAATCCCCCAATACCCCTATATATATAGGAGGGTCATGGGACAAGGTTCTCTATCCCGGGCAATGTGGGACTAAAGCAGGAGTAGAAGGGTTTGAGATTTTCCACAAAAACAACCAACTGCGCAACCTGAACTGATCATTTCATTTCTAAAACAGACGGTTGGGGAGCTGAGCCGGTCGGTTGACACCTCAACCGATCGGTTGGGACCCATGAAACAGTCGGTTCACTTCTGAACCGGTCGGTTCGTGATCCTGGTCAGTTCCCGATTGACTTTTCCTCTTTTGTTTCTAATTGGTACCAAATACCAATCCTTGTTCCAATCAAATTGGGCAAGTGAAACGAAGAGAAATTTATCACCAATCCTACTTTCCCAACTAGCTCGGTTGGACCAGTTGAACCAATCATTTCAACACTTGAAGTGATTGTTTCACCCTATCCATCAACCGATTGACTCACCATCTGAGCCGATCGGTTCACCAAGCTCAGCCGATCGGTTCATAACATGAGCCGATCAGTTGGGAGTGCAGATTGTGCAGAATCAGTCAATTGCAGTTTCAATCAATCTGATACTCTAATCAATCAGTCCAACACCTTGAACATTATGATACTGAGCTATCAATTGATTGAGTGTTTAATTGATCTACTAAACTCCTTTAGTAATCAATCTAAACATTGTTTGTGAACAAAACTCCTCTTCCAGGTTAAACCCTATGTGTGTGACCCTGCAGGTCCATTTCACGTTGGTAGTAAAAGTCCATAACACTTATGACTTCACAAGCAAAGAGCAGTGCCTAGTCACACATCAGTGCTACCCAAGTGAAATAGAAAGTTGGAGAACAACTTTCAATCCTACAATCTGTGAATGGTGTTACAGTGAATTTATAATTCCTTTGTCATTGATATCCCGAATAAACTCGAGGCATGGAACAATCATCCTGTCAATGTTCATTCACTTTCTTGATCTCAGAGTAGATTGGAAGAGATATGTATGACATCAATATCACATACTGATTCACACATGCATGCACGCCTTTCTCAATCCTACTCATCAAGTGGCCATGGATATCAAACTCCCTCAGGAGGGACAAATCCCATATCTATCACTCACCCCTCAAAAGCCCCATGTGTCAAAGCCACCCAATCATCACCTTTATAACAACCCATGGAGAAAACACCTTGATCGGCTCTGTCTTTCTGAGAGGTGAAAGATCGCAACCCTAGGGAGATCTGACCCGCCGACGGCGGCGGCCGCCGCAAGCACCCCTCTGGTTGGGCACCCCACCCACCGGAGTCCACCCATACCATCCTCTCTCTATCCTTTTTGTCCTCACCGGCATCCCTAACCCCGCTGGTCTGTGCGCCGGGTAAAGATGTTGCCTTCACTGCTCCTACGGAGGGTAACGTGGCAGAGTGTAAATAGTCGGCAGGCACATAGAGCAGTAGTCGAGCATCAGAATAACTTCGCTTCCACATCCACACCACCAGATTCTGTGATTCCTGATATCAGAAACCTTCTTAGATCACCCACGCAGTTGACATCGAACTAGGATGCACAGCCCATGATTAACACGTCGGCGCCGACTCCTGATACAATGATGAACTCATCCCCCCTCCACTGGTGAATGCAGATCACATGATGCAAGTGCATCCTACGCCTCTGAGGATCGAGCAGTCACAAGGTGTGAACACCGTGGAGTTGCAGCACCAAGAAAATGCAACGGCCCCTCAACCACCATCTCCGTCCGCTAATCAAGCTGGTCTCCGTAATCCGCCCTTACAGCAACCTCCAACTGGTCATGTGATGACGATACATGGTCTCTGTCACACACCTTTAGTTCATCAAACCAAGAGACAACCACTCTTTGGGATCCCCCATGATACGTGTTATATATGCATGCAGAAGGGGCATTGGCAGTCGTAGTGTAAAGCACCCAAAGTTTGCTATACTTGTAAGCGTCCCTATCACATTGCCAGACGTTTCCATACACCTCATGTCCGTTACCAGCCTGTTTCGTTGAATATCAACTCATGGAATAGCTTTCCTAGCCTGCCAGAGGGTATCCCAGCCCTTGGATGTCCCCAGCACGTGCCCAAGAAAGTGTTTGTTTCTATTAACCCGGATGATGATGATAGGAAAAAAAGGATTAGTTCTCTTAGATGTGCCATCAAGATTTCATGGCAAGATGGCATTGCCTGGCCCCCGTTATGTGAATTGCTAAAAGCCTTCTGGCCAAATGCGGTGGATGTATACAGATTTGCTTATCGAAAGGTTGTGATCTTTTTCAGTTCTGAAAGAGAGGCAGATACATCGTTCAACACAAGAGTTGTTATTTACAAGCATCACAGATTGGCGATTCAGTGTATGAATATTGGAGATGATGGTGCCCACAAAGGAATCTTTTTGTTCTGGCTTACAAAGCTCCTAATCATTTTTAGAGATGAAACTACCATTCGTGAGATTGTCAAACCATTTGGTGAACTCAAGTATATCTCTGCATGGAAGCTTAGTGAGGATGACTTGGCAGGTATCCCTATCCTCGTTGAAGCTTTCAAGGAGGACATACCTCAGTTTGCAGTTTTACCTCACGGTGACAACAGGGCTACAATCAAGTTACACATGATTGCCAGGAAAGATCATCGCGAGGAATCTTTTCGCTTATCTGAGTTTGGTCGGGAACTTGGCATCCCTGAAGACGAGCTGCGGGCTAATGGAGAAGCTAGATTTTCTACTGCGACACAGATACCTATACCGCAATCACCACCCCGTCAGATTGTACAATAAGAACAAGAGCAGCACACCTTTGTCAGGGAAGAAGATATCCATCCTAATAGGAGAATCATTGATCAAGATGGAAATAGAACTATCCTACAACATCGTAGATTGGAAGACTTCATCCTTTCATATGATGACACGACATCGAGGGGAGAGGGCAGACAGACTATAAGATCTGGGAACCAGTTCAACACACAACGGGCCATGTTGAGTCGATCTAATTACAGAAGACGAGTGCATCATGAGTGGAACTCGCCTTATTCAGAAGGTGAGGAATACTATTCTTCTGACTGCTGGGAAGATGGATATGATGAGGATGGAGAAAGAAGAAGGAGAGGTAGCCATTAATTGAACAGAGGTTCTTTGAGTATCGAAGTTTGCTCTTTGTTGATTTCACGTCTATACAATCACATCTTTTCTGGAACATTAGAGGTGTCGCTAACAACAAAACTCGCAAGATCATTAGCAATCTTTGCCGTAAGCACAAACCTACCTTTGTTGTGTTATTTGAACCCTTTATTCATGTTGATAGAGCTGAGGAGCTGCTGGATGTGGTGAAGCTAGATTGGGTGACTGACAATCATGGGGAAGATGGAAAAATCTGGGTATATGCTGATGCGTCCCTAAATCCCACCGTTATCTGTAAACACAAGCAACATATTACTATTCGCTATTCTTCTGCATCTGGATATACTTTCTTTGTGTCCGCCATTTATGCTAGTTGCTCATATAATGAAAGAAGACTTCTTTGGGAATCTCTACTTATTACTGGCTGGAGTATTGGGGATTATCCATGGGAAATTGCTGGTGATTTCAACATTATAAGAAACCTTAGTGAGAATCGTGGAGCAGCTGATCCTGAGTTTCAAGCAATGCTTGAGTTTAATGCTTTCATCTCTGATGCAAACATCTATGAAATATCTTTCAGGGAAGCAAGTACACATGGGTAGACAAGCAAAGAAGAAAGCCCACAAAATGGAGATGCCTGGATCGTGTCATGATCAATGACAATTGGAAGGTCAATCTGCCTGATTCTATATCTCACCACCTCACGCATTTGTGCGAATCCGATCACTGCCCTATTCTTGTCAAGTTCGGTCAACAACAGCATGTAAAAAGGCATCCACCTTTTTCCTTTCTCTCGGTCTGGCTAGAGAATCCAGGGTGTTTGCAAGTTATTCAGGAAGCATGGCATACTGATGTTGTTGGTCACCCTTCTTTTATCTTCTTCTGCAAGCTTAAATCGATTAGGCAGGCGCTTAAAAGCTAGAATAAAGAAACTTTTGGCAACATCTTTCAAAGAAAGGCTGACCTTGAGGACATGGTGCACATCCTTCAAATGAAATTTGATGAGGACCCTACCAATGTGAATGAAGAAAATCTAGTATCGGCGGAGGAGGAGCTTCAAGATATACTTCATCAAGAAGAGTTACTATGGAAGGAGAAATTGAATATCATGTGGTTGAATGATGGCGAGCGCAACACTTCATTCTATCATGATGTGGTTAAAGCCAAGAGAAGAAGAAGACTCATATCTTGCATTTCTCTTCCTAACGGTTCCACATCTGATGATCATCAGATTATGGCCCGAGCAGCCGCTGATCACTTTTAGAATTTGTTCGCGGCTACTGCTTCAGCTAATGATGAATATGTAGAACCTTTCCTTAACCTCATTGAGCGCAACATTTCTACTGATGATAACATGGTCGTGCTTATGGTGCCCTCAGAAGAAGAGATTATTAACACCATGAAAGGGATGAACAAATTTGCTGCTCCTGGTCCTGATGGATTTACACTCCATTTCTTCACTACTGTGTGGGACATCATCAAACATGATTTTTTGACCTTGGCAGAGGCTTTCTTTAAATCTCAACCTTGTCACAGAAGTTTGATGTCCTGTCGCCTGGCTTTGATACCCAAAGTTCCTCAGCCTACTAATTTAATTGCTGACTTTAGGCCGATTGCGGTTGAAAATGTCATTATCAGAATTTTCGCATCAATCCTTAGCAATCATTTGAGGCCACTCATGCACAAGATGGTGTCTGCGTCGCAATGTGCTTATGTTCCTGGTAGAGATATCATCAACCACATCAGGCTGTATAAAGAGATATGTCATGATCTTAATCATGGGGGTGCTTATCCTAATGCTATTATTAAATACGACATGAGTAAAGCTTATGATAGAGTTGATTGGGGAATGCTATATCGCATTATGGAGAAATTTGGGTTTTTTTCCTAAGAGCATTCGCTTATGTCTCAGCTTTTACTATGGATCGTGGGCATCCATCACTCTGGGTGATGTCACTAAAGGTTTCATTCAACTACATAGGGGACTCAAACAAGGAAACCCTATGTCGTCCTATCTTTTTGTTATTTTTGAATAATTTCTTGCCAGTGCTATGGAGGCTGTTGTTGATAGAAACAACATCTGCAAATTTCACACTCAGGGAAACGGCATGGCACCTATCATCCTCTCATACGCTGATGATGTTATTATTTTTTGTAATGCTGATCTGAACACTGTGGTGGGCATAAATGAGATCATGAGTAGCTATGCAAGAGTTTCTGGGCAGGTGGTTAATAGAGGAAAATCTACATGCCTGATTGGGGGTAATGATATATCTGCTACGACTAGTATTGCAAACTCACTCAACATCACGTTGCAAGAAGGACCCATCTCTTATCTTGGAGTTCCCATCATCCCTGGACATACCAAGCTAATTCATTTTGATTTTCTTTTGGAGAAGATGAACACCAAGATTACATCTTGGAAATCATATCTATTATCCTTTGTTGGGCGACGTCTTCTTATAAAGCATGCGCTTGCATCCACAGTGATGTACAATGTTGTGGCCATCAACATCCCCACTGGTATTTGTGATAGGCTTGATAGGCTCATGTCCAAGTTCCTTTGGTCTGGTAGAGATGCTCAAAAAAGAAAAGCTTGGGTTTCATGGCACAAGGTCGCTTCTCCTATCAATTTTGGAGGTCTAGGGCTAGACTCCACAAGAATCATTGACAGAGCATTTTACATACAAGGCGTGTTGGGAGATTTCTAATGGGTCGTCACCATGGGCCTTGTTCTGTAGAGACAAATACTTCTCATCTCTTTCCAACCGAGTTGGTTTCTATCCTCCATATCTCAAATTAAGTTCCTATGCATCTCCACAATGGAAGCAGATCTGGAGGTCTTTTCCCATCTTTAATTCCTCACGTCATTGGATAGTTTGAAGAGGAAACATATCTATTTGGGATTACAGATGGTGTGGTGAATCTCTTGCGGACTACACTCTTAATGAGAATGATAGAAGGCTAGATTTTTAGCTTTCTGACTTCTGGTTACCTGACTCTGGTTGGGACTGGTTATCGCTTGGTCACATTTTTAATGAAGAGGGTATGGCCATTATTAGAAACAATAAAATGGTTATTTCTGATCATGAAGACAAGATGATATGGGCGCCCACATCACGAGGACATTTCTCTGTGCAATTGGTGAAGAAAAATATCCTTTATGATGCCACTCTCCCCCCTCCCCCACATAGTCAACGCAATAGCATGTGGATGACTAAATCTCCTAAAGCATGTATGCTTCTTTGGAAGATAGTTCACAAAGCCATACCTACTGACGACAACATTGTTAGGTGTCATATCATGTTACCATCTAGATGCTCATGATGTGAATCTCCTTCGGTCGAGACTATGCATGATCTGTTCTTCGAAGGGCAGACAACATCTTTCTTCTGGCAGAAGTTTACTGTTGTTTCTGATCGGCTTCCTCCTTCCAATATTGATGATATTATGGACATGTGCAGCTATGCAAAGCAACGCGTCTCTGCTATGACTTGGATACATGGACAGCTTTGTGGTCTCATTGCATGGTCCATATGGTGCAACAGATGCACGCGCGGGTTTGAAAATATAAACGCTAGCCTACATTCTCAATGGAATTTTATGATTTATTCGATTAATCATCTTCTCGAGAACATATCCTTCACAAAGGTGGAATCGTCTGATTTCTACAGAAGATTGCAAACTCATGGCATCAAGATACCACAAACTAGTTTTATGAGTATCTTTTTAATGCGATGGATGCCTCCTGATATTACAAACAAGAAGCTTAATCTCGCGGTGGGGCGAGACATGGACCCAAATGGCAGGCACAGACGTTGGGCCGCTGGGATCATCCGAGACTTAGATTACAGGATGAAACTTGCCTTTAGAGTCTGGTTAGTCGAGGAGGACTATGCTTGTGCTTATCTGGCTGCATGTGTTGTAGCTCTTAAGATTGCTGATGAAAGAAATATTAACATTTCTGTAGTGGAGATAGATGATCTTGTCACACATAACATTATCTGGTCTGATGCTCATAAGCCACAGAGGGCAACCTCTCTTACTAGAGACATTCACTCTATTGTTCAAGAGCAGGCCATCATGGGCCAACATGTTCACAAGCTCATCAATTCGACGCCCAGCGAGCTTGGTCAATGGGGATGCACAATGAGTGATACTTTCATTTGCACTTAGTATGCGCTTCTGCCCATGAAGATTAGGGGTTATCTTATTCTAGAAAGGCGAGCGATTCCATATATTGGTAAAAGAAGATAGGTCTCTATTCTTGATAAAGGTTGGTTTCTTTTTTGTTCGGATATGCCTTTTTTATGTTGGGGTGCATATGGTTGGGTATACACCTGCATTTATAAGCAGCAGATGTATCTTTTTTGACATTGTTTTTGCCCACGCGAGGGGGTGGGATGAATAAAAAGTCCCCCTGGCTTCGTTAAATATATATATATATATATATATATAGAGAGAGAGAGAGAGAGAGAGAGAGTTGAGCTGCTATACACTCGAGTGTACCAGCCTTCTTGTACACCTCAATTTTCTGCCCTTGGATCTCTATCCCGATCAAACCAGAAAATAGCACTTTGCCAGCCACAAACGACGTCAAGTGCACTATTCTGTCTGCCTACATTAACTGCCCGGTGTACTATTTCTCTCTCTGTCACGCCACACACAGTCCTGTGTCTCTCCCCTCCCTCAATCCGCCATTAATGTCCCCTGTTTCTAACCTTTCTTTCTTGTAGACTAGTCTGTGTGTCTCTCTCGTCAATTTCGTGTAGCAGGCGCCTCCCAAATTTCTTTGCTTCCACACGATCAGCTCCAGGAAATGTTTGACAATGCGACTGTCCTTCTTCTTTGCTTCCGGTAATCCTTTCCATTTCATTTATTCATCCGTTTTGTATATTGATCCCTCCATGCGACTGTCCTTCTTCTTTTCCATTTTTGTTCTTTTGCATTCAATTGTTTGCATTGATCCAAGGGGCTGAGAGACGCATTGGTATGTCCGTGGTTGTTGAATAGAAGATCTGGGCATTAATGCTGCCAGACAGAACTAGGAAGGTCAGATAGACGCATTCAATTTTTGTTCTTTCTACCATTTTGTTCGTTGATCTCTCCTTGCAATTGTGCTTCTCATTCCAACGCCAGTTTGTTAGTATTTAATCGGTTCACATTCATTCAGGAAGGTCAGAGATAACGTTTGCTGTGTGGCTGTGAGAGAGTAATAGCAGCTCAAGGCATTAATGCAGACCGAAGAAAACTGATATTTTACCATTTTTCACGGTAATCATTTCCAGCATTTTTTCTCCTCGAGGCATTTATGCAGACTGACAAAAACTATGTTGCCTTCTTCTTTTCACTTTTTTTTTCTCCTCATTCCAACGTGAGTTTCATAGCATTCAATTCAATTTATTCTTTTCTCTCAACGATGACCATGTTACTGGTCATAAATAGATCATGTAAGCACTGATATTTTATCAACCAAGCAAAATACTAACTGACAAAAACTATGTTGCCTTCTTCTTTTCACTTTTTTTCTCCTCATTCCAACGCGAGTTTCATAGCATTCAATTCAATTTATTCTTTTCTCTCAACGATGACCATGTTACTGATCATAAATAGACCATGTAAGCACTGATATTTTATCAACCAAGCAAAATACTAAATTAAGCACCTCAATTTTATCAACTAAGAAAACTACTAAACTGAATCAACCATGAAAATTGTATCAAGGACTGAAATACTTATTCGACTACTGATAAGTGACAAGCCTTGAACTCCTCTGCATTTTTTCAATAATCCGTCAAAAAAATATTATTCAACTGGTTTGCATTGAATTCTTCTGTATTTTTTCGTTCATCATTCAAAACAATATGTATAACGCAAGATGTACTGATTAAAAATCTGGTATATAATAATAAAGGAATCTGTTTGAAAATGGTTGTACATAAACGCCTGATAAAATATATAATCAATGAATATAGTGGTATACACACCCCACTATCTCTGACCTTACATTTTTTTCTCCGTTGATCTCTCCTTGTAACTATGTTGCCTTCCTTTCAATTTTTTTCTGCTCATTCTAACGTGAGTTTCATAGCATTCAATTCAATTTGTTCTTTTCAATCAATGATCATAAATAGACCATGTAAGCAACAATATTTAATCAACCAAGAAATATACTAAATTGAACACCTCATATTATTAACTAAGAAAACTACTAAACTGAATCAACCACGAAAATTATATCAAGGACTGAAATATTTATTCAACCACTGATCAGTGTTGAGCCTTATATTCCTCTGTATTTTTTCAATAATTTTTCAAAAAAGTATTATTCAACTTGTTTGCATCTAAGAAGCATGGATACGGATACGTATCGGATACGGGTACGGGTATAGGTACGCGGATACGTCAATATTCAAAAATATAGGATACGGGTACGTCATGGATATGGCAATTTTTTTAATATATATTTTAATATTTTTAAAAATAACCAATATATTTATTTTAAAAATAGATGAAGACAATCAAATTTCAATAAAAAATCAAAATATTTCTCAAGGAAATGGAAACCAATACTATAATATCAGACAATGATTTAAAAATGGGTCTTTCATTCATATTAATGTGAGACAAGTTACAAAAAGACATGTTAATATCCTATTCTAAACCTTTCACATTTCATGTATAATGTAATGTTGTGTTGTAAAGTGAGTTGTGTCATCTGTGATACCAAACTATCTTCTCTCATGTATAGCTACTATGAAGCACGGATATAGATACAGAAATGGATATGGGTACAGGTGCGGTATGGGGATACAACAATTTTTAAAAATATAAGATACGGGTACAACATGGATACAACAATTTTTTTAATGTTTATTTTGAAATTTTAACAGAAAATACCAATTTCATTCTCAAATCACAATACAATAGGGGGAGTCTAGAGTTGGAAGTCACATGGTTTTGTGATTTTGAGGGATCACGCGAGTGGGAAATCTAGAATAAATCATAATGGATTTAGTCACCAAAACAAGAGGCATGCTAACCCAACGATACTAAATTGAATCCTTTCATAGAATATGGAGGACATCAACGTGCATAAAACTTGCACCTTAGCAAGAAAAGCATCCGGAAGTACCATGTAAATGTGAATGAATTGGTTTACAATAAACAACAAACAAAAATCCAGATTACATATTGAAGTTCTATAAAAAGTAAAATCCCAACAAATATAGGAGGTAGAAACAATAAAGAGAAGGAAGATTGACATTTACCAAGAGGAATGGTGACTAACCTTGAACTACTTCAAGGAAGCAACTATGACAACCTTGCTGCAAGCTACTACTTAGCAGAGAGGGTTGAGACATGAGCTGGCGTCAAATGCTAATCAAACAATGTCATGCCAATACGTATCAGATACGGGTATGGTACCTATTTTGGAGTATCCATGCTTCATAGGCTTGCATTGAATTCCTCTATATTTTTTATTGGTATGTACACCCTCCTAATGTTGATGGTAACACTTGTAATTTTTTTTAATAAATCTATTTTTTCATTAGGTATGGATTTCTTTAATGATGTTGATGGCATGACTGGAATAGATTGGCTAAGTTATGATGATGGTTTGTTTGGAAATGATAAATCAATTCAAGGAAATGATGACTTGTCAGAAATGGTAACCAAATGCTATATTTAAAAATATGTTTATGTTATTAAATTTGTGTGTAGTTGCTCATATGTAAATTTGCCTATGTTGCTTCAGGATGATGCACCACTCGACATAGATGATGAAACGGTTGAAGTGGAATCTAATCCAAAACCATATGTTGGTCTACGGTTTGATACTCTTGAAAAGGCAGAAGAATTTTATAACCAACATGCTTACACAGTTGGATTCAGTATACGCAAGGGGAGTCAATATATTTCTGCCAAAACAAAATTGGTCACTGGTAGAGTATTTGTTTGTTCAATGGAAGGCTTGCAAAAAATAAAAAACAAACCTGCAAATGGTGATAAAGGTACTCCAAAAAAAGATATGACTTCTATACGCACCGCTTGTAAGGCTCGCATGAGAGGAAGCAAGAAGAGGACACAAAGTGGGTTGTCACAAGTTTTGAAGAAGAGCACAATCATGAACTCACTCAAAGTCCATCTAAGAAGCGATTTCACCGTTCACATCGACATATGTCAGTAGAGGTCCGTGATTTAGTACGTGTTATGCATGACCAAAATATTTCAAGTGCTCAAATCATGTCTCTCATTGCTAGCCAACGTGGTGGTATTCGTAATGTGAGTTTCATCAGAAAGGACTTAAGCAATGAACTTGTATCCTTGAGGAGGAAGTATATAGGCATTGATGTTTCCTCCACATTAGAGCATTTCAGAAAATTGCAAGCAATTAACCCATCATTTTATTATTCTATACAAATTGATGAGGATGGATGTACGCGTAGTATCTTCTGGGTGGATGCTAAGTCAAGGACGGCATACCAGACATTTGGTGATGTAATTACTTTTGATACCAGACATTTCATGTTATATATTCTGGATCTTTGGTTTCATGTTTCAGACTGTGGCTCCACATGCGTCATTTTGTTAATCTTGTTAACCACCATGCATTCAACTAATCACAAAGACACGAGATTTGTTCATTCATTCAAGATTAACACAGAAACACATTCAGATCATTCATTCCATATTGTACAACACCATACAATTCCATATATGTACATGACCATCTGATCCTTTACAAATTAAACACAGAAAATACAATACACAACACATAAGAAAATAAGAAAAACACAAAACTTTGTAATCCTCATTGCTCTTTGTCCATTCTCCTTAGCCAGCTTCACTTCAACCTCAAGCTCAGCAAACTTTTTTGTCCATTCATCAACATAATTGCATTGGTTGTCAAGCCATTGAAAGAAATCACAATATGATTGGCCTTGTTTATTGTAATTTGGACAACTCAAGAACTTCCTTCCAAAATTCTTTTGTGTCCAAGCTGTTTTGGTATCAACCGTCCTCCCACAATAGCATCTAATCAAGTCAATGGTAGTTTCCTGATTGAAGGGGCCTCTGCTCCTGGCCCTAAAAGTTGATTTTGCACTGCCTTCACTTGTCTGTGACATTTCACCAGTCCAAGGAGACACTAAGTCTGAAAAAGTCCAATGAAAGACACAGATTGTTACTCTAGTAGATCCCTTCTATAGTCGAGCCCCCTTGTTGTTGCGGATTGTTACTCTAGAACCCTACTCGTGGATGGAAGTGACACAGATTTTTGGATTTCTGTATAGGATGAACTCCATATGCTTTGGTGCCTCTGACGCTGCACCTTTGGATGTTGGATCAAACAAGCATCCTTCTTTGTATTTTTGACTCAAGCTACCGAGAACTGGTTGAAATGGAGTAAAGAGACGTCCTTTTGATCAAAGCCACCCAGATCTGCCTGGACTTGAGGTTTTGTAGTCGTGACTCCCTGGCTTTTGATCAAAGCCGCTCAGATCTGCCTCGACTTGAGGTCTTGTAGCCGTAACTCCCTGCCTTTTGATCAAAGCCGCTCAGATCGGCCTAGCCTTGAGGTCTTGTAGTCGGTGACTCCCTGCTACTCCGATACTTGTTGGCTGCAACGGAAAGACAAATCTGGCATAACAATTTATTCGTATGCGGCAATACAGAAGGTTGTAAAGGGGAATAGAAGGAATCGAAGGGAAAACAAGAGGAGATGCGTATTTAGAGGAACAATTAAGAAATGATAAATGAGGAAGGATGGCGAAGAAAGGAGAAATGGAGAAATGACGGAAGCAAATAGGAAACGAGAATAGAAGAACAAGGAAGATGCGTATTCAGAAGAGCAATTAAGAAATGATAAATGAGGAAGGATGGCGAAGAAATGAGAAACGGAGAAATGACAGAAGCAAATAGGAAACGAGAATAGAAGAATAAGGAAGAAACCGAATTGGAAAAAAGAAGGGAAGGGATGCAGAATCCTAATTAGCGTTTCGTCCAGAAGAACAGAAGAGAGAGGATATGAAACTGGAGAGAGAGAGAGAGTTACCAGTTGCGTAAAAAACAAACAAGGAGATGGTGGGCCTGTGTGTGGTCGTGACAGAGAGAGTATATCGGGGTCGGAGATTAATGCAGGCAGGCAGACGAAAAGTACACTTGACGCCGTTTGTGGCTGGGAAAGTGCTATTTTCTGGTTTGATCGGGATAGAGATCCAAGGGCAGAAAATTGAGGTGTATAAGAAGGCTGGTACACTCGAGTGTATAGCAGCTCAACTCTATATATATATATATATATATATATATATATATATATATATATATATATATATATATATATATATATATAACAACCCATGTTTTAGGACTGTGTTTGATGATGTCAAAGTGTGGCCAATGAAATGTGTTGAGTGTAGTGATTTTAGGTCAAAGAATCACACTCACCACCATCACTGTGAGTACTGATTGTGACTACCATGCCATGGTTCCATCACTACTACAGAAGTGCCTTTTAGTGTCGGTTGTTTAACCCCCTTTGGCGTCGGTTTCTGAACGACGCCTATGTGGGCGCCGCTAAAAGGTTGGACACTTCAGCATCGGTTAAAAAACCGACGCCTATTTAATATAAAGGCGTCGGTTTATTATAAAACACCGACGCCAAAAGGGTTCGCGCCACAGAAAACGGCGTCATCTAGGATGCTTTCTGCGTCGGTTATATACTAAAAAACCGACGCAGAAAAGTGTCCTAGATGACTCCCATTTCCTGTAGCGCGAACACTTTTGGCGTCGGTGTTCAACAAAAAACCGACGCTGTAAGTCTGTGCTGACGGTTATCGGTAAATAACCGACGCCTATATCTATTTTTTTTTATAAATCTGTTTGCAGGCCTGCTGTGGCTGGTCAGCAGGATGAGAACCTGCAGTTCAGTTTTCTGAACTGCAGGTTTACGACATCCATTGATATCAGCCTACAAACAGGCCACAAACCTGCAAAATTAACATAAAAAGATTCACACAAGTAGATACATTCAGACATCAATTCAATTGTCACGTTCACACATATAGAATCATTCAAATACATGTTTTAACATTCAGAAACATTCATTTACAAAGTATCATTCATCATCACTATCAACATCCCAATTATATCTAATAGTTTATGACCCCACATGCCTTCCTCCCCAGTTCCTGCCGCTAGACAACCACACAATGGATCCAAGAGGATATGCAGGCGTTTGCCAAAGACTATAGGCTGAGTTAACTATTGAGTTAACTCAGCCTATAGTCTTTGGCGAACGCCTGCAATCCTCTTGGATCCATTGTGTGGTCGTCTAGCGGCAGGAACTGAGGAGGAAGGCATGTGGGGTGATAAACTGTCAGGACTAGCACAGCAAGTTGCGATGGAGGTGGAGACGAAGACGAAGGTGGTGCTTCAGGCGATGCCTGCTTGGCCGGGTAGGGCTCGGCGAAAGGGTTCAACTGCGGCATGGCTTCGATGTAGTAGAGGGAAGGGAGGGGTTCAGAATCCTACGAGAAACGTTTAGAGATGAGGATATTACTGCGGAGGAGGAGGAAACGGTAGACGATATCTCGAGTTGGAATGTCCTCTCCGCGCATCAAGTTGCTCCAGTGCTTCAGTGGGTACATGTGCATCATCAACCTAAAATTTGACAAAAATAAACACACTGAATTAGGCCAATATAGAAATATAGGATATATGACATAACTAGAAGATAATGAATTTTATAGAAATACAGGATATGTTTTTAGAACTTACATTGGTATCCTCGCCATGCTCGTCATGGACAACATGCTCATCATGGACTTCATGCTCATCATGAACATCATTCTCATCATGGTCAGCCATCTGAAAATGTCATAAAAAAGGCAAACATTTAGCATTTGTATCAACTAGAAAAAGGAAAACATTTAGCATTTGTATAAATTAGAAAAAGGAAAACATTTACCATTTGTATAAACATACATGTCTCTAAAATTGTGATCTTTTATCAGTTAACAATCCTTCATTGTGATCTCCGCGCACATATAAGTCATCATTAGCTTCAATATTTTGTGGAGTTGGCAACCCAACTGAGAATGGACTGGAGTCATCATACTTATCATAGTACTCTTCTTCATCTATAGGATCTTCAATGAACTGTCTTTTACCATGAAGAACAACCGACCATTTATCATTTGCAGGATCATCGATATAGAATATTTGTTTTTCCTGTGATGCCAATATGAATGGTTCAGCCTTCTCGCCAATCATTTCAAAGTTCACCAAAGTGAAACCCAATTCATCCACTATAACTCCTTTGGTGTTATCAACCCAATTACATTTAAAGAGCGGAATATTGAAATCTATGTAGTCAAACTCCCAAATGTCTTCAATGACACCGTAATATGACATTTTAGCTTCACGTGGACTCTTATCCTTTGCACTTGCAAAGTACATAGTTGACGCTTGAAGAGTGACCCCACTATTTTGGACGACACTCTTATCATCTTGGCGCTTTGTGTAATATGTGAATCCATTAATGTCAAACCCTTCATAAGACATAACATTCGGTTTTGGTTTAAAGGCGAGACATTTGATAGTTTCTGTAATATCATTTGGTGTTTGAGATAGTTGATGTAAGACTTTATCTTCAAACCACTTAGTAAAAGTCATATTATGCTCTCTAGCAAGCCACATTGAACTTGCTCGAGGATGTTGTCTCTTTATGAAATTGGTATGTTCCTCGATATAAACACTCACTTCGTCCATATTATGTAAAATATACAAGTGAGCTTGTTCCAACTGCTCACGGCTGATTACTTTCACCCGTGATCCCAAAATTCCTTTGCCCTCCTCAATATTCTTGTCATTATCAGGAGTGTCATTACCACTGAGAAAGTCATTGCAGAAATCCATAACCTCTCTCGCCACATAACCTTCAATAATACTCCCTTCAGGACGATAACGGTTTCGAACATCACCTTTAAAAACACTCATGTATCGTTCAAAGGGATACATCCAATGCAAGAAAACTGGTCCCAAGATTTTCACTTCCCTAGTCAAGTGGACAACAAGATGTACCATGATATCAAAGAACGAAGGAGGGAAATACATCTCAAGCTGACATAGGGTAACAACCACTTCTCTTTGCAAATTATCGAGAGTATCAGGGTCAATAACTTTGCTGCATAGACTGTTGAAAAAGAAACAAAGTCTGGTAATTGCAAACCTTACATGCTTCGGCAATATAGATCGAATTGCCACGGGCAATATTTGTTGCATTAGAGTGTGACAATCATGAGATTTAAGACCTATCAACTTCAGATCTTTCATTGATACCAATCTACGGATGTTGGATGAGTAACCATGTGGCACCTTAACATTTACCAAGCATTCACAAAAAGTTTTCTTCTCCTTTCTAGACAACGTGTAACAAGCGGGAGGTAAGTATGTTCTTTTATTACCCATTTCACGTAATTCTGTTAATTCTGACCTTATTCCCATTTCAAGTAGGTCCAGTCTAGATTTTATCCCATCTTTAGTCTTACCTGGTATATTTAATAGAGTACCAATGATGCTATCACAGACATTTTTCTCAACGTGCATTACATCGATACAATGCCTGACTGACAAAGAACTCCAATAAGGAAGATCCCAAAATATTGACTTCTTTTTGAATGAAGAATTGTCACTCCGTGTGGCCATACTACATTGTGATTTCTTACCAAATTCATTGACAATGTCCTTTACTCTTTCATAAACAACATCCCCTGGTATAGGTTTAGGTGCACTCCGTTCATCATTCCATCCATTGAATGCTTTGCGCTTCCTACGATACGGATGGAATTTTGAAAGAAACCTTCGATGACCAAGATATACAGTCTTGCCGCCATATTTTAGTCTTATTGAATCAGTGTTTTCTTCACATATAGGACACGCTTTAGCTCCTTTGACACTATATCCAGACAAATTCCCATATGCCGGAAAGTCATTAATAGTGCAAAACAACATAGCATGCAAACGAAATGTCTCTCTTGCTGAAGCATCATAGGTCATCACACCTTCAGCCCAAAGTTTCTTTAAGTCATCAATCAAAGGTTCAAGATAAACATCGATATCATTTCCGGGTTGTTTAGGGCCCGATATCAACAATGACAACATAACGTACTTATTTTTCATACACAGCCAGGGAGGAAGATTGTATATAACCAGCATGACTGGCCAAGTGCTATGTTGGCTGCTCAATGTCCCGTACGGATTCATCCCGTCTGTACAAAGCCCAAGTCTTAGATTCCTGACTTCTTCACCAAATTCAGGGAACAATACATCAATCTTCTTCCACTGTGGGGAATCAGACGCATGTCGTAGGATCCCATCATTATTTTTCTTAACATCTGCATGCCACCTCAAATTCTTCGCATCTTTCGGATTTGCAAACAAGCGTTGAAACCGTGATGTTATAGGTAGATACCACAACACCTTGGCAGGAGAACCAGTTTTGGACTCCCCCAAAGTCGTCAATTTATATCGTGACGCACCACATTTTGGACAATCTTTCAAATCTACATAGTCCTTTTGAAATAATACACAATCATTCGGGCATGCGTGTATCTTTTTGGCCTCCATTCCCATTGGGCACAACATTTTCTTTACCTGGTATGTTGAGATTGGCAGCTCGTTTCCTTCAGGAAGAATTTCTTTCAACAAAGTCAACAATTCAGTGAAGCTTTTGTCGCTCCATCTATTGTTAGCTTTCAACTTATACAATCTCAGCACAGCGCTAAGCTTCGTAAACTTAGCACAGCCTGTGTATAACGGTATCTCAGCATCATGCACAATGTTTGTAAAGATAGGAGGTGGATCGGTGTGCTCTACCCTACAACTATCCAGCATCGCATCAACAATGTCTGCTGGAACTGGTTCGTTCACATTTACGTCATCGGAGGCAATTTCTTCTTCCACCCAAGCACTGCTATTGACATCTACTGGATTCAATTTTGAAATCTCTCCATGCCAGTGCCATTCTGTATAGCCTTGTACAATCCCGTTGCACATGACATGACTTTTGATTTCCTCACCAGTGTTGAGTTTCAAGTTGTTACCGCAATGCCTACATGGATAGTAGAACCTATCTGTAGGTTTTTTCCTATGTTCCTCGGCAAATCTAATAAACTGATCAAGACCAGATATAAACTCTGGGGTGCAACGATTACGAATGGACATCCATGATCTATCCATTCTATGATCAGAGAAAGCAAGTATATATTAGGAAAGCAAGTATACATTAGGAAACAAGTATATAAGCAAGTATGTCGTATTACAGTTCATCATTAAGAAAGATATAAGAAAGTATGTCGTATTAAAATAGACTAAACAATAAAAGAATTTTTTTTTTAGGCAAGACAATATGATAAAATAGTAGTGTAATCATGTAAATGGGAACATTCATGGGAACACACACTTCAGTTATAAGCATTCATGTAGCAACTTACAGTTCCATTCATGGGAACACACACTTTAGTTATAACAATAACTAAACAAAGGGGTTGGTGTACCCCTAAACATGCGCATAATTAAAAAAACTATTACTACAGACAAGTCTAGATAGATAGACAACTAAATACTACACCAACATGGTCCCGCATGCATCAGTAACTTCTTTTTGATGATGAAGCTGTGTCACGAAGCTCCTCACTGTATTTAGACGAATCCGAACTGATAGGGGCCTCAGATTCAGATTTGTCTGAGCTGATATGCGACGCCGTGCGCTCATACCGCAGAAGATGATCGGGGGTCTCGCAGTTGCTGTTGGTTATCCAAACTTTGATGGAATTATCGCCAACTGGACGGAGAAAAAGCCTATTCCAACGGACCACATGCAGCTCTCCAATCCAATCACGCCAACCGGATTTTGATACAAGATTTCCCGCCAAATCATACTCAACCTCGATTACATGTGAATAATTTCCAAAAGTTAGGGTCACTTTACCAGGCATGTAGTGTCTTCCTTTTAGAAAACGCCAATGTTTGGGTATGACCAATTGGTTTAAGGAACGATCATCTAGGATGATGTCCAATTGTTCTTCAATAGGGAACGTTAACATTGACATAGAGGCCCAATTCATAGTCATTGTTATGGGAAGATAGAGACTGCACAATATTAGTATTAACAAAGTGTAAGTACATATAACGATGTTATATATTTTCAGAAAAAGTTGTATAACATCAGTTAACCTTTTAAACAAGTATATATTAGGAAACAAGTATATATTAGTCAATCTTGGACGGGTTTCTAGGCCAACAAACACATTTGATGTCAATCTTATATATAATAAATGTGTACCACCTATCCCATCCTTGAACACCTAATCTCACTTAGGATGTAAGTGTATAATGTGTATTTGGTTTTCGAGAAAATTTCGGCAGCATTTCCCCGTTGTTCTCTAAGTACATATGTACTTAGAGAACAAACGGGGAAATGCTGCCGAAATTTTCTCGAAAACCCAATACACATTATACACTTACATCCTAAGTGAGATTAGGTGTTCAAGAATAGTCCCAAACTGGGGACTATCCAAGATTTACTCCTACTGAGTAAATCTTGGACGGGTTTCTAGGCCAACAAATACATGTGTTGTCATTCTTATATAAACCCTATAATTCATGAAATCATTCTAATTCAATTTAATATGTTGGGATCACATAATTATATAATGACATCAGAATATATAGAAGAATCATAATTAACATGATTAACAACATGCTCATCAAACTAGGGTTTTCTTGAATATCATCTAATAAATCAAGAATTTCATAGTTTCAAACATGCAATAATTCACAATGCAATGTTATAAACTATAGGCAACATGGATAGATGAAATAAATAAACATCCAGCATCTATCACTTATTCAATCTTCAAGAAACCTTGAAAAACATCCAACATCTATCACTTATATAATTTGCATGTATATACACCCTAAAGTGCCACAAATCATATAATAAAACTATCATGTTATGATATTAGGACCACTTAAAGCAGATTAGGCACATTATGCAAGCAGAGTAGGGAGCCAATTTCGTGCAAGCAGATTAGGCAAGCAGATTAGGTCAGCACATAAAGAACAATTTCGCGCCTGGGTAGGTCTGCAGGTACCTGGGCAAGAAGAGTAGGGTGAGGTCGAGCTGGTTGAGTACGTGGGTGGCGGCCGACGAGCTCCAGAACCAGCGGCAGTGACTCCGATGAGCAGGAGCATCAGCCGCAGCAGGCAGGCAGGCGGCCAGGCGGCGGCAGGCAGGCAGCGGCCAGGCGGAGGAGAAGTAGACGGGGGTACGGCGGCGCCGGTTCTCAGGCGTGGCAGGCAGGTGGGCACCAGGCGTTGCGGCGGCGCCGGTTGTCAGGCGTGGCGGCGGCGCAGGCGGTTGGAGCAGCAGGGCGGGCAGCAGGGGTGCCAGAGAAGAAACGCGTCGGAGAGGGGCGCCGGAGAGGGGACGCCGGAGATGGGGCACCGGAGAGAAGCGCCGGAGAAAAACTAGTACCAGCAGCAGAGAAATCGCCGGAGAAATCGCCGCAATAGGGAAATAGGGTAGCAATGAAACATAAGAAAGGGGAAGAGTCGGGCGATCGAAGGTTATGAAGTTCCCCAATAGCGTCGGTTGTTTACAACAACCGACGCCTAAACATCTTTACCGTCGGTCGTTCGCAACATCCGACGTCCATTTGGACGATATTTTCGTGAAAATGTTTGGCGGGAACCACATTCAGCGTCGGTGATTAAAGGACGACCGACGCGGAAAAGGACACTTTTCGCGCAAATTTCCATCGCACATAAGCGTCGGTGTTTTAACTACAGACTCGACGCCGAAAGTGACATTATTTTTTTCGCTCGAAAATTGGATGACATGATGCGTCGGTTTTGTATAAACAACCGACGCTGTATACAAAGCGGTACCCGTGTTTGTCTGGTCTTTGAATATAGACGTCGGTTCTTCTAAATAACTGACGCCTTTAATATAAGGCGTCCGTGTTCCTTAATAACCGACGCCCAGAAAAGCGACACTGAATGCTATTTCTGTAGTAGTGCATGTGTCAAACTCACGGTGGGTCTGTCCGGTACACTTGTTCTCTAACAAGTACCTATGTGTTTGGTTTGATATCTCTATATCATGACTAATGAGATTCTGTCATCAACCAACACCACAATCTAGTCTTGTGTGTCATTGCTGTCTATCTACCTTCCACAATGACATCCGACTAGGGACATAATGAGAATGTACAAACTCTTAGCATCCGTATGATCTCATCGTGCAGGTCCTAAACCTGAAGGCATACGTCATTGAGTATTATCATTCTCTAGACATTCAACCTATTCTATCACTATCTCATATGACTGAACCAGAAAGAATTGGAATCTTGCCTTTGATGTTTATCAAATCAATCTTAATGTATCCCACCAATCATCCCATGATTAGCTCTCAGGGCATACATACCAACAGACTCCCACTTGCACTGCGAGCCAATCATCCTTGAATCATATTCATAGTGATCTTCAAACATGTCCCACATGTTACTGTGCTCTAGTGCGAACATAGTGAGTTATGGCAACACCTTGCCAAAGTCAGTATAAATTGCATGTCTCACATCTCTTCACTGTACGTCACACGTATGAGATGGAGTTGCCGTAATATGTGATCTAGTATTCCTTTACTAACCTTTAGCCACATTGCATGATCAAGGATTCCATACTTGTCATCAATGAGCGGAATATCTATAAGTTCATCTCATGAACTTCCAGATCCATATAGTATCCACTGCTATTCTCCAACACATAGATACTCAACATTTCCTTTTAAATGGTTTTATTGGAACACTTCCAATTATCAACAAACTTTCACTTTTATATATCCTATATATATTTTGCGATTAATTTTCTGTCCTCTTGGAAGTTCACATCAATGTAACTCCTTACATTGAACTCTTCCTTATCTCCATAGAACTAGTACTTCTCAAGTACTTATCAAGTTCTCATGGTATTCCAGTAACCCTTACTGGAAGTAGACAAACATCCACTCGTCATGTCTCACATACGAGTTATCAGGATGAGCCCATCATATTGCCATGTCATACATACAAGATGATGAATGCATTTTGTTCTTGCCATGCAAGATAATGGGATGATTACATACATGATAGATCCACATCTATTCTTAATGTTCCCATTCTTCATAAGAATTGGACACTTGGCCTTGGGATACTAACTCCATGTAACATGGACAAGTTTTCTCCCACTGAATATGTGCATACTGAACCCTTCAGTACAGATTGCCAATGTATGCTTTCTCTTTTTAGGTCAAGAGGTTTTTTGAGAACTATCTCTATATATCTCAGTTCCTATCACATAGGAAACATCTCTATCTTCCTTTACGATAATTTCCACTTTTGGATTTCCATTCTAGAACATTCCCATTTCACATCAACATGTGGAATGTGAATACGCTCCCACTAAATCACAGATCCTTCTTTATCTTTGACATATCAGTCAAACCCTTTGACTATATTATCAAAGTAAAGATCCAATTCTGAGTTGCTTGTACTCAATCAATCACATTGATTAGTCCATTGTAACTTATAGAGTTCATTTGCATTAGTGGATTCATAAACCTTATAGGTTGTGTCACGTACACATCCTTGTTTTATTCCTCATAGGAATGCGGTTTTAGTATCCATATGCCAAATGTCTTAGTCATTAAGTTGCAATCAACAAGCATCATCCTTCTCAAAATGTTATCCATGTGTCTTAACACTTAAGATTCATTTGCACTTATGGATTTCATCCAATGGGTGCTACCGTCAAGGTCATATATGGTTCACATGGATGTCATTTAGGATATAATGGTCATAAACCATAACTCAAATTTTGGTTCCTCATATTCATCTAGATAGTTGACTCATCACATGAACAACTCATCACATAGATAAACGAGGTGTATCCATCAAGGATATAAGAACTCACAACTCCTTGTGATTCTTAATGTCCTTTATTAGTGTGGGGTATTCTTTTATTAAGAAGAATTCAGTTATTTGATAATCATCCTATAACTCCTTAGAGTATGATTCCTTCTTGATTTAGACATCACATGCCTTAATCACGAGTTCACTATGATACACTATCATAATCACTCATAAGGAACTCAAACATTTGGTCCAAGTATTTCATTCATTGATCTCATCAAGAATTAACACTTTACCAAATTTGCACTTCATCTATGATAATCTTGAACACTTCAAGATATATTGGTATTTCTCTAAACACCATTTGAAGTATTAGCATTTGTTCCAATAGGCATGTAAATACATCACATGTATCATACCTAATAGGATAATCATTCTCCCACTACCTTTAGTGAAGATTGATTAATCATGTCAAAGATATTCATGTCTCTTACTGGTTCTCTAACTAAAAGATTCTAGATTTATCCATCACATGGAAACTAGAAATGAATTTCTCATGATTGATGCTAATTTGATTGTTTTGAGTTATCTATAACTTTTAGGTATCATTTTATCTTATGCATATCAAATACCACAAGATAAACAAGGCATTGCCACAAAGATCATATTGAAACATCTCTTTATTGATTGCCATCATTGTCATACAATATGCAAAAATAAAGTGTTTCTATCTATTGGCAAATATGAAATAGCAGTTCATAATTGTATTACATGCCTTCAAGGCTGAAAATAAACTAAAGTACTCCTATCTATGGCGGCAACACTTGCCCCATTTATTGAGTGCTTTACACTTTACATATTGGTATCATATACCTCAAAAGTGTTATAAGTTTATTTCATGACACCTTTAAGTAGAGACGTATGTCACCTCCTTCTTCTTTTGTTCTTCCAAATAGAGAGTACAATTCCTTTTCCAATGTCCTGGCTTTTGACGATGGTGGCAATTTCCTTTCTTGATCACGCCTCCCTTGGCCTTGAGAGCTGAAGACGACTTCGGCTCCTGGCTAGCATCAGAACCTTTCTTAGATTTTCCCTTGCCCTTTCGTTTGGACTTGCTTTTCTTGCTTGTGATCACCATCACAGACTTAGGCTTTTCCTTCTTCATCTGTGTCTCGGCTGTCCTCAACATGCCCAACAACTCTGACAGTGGCCTATCAAAGTTGTTCATGTTGTAGTTCATCACAAACTGACTGTAGGATTCTGGCAACGATTGCAGTATCACGTCAGTAGCCAACTCTTGGCTCAGTGGAAATCCCAGTCTTGTCAGGTTCTCCACATACCCAATCATCTTGAGTGTGTGAGGACCAACTGGATCTCCTTCTGTCATGACACACTTGAACAACGCCCTTGAGACATCGTATCTCTCTTTCTGTGCTTGATTTTCATACATGTTCCTGAGATGCTGAATCATCTCAATGACACCCATGTTCTCATGTTTTCTCTGCATTCATAGAGCACAGCATCAAGCACTTTGCATCAATGGCATCATCAGAATGCTTCTTGTAAGCATCCCTTCCTGCCTTTGGTGCATTAGGAGCAGGTTCCTCTGGAATTGGAGTATCCAGGACATAGAACTTTCACTCTTGGGTGAGAATAATTCTCAATGTCCTATACCAGTCTTGGAAGTTTGTCCCATTTAGCTTGTTCTTTTCAAGGACCGATCGCAAAGAAAAGTGATTGTTGTTTGTTGTCATTTGTACTACAAAAGCAAATATGCAATTTTAGTCCAAAAACTTATTTGATTGATTTGAAAAGTTGACGATATAATTAGGCATTTAATTAATTATCGCTCCCACTATTTTAGTTCAAATTGATAGCCCTCACCATCAATTCGGAAGATTGCAGCGTACAACCTTCTAGTGGGCAAGATCTTGAAATCCTCTAAATCATGGACCAGCTAGGGCTGTCACCCACAACTTAGATCTCTCAGGTAGGCAACTCTTGCCAATTGCATCATATGCAACTCTTGATAAGATGTCATATGCAACTCATTGCCATGATCACCTCCATGCCTCAATGTACTAGATCCTATCTAGATCACCTTGTTAAGTCTGACCCAAAGCAAACACGATGAATATGCACCCTGCTAGGGAAGACCCACATATCCATCATGCACGCTTCCACGAGATAGACGATGCACCACGCTAGGGTGTGCCCACACTTGGTCGAACAAGATTTTCATGTGTGTCGCATTTGGAAGGCATATAAAACTTAATATTTAATGAGGGATTTGGTTTTTTTATATACATATACATATCCAATCACCACAATACATAGTATGTATCATATACATGCTATATCCCATTGAAAACATGCAAAATGATAAAAGCGATGATTATGGCCATCCTAATGTGATTCCTCGAGCCAAGAGGAATCACGGTCATCTAGGTCTACATCACATGCAACCTGTACAAGATGAACTCTATGCTTTGCCTTTCTAGGTTTGATCAACTCATCACATGATTGATCGGCTCGCCATCAGGCTGGTCGGCTGGGCGCCACCATCCGATCGGTTGGCTCCTCCAGCCGATCGGTTCACCTGGTCGTTGTGCATCTCATCATGGCCGCCACCCTCTCGTCTCACTCCTCGAACCAGTCATCAACCGATCAGCACACTCCTTGAACCGATCGTCTCAAACGTCAACCGATCAGTTCACGCCTTGAACCGATCATCTCAGCTGTCGTCAGGATGTCCTCCATTCTTTGACATAACAGGGAATAAAAATCATCCTATTTTACATTGTAAAAAGAGAAACCTCGAGTTACATTCGAGGGGAGCAAAGGTAGGAAAGAAATCTTGAATTATTTCGAGTTTCATCAGGAATAGGAGAAGGAAGATCGGTGCGCAGACGGAGATGCAAGCAACCACATACAAGCATACACAGATAGGGTTTATTGGCCATAACCACGCTATACATCCACCACAAAACTCGTTTAAGGGTGACGCGTATCGATTGCATTAATATTACATATCATATATGTATATTGGGATTTGTGGATTTAGGATTTGACATGCATAAAGCCAATATTATTCGCATCGTATGCAATAAATAAAGGTGACAAACCAAAATCGATCATATTGATAATCCTAAAGTATAGAGCAGTTGATGTGGCTCTGATACCACTGTTGGGTTTGTTGGCAGGACAGAGAACGCAGCGAAAAAAAAAATTCCTCCCCAAACCCAGAACAAGGAAACGCGTCAACGTCTATACAATAGGAAAAGGATGGTTTGTGGAATCATACCTTGTCCCGAGGCTTTCTCGGAAACAATACCTCATGGCTTGTGTGGTCTTCACCTCCGGTCTTGAATGGTGTCTGCGCAACTCCTGGTCACATCGGGACTGACGACTCCTGGTCTCATCAGGACTGTCAGGATCGACAGTTGTCCTCCGAGCGGCAGAAATCTCCCGCCTCTGAAGTAGTCTACACGGACCACCTAGAACTCCAATCTCCTTATCTCATAAGGAATTGGAAGGAGTCGCACCCTCCTGTCAGTGTACTAGTCACTGACACACTCTCCAGCCACCAGTCACTTTCTGCAGTTGTCTTTCCCTTACTGTGCCTCCCTTATCGGGTAGCACTTGCTAGGGCTCTCTCAGTTACAAAAACTAGAGAGAACGACAACTTTACAGAGCAATTGGTTGCACTGTGTTGTACTTTTAGAAGCCCCCAATACCCCTATATATAGGAGGGTCATGGGACATGGTTCTCTATCCCGAGCAATGTGGGACTAAAGCAGGAGTAGAAGGGTTCGAGATTTTCCACAAAAACAACCAACTGCGCAACCTGAACCGATCATTTCATTTCTGAAACGGTCAGTTGGGGACCTGAGCCGGTCGGTTGACACCTCAACCGATTGGTTGGGACCCATGAAATGGTAGGTTCACTTCTGAACCGGTCAGTTCGTGGTCCTGGTCAGTTCCCGATTGACTTTTCCTCTTTTGTTTCAAATTGGTACCAAATACCAATCCTTGTTCCAATCAAATTGGGCAAGTGAAACGAAAAGAAATTTCTCACCAATCCTACTTTCCCAACTTGATCGGTTGGACCAGTTGAATCGATCATTTCAACACTTGAAGCGATTGTTTCACCCTATCCATCAGCCGATCGACTCACCATCTGAGCCAATCGGTTCACCAAGCTCAGCCGATCGGTTCATCACATGAGCCGATCGGTTGGGAGTGAAGATTGTGCAGAATCAGTCAATTGCAGTTTCAATCAATCTGATACTCTAATCAATCAGTCCAACACCTTGAACATTATGATACTTAGCTATCAATTGATTGAGTGTTTAATTGAACTACTAAACTCCTTTAGTAATCAATCTAAACATTGTTTGTGGACAAAACTCCTCTTCCAGGTTAAATCCTATGTGTGTGACCCTGCAGGTCCATTTAACGTTGGCAGTGAAAGTCCATAACACTTCTGACTTCACAAGCAAAGAGCGGTGCCTAGTCACACATCTGTGCTACCCAAGTGAAATAGAAAGTTGGAGAACAACTTTCAATCCTACAATCTGTGAATGGTGTTACTTTGAATGTATAATTCCTTTGTCACTGATATCCCAAATGAACTCGAGGCATGGAACAGTCATCCTGTCAACGTTCATTCACTTTCTTGATCTCAGAGTAGATTGGAAGAGATATGTATGATATCAATATCACATATTGATTCACACATATGTGCACACCTTTCTCAATCTTACTCATCAAGTAGCCATGGATATCAAACTCCCTCAGGAGGGACAAATCCCATATCTATCACTCACCCCTTAAAAGCCCCATGTGTCAAAGCCACCCAATCATCACCTTTATAACAACCCATGTTTCAGGACTGCGTTTGATGATGTCAAAGTGTGCGCAACGACATGTGTTGAGTGTAGTGATTTCAGGTCAAAGAATCACACTCACCACCATCACTGTGAGTACTGACTGTGACTACCACGTCATGGTTCCATGTGTCAAACTCACGGTGGGTCTGTCTGGTACACTTGTTCTCTAACAAGTACCTATGTGTTTGGCTTGATATCTCTATACCATGACTAATGAGATTCTGTCATCAACCAACACCACAATCTAGTCTTGTGTGTCATTGTTGTCTATCTACCTTCCACAATGACATCCGACTAGGGACATAATGAGAATGTACAAACTCTTAGCATCCGTATGATCTCATCATTCAGGTCATGAACCTAAAGGCATACGTCATTGAGTACTGTCATTCTCTAGACATTCAACATGTTCTATCACTATCTCATATGACTGAACTAGAAAGAATTGGAAGCTTGCCTTTGATGTATATCAAATCAATCTTAATGTATCCCACCAATCATCCCATGATTAGCTCTCAGGGCATACATACCAACAACACATTGTAAGGATATTGATCTACTGCATTGATAGTAGAAACTAGGACATTTTGGAGAATGCCAAGTAAATGGAAAATTGGGAAATTTTCTTCCTTTTAGAGTGAAATATGAAGTACCTGCAATTTAAACCATGAGATGAGTATGATAGACAAGAAACAAACATCATAGAATGAATTTGGATAGAAATATGGTTAAATTGAGTGAAAGGTGCAGTTAAAGTGGCATGAAATTATGAGGCGGTTTGTGTACATCAACACTCAATAAATTAAATATCAAGGTTCTCCATGATTTTACCATTTCATCACCATGTTTTCATCATATAATCAAAATATGGGATGAATTTCCTCTATATCCATGAATATCCTAAATTTAATTTTTGATTGTTGTCATGTAGTGTCAAAAAAAATTGTGCTACCAAATATTTCCAAAATGCAGAACATAGCATTTTGTCTTGCCTTTTGTGTTCAATATTGACAATCACTTTTTGCATTTTTTATCAAAATGATAATTCCTTTTCAAAGTATTTTCCTTAGATCTTCACAGACAACATAGTAATAAATGTTATTTTTACAACTCTAAGATAGGTAGATAGAAACATAAGTAGTTCCATAGTATCATTTAAGTATCTAAATATATTGATTTGTAGCAACCTTATCATGATAATACATATAAGAACCATCATAAATGTTTACAATATCACCACATATGCAAAAAAATGCATGACATTATGGGTGTCAAAAAACATATTTCATGTAGTTTCTGAGTTAATATCATCAAAAACCTAGGCTTTTATGTGTAATTGGACCTGGTTAGATGATACTAAACCAAATTCTCTAATTTCTAAAGTTCTTTCAGTAGGTTAGTAAATGAAAGGAACACAACATAACAACTTTACATTTTATTGTTTAATTTATGACGATAATTCTAAATATGTGATTTTAGATTATGACTAAAGTTTAGATAGATCCAAAGGTACACTAAGTTGAACTTTATCTAAATCCTTAATGTCTAATATTAACAACCTATAATGCACATGTTTCAATTTTACATCTAGATCTAAACCCAAACTAACCTAGTTTAAGGTATCCTAAAAAAACTAATTCATTTTTGGATTATAGATGATTGATTTCATGGGTTTAGCCAAAATTTTGACATCCTTATATGCATGTAACAGAATGCTCATAGTTATGGTTGTGTGATCATACAAAGGAGAGAACAAAGAAGAGAAGTTTCTAGAGAATCTAGTAGATATGAGGGTCAATCAAGAAATCATATAGTTGAAAAAAGATAATAGACAAATAAGTCGAGCATACCCCTTAGTAGTTAGAGAAGCTAGTATAAAGATGATACATAGATAGGTGCACCAGACATGAAAGTTTTTGAAATAGCTACTATAATTTTGGTACAAAGGCAGGTTAACCAAACTAGCAACTAGTTGAAAATTAGGACAAAGATATCTTTGCCTTTTAGTTATATTACATGTGAACTTGGGTGCCTTGGTATTGATTTCCAGTTCATGGTGTAATTGAAGGAAGCAACACAAAGTCCTAAGACAAACAAAAGTCTCATATTCACGAATAATAAGGTAAAAAACATCTTTAGTTCATATCATACACAATTTTGTTTCCTGGACATTTTCGTACATGTCGATTTCAAGGAATGGAAGATTTAGATAAATAATATGGAATTATATGATTCATCGCCAAATTTGATATCTAATGACTAGGGTCAATTTGATTCATCACCAAATTCATCCCGGTGGGGTGAGGGACGCTTTCACCAGTCTGGTGTATCCTCCTTACTTCTTGAGCTAGGCTCAAGAAGGGTGGTTTCTGTAGGTGGTAGTGATGGTGGGGTTACTCCGTTGTGTACTGTGGGTACCCGTTACACTAAATGATATTACTCAAAACATAAAACACAATCGATCACTAAATACTCACAAAACCAAAATATGGGTAAATTAAAACCAATTTCAACATCAACACCCGCTCAGAAACGTTTGAATAAGATCCCAACATTTTTCTTGTATCCATACTATACCAAGAATTTGATACAAATTGTTCTATCTCCTTAGCCACAACATATATACATAGGAGAACAATATTCATATATGCCACACAAACAAGCATTAACATGGTAACAAAAGTTTGATTTGTTTGAAACACCATATACAAACTTTTCCTTCCCAGACTTGAGAGTACAGGGACGACTCTAGAACACACTAGACATCTAATAAACTTTCTCAAAAATTAATTACTATAGCTCCTCTTTGCTTCCACAAGTTGTTTTCATCATTTCTGATTACCTAAAAAAATGTGGTGAACTACAAGGGTGAGACCCATGTCCCAGCAAGAGATATAACCTCCAACAATGTTTATTGATTACAACATTTTTAAAAAATTAAACAGTTAAGTAGTTTAATATGATATAACAAATAAGATCAGCATTACTGATAATTATCAAAATACATAAGTAGCATATAATAACTATCATCATTAGCCAGAGTACCATCCTTTATCTTGTTGACAATATAAGCAATTCAGTAGCATATACATATCTAGCATCATGAGCAAGTCTAGTAACATAGAATAGCTAATAACATGAGCATGTCTAATTGGTTGAACATATTAACATTATAAGAAGAGGTAACAACATAAGCAAAACTATCTAGATAAGCATGATTTGCAGTATATGCTTCTCTAGTTACAAAGGCATGGCTAGCATGCTAAACATAACTAACAACATGAGATAGCTAGCATCATGATTATAATCAGTAGATGTTATAACCTCATTTTCTAATACATGTAATGAGATTTGTAAATCTCGATTAAATAACATAAATAAGAATTATGTTTGATTGCACGATGAATTTCGTGAATGAAAGCCTTGCATGTTGTTTGATGGGCCTTGTTGGCCATTAAGCCCATTTGAAAGAATAATAAAAAGAAAATGAAAAAGGAGTTCCTTTTTAATAAAGAATTTCAATGGGAAAATAGAATATATAAGAAAAGAGGAAAGAATGGTTAAAAAGGCTAAAAGATAATTTCCAAAAATATAATTTCATGTTACAGAGATTCACTTGGGTTCTAGGAACTCAGGGTAATTGGATAATGGCCAAGGAAATAAAGAAAAGGAGGAAAATACCATTAATTAAAGGATAACTTGAAACTGAAGTAAAGAACTTGTTTCCATTGGATAATGACTCCAAATTTTGAATAATGGAAGATAAAAGCATGAATGAACTTTCCTCAAAATTTGAGATAAAACGGAGTTAAGGGTTGGGAGTTATTAAATTTTCAAGTTATCATCGAAATAGAATTTTCCTTGGATTTTAGGAATCCTTTTCCTTTTTGGTTTGGACGCGAATAATGGAAACCGTTGGATCTTAATCCAACGGATAAGGCGCGTCGTCTAGAGTCCCACAGGGATGTGGGCTGTGGCTCAGTTGCAGGAAGGGGAAACATTCCCCATCGATTTCTCGCCATCAAGTGCGTGTGCACTCATAAGAAGGGTACCATTGAGTTCGGGATAGGGTAACGAACCTTCCCAACCCTGGTTTGGTAAGCTTTGCTCGTGGATGCACGAAACGCCCAATTGGGCTGAAGGTCGGCTTAGCAGCGGGGCAGAAACCCTAAGGGGGACCCTCTGTTCCCTATAAATAGACCCCCACTCGAGTCTTTGTGACCTAACGCATCCAGACGGCCACTTATTAACCCTCGAGACCCTCTCTCCCTCCTTATTGCTCTAGCTCCGGCGAGGAGGTCGGTGCGGCGCCGCCGCTGACTAATTGAAGAAGAAGGCGAGGACGACGACCAGCAGCCCTCCGATCTTGGAACAGCGTGGACCGAGGCACGATCCAACGGGCCCCGGGTGACGTGCTTAACTTAGAGAGCGCTCAACGCGGAGCGTCGGATCAGGATCTGGCGGTGGCCGGATAAGTCAGGACACCCGCGACCTTAAGCCTTCGATCGAGATCCAGCGGCTGAGGGTGAGAAGCAGGACGCGCCACCGCGTTAGTGGAGGCTTGCGATGCGGAGCGTCAGATCGACGTGGGGCGCATCGGAGCACTGATCTAACGGCCGAGTTTTTTTTGGTAAAACCCTATATCTGACCAAAATTACAGATAAATGAGTTTTCTTGCTAAAATCCTAGTAATTACTAGGAATCTCGTATAGGGAAAAGTTATATATGAAAGTTGGGTAGAAAATTACAATGAATCTGTGGAAAATAATTTTGGCATCCAATTCCAGTTCGTTTTGCAAAAGTAATTTAATGGTTAGTGAATTGCATACTAAATTAATTAGAAACCCTAATTACATGGAAAAGGTGTTTCTTTGTAACCTAATGGGTTAGATAAAGGGATATTAACCTGTTTATTCATAACATGAAGTTTTGATCCGTTTTAATTACAAATGTGCCTAAATTAGGGTTTATGACTAAAAAGGAAAGATAATGTGCATGAAAACCCTAACTTAGGATTAAAGAGAAAGGGGACCTTGTTATTATAGTAAATTGTTAAATAAGGACCCTAAAACTGTTAGGAATGTTTAAAAGAAACAATTTAGAGGTTTTTGGTAAATTAGGGTTCATAATACTCAAGAATGAAAGTAAAACCCTAATTTTCAGAAAAAACCCTAAAATTGGATAGAAACCCTAAGGGACATAATGACACTGGATAAATATTAATAAAAGTGAATTTGTACTTTTATTTCAGGGTTTCTGTGCCTTGCTTGCTTAATTGGATATTCTCTTTCAACAATCTTGATTCTATATCTGAAACTGCAATAGGAGGTATGTGGTTACGCTTATGACTAACCGATGTAGTTTTCCGGGATTTTGTCGATGATTTCATCATGAACTGAATTAAACTGTTGGATGTTTTAATTCATGCAATTGGTAAAGTGAATATGATTATCACATAATAAGTTATGCCTACTAGCTCAGATCTCAGTCCCTTCTGTAGTTTGATGGGTGACCTAGTAAAAGGCTACCAATGGAGTAGGCCTTCAGGTCTGTAAATGACTTAGTAAATGGCTACCAAGGAGGTAGGTCCATCAAGTCATATCAAGTTAGAGATTGGACTTCCTACGGGGAGTGCCATGCAACTCAACCCTAGGTATTGGTCTACCTGTCAGGTAGGATCATGCAGGGTATAATGAAGATCCACCAAGTGAGGATGGTGGTATCCATGTCAACTGCAGGGACACTACAGAGATAAGGGATAGGAAGGGATTGAGTAGTACTGCTTAAAATGTAATTTGAATGTTTAATGATAATTGGTTACCTACATTGTTAATATAGTTGAACCCATTTCTTGTGATCCCCCACATACCAGCTTTGTGCTGATCGTGTTTTTGTTTGTCGGCGTTTTAGGTATGAACCCTAAAGGAACAAACAGTAAACTGACACATTGCAAAATAAAAAGTAAAGTGCCAGGAGGATTAGATAGAGTAGATTCAAGCAATGGATACTTAGAATCTCCAAGTTTTTCAAAGGTAACAAAGTTTAAATTTTCTGCCAATATTCAGTTTAGTTTAGTAAAATTTCATGATTATAAGTGATTATTCGTTGAACCTTTGATCTTGTAATTGATTAACGATTCCGACCTTCTGGTCTCCCTTAATTGGGGGTTACCGAGAGGCGGGGTCGTTACAATTGGTATCAGAGCATAGGTTCTTCATCTAATCATTAATAATTATTAAATTTTACAAATTCCATAGAACCGAGGGAGTTATTAGAGGATTTTCCGAAAGACTGAGGTGTCTAGAAAAGGATCACATCTGGGGGCTGGCAAAATTTTCCTCCGCACCGCTAGTCGGAATACGAGGACTCCTGGATCGTGTGACTTCCTGGCCGATGTCTTAGGTTAAGACTCGAAGTAAGATACCTTTAGGACTCTCTCCTCTTATTCATCCGTTCTCAACACAAATTCTCTTAAGGATTTTAAGGATTAGGGTTTTTCTCTCTCTTCCTGATGGAGCTGGGACTTACACCAAAAGATTTTCAGTCTTCCAATGGGAGTCCCAGAATTCTATCACCAAAAACCCTAGAGAGGATTGATGTCTTCCCTAGGTTTACCTAGAACTGGTGCTTAGATAACAACTCCAACCCCATAAGAGTATGGAAGCCTTATCATAGTACAGATTTAGGATCGAACCCAAAAGACAACGGTCTTGTTGCAAGCAACAAGATGGAAAATGTACAGCACTTCACTTAGTTATTTTACTAATTGGCACTTATATCAAAAGGTTGGATTTTGATTGGTTTTTAGACTAAAGCATGAAAAGTAAATAAAGCAAGTAAAACTAAGATTTAAAAAATGATGATGAATCACTGGGGTTAAGCAGGTATTCACCACCGCTACACATGCATTGTATATGTACTAAGCAAGCAAGACTTATAAGCTAGATGCATGGATGTTCCACAAGACCGATGCCTTATAAGACAAGAGCGATGCATCGCATCCAAGGATGTTCCACAAGACCGATGCCTCGTAAGACAAGAGAGATGCATTGCATCCTTCGATGTTCCACAAGACCGATGCCTTATAAGATAAGAGCAATGCATCGCATCCTTCAAGGGTTAAGTAGCTCTCATTCGGTACATTTCTACGTGTCAATGAAGATATGTAGTCTTCCAAAGAGAGAATCTTACTCAACCTCATGAAACGTGCATCTAAAACTAACAAGCGAGCGATAATTATCAAATCGAATAGTATCTTTGTAGGCCTAGTCTCCTATTCGGATAACCTAGCTACGAGAAGTGCGGGAATGTTGCAACGCCAGCCATTCCCGATCAAATGGTCACATGCTTTACATCATTCCCCTCGCAAAGCGTGTTCCTCGACTTACCAAGGTTACTTCCATACAGATGGAAGTGCAACGGATGATAGTGAGTTTACTCCACTCTTTGAGATACACTCCTAGACACCGAAACGGATGCGTGGTGGATACACACACCAGAAACCAACACTAAATCGGTATTCGAGTCTCGAGAGCGGTCGTAGACAAACCACAACAAAAGACAATAGATGCATACAAGAACGTGGCCATCATTCAAGCATGTATGGAACGATTTAGTATTAAAACGAAAGGATAACATCTTTTTAGTACAAAGTACAAGACATGGGCAGCGGGGCTAGTCCCCGCGCCCCAGTGGATGGAACTACTCGCTCCTCATAGAGGGAGCAACAAAGGAGGAGGCAAGAAGAGATAGAGAGAACATCATCTCCACTGAGGAGAGAAGGTTGAACCCTTGGTGGAGAGAGCAACGATCTCCGCCCTTCGTAGCTTGCTTGACGATGGATCTTCTCCTCTCACCTTCTTTGTTGATGAGAGAGAAGGTAGCTTTGTAATGGAACGTGAGTCTCAGACTGGCAGCCTCGGGCGGTGGATGGAGTTGTTCTGGTACTAGAGAAGCAGCCTCTGGATGTCTGGACCTTCCTCAGGGATGGCCCTTGAGGTCTTATTTATAGGCCTTGAGTGAGGTCAAACGGTCTGGAGACCGTTTGGGTTCAAACGGTCTTGAGACCGTTTGGCGTCAAACGGTCTTCAGACCGTTTGGCGTCAAACGGTCTTGAGATCGTTTGGCGTCAAACGGTCTTGAGACCGTTTGGTGTCAAACGGTTTTGAGATCGTTTGGCGTCAAACGGTCTTGGGACCGTTTGAACTCCATGCGGTCTTGGGACCGTTCGAACTCCATGCGGTCTTGGGACCGTTTGAACTCCATGCGGTCTTGGGACCGTTTGGCTTCATGCGGTCTCGGGACCGTTTGGCTTCATGCGGTCTCGGGACCGTTTGGCTTCATGCGGTCTCGGGACCGTTTGAACTCCATGCGGTCTTGGGACCATTTGGCTTCATGCGGTCTCGGGACCGTTTGGCTTCATGCGGTCTCGGGACCGTTTGAACTCCATGCGGTCTTGGGACCGTTTGGCTTCATGCGGTCTCGGGACCGTTTGAACTCCGTGCGGTCTTGGGACCGTTTGGCTTCATGCGGTCTCGGGACCGTTTGAACTCCATGCGGTCTTGGGACCGTTTGGCTTCATGCGGTCTCGGGACCGTTTGGCTTCATGCGGTCTCGGGACCGTTTGAACTCCATGCGGTCTTGGGACCGTTTGGCTTCATGCGGTCTCGGGACCGTTTGAACTCCATGCGGTCTTGGGGTTGGTTTATTCTTTTATGATTTTTTTGTGCTTTTTCTACAAGTGTAAAAGGAAAAAGTTAGTTTGATGATGTATTTACAAAAAGGGGTAAAATTAGGTTTATGTACCGTATAAACGTAAAAAGAGTATGGAAAACTAAAGAAAAAGACTAAGATAAACTACTAAAATAGGAGGTTATCACCCCCCCTAACTTAGAGTCTAGCTTGTCCTCAAGTTAGATAGAGCTGAGACATGAAATGGCGAGGCGATCTTAATTAGGGTCTCCATACTCTTGCTTTAATTCTTGACCTGAGTTCCCCAGGGGTCATATCGAGGCTTATTGCATGCCTTGATTCTTTTGGATTTCGAGAGTTGCTTGGATCTCAGAGTTTTTTCCGTATCTCAAAATTTGCCTTGGGACCACATTCATTTTGTGCATGTCGTTGACTCTAATCAACTTTATACCTCTCTGGAAACCTACTGGAAGCTAGAGAGGGTATGAGGGTCGGCTAAAGGCTTTGAAGTGTAGCTCCCCTTCGAGTGGGGGAGGGGCTGTCTATGCTTTTTAGGATCTCACTACCGGGCACGACACATCTGCCTTTATGAGGGCAGCTGAATGTACCGGCCGGGCAAGTCCTTTATGAGCCTTTTCATATACTTGGAACTTTTAGGGTTTCACTACCGGACGCGACACATCTGCCTTTGTGAGGGCAGCGGAATGTGCCGGCTGGGTGAGCCCTTTATCAGTTCTTCATATAGGTCCTTATGCGTGGCACAACTCTCATGATTTTATTCGTCTCTCTGGCTTTTATTCAAAAACTCACAGGCTTGGGTTTTGGAATGAGGATTTATTTTGGGCGGCCAAGCCTCTTTTATTTTGAAGAGAGGAAAGCTGTTCTTAAAGTTTTTCAGCATGCACTTATTTGGTTTGTGGTCCACTTGTAGAACTTTTTGATTCGGAAGTTGCCTAATTTCCCTCTCATCCTCGAGATCTCGGCTTATTTCTGCCCTGATTTTGACCTGTGGAGAGTCAGATAAAGAATTGAAGCAAAAATACGGGATCCATAGTAGGTGGAAATTGATAAATCGCCATTTGATGTCTGAGTGCTATTTACTTGCAGAGACTAACATGATTCTAGGGTTAGTTGAGGTGACTATTTTTGAAAAAGAATTGTGAAAAGAATTAAGACTTAAAGAATTGTAAAAAAAAAATTTAAGAATGAAGAAATGTATGGAAAAAGGAAGTATAGAAGTTGATACCTAGCCCTTGTCTAATGTATCCCCCCCCTAACTTATCACACACTCTGTCCCCAGAGTGGCAAAGTGATAGGTTGAGAAATCATTAGAACAAGGGCTGCAGGTTAAGGTAGATTTTCGTTTGCCCCTGGAGAACGGAGTAGTGTAGATGCGAACTGCCCACGTAAGGCGTGGTAGTCCACGTCAGTCATTTCCTCCACTGGTCTTTGGAGAACGATTATGGTGTACATCCAGTAGAGGACGTGGAAGCCGCAGTCGTTGGATTGTCGTATTTGCTGGGGGCATTTGTGGCAGAAGGCGGGGCGATGGAAGTGTTCCTTGCTGTATGCCTTAGTGTGCTGACTCAGAAGCTCTATTAATTTCGCAGCGCACTCTTTTGCCGTTTCTTCTGTTGGCGTCTTGGGCGTTACGACGTAGTGTCGTTGTCGGGCGTTGAACTGGCTGTCAGAACTGTTGTATATTGTAGTTGTTCCGTTTTGGAGGTTAGTTGCCAGAAGAATCCAGTGCTCTTGATGCAGGATTGGTAACATGATGAACTTCGGCGTTGTATGTTGGAGATATGCGATCAACGCTTCCGTTTTGCCGAAGTTTTTGAGTTTGAGTAGATCATCCTTCATGTATAGGGTCGCCATGTATGTATCTGGATTATGTTGGCCAATCTGAGATTGGTAAGCTGTCATGAGACTGACAGAAAGTTGCCCCTTATCTTGCAAAGTCTCTCGCAGTGAATCGGCCATCACGATAATGTCTTGAGACATGAATACTATGCCATCTTTTTCTGCGGAGAGATTCGCCATGATGATGCGCATTTCAAGGTCGGTGAGACCTTTGCAAGAATCGCGATCGAAATCAGGAAAAGTTGGTTTAGTGGTGTAAGCAAGATCGTTCTTGCTGGTATCTTCTTCTGGCGACTTGTGTTGTTCAGACTCTTTCAGAATTTGGCGGAAGGGTCGCCGTTGTCGACGTTGTACAGCTGAATAGAGATACCTTGGAACATCATCTGGTGACATAGTCGGATCGTTGAAATATCTTCTGTCACAAATGAGCTCCATGGCGTAGCGTCCTCGTAACGAATGGAAGTCTTCAGCTGCTAAATCGGTGAAAGGAATTTCTTGGTTCAGCGCTTAGATATGTCGGATGGTGTAGAAAGCGCTGTCCCCAGATCCCGTGGTGGCTTGAACTGGAGGGTTAATGATTCTGAACCAGGGTTGGCTCCAGTCTTGACGAAGAGAAGGGCGTACAGCCCAGATTACTTTGAGCAGCCGGAAGGGTATACACCGGGCTTCACCTGCTGCGTCTCCGACGAAGTTTATTATGCCGGCTGGTAGCTCGGCGTTATTGAAGTTGTAAACTTTAGCGTCCCTTGGTTCGGTATCCACTATCATAAAAAGCCAGTGGTCTGAGACTTGGAATGGCATTGTGATATAGCGTGCCCGACGCGCTAAACCGGCACGCAGCCGCTCAATCGACCGCGCGCGCAAGCTTTTGTGTAAAAGGCCAAAAGACAATGCAAGTGAAGCGTTGAAGGCTGGTTGTATCCGCTGTTTACTTCTATAGATTTCTATACAGTTGGCGAGGAGGACACGAAAGATTGGCATTGGCATCGTAGACCGGGGTCGGAGGATGCAACGAAAATTTTCACGTGTCAACGTACGCCTGGTTTTTGTATTATTGTAAACTATGTCGTCCCCCGCTTTTGCATCGTCTACTATAGTGTTCAGGATGAAGATGTCCTGAGCATCTAAAGTAGAGATGGATGTCGTATCAAGATCGTGCATTTTTTGTGGGAGAGGAGGTGGCGGGGGGAGGTCTTGTGGTGGAGGGGAGGCGTGTTGTTCGGGGGCCTCTTCATGGCCTTTGAGGTTGTCGTCTAGATCGGAGGCGGAGTCAAGATCTGCGTTAGTATCTAGACTCAGTCGGTCTGCCTCGTCTAGGTAAGGGGGAGAAGGTGTTGAGGAGGGGGGAGAAGTTTTTGGCGAGGTAGCGTTGGCTCCTAGTATGCATTGTTGGAGCTCAGCGAAGGCTGCATCCTTGGCAGCTTCCCCCATTGACCCCATAGCGGAGTAATCAAAGAATTGGTCCCCGTAAGAGATGTTTACGTTGTCATGCTGTGGGGACTTGGGGTGGTAGTCACTTTCCTGGTGACCTTTATCAGACCCTTTATGGGAGGGTCCTGCTGCGTTCCTGGGGTCTTCACCGTCATCGTGCTTGTCTCCTGAAGATGTGTCTTTATTGGAGTCAGCAGATGAATCAGATTCGTCTTCTTTTTCATCATCATCGTCGTTGTCGGCCGCAGCTTCGTCGATTGTCTTCTTGTTAGCCGACTTTTTGCACCGCCGGTGAGTGGCTTGTAGCTCATCGAAAGCCACTTGCAGATGCTCGTGTTTCTCGAGCAGTGCGTCGTGGGCTTCTTTGAGATCTGTGTATCTGCCCTCGGCGGAGAGGAGGCGTGCTGTCAGATCTGTGACTTGGGCACGTAGTTGTTGTGTTTCATTGATATTAGCTTCCTCTTGATGATGATGGAGCTGCGTAATTGTGTCGTCGATGGTGGCCAGGCGCGTGCTTAGCTCTTCTTGATTCTGCTCAAGCTTGCGGAGATTCTCTTGCAGAGGGTGAGTCTGGTTAGAGATCTCATCGACTTTTCTTATCGTAGCTTCTTGCTGGCGCGTTGCCCCAAGGATCAGGTCTGGCAGGTTGTTAGTGTGGCTGTTGATAAGCTCAACTTGCCTAGCCACTTCATCCTGTCGTTGCTGGATGCCTTGTAGGACGACAGGAAGATCTCGATGTTGGTTGTCGATCCTGGTTACCTGTTTAGATAAATCCTGTACACAAGAAAAAATAGAATGTAATAGGTTAGAAGGATCGGTGAGGAGGTTTCGGACAGCGTCAAATTGACGGCCGAATTCCTCACCGATGTTAGTAAGGGGGGCCCCAGAGGCGGAAGGGTGATGTGGCTGGGGCCTATGTGGGATGGTGGTAGTGTCTTGCGGAAGAGACACTGATGATGGCCCGAACTGCGTAGTGACTGTTGATGAAGTCACCAGCGGTGTCGGGGTGGTGGCGGATGTGAAGAGTGGTGGTATTTGTGGCGAAAAAGGTGGCACTGATGATGAAGGGGTGGGAACTGTGGATGTGAATGGAAAGGTGGTGAAGTCGGGCATGGAGGTGGAGAAAGGGAAGCCCGATGTTAGGGTGGGTGAAAAGGTGGATGTGAATGTTGGCGTGGATGTGGGGAGGAAAGTAGTGGTGGGGGCAGCGGAGAGCTGCTCATTTAGACTCTGGATGAAAGAGTCAAATGAGGAAGTTGTTAAGATTTCATCGTTGAACCGCTCGTCCTCCGGGTTTGGGCGGGACGTTGGTGTCCCCGACAGCTGTTGGGCCTGCAGCAACCTCCTAGAAGGTCGTTTGACAGGGATTTTTGTAGATCGAGCTGTCGGGGCTGTGATGCTCGTTTCAGTTGGGCCCGCAGTTTGTTTCTTTGCAGCGGGTGTGACCGAAGCTAGTAGATGAGTAAGCTCCTCGTCAGAAAAGAGGAGCTGTGTCATATCATAGTGTGCTAGCTCCGGTAACGGAAGGAGGGTTCTTGATGACTTAACCATCGGGCAGAATACATAGTGTAACTTTCCATCCTTTTCTTTGATTATAAACGAATTTTTCAAAGATTGTTCGTTTGTAAGGATGTCGCCCTTTATTTGCGTGCATTGGGGTAATAGCCTGTCCATCTTAAAAAATTTAATTATGGATGTGACATGGCCCCCCAAACAGATCTCTTTCCCTATGAAGGCGGCGGATAATTTCTGGACCATCAACCGTCCGATGTTGACTGGCCGTCCGTTGAGGATAGACCAGAGGACAAAGAGGTCTGATATTGTAACGTTTCCTCCTTCCGTTCTTGGAAAAAGTGCGCCAGCTAGGATTTTGTGCAGAGTGCGCACAAATCCGGAGTGTATGTTGGACGCTTTGCATGTTTTGGCGTCGTATGTGGGAATCCCAGTTAAGCTTTTCCAGAATGTGTGGCGGTTGAATTCTGGATGATCAGTTCCCACTGATTTGGCCTTTTTTAGCTGCTCCAGGTCGTCAATGAATATTGAACTTAGCATATTCTCTGTTAAGACGACGTTGCTACCGAAGATTTGGGTGACAATCCTTCTATCACCCCCATCCCGTGACCTATCTGCAATGTCGAAGGGCTCCTTTGTCAGGTAGGAGAAGAATTCCGCTGTGGGCTCAATGTAGGATATTTCAGGTATTAAGCACAACCTGGTAAGGTTGGCTTTTTGTAGCACTTTGAAGATGCGCTCGTGAATTCCCATTTTAGCTAGTATGCTGGAGCAAACATACTTGGTTGGTTTAAGGGTTTTATCGGTGGTGATGGAGGTTTGGATGGATAGGTGCTCTGGTGGTGGTATTGGGGCGGTGATGGGAATGAAGGTGGTAGGGATGGTAGCTGCAGGGGTGGTAGTGGTAGCAGCAAAGGTGGATGGTTTGGCGAAGGGTTGGTCCATGGCAGATAGAGGGTGGACTTGTTTTCTTGCCCTCTTGGGGGGCTGCCCAGATGCAGCCTTTGCATCTTTGCATTTTCCCTCTGTCTCTTGGGCAGAGGAGTCTTCATCGGGATTCGGTATGTAGTCCGATCCTTCATCATCGTCAGAAGAGATGTGCTCGATGTCCTCTTCAGGGGCCTCACCCAAGCATTTGGTGAGGCGGGTTATCTCACACAGGACGTCGATGATCTTGGTCTTGGGAGGGACGGCGCTGGTGGTGTTGTAAGTGTCCCTGATCTGTATGAGCCTGTCTCGCTCTTCCATCATCTGCTCCCTTGTCGGAGCAGGGGCAGTTCCTGAGCCGGAAGTTTTGTTTGCTGGTGACGCCATTTCTGAAAAAGAATAAGAGTTTCATAATTAGAGAAGATTTGAAACAATGTAAATTTGATTTGTAGTTATATCTTTTATATTTTGTGAAAGCAAAAGGGAAACGAAAACCAAACGGTTTCAAGACCGTTTGGTCCCAAATGGTTTGAGGACCGTTTGGTCCCAAACGGTTTGAGGACCGTTTGGTTCCAAACGGTTTCAAGACCGTTTGGTCCCAAACGGTTTGAGGACCGTTTGGTTCCAAACGGTTTGAGGACCGTTTGGTCCCAAACGGCTTCAAGACCGTTTGGTCCCAAACGGTTTCAAGACCATTTGGTCCCAAACGGTTTCAAGACCGTTTGGTCCCAAACGGTTTCAAGACCGTTTGGAAAGCGAAGAGTCACAGGTCGCCGGCGCGGGAGAAGGTGGAACGGCGCGAAGGTGAAGAACGCGCCGGCGCCTTCGAAAACGATGAGAAGAACGGCGACGGCGATGTAAACGCTGGGAGAGTCGGTGAAATCTTTTGACAGCGACGGCGATGGCGGAGCAAGGGACGTCGTGCGATGGTAAAGGGAACGGCACTGGCGCCATGATGGTGGCGACAGAACGGCGTGGCGACGAAGGCGACGGGTCGGTTGATGAAACCATTCGATAACGACGGCGATGGCAGTGTAAGCAGCGACTGGTGATGGAATGAGCAGCGTAAGCAGCGACTAGCGATGGAATGAGCAGCGTGGAGTCGCCGGACTACCTTGCGGAAGGTGGACGGAAGGGTGACTTTGCGCGGATGCAACAGGAGCAAGAAGGGAAGTTCTTCGCACGAAAACTCTGGAGAATTCAAAGATTCGAAGAGAGAAAGACGGAGGGGTAGGGTTGATATTTATAGTGATTGGTTGGTGACCTTTTGTATTCCAAACGGTTTGAAGACCGCTTGATCCCAAGCGATCTCAAGACCGTTTGGTCCCAAACGGTTTCAGGACCGTTTTGGTCCCAAACGGTTTCAGGACCGTTTGGTCTCAAACGGTTTCAAGACCGTTTGGTCCCAAACGGTTTGAAGGCCGTTTGGTCCCAAACGGTTTGAGGACCGTTTGGCTCCAAGACCGTTTGGCTCCAAACGGTTTGGAGACCGTTTGGCTCCAAACGGTTTGAAGACCGTTTGGAGGGGCACAAAGGGTTTGTATATTTTTATGTTTGTTTTTGAGTATGTATATTATTTTTTTGTATTTTGGTTTATGAATTTTTATGTTGTTTGTTTTATGTATTGTTTTTGTAGTTTTGATTATGTAGATTTTTTTGTATTTTTAGATTAATGATGAAAGAACTTAAAGAAAGCAAAACAAATTCAAAAGAAAAATAAAAGACTAGAAATTAGAAAAGGTGATACTGAGGTCTTGGGTTGCCTCCCAAGAAGCGCCTTGGTTTTATGTCGCTGGCTGGACGAAGTTAAAACATTATTATGCTGCTGTCATAGTATTTGATTGCTCATGTCTATTTGGCCCATGTTTAGGGTTCGATTCAGGCTGCCCAGCGAAAGTGCCTATTGGGGGTTTCAATTGTGCAGCAATCTGGGCAAGCTGTGCTTCAACTGCCTTCTGTTGAGCTTGTTGGTTGGCCAGCATGGTTTGCTGAGACTGAAGCATTTGTTTTATCAAAGATAGCTCATCTTTCGGTTGTGCAGTGACGTTTTTCTGAGGGTTTTGTTGTTGAGACTGTTGAATATGCAATTGCGGGTGAAGCGGGGGATGAGTGTACTGATAGTAGGCTAATTGATTTCTAGGGTAGTTATCCCTAGGGAAATTGTTCCTTGGGTTCCCTTGATTTTGGTTAAAATTGTTTGGAAATCCAGGAGGCAGCCTACTGTCAAGTCCCCCTTGTGTCTGATGTTGCGGATTCGCAGTTCCAGAGGGATTCCCATACTGGAATCCAGGATGGTTCCTTGGTTGACTGGGATTATAATAAACTTGTTCGGGAATAGTATGGATGGAGTTGACTTGCTCTGGAATCTGATCTTCAGCCTGATTAGTGATGGCCTCATAGGATTGTGGTGGTGGATGCAGATCCATCATCACATTATAGAGTATTCCGCAGGAAAGAGTCGGATGATCCGAAGCATGACAAGCTTCACAGGATCCTGTGACAGCTTTGACTTGATGAACCAGCGGGGTTTTCTTCTTATCAATTTCCCCTAGAGTTGTTTCAAGGGTTTGCTGTTTGTGAGCGATTATCTTCAAAGCCTCGGCTATTGACTTTAGTTCCATAGATTCTTCAGCTTTAAAGACTTTTAAGATGCCTTTTCCGGCTGACCGCCCCCAATTGGACTGGTTTTCGGCTCCTAAGGTAACGATCTTCCAGGCATCTTCATAGTTTTTCCTCATGAAATTTCCTCCAGATGAGGAATCTAAGAACTGTTTAATGTCATCGCTTACCCCCCGATAAAAAGTTTCAATCAATTGATTCTGTGAAATTCCATGATGAGGGCATTTGTGTAGAAGTTCCTTGAATCTTTCCCATGCCTCAGCGAGAGTTTCTCCAGGTAGCTGGGAGAAATGGTTGATCTGCCCTCTGATTTCATAGGTAAGCGAGGGTGGAAAGAACTTCTCCAAGAATTTTTCCTCTAGAGGGGCCCAAGTGGTTATGATGGGTTCTCTGTCCAATGAGTTGTACCAACTCAAAGCCCTTCCAGATAAGGTGAAATGAAACAGGTGGAGCATTATTGCGTCGAAAGCAATGCCAGCTTGCGGGACCAGGCGGCATAATGCCTTAAACCGTTTCAAATGGTCCATGCAATCGTCTCCTGAACCTCCAGAGAAGGAAATTCCTTGCATAATCTGGATCCACTGGGTCCGGATCTCAAAGTTTGGGATATTGATGATCGGAGGCCGGACCGGGTGGTTGTCTTCGTAATTCTTCGGGACAGCATAGTCCCTCAGTTGCTTGTTTCGTAATTCGAGCTGAGCAGCCTCGGTCTCTGCTCTTATGCGGGCTTGCTCTTCTGCTCATATCTCCGCTTGTATTTGGGTACGGGTGTCTGCAATGAGTTGTGCCCGTTGTGCGGCGATAGCAGCATTGACTCTCTCCATCACCAAAGCGGCTTGATGTTGTTCGTCAGCCATTTGACTAGCGCGTTGGCGATTGAGATGGATTCTGCGGTGGAAACTTCTCTCTACCTCGGATTCGAACTCCGGATCAGGGGAGAATCCTCGATTATGCGGTGATTGCATATACGGGTTCTACCTGAGTAAAGAAAAGAGAACACCTTTAGATAATAGAGACAATATGAAAGCTTCAAGAAGATAATGAGTTATGATTCAAAAAGAAAGTGTAAAAATCCTAACCAACTAGAAAAATAAACTAAGTGAAATACTAACGTTCCGTTGTCCAAAATCCCCGGCAACGGCGCCATTTTTTTGATGGAGCTGGGACTTACACCAAAAGATTTTCAGTCTTCCAATGGGAGTCCCAGAATTCTATCACCAAAAACCCTAGAGAGGATTGATGTCTTCCCTAGGTTTACCTAGAACTGGTGCTTAGATAACAACTCCAACCCCATAAGAGTATGGAAGCCTTATCATAGTACAGATTTAGGATCGAACCCAAAATACAACGGTCTTGTTGCAAGCAACAAGATGGAAAACGTACAACACTTCACTTAGTTATTTTACTAATTGGCACTTATATCAAAAGGTTGGATTTTGATTGGTTTTTAGACTAAAGCATGAAAAGTAAATAAAGCAAGTAAAACTAAGATTTAACAAATGATGATGAATCACTGGGGTTAAGCAGGTATTCACCACCGCTACACATGCATTGTATATGTACTAAGCAAGCAAGACTTATAAGCTAGATGCATGGATGTTCCACAAGACCGATGCCTTATAAGACAAGAGCGATGCATCGCATCCAAGGATGTTCCACAAGACCGATGCCTCGTAAGACAAGAGCGATGCATTGCATCCTTCGATGTTCCACAAGACCGATGCCTTATAAGACAAGAGCAATGCATCGCATCCTTCAAGGGTTAAGTAGCTCTCATTCGGTACATTTCTACGTGTCAATGAAGATATGTAGTCTTCAAAAGAGAGAATCTTACTCAACCTCATGAAACGTGCATCTAAAACTAACAAGCGAGCGATAATTATCAAATCGAATAGTATCTTTGTAGGCCTAGTCTCCTATTCGGATAACCTAGCTACGAGAAGTGCGGGAATGTTGCAACACCAGCCATTCCCGATCAAATGGTCACATGCTTTACATCATTCCCCTCGCAAAGCGTGTTCCTCGACTTACCAAGGTTACTTCCATACAGATGGAAGTGCAACGGATGATAGTGAGTTTACTCCACTCTTTGAGATACACTCCTAGACACCGAAACGGATGCGTGGTGGATACACACACCAGAAACCAACACTAAATCGGTATTCGAGTCTCGAGAGCGGTCGTAGACAAACCACAACAAAAGACAATAGATGCATACAAGAACGTGGCCATCATTCAAGCATGTATGGAACGATTTAGTATTAAAATGAAAGGATAACATCTTTTTAGTACAAAGTACAAGACATGGGCAGCGGGGCTAGTCCCCGCGCCCCAGTGGATGGAACTACTCGCTCCTCATAGAGGGAGCAACAAAGGAGGAGGCAAGAAGAGATAGAGAGAACATCATCTCCACTGAGGAGAGAAGGTTGAACCCTTGGTGGAGATAGCAACGATCTCCGCCCTTCGTAGCTTGCTTGATGACGGATCTTCTCCTCTCACCTTCTTTGTTGATGAGAGAGAAGGTAGCTTTGTAATGGAATGTGAGTCTCAGACCGGCAGCCTCGGGCGGTGGATGGAGTTGTTCTGGTACTAGAGAAGCAGCCTCTGGACGTCTGGACCTTCCTCAGGGATGGCCCTTGAGGTCTTATTTATAGGCCTTGAGTGAGGTCAAACGGTCTGGAGACCGTTTGGGTTCAAACGGTCTTGAGACCGTTTGGGTTCAAACGGTCTTGAGACCGTTTGACGTCAAACGGTCTTGAGACCGTTTGGCGTCAAACGGTCTTGAGATCGTTTGGCGTCAAACGGTCTTGAGAACATTTGGCGTCAAACGGTTTTGAGATCGTTTGGCGTCAAACGGTCTTGGGACCGTTTGAACTCCATGCGGTCTTGGGACCGTTCGAACTCCATGCGGTCTTGGGACCGTTTGGCTTCATGCGGTCTCGGGACCATTTGGCTTCATGCGGTCTCGGGACCGTTTGAACTCCATGCGGTCTTGGGACCGTTTGGCTTCATGCGGTCTCGGGACCGTTTGGCTTCATGCGGTCTCGGGACCGTTTGAACTCCATGCGGTCTTGGGACCGTTTGGCTTCATGCGGTCTCGGGACCGTTTGAACTCCGTGCGGTCTTGGGACCGTTTGGCTTCATGCGGTCTCGGGACCGTTTGAACTCCATGCGGTCTTGGGACCGTTTGGCTTCATGCGGTCTCGGGACCATTTGGCTTCATGCGGTCTCGGGACCGTTTGAACTCCATGCGGTCTTGGGACCGTTTGGCTTCATGCGGTCTCGGGACCGTTTGAACTCCATGCGGTCTTGGGGTTGGTTTATTCTTTTATGATTTTTTTGTGCTTTTTCTGCAAGTGTAAAAGGAAAAAGTTAGTTTGATGATGTATTTACAAAAAGGGGTAAAATTAGGTTTATGTACCGTATAAACGTAAAAAGAGTATGGAAAACTAAAGAAAAAGACTAAGATAAACTACTAAAATAGGAGGTTATCACCTCCTCACCCTCATGGGGTATGGGTTAAGGTTGATAAGGTCTAAGGGATCCTCCATCAAATTAATAAAAGATACGTAAGTAAGATGTCATTTGTACAAGTGTAATTAGTTTAAAAGTAAACTAAAGGTCTGGTTGTGTGCAGATGGCTCGTACCAAAGTTGTGGCCATCCCTTTTTCCACCAGCGATGGTGGACCACCCCGCATGGAGAGTGGATCCTCCGAGAAGAGGAAGAGGAACCATGGAGAGGCCTCAAAGAAGAGAAAGAGACCAGAGGAAGTTGAGGCGCCCAACCCTGAACCTATGCCTGGCATCAATCGAGAACCAGGGGAAGGACCAGAATACGAGGAGTACCAGATGCATGAAGAGGAAGCCCAAATGAAGGAGGACCAGCCTGGTGGTCCAGAACCAGCCATGGTAGTTCATACAACAGATGCAGTTTGGATGGAACAACAAAAGCAACTGACTGAAGCTATCCGTGCCCTGGCCCTTAGAGACATAGCTCGAGATGAGAATGGGGAGCCACTTCCAGTTCGTCCTCGATTGGGAGCCACCATTCTAGACTTCGTCAAGCTGAACATTGAGAAGTTCTGGGGAGAAGATAAGACTGAAGTGGTCGACAAGGCTGAAGCTTGGCTGCTTGCAGTCGAGAACGGGTTCCGGATGCTTGAGGTGCAGCCAAATAAGAAGGTTCTGTTTGCTACTCACCTTTTGGAAGGTGCAGCCAAGATATGGTGGGAAAACCACATCACAGGAAGGGACCTAAGCGAGGAACCAATGGCGTGGACCGACTTCAAAACCATCTTCACCGCCAGATTCATCCCCATCTCAGCAAATAAGGAGAAAGAAAGAGAATTCACAAACATGACTCAAGGAAGTTCATCAGTTGCAGACTTTGGTCGTAAGTTCCGCATCTTGGAACGTTTCGGGTACAAAATGGATGAAGAAAGAAGGGTGGATCACTTCATAGAGTGCCTGAACCCTGCCATCAAGCCACATGTGATGGCTAGCAAGCCAAAGACCTTCGCTGAAGCTTACAACACCACCTTGGACATGGAGAGGACGGTGATGCCAGTTCAAAATCCACCCAAGGGATTTTTGGGTTTCACTGAAGGAACCCAAGGGCAGAAGAACAACCACAGGAAAGGTCACGGGCGTCACCAGGCCAAAGGAAGACATGGAGGGAAAGGGAAACCCCATCAAGAGAACAACCGCCCTCGATGTCGCACCTATGGAAGATGGCATACCGGTGAGTGCCGCTTCATGAAGAGAGTCTGCTACCGGTGTCAGCAAGAAGGACACCTCATCGCCAACTGCCCTCATCCCGACCCTAGGGGACCCTTGGGGTCATATCCTGTGGCAGCACAGCCAGTAGCTGCGGCACCCCCAGCAGGAGCACCAGCCGGAGCACCTCCAGCTGGAGAGAGGAGGCAAGCTAGAGTGTTCGCCATCGACAACGAAGAGGCTCAGGCGAATGCTAATAAGTTGATTGAGGGTAATAACCCATAGAGTTTTTCCTTGTAGATCAGTAGACCATGTAGTAGCTTTCTGATATGGAATAACTTTGTAGGCTTGCTGGAAGTCATGGGACAAAATGTAAAAGCACTTTTTGATTCTGGTTCTACTAATACTTTTATTTCGAGAAATCTGGCAACTATGCTTGGTTTGGATATCAAGGATTTGGGTTATGTTTTGGATGTCACAACCCCGAGTGGTCGTATTTATACCTCTCTTTTGAAAACCCCTATCTTTCCAGTAAAGTACCTGAACCATGAGCTTCCCACTGACTTCATCCTCCTCGATATGAGTGATTTTGATGTGATTATCGGTATGGATTGGCTTTCCACCTATCGAGCCCAGATTGACTGTAGAGAGAAGAAGATTCTCATTAGGAAAACCGGCTATCCACACTTCACCATTCGAGGAAGGAAGGATGCAACAACCAGCCTTTATGTGTCCGCCATGAAAGCTGAGCAGATGCTATCCAAGGGTTGTCGAGCCTACCTAGCCATAGTTACCGTACCCGAGGTCAAGGGGCAATCCTTAGATGACATAGAGGTGGTTCGGGAGTACGCAGATGTGTTTCCAGATGATCTACCAGGGATTCCCCCTGAGAGGGAGGTAGACTTCTCGATTGAGTTAGCTCCTGGGACTAACCCTATATCTAAGGCGCCCTATAGAATGGCCCCTGCTGAGTTACTTGAGTTGAAAACCCAGTTGCAAGAGTTGTTGGATAAGGGGTTCATCCGACCTAGTACCTCACCATGGGGAGCACCAGTCCTCTTTTTGAAAAAGAAGGATGGGTCGCTTCGGATGTGTATTGATTATCGGATGATTAATCAGGCAACCATTAAGAATAAGTACCCTTTACCCAGAATAGATGACCTGTTTGACCAACTCAAATCAGCTCGAGTCTTTTCCAAAATCGATTTGAGGTCAGGATACCACCAGGTGAGAGTGAGAAGTAAGGATATACCCAAAACGGCTTTCAGAACCCGATATGGCCACTATGAGTTTGTGGTCATGCCGTTTGGATTGTCCAATGCACCTAGTGTCTTTATGAACCTCATGAACAGTGTGTTCCAGCCTTTCCTTGACTCTTTTGTGATAGTGTTCATAGATGACATCTTAGTGTATTCGGATGACCTAGCCCAACACCGTGACCACTTGGGTAGAGTCCTTGATATCCTGAGAAAGCATAAGTTTTTCAGAAAGTTCTCGAAATGTTAGTTTTGGTTGGACCGAGTCATGTTTCTTGGACATATCATCTCAGGAGGAATGATCGTCATAGATCCATCCAAAGTATCGGCCGTTCAAGACTGGCCAGCACCGAAGAACCCCTCCGAGATTCACAGCTTCTTGGGGTTGGCCGGATACTACCGTCGCTTCATCAAGGATTTCTCTAAGACAGCTCTACCGCTGACCATGTTGACATGGAAGGATGTGAAGTTCGTGTGGTCTGAAGTATGTGAAGCTCGATTCCAGGAATTGAAGGAGAAGCTGACTACCGCTCCTGTGTTGACTTTGCCTTCTGGAAATGAGGGTTTCATGATATTCACTGATGCTTCCAAGATGGGACTTGGCTGTGTGTTGGAACAAGACCGGCATGTGGTTGCATACACTTCTCGACAGCTCAAGCCAAATGAGGTGAATTATCCGACACATGACCTGGAGTTAGCTGCTATCATTCATGCCTTGAAGATATGGCAGCACTACCTGTATGGTGCTACCTTCGAGATCTTCACCGACCATAAGAACTTGAAGTACCTACTGACACAGAGAGACCTGAACCTACGACAATGACGATGGATGGAGTACATGAAGGATTATGACTTCACCATCGCCTACCATCCTGGTAAGGCGAATGTCGTAGCCGATGCTTTGAGCCGGAAGCAGCTTAAGTGTGTAGCTGTTCTATCCAGTCAGTGGAAAAGTTTGGAGGAACTTGTGGAATGGACTCCACAACTGCTAGATGACCGAGTTCGGTTGGCTAATATCCAGATACAGTCTGAGTTGTTGAGTGAGGTCATAGCAGCACAGTTGACCAGTGAAGAGCTTGATAAGATGAAAGGTTTGATGATGAAGCCACAGACTCGTCTATCCATGGGAGTAGACGGAGGAATCAGGTTTGAGAATCGCATATGGGTTCTAGTGGATTCATCAATAAAGGGACGTATCTTGCAAGAGGCTCATGGATCCAAGTACACGGTGCACCCAGGAACTACTAAGATGTACAAGGACTTACAGCGGTTCTTCTGGTGGCCAGGAATGAAGAAAGACATTGAGTCATGGGTGGCCAGTTGTCTTACATGCCAGATGGTGAAGGCTGAACACCAGTGACCCGGCGGACTTTTACAGTCAATAGAAATTCCAGAGTGGAAATGGGAACAGATCACCATGGATTTCGTGGTGGGTCTACCCCGGACCAAGAGAGGTCTTGATGCGATATGGGTCGTGGTAGATCGTCTTACCAAGTCAGCACACTTCCTTGCCTTGAAGACCACAGCTAAGGTGTCAGACCTAGCTGAGTTGTACATTAGAAAAATAGTGCGTTTGCATGGTGTACCAGGATTGATCATTTCTGATAGAGATCCCAAGTTTACTTCCAAGTTGTGGAAGCAAGTTCAAGAGGAACTGGGTACAAAGTTAAAGTTTAGTACCGCATATCATCCCCAAACAGATGGTCAGTCAGAAAGGACGATCCAGACCTTAGAGGATCTGTTGAGAGCTTGTGTGCTCGATTGGGGTGGCTCATGGGAGCAATACTTACCTTTAGCAGAGTTTGCCTATAACAACAGCTACCAAGCCAGTATCGGGATGCCTCCATATGAAGCTTTGTACGAGAGACCGTGTCGGTCACCACTTCACTGGGATGATGTGGGTGAGAGGACCCTGTTGAGGTCAGATGAGCTCTAAGTGTATGCTGATAAAGTGGCTTTGATCAAGCAAAGGCTAAAGAGATCCCAGGATCGACATAAGTCGTATGCTGATGCAAAGCGGACTGATGTGCATTTCACTTTGGGAGACCATGTGTTTTTGAAAATCCGACCGCTCCGAGCTATAGCTAAGAACAGAGGAAAGTTGAGTCCCCGATACGTGGGTCCGTTCGAGGTGTTAGAACGGATTGGTGAAGCTGCATACCGTTTGGCATTACCCCCTCAGTATAGTATGATGCATGATGTGTTTCACGTGTCTAACCTAAAGCGATATGTGCAAGATCCAAGCCATGTGCTGAGCATTGATCCTATTGAGCTTCAAGGGAAGCTGACCTATCCTGAGTCACCTTTGCGGATTCTAGATACCAAGGTGAAAGAACTCAGATGAAAGAATATAGAGATGGTAAAGGTTCTTTGGAAGCACCATGGAGAGGATGAGGCCACATGGGAGCTAAAGGCAGACATGGAGAAAACATACCCGGAATTGTTTGCTTGATTGTTTGAATTTTGAGGGAAAAATTCCTATAAGGAGGGGAGGATGTTATAACCTCATTTTCTAATACATGTAATGAGATTTGTAAATCTCTATTAAATAACATAAATAAGAATTATGTTTGATTGCATGATGAATTTCGTGAATGAAAGCCTTGCATGTTGTTTGATGGGCCTTGTTGGCCATTAAGCCCATTTGAAAGAATAATAAAAAGAAAATGAAAAAGGAGTTCCTTTTTATTAAAGAATTTCAATGGAAAAATAGAATATATAAGAAAAGAGGAAAGAATGGTTAAAAAGGCTAAAAGATAATTTCCAAAAATATAATTTCATGTTACAGAGATTCCTTTGGGTTCTAGGAACTCAGGGTAATTGGATAATGGCCAAGGAAATAAAGAAAAGGAGGAAAATACCATTAATTAAAGGATAACTTGAAACTGAAGTAAAGGACTCGTTTCCTTTGGATAATGACTCCAAATTTTGAATAATGGAAGATAAAAGCATGAATGAACTTTCCTCAAAATTTGAGATAAAACGGAGTTAAGGGTTGGGAGTTATTAAATTTTCAAGTTATCATCGAAATAGAATTTTCCTTGGATTTTAGGAATCCTTTTCCTTTTTGGTTTGGACGCGAATAATGGAAACCGTTGGATCTTAATCCAACGGATCAGGCGCGTCATCTAGAGTCCCACAGGGACGCGGGCTGTGGCTCAGTTGCAGGAAGGGGAAACTTTCCCCATCGATTTCTCGCCATCAAGTGCGTGTGCACTCATAAGAAGGGTACCATTGAGTTCGGGATAGGGTAACAAACCTTCCCAACCCTGGTTTGGTAAGCTTTGCTCGTGGATGCACGAAACGCCCAATTGGGTTGAAGGTCGGCTTAGCAGCGGGGTCAGAAACCCTAAGGGGGACCCTCTGTGCCCTATAAATAGACCCCCACTCGAGTCTTTGTGACCTAACGCATCCAGACGGCCACTTATTAACCCTCGAGACCCTCTCTCCCTCCTTATTGCTCTAGCTCCGGCGAGGAGGTCGGTGCGGTGCCGCCACTGACTAATTGAAGAAGAAGGCGAGGACGACGACCAGCAGCCCTCCAATCTTGGACCAGCGTGGACCGAGGCACGATCCAATGGGCCCCGGGGTGACGCGCTTAACTTAGAGAGCGCTCAACGCAGAGCGTCGGATCAGGATCTGGCGGTGGTCGGATAAGTCAGGACACCCGCTACCTTGAGCCTTCGATCGAGATCCAGCGGCTGAGGGCGAGAAGCAGGACGCGCCACCACATTAGTGGAGGCTTGCGACATGGAGCGTCAGATCGACGTGGGGCGCATCGGAGCACTGATCTAACGGCCGAGTTTTTTTTGGTAAAAACCTATCTCTGACCAAAATTACAGATACATGAGTTTTCTTGCTAAAATCCTAGTAATTACTAGGAATCTCGTATAGGGAAAAGTTATATATGAAAGTTGGGTAGAAAAGTACAAGGAATCTGTTGAAAATAATTATGGCATCCAATTCCAGTTCGTTTTGCAAAAGTAATTTAATGGTTAGTAAAATGCATACTAAATTAATTAGAAACCCTAATTACATGGAAAAGGTGTTTCTTTGTAACCTAATGGGTTAGATAAAGGGATATTAACCTGTTTATTCATAACATGATGTTTTGATCCGTTTTAATTACAAATGTGCCTAAATTAGGGTTTATGACTAAAAAGGAAAGATAATGTGCATGAAAACCCTAACTTAGGATTAAAGAAAAAGGGGGACCTTGTTATTATAGTAAATTGCTAAATAAGGACCCTAAAACTGTTAGGAATGTTTAAAAGAAATAATTTAGAGGTTTTTGGTAAATTAGGGTTCATAATACTCAAGAATGAAAGTAAAACCCTAATTTTCAGAAAAACCCTAAAATTGGATAGAAACCCTAAGGGACATAATGACACTGGATAAATATTAATAAAAGTGAATTTGTACTTTTATTTCACGGTTTCTGTGCCTTGCTTGCTTAATAGGATATTCTCTTTCAACAATCTTGATTCTATATCTGAAACTGCAATAGGAGGTATGTGGTTACGCTTATGACTAACCGATGTAGTTTTCCGAGATTTTGTCGATGATTTCATCATGAACTGAATTAAACTGTTGGATGTTTTAATTCATGCAATTGGTAAAGTGAATATGATTATCACATAATAAGTTATGCCTACTAGCTCAGATCTCAGTCCCTTCTGTAGTTTGATGGGTGACCTAGTAAAAGGCTACCAATGGAGTAGGCCTTCAGGTCTGTAAATGACTTAGTAAATGGCTACCAAGGAGGTAGGTCCATCAAGTCATATCGAGTTAGAGATTGGACTTCCTACGGGGAGTGCCATGCAACTCAACCCTAGGTATTGGTCTACCTGTCAGGTAGGATCATGCAGGGTATAATGAAGATCCACCAAGTGAGGATGGTGGTATCCATGTCCACTGCAGGGACACTACAGAGATAAGGGATAGGAAGGGATTGAGTAGTACTGCTTAAAATGTAATTTGAATGTTTAATGATAATTGGTTACCTACATTGTTAATATAGTTGAACCCATTTCTTGTGATCCCCCACATACCAGCTTTGTGCTGATCGTGTTTTTGTTTGTCGGCGTTTTAGGTATGAACCCTAAAGGAACAAACAGTAAACTGACACATTGCAAAATAAAAAGTAAAGTGCCAGGAGGATTAGATAGAGTAGATTCAAGCAATGGATACTTAGAATCTCCAAGTTTTTCAAAGGTAACAAAGTTTAAATTTTCTGCCAATATTCATTTTAGTTTAGTAAAATTTCATGATTATAAGTGATTATTCGTTGAACCTTTGATCCTGTAATTGATTAACGATTCCGACCTTCCGGTCTCCCTTAATTGGGGGTTACCGAGAGGCGGGGTCGTTACCGTAGTAGTAGTATAGTTATCAACATAATCATGTCTACTGTATGTAAGCATCTACAATCTTAAGCATATCCACAACATAAGTATATCTACTATCTCTTAATTGCACTAAGCATCATCTTTATGTAAAGATAACAAACAAGGTTTATCATCCAATGTGAAACGTTGTGTATAACCCTAAACAAATATGCTACATGGCTATATTACATCTTTTATTATGCCCTGGGGAATTTGAATCGTACCATTCAAAGTCCAACCGACCCTTGTGAAGGGCTATTTGGTTACGTACAAGATCTAGGAGTGCCACTATCCTAAGATCTCTTCCCCTTGGTCAGTACGAGTAAAAAGGCAGTGACATATCAGTCAAAGCTACCACCATAGTGACATATAGTCAAGCTAATAACCACTAGTCTGACCTTGGTATAGGTCACGACACTAGAAACCAGGGTATTCAAACCCAATCATTGAGGTACAACCGCAGTTGTCCTCTAATGACATCATGTTATAATCACCTAGACACGACCACAACCGTTCTCAATCACATCATATGTATGAGGCATGACCATAGCCAACCTCCACAATATGCATTGTGGATGATAAAGATATATGCTCAACCTGCCACCCCCACATACTCAACAGTATGCGCTCCGAGTTTCTCTTAGGAATACTCATTTCACCATCCAGCAAGTTCTGACACTGAAGATGGCTCTACGGCACAGGGCACTACATGATTAGAGTTGCACTTGATTAGTTATGCCAATTGGGTGAATTAAGGATGCATCAAACAAGTGGACATACAAACCCTAATTCACTTCTAGCAAGCATATAAATATCACAACTTTGAAAAGATATAAAACGTCTGAAACATAATTTCTCATCTCATCATCACATGGTACTATTTACTTGGCACTCATGAGACCACACTAGTCGTCATACTATCACAAGATATAAATCATTTTCACAATATCACAGGGTATCAACCCTTATCAACATAAGAGGATTACACCTCATTTAGGACTCAACCATTCCCAAAGGTCATTAAGACCATCATACTATCATAGGATATAAAATCCTTTTCATAATATCGTAGGGTATCAACCCTTATCAACACAAGAGGATTACACCTCATTTAGGGTTCAACCATGCTCAAAGGTCATTAAGACCATCATATTATTCCCTGCAAGATCATCATTATCTTTGCATGCCTTATAACAAGGCTCAACAACATCACTTACATGTAATACACCAGATCAACACAATATTGCATTAATGAGCTAGAAGATATTCATAAACAATCATAGCAGGGTTATATTAACATTTAGATCATTCCTTTATTACATCAATATGCAAGGAATCAGGATATGATTAACACTCATCATATTCATAATGCACATGTTTAGCATAAGAAAGTATCAACCATGTGGCTATGATAACCACTAATGAACAAATTAAGGTTATGATCATGTTAAAGAGGTTATTCTACCATCATTCCATCATATAAGAATGTTAAACATGAATATTCATCTTTATCTATTTGCATTAGAGTTAGGTTCAACATGATAAATTATATCAATGTTACTAATCAGCACTCATACCCAAACCCTAACTCACGACATCCCCATTGGATCATAGATGCATATGGTGAAGCATCACCATGACATTCCATACTATTCTCAAGTATGAACCCACACATAAATTAAGGTGTATCCATTGGGTTATATCATACTAGGGTTTCAACAACAGTAACAAAATACTCCATGGTTGTATTAGTCATTCAAGGGTTATTCATACCCAATTACCATCATTTAGTTATATTAAAGCTAGCTATAACAAGTTATACCTCATTAGGGTTACATATCAACACAATATGGTTATCATCCCTTCTATTCATGTGAGTGAATAGGTAAGACTACCTTATTAAGGGTAACCCTCCATTTGTTCCATCATCATTCAACCTACATCGCAATGCCCCAATGTCAGCCAGAAGCATTGGATTTTTAAAAGGTAAGACCATTGGTTGTTTACATAAGTAAACACATTGAATGAATCATTTATGATGTTATTGAGTTGTGATATATAAAAGTCACCATTTAACCCTATACATCCTTTGGTTAACAACAATAAGGGTTTCTTTGAGAGTAGGGTAAAACCCACAATTGACTGTTCATTTAGAACAAGCCATCCATTGTCAACAAGTAAGCTCCTTAAGTTGATCATATAAAGGAAACCATATAAATAACATTATTAGGATCAACATATTACATTAGCCATCATTCCACATTATTTGAGGAATAAAAATTACATCTTGACCATTGGGTCAAGTTCATATATTAAAAATTGTGACGTATGTTGCCAAACATCAATTAAGATTAATGCGGAAGCGGTCGTTAGTAGCGGAATTACTGAAAAATCACTAAAAATTTAAAACTTTGTACAAAGAGCTCCATAAACTGAAAAACTCTTTCATAAAGAACCAAAGTAAGTTGTTTACATTTTGGTTCATCAGTACATATCTGTATCATCTCCTTTCTCGAAAGTTACAAGCATCAACTGCCCTGTTAAGATATACACAGGCAGTATAAAAAATCTCGAGGCAGCAAGCCAAAATCTCAGATCAATATTAAACTAACTACTGACTCCTAGGACCTGAGAGTATAGAGACGACACATAGGACTCTCTATGTACAGACCATGACATCCAGTGTCTCCACCTGAGGATTCACAACTGTCCTTGTTGATACTACTATTGTTCTGCACCCACTGCAGGGTTTCTGCCTCTTCCTCGACGTCTACCTAAAAAGTTGAATCCCACGGCGGTGAGACAATTGAAAATTGTCCCAGAGAGAGATATAACTCTCCGCCAGAAACATTATTATTGCTGATAATAGAATACAACTGAACAAAAGAATCATAAATATTCAACAGCAGCTAAACCATTGATTAAACTAAGTAGAGAAATATTCTCTACTCAAGTCAATTTAGCTATGTCCTGATAAGGCAGCATGTCATTTATTCAATAAGGAATATGAAGAACATGTATAGCATTTATCCAATTAAGACATATTAAACAATGTGTCATCAACCACTGATTCTCGTATTTCAACTCTAAGCAAATATGCTACACGGGTGATTACATTTTACAATCATAGCCTAAGCCCTGAGGAGATGAGGTATACCGCTCATACTCCAACCGACCATTGCAAAATTGAAATCGGTACCATAAATAGGTCAATAGAAGAGTCAAATTCCCATGACCTCATCTTCCTCAGTCAGTGTGAGGACCAAATGCAGGACATCTAGTGTCTGTGCTAAAATAGCTTTCCAGGGTATACTGGAAACTTCGCTATTAGAATCACAGTGGCATGTTGTACTCTCTTTGCAATCAAGAAATTTCATATGTATCTCACATCGATTCAACATTATCATCATCGGGAGATTAGTGATACATCCATCCCGGCATATATATATATATATATATATATATATATATATATATATATATATATATATATATATATATATATATATATATATATATATATATATAATGAAGGATTGAGAGATTTAATGTTTATCTCACATCAATTCCTCCATTAGGGTGTAAGGATATTCACGCCCATAACCCCCACATACTCAAAAGTATGCCCTCCAGGAGTTACCGTAGGAAAACCTGTTTCACCATCACCAAACTGCTGACGATGATGGATCTATGGGCAGGGTTCTACATGATATCATTTCACTTGATTTTTTAAGTACATTACAATATTCTTTTAGCATCAAACATGTTTTCAAACATAAACCATTATAACAAATGCTATAAAGAATGAGTACTATTTCTATCAAATTATTTTCACAGCTTTATTAGCATTGGGATCTCAGTCTCTTATCATCTCATCCTCATAATTCAAGAATATGGGTGTTCAAACCCTTAGTTCATCAAAACATTTGTTACCACTTTAATAGGTAACTTAATGCCTTCAGGTCATCTACCCAATGTAAACATGATAATCGCAATGCAGGTATTTCACATGGCTCTTGAAGCCCATTAATATCTCTTGTTACCTCTCTCTAGGCAACATAGCATATTATGGCTCACAAGGCCCATAAAAAAATTTCAATAGTAAGACATCATAGCTCATACCTGGCTATGTCCAACATCTCATGAAACCTGCATAATTAGTGCACATAATAACAACTATATCAATTACATATCAACAATATGCATAACAATTATAGCATCACTATTCAAGAGTAACACCACTATTCCCTTACTAGGGTTAGGGTTTCCTTTTTCATTTCAATCAGGGTTACTCATCCCCTTTGATTAATGAGGAACAATGATTCATCATTTCATTGTCTAAGATTAGAGTTTCATGCTATATAGTATAGCTCAGAATTAGGGTTTCACATACACCTTTACCTTATTTAGAATTAGGGTTTACTATTCACATCACATCACCCTAGATTAGGGTTTACATTCAATAACCCACAATTAGGGTTTACTATTCACATCACATCACCCGAGATTAGGGTTTCTCATATCCTTACCCTAAATTAGGATCATACAATCATCATGGATTAGGGTTTCACCTATCATTGCCTTCAATTAGGGATTAGGGTTTATTAACCTTCTTAATTAGGGTTTCATGATCTCTTATCATGGATCATCCCCTAATTACACATTCATTTATGTTAAAAGTATTTAAACTTAACCACTACATGATTATCATTCATGTAGGAAGTTCTCTCTCTCTTATTCATCTATAAGATGATACCTACATCAAACTCGATTAGATTAGGTCAACTCCTCTTGAATGGAGGTTGACATAGTGTATTATGTTATTGTTTCCATAATCATTAAATATTAATCATTCAAAGGGTACTAATCACCCTATCTCATTAAGGGTACAATTACCATAATCATCCTTTGTTTGCATCATGTAATGATCAATTACACAATTGACCTTTAATCACTTGAAGTGTCCATACGGTTTTAGTTAATTATTGTCCAAACGATCTTGGTCACTTAGACCCCAAATGGTCTTGACCAACCAGACCTCAAACGGTCTTGCATGGATAACCTTCAAACGATCTAAGACCATTTAGACCTCCAAACGGTCTTGGTCTAACAGTTTAAAACTGTTTGGTAAAATTAGTACTTGAAACCATTTGACAAAGTAGGTGCTTGAAACCATTTGAGTCTCAATCGGTTTGGGATCGTTTGGTCCCGAAAGGTCTTGAGACCGTTTGGTCCCAAATATCCTCAAAACCGATTGGATCAAAAAGGGTCTCAACCTCTCACATCGATTTAGAGTTTTCATGGTTAACTGCCTCATCAATTGAATCCATGTAACCACTCATCAATTGAACCTAAGCATCATACTTCAAGTGAGCTTAATAAGTATCCTTCACTTGATTTAACTTCCAATTAATCATTAATTAGGATTTTGAATCCAATTGGGTTAGGGTTTGAAATTGATGAACCCTAAATGTTAATCATTGTGAAACTAATTACTTTGAAATCATTGAACCACCATACAAATTGGACATGACCTGACCTCAAACGGTATTGAGGTTGTTTGGATGACCTCCAAACAGTCTTGAGACCGTTTGCCCATCCCATCACTTAAAATTGTGAAATTCAATTAGGGTTTAGGTCATTGGATTGATCACCAAATCAGCAATTGATTACATTACAATTTAGTATCTTTGGATCTTCAAATACCCATCCATACTCAACCCTAGACCTCCAAACGGTCTTAGTTGACCTCCAAATGGTTTTGAAACTGTTTGGGTGATCTCCAAACGGTTTTGAAACCATTTGGGTTAATCAACCCAAAGTTCTAAATCAATTAATTAGAAAATCAGCACTTAACCCGATTAGGGTTTGCTATTTGATGGACCTTCAACTAATGACCCCTTTGAAATTAATCAATTATATATAATAGGTCATCAAACATCATTATTAACATAAAATCTCCAAATGGTCAACCATGGTCAACTCTTCCAAACGGTTTGAAACCGTTTACTCCCAAACAGTTTGATGAAACTATTTACTTCCAAACGGTTTTGTTAAAACCGTTTGAATCAACTTGTTGAAACCGAATGGAGTAGAATTTCCTTGGGAAATGTGTCCAAGATGTTTTAATCATCATCTACCTTCGTTCCTTCAAAATCTACTGCCATTTTCCATGTAAATTACAGCAATGAATCAAAGGAGTTCAAAATAGAACAAAACGAACAACAATTCATGGAGAATTGAATGCAATATCAATGTTTAAGGATTTAAGTTATATAACCCGCCTTCTAATATGATTCCAAGCTCCAAGCTCCACAACTCCAATGGTGGATGAAGCTTTAACAACTGTCCATGGTCCGTTCTCAAGCTTTTGGATGAAAGGGTTGGCTAGAGTTGAAAATCCAATGGAGAAAACAAGAAATCAAGCATTGATTTTCGGTTTTCACCATGAAATCAGGGTGAAAGAAGGTCAAGAACTTACCAACAGGTTGGGGGTCGTCCTTCTCCTGCTACAAAGTTCTCTTTTCATAGGACAAAGCAAGATGAGAAAAGGAATTCCAAAAAAGATCCTTTTGTGGGTAGGAAATGAGATATGTATAAGGAATCCAAGGAAAGAGAAAATGGAATTAATTCCTTTAATTTCCAAAATTATTTCCACAACTTCCCCCTCAATTCCTTGGACACGAAGCCATCTTCATCCCCTTGAAAAACCTCTTCATTATCCAAGAATTAAAGGAAAAGAAATTAAGCACCTTAATCATATTATACTAATATCCCATTTTTAGTGGATATTACTTTTTATTAACTTAATGTGAGTGGAGTCTCCACTCAAACTAGATCTTTTCATGCCTTTTTAAGGCACAAGCTCGTCCAAACTTTTGCAAATTCATCCCTCAACTTTTGTTTGAAGGACTCTTCAATTAATATATTTCTTTTTGCATTAAATTGAATTAAAGTTCCATTTATGTTTAAATCTTGGTTATTTTAATACCAAGATTCTCTCTCCTCCAAAATAATTCAAATGAGGTGCCCCTCTCATTTTATTTGCTCTACATGATGACAAGAAACATGGGGGACCCTCATGAAGTGGTAATTTGCATACTGAACCCTAGGTTTTGGGTAAATCACACATTACACCAAAACTAGGTTTAAATGCACAAAGATTGCTCAACAAGCTCTATCTTGGTGCTCAAGCTTGTGGAATCCATACCACTACATGATACTCACTCTTATGATGTATCAACATCTGAGGAACATTTTATGATGTACAATTTGCAAGTTAACCCCTAAACTTGGGTAATTTTCACTTTAGTCCAAAATTAACAAAATAATGTTTAAACATTATTCAAAAAGGACTGAAATTGAAATATAAGTTCCTCTTGAGCCTTAATTACTTTTCAAGAGTTAAGAGCAAGCATCTAATCAACTTTATTAGGCAAAACACCTAGGGTTAGAACTCAACCCAGGTCAGGGATGTTACAAAAACCATCAATTACAGTATAGGTCCGACCATTACATCAAGTGACCCAAGAAACCATTGGTCTAAGGCTTAGTTGATGCTACAACTATAATGCTTGAATCAACATAGGTTTTAGAGACCTAATCCACCATCATTAGTGACCCGTAAATCACCATAGGTTGTCAGATCAATTCTATATTCATTAATCAGCATCAAATATTAAGCTAATGTCGCAATTGATTGATAACATCAGTAGGGTACTTAATGGTTGATCATTAAACTTCTAATTGGTCCAAAACCTGACCTAAGGGATTGACCATAGTTTGTCACCATCATTTTACACCCTTAATCACGTCCATAGGTTGTTATGAAGACAACACCATAGGGTTGTTGCAATGGTACCATCATCAGGTCATGGTTTATAGAAGAAATCAGCTTTAAACCCTAAAATTGACCATTGGTTGATAGTTGCTTAGCACCATAGGTTGTCAAACCAACCTGATCCAAGTCATATTATACCTTAGAAATAACATACACATGATCACAGGTTCATATATAACTGAAATCAGAATAGGAAACATTATAAAAATCAAAATCCAAGTCAAGCATAACTTTTTAGTGCATGGATCATCATTTCCAAGCAAGAACATGATCTAGAAAGCTTATCGTAAGAAATAAATGTGGAGCAAGTTATAAAACTTGCCTCTAATAAGAAGATGAAACCCCAAAAAAAAGAAATCTCGATCAGGTAGGGTAGAAAATCCAAGAATAAACTATGAATTCGTCCATCTAGCACCTTTCTTCATCAAATGAGCAAACCCTAAGCATAAGGAGCAAGAAAGGTAGGGTTTTAGAGCTTTAGAGCAAATTCTACCATGGAACAACAAGGTTCTGAGCTGGAGGAAGGTCTAAGAAAGGAGAAGAGTAAGAGAAATGGAGAAGTCAAGAATAAAATAACTTGCCTTGGTCGGAATCTCTAGAAGATGACCTTGGAAACCCTAAAATGAAGTCAATTTTAACCTTAGAGCCTTTCTCCAAGAAGATCCCCACTTTCTTCTTCCTTGGGTAGAAAAAATCACAGCTGAATAGAGGGATAACGAGGTTGGGAGAAGAAGGGAATTAGTGGAGAGAAAATGGATCGTTTTGGTGCTTGGGGATAAGTATATGACACTTTAAGATAAAGAAAAAGAAAAAGTTGAAATTCTAGTATCTATCCAAGTGTCCATGGCCTTAATTTATTAAAAATATACAAGCACACACACAAGAAGCTCCCCCATCATGTGTATAGACCTTCTTAGCTTTCCTTTGTCGAATTTCCCAGCGAATCAAATAATTCATTAGTTGATAGCTACTAAAGGTAGCTCATCCGTGAAAGGCGAAAACCCTAAAATACCCTTGGAGAAAACACCTTCAAACCAAGGTTTAAATAGGTGCCCCATGGCTCAACAAGATCAAGAATGATGAGATAATATCTAAGGAACATAATTCAAATGATAAATTGCAAAGAAAACCTCTCAATTGGGTGAATTGCAGAAAAGTCTAAAATGTGCATAACTTGCTCAAACAATGTCCAAATTGGACCAAATTTGAAACTTAAGCTTGTCTTATGATTTCAAAGCATATCACAAGGTTATATTAGGGTTCTAAGCATTCAATTATGGTAATTAAGCTTATTAAACACATTAAGCAAGTTTAGGGGCCTTACATGTACCTCCCACGTTCTCCTTTCACCAACCTGTTCTTGCCCATGTTGTTTAATGGAGGTGGCAGTTTTATGGCCTAGTTTGCTTTTGCCTTTGATATTGTCTGCAGCCTGTTTGTGTTTTTTCCTCTGTGGTGTTGTTGTTGTCAGTTTAGTTCGATGTCTTTTGGTTAGTATCCTGTTATCTTGGTTCTGGTTGAGGCTTACCTCCATCCAGTTAGGTTTGATTTCTTGTGGTTGGTATCTACTCTCGTTCTGCTTAGCCATATGCGGAAAGAAGACAATATTCATCAGGACTCATGTCTCGGTGGCTTTGGCTCTGGTGTTTGGGGTCTTAATCATACAAGTGTTACCCATGATTGTGGAAGGATTCCGTTTGAAAGTTGCTTTGTCCAACGTACTGGGAAGGAGTCTATGCTGAAGCGCCTTACTCATATCCGATCAAACTTGTATCCTGTTTTGATACCTCTGACTACTTTGTTACCAAAATTTCTTGTTTCCCTTGTCTTTGTAGATGTCGTATGGCTTTATTAATACAATGGTTGTGTTTACCATAAAAAAAACTAGGGTCAATTTACAAAGTCAATGTGGTGTATGGAATTAATATAGAGGATAGATGAGATGATTTCAATTAATATTATTTTATTTGTTACAAACTAATTCATATTTATTTCATACTCCTCACCCAAAAAATAGTAAAAGGCAAAAATACCATTAACTACAATAAAAATGTGCAAATGTGAATTGTATAGATTTTTATGAATGAAAATGTTACAACCCTCTAGGAAAAAGTAAGATATCAACCTGATAGCGACTAGGGTTGACCTAAGGTCGGGTGGCAATAGCACCCTCCATGGAAATCATGGCATCCCCGATGATGAGGGTGCCAAATAAAGACCCAACTGCAAGGAACGAGCACAAGTTCCGCAGTTGGGTGTTCCATGGACACGGATGTCACGAACACTACTCCACAATTCCCCCACCCAGCAATGAGAAAACTCAGAATGCAATTCCTGATCATGTGCGTCTCTCCTACAAGGATTTAATGGGGGTGAGAACTGAATACAATTGTGACACCCCACCATCACCCAGACAATGAGATGACACATGAAAATGTGTGGAACCACATATTACCGAAAACATGGGTTAATTAAAACCGATTGTGGAAATCATACATGAGAGAACTTTTGCATCCAGAACCTATAGGGAAACATGTTATATAAACATTCACAAACTATGTTATAGGTCCACAGCTTATCGAAACTAGCTGTGTTGTCTGCACCAGAGTTCAACACCTATTTATACATACAGAACGGCCATGTACTGCGGGCAGCAGCATATACAAAAATTACAACAACTATTCATCGTGAAACGTCGTCAAACACCTATGAGGACCTGAGTGCATAGGGATGACTCTAGGACGCTATTACAAAACCACCAAAATAGTAGCATATCCATCTCTTGCCTTCTACTGCATTTCTTACTGCTCGGCCGCAACCCCACGACCAGCACCACGTCTAGAGAGATCACCTAAAAAGGTTGTAAACCAGCAGGGTGAGACACATAGTCCCAGCGAGAAACATAACTCCCCGCCGAAACTATAAAACCTTAGAAGGTTAAGGCAACAACATATAACAATTAAAATGTACAACAAGAGTAGCATACTGAGCAAGGCTATTATTACCATCAATCTTACCAAGATATCTGGGAGGCATATAACCAAGTATTTCTTTATGGAACATGATTGACAAGATAAGCTTTATAAGAACTTATCACAAAATATACAGATCGTACAAACAACTGTAAGGTATGACTAGATCAGCTACATAAGCAAGGCCTCAATCAATGTTCTGTATTTCATTCTCAACTAAGATATACTTATTCGGTTGGATTACATTTTATTATGCCCTGAGGAAGTGAGCCTTCCCTGCTCAAATCCAACCACTGGCTACGAAGCCCAATCTAGTGTTATACAAGGTGTAAGGAGGTCCGGACTCCATGACCTCACCTTCTCGTGGTCAGTACACAAATCATCAAGCAAGACCGCAGTCTTATGCTTATAGGGCCTCAGCCTCTGGGTCAGCTCTGCCAGCTACCCATATCTCTAGCTCACCTCATCATAGGTGCTAGTTCCTTTATCCGAGCTATGAACGCATCATGCTCATCATTACATATCTTGTGCCATGGGCCTGTTCACCATGCTCCATATATCCTGAGTCTGCAACCACAGTTGCACTCAATCCTCCTATTTTAGGCTAGGAGAAACCTGGCATATTCATCAATATGGGCTCTAGGTAATCCCGCAGGATAAACCTATTTTACCATCACCAAATACTGACGGTAATGGATCTATGGCCAGGGCAACTATATGAGAGATTCATCTGTAATTAGTTAATGCATTTTAAAATAGTTTGTTGGGGTAATCAAGTTATATTGAACAGTCAATCATATATAGAATATGAACAACATTAGATATCATTGTATTGATGTTATACTGCCTTTTCTGTTCTCATTACCCTCAACAGTCATCATATCACCATGGGACATCAATCCCTCATACATCACACAAAGCCACTGCCTCTCAAGGCTTTCAAACCATACATCATCATGGGATCTCAATCCCTTTGTCACATTTTGCCACCGCCTCTCAAGTCTTTCAACATTATGCATCAGCCTCTTGGGAACGCATCCCTCACTAGGCACTTAGCCCCAATCAGGTCCTTAGACCTTCCAAATTATACTTGTTGTTGCATGTTGTCTGAGTTATTATTATTGCACATTCATCAAGTGCTACATAAAGCACATAACCATAGTATCACCATATCTCTTACCTGGATATGAATTCAATACACCTGCATGGTTAGCTTGCATAAAAAGAGATAACTAGATTACCAAGCATAGAACATATATAGATTAATGTCATGCCTGGTATATTCATCAATACACCACAACTTATCAAAACAAGGGCACCTCATCCCTCGGGATTATCTTAAGGATCATACACCATGACCCACCATCCAACCTTATTAAAGGTTCAACTATCGTTACCCATCCAAAACCACTGCCCAAAGGTCTACAACCCATATCCTCTTGGTTCAACATACTTTTATTATTATACATGAGCACACACCATGGCCCATACTGGTGATCCTATACCCGTGTTACATTATTATGTGTAGTAATCATCATACGATGTTATCATCTTATCTCATTATTAACATAGGTGCAGGGTCAAGGTGATTAAACCATATCACATGTATCATTGTTATTAAAGAGATGTGACCACATATATTAGCTATATGCATATTAGCCATCCGAACCCTCACCAAAGCTACCACAACCCTCACTAAAGGTCTGGCGGGCAGCACCATCCCTCACCAAAGGATGTGCCTGGTATAGCAAAACCCTTACCAAAGGTGTAATGACTATGGTTAGGGTTTCACTATCGGCTAACCTTCAACATGAGCCATATCGACCAAAGAGGTGTCACCCAAGGTGCCACTATCGTGTAACCACCTCGACATCATTCCAGAGTTAACCCTATCGGCCAGGGTACCCATGACGCCCAAGAATGGTGTCATTCATGGCAATGAAGCAGCATATCGGCCAGCATCTAGGGTTAGCATGATGGGCATTAATCCATATCGTCCAATGCTTCAAAGCTCAACTAGGACATGGTGGTATCGGCCAAAGACATCCTAGGTACCATACCATATCGCCCAAGCTCATCTAAATAGGGATAATGACCAAGATCATCTCAAGGCAAGGGGGTGTATCAGGCATCCTCTGAACATGGTGTATCCTTCAACCATCTCTACTATGTGTATCGGGTAACCACCTCCACAAGATGTATCAGGCAGGGCACTCAACATAGTGTATCACCCCTCCATCACCTCCATAAGGGATATCAGCCAAAGGACCATAGCGATCACCATCTAAGATTTACTAGGCATATCGGCCAAGGATACAAGGGACATCCCAAAGCCCAAGCAAGCACAACTACCAAGGATTACACATCAACAACATAACATGCATAAAGGGTAGACAACTCCTGTCGCCCAAGCAACTCTAACACTCAAGCTAGGGTTGAGGCTCCCTATCGACCAAGATGCCCATCCACTCATCATATCATCCATAAGTCTAGGCCATAGGCTCACCTTTCAAGTCCAAAGGAGAGAAAGGGATATTGACATAACTATCAAGCATAAGCTATAGAACAAGGTACTATATCGAGCAACTTCACTTCAAAGGTCATATCATGCAAGACACAACCCTACAAGGTCATCTTCAATCTCAAGCCTAAGGGTACCAAATCCTAATTGATGAAGAAGGTTGGCTCACCTTTCAAAAACTAAGAGAGAGGGGTTTTGCACAACCTCTATCACAAATCGGGCAACCACAAGGATCAACCTTAACATAGGTCATCATCTACCCAGAAAGCTCACCTCTCAAATTCATGGTGAGAGGAGGGTGTTGCTCAAGCAACTAGAATATAAGCTCACCTCTCAACTTTAAACGAGAGAGGGGTATTGCCCACATTACTAGAGCTCAAGATCACCTCTCTAGACCAAGGAGAGAAAGGGGTATTGCTCAACAAGGAAACCTTAAGCCATGGTTCGGCCAACTAGGTGTAAGGGCACATAGACCATCCACAACATTAGCAACATCATACTCATAATATCGACAACATGTACTACAACATGGTACATATCATGCAATAGCCGATCATCAACATATATGAGACATGCAACATAGATAAGGTAATATAGATAGGGTAGAAGTTATGTAACCCGCCTTAAGCAAACTCCTCAAGCTCCAAAGTTCCAAGCACACCTCCTTCGGCCCCCAAAGAACATGACCCACCTAGGGTTAGGCCACCAAGCTAAAGTAAGAAGAAGGGAACTCCTTTAAGGGGATTGGCCACCAAGGTTGCAAGGGAGAGGTGTATCGTGCACTAAGGAAGAGAGGAGCAACAAAGAGCTAAAAGGGTTCCTAAGGAAGAGAAGGGCAAGGCATATATAGATGAGGGTCAAGGTTAAACCAAGGCAAGGCGTCACCTTACCAAGGGACACTTGTCCACATGACCCACCACCTTGCGAAACACATGCACATGCCATGCCACTACTCATCCAAGGATCGGCCACATGTCCAAGTTAGGGTGACACAACCAAGGCAAGAAGGTCAACAAAGGTCAAAGGCTGACACACTACTCCTCCATGGCTGACACACCCTCATGGGCGATACCCCATGGCCGACACAAGGCACCCTTGCCCGATACAGGGCTCAACCAAGCAAGGTAAAGGCCCAAATAAGGGAAAAAAAGACCCAAAAGAGCTCAACCAAGCCCAAGACAACTCCAGGGACGAGCCCAAACCTTCCTCTCAACCCTAGAGGAAGCAAAGAGAGAGAAGGACATCTCTCAAGGTGACAAACTTGCTCTTCAACCTTAACTCAGGTTATTTTGCAATTAGCATCTCCATCTCTCAACTAAGAACAAGAAAACCCTAATCACCACCAAAGATGATTAACAAGAAACCAAGCACAAGGTTTAGGCAAAACAAATAGGGTAAGCCCAAAATGAAGGTCAGGGTCTTTACAAGCCATAAACCTCTACAAAGGGATTTTGTCCCTAAAATTCAAAGAGAAAAGTGAGGGATACTCCCACCTCATCTCTTCCTCAAGCTCCCACGTGGCTTCCTCAACACCACGATGGTGCCAAAGAACCTTTACAAGAACCAGGTCCATCCTCTTCAGCTTATTTACTCTTCTGTCAAGGATTGCCACCAGACCCTCCTCATAGGTCACGTCTTCATGAAGCTCAACCTCAACTGGCTGTATCACTGTCCCTGTATCTGGATGACTTTTCTTTAACATGCTGACATGGAACACCGGATGTAACATGTGCAATTCTGGCGGCAGCTCTAACTTGTAAGCTACCTTGCCAACACATGATATTACTGGATATGGCCCCATATACCTGGGTGCCAGTTTACCTTTCTGGCCAAACCTTAGCATACCTTTCCAAGGTGAGACCGTGAGATACACTTTGTATCCCACTTGGAACTCTAAAGGTTGTCGGCAATTGTCTGCATAAGACTTCTGTCTGTCATGTGCCGCTTTCAACTTTTTCTGTATCACTCTGATCTTTTCTGTTGTCTGTTGTACTAACTCTAGACCCAAAAGTTGATACTCACCAGACTCATGCCAGCATAAAGGGGATTTGCACTTCCTTCCATATAGAGCCTCATCAAGAGCCATGTCAATACTCTGCTGATAACTATTGTTATAAGCCACTACTACAGAAACAACCTTTGGCGTCGGTTGTTTAACCCCCTTTGGCGACGGTTTTCAAGCGACGCCTATGTGGGCGCCGCTAAAGGTCGAACTCTTCAGCGTCGGTTTTCTAACTGACGCCTATATGACATATAGGCGTCGGTTATATATAGTTGGTTGACGTCTATAAGGTTCGTGCCACAAAAAAGAGCACCACCTAGGACACTTTCTCCATCAGTTAACAACTTAACAACCGACGCCATACACCCAGACGACACAGCGAAGCACGGCCGTGCTTTGCTGCACGGCCGTGCTTTGCTGCACGGCCATGTTTAGTACTATAGGTGTCGGTTTTATACTAATAAGAGACGCCTTTTCCACCACGGACGTGCTTTCCTGCACGGTCGGGTTGTTTGTCCTATCAGGCATCGGTTTTTATCAAATAACTGACGATGTAGGCCTTTGATGAGGGTGTTCTATAAATAACGACGCCTATACTTTAATTTTTTTTTATTATCAGTTTGTAGGCCTGTTGTTGCTAGTCAGCAGGATGAGAACCTGTAGTTCAATTTTCTGAACTGCAGGTTTACGACATCCATTGATATCAGCCTACAAACATGACACAAACCTGCAAAATCAACAAATATTTTTTCACACAAGTAGATACATTCAGACATCAATTCAATTCTCACATTCACACATGTAGAAACATTCAAATACACGTAGAAACATTCAGACATGTATAAATATTCTGAAATATTCATTTACAAAATATCATTTAGCATCGCTATCAGCATCCCAATTATATCTTACAATCGCCACTGCTTGTATGGCTTTTGCCCATTCTTCTCTTATTTCATTTAATGCTTCCATCGTATATGGAGCATGTACATTTTTTAAGCATTTACCTATAGTGTGGTCAGTTTTAAACACCTGCAAAGAGAATGAGGTATATATATAAGTAATAATATAAAAATAAGATTGATATATTTCATACTAACTAATGAGACTATATATCATACCTCATGTATGGTATTAATATCCAATACGGCATGTCGGATAATCATCTGCATAAATCGCATCACATAGTATGCACATGCCCAGCCGTTGTCTTGTGTAGCGCACTATAAATTGAAACATACAAAATATTAAAAAATACAACTAAGCACAGTTCACATAAATAATATATACATTAGAGCCGGGAACTTACTTTTACGTTCTCCCAAATTATTGGTTGGTTCTTTGTCCTTGGGACATTTCCTCCAGCATTTTTGAATGCATCTAAACCCCTACATGTTAATGTAACACAGTAAATTGCATAATTAAATAGTAATGTAATAACATATGTTAACGGATATAAAAATGAAATATTTCTCACCAGAATAATGGCATTCTCAATATGTGTCCAATTTTAGTGTTCAATGTACTTCCCGCAGGATCTAGATAATAAACAGTGAACGTCCCGGGGACAATAACTAGTAACTCCCAATGTCTACCGCTAGAGGTAAAAAAGTTAAAAATTAATAACTCAAAATGCACAATAAAAATGGAATTTTCTTAAGTCCAAATTATAAATAAAGTAAACTTACTTGACATTGAATGGAGCTATTATTCTCGTCTTCTTTTGCTGACCGAAAATTCTAAAAGCATCTATACAGTATTGTTGAACACTATCAGGGTCTTTAGCTACCATACTAATCAATGATGGAATCAAAAAACCCACATGATCAAATGCAAATTGTTTGCATTGATCTTCGACTAAGTAGCTGCAAAACATGTATTACATATGCATTAATATATAAGAAACCAGATCACCGGATCTTACACAAGGTATATGGATGTATAAACAAGATCTCACCTTATCCATGTCTCTATCATTGATGTATTCAGCCAATCATACATAAAAAGCTCAATAATATCTTGTATAAATAAAGAGCTATCGTATGATTGACCTGCATAATATGCTTCTAAAGAAACAATTATAGGGCAATGTATAATATGTGCCCGTAGCCAACATGCCATTCCCCTACAAGCAGGACCTAACGGGTATTTTAGGTCAATTGGAACCCAACTTGGTAATGCAGGAAGTGGAGGTGGAGGCCTAGGTACTCCGGGTGTCTTCTTTTTAACATGTATATATAATTTTAGATCAGTTGACATCATATATACACATTAACAATCTAAAGTAATGTAAATTTATCTTATAATTTTAGTAGTGTAGACAACATCTGCTTTGGGCCACAATATCACCCCGCCTTCTGCCTCTCCAAGTGTATCAATATCTGGGTGGGCATATGGCAATGCATCTTCCCTCCAATCGGGTAAGACACATATCGGGCTCACACGAACGTAGCCCTGCGGCATTGGAGTCCCATGAAACGTTGCCCCAGGAAGGGACTGGTAAGCATTCGCCTCTGCAACAACATAGTCTTTCATTCTTAAGCGGCATGGCTTCAATGCCTACAAATTTACGTAAAGAATGTTATACATATATACATATCACCTTTCGAACATATCATCTTGAAAAGACTAGCTACAATGTCATAAACAATACTTACAGCAGACGTGCTAGGCGATGGGTCTCTAGGATTACTCGCAGTCTGTGCATCAGGAGAAGAGTGGGTCTCCATAGGTTGATTGGAAGCCTGAGATGCCTGCCACCGCACTATTTCTACCTTGACCTTCTCAGCAACTATATCATTGACCTTCTTAGCAACTATATCCTCGACTCTCTTATTCTCCTATACATGGATAAAAGAAACATTAGCTTCTTATTATTGAATTCCCTTTTGTAGTAACATTCTAAAAAAAGAATATGTTACCTCTTCTTGTGAAAGTCTCGCTCTGGGTTTGCGCTGGGATGGCCCAAAGAATGCTTTGATGCCCACACCAGCGCCTGCACCCCTAACACGTCCAGGATGCTCTGGGTTACCCAGAGCAACTGTCAATTCATCCCTTGTGCCCTGAGGGATGAACGTGCCTTGTTTCCTCTGCTCGTGCAGCTCCCGCTAATCACCATCAACAGAAATTGGTAAGTTAACACCACAAATAATCAATATTCAAACGATTGCTCTAAGAGTTGTATTTTACCATTTTCGCAGCCGCCTCAGTAGTTACAGGCTTCTTTATTTCACCCTTCTTGTTTTGGCTCCCAGCTATCCAGATATCATGGCGAGGCATGGGTGTGGCAGACTCCTGAGTAGGAGCAGACTCCTGAGTAGCTATAGACTCCGCCTGTAGTCTTTGGTGAATGCTTGCATAGCCCTTTGGACCCATAGTGTGGTCATGCACATTCAGTGCACGCCTTGCTTTTTGCACGTCACTGAGGGCCTAGTTAGTATGCACATTAATGATTTGGTTAGTAGCACTAAATGTTAATCTTGAATAGGTGAATACAACACATATTAATTAAATTGGGAGTGGCGCCTAATACCTTGAATTCTTCAGATTTTCTTGAAGCAACAAAATTGTCCCAATCTTCTTTGTCCAAGAAGTTCCACTGCTCAAGGGCTGACTTCTTCTTCTTATCACCATCTTTTATGTATCCTCTGTTCAGATTTGTCCTATAGTTCCTAATCATCTTTCCAGCATGTTGCATCACGCTTTTACGATGCAGCTTCTCATCCAATGCAAACAGATTCTGTAAAATAGAATTCTTATTAACTAGTATCCAAAAATAGAATTGCAAATAATATAATTTGTAATCTACAAAATAGAATTTCAAATAATAATAACTCACGCATAAATCCTTCCATATCAAGTCTTTCTTCCCCTGAGGAACTTTATGCCAATTATCATACTTAACACCACAATGGCTTCGAGTGACACACCCAAGATAGTTTACAAAATTATTGCGGTTCACTCCAATTGCATTTCCTTCATTATCAAAATCCACAACCAATTTGGATCCACTACCACTTAGCGCTATTAACTTCTTCAACAGAGTGATGCCCCTTTTCTTGTTAAGTGTTTGGTGTTGCGCATCAAGTTGCTCCAGTGCTTCAGTGGGTACATGTGCATCATCAACCTAAAATTTGACAAAAATAAACACACTGAATTAGCACAATATAGAAATACGGGATATATGACATAACTAGAAGATAATGAATTTTATAGAAATACAGGATATGTTTTTAATACTTACATTGGTATCCTCACCATGCTCGTCATGGACAGCATGCTCATCATGGACTTCATGCTCATCATGGACATCATGCTCATCATGGTCAGCCATCTGAAAATGTCATTAAAAAGGCAAACATTTTGCATTTGTATTAACTAGAAGATAATGAAACATCAAATCTGAAAATGATCTAAAATCCAAAGCCCTAGAATGGGTCAAGTTCAAGTCAAAATGGCTATAAGTGTGTGTTTTGGGTTTTGTATGTAAACGACCTTAGAACATCTATGTAATCACTTGTAATGATGAATTGACTTGTAACTTAGAAGAGAAAAATGATTGGGACACATTTCACCAAGTGCTAATCACTTTAAATGCAAATTAGAAAAAGGATTACAGGCACTTGGTCGGTCGAGTTTTCCTGGATTGAAACTCGACCGATCATCCTTGGTCGATTTTCTGAAGATTGCATCGGTCGAGTTGTGCACTCATAGAACTCGACCGATGCATTCTTCAGAAAATTGACCAAGGATGATCGGTCGAGTTTCAATCCAGGAAAACTCGACCGACCAAGTGCCTGTAATCCATTTTCTAATTTGCATTTAAAGTGATTAGAACTTGGTGAAATTTGTCCCAAACATTTTTCTCTTCTAAGTTACAAGTCAATTCATCATTACAAGTGATTACATAGATGTTCTAAGGTCGTTTACATACAAAACCCAAAACGCACACTTGTAGCCATTTTGACTTGAACTTAACCCATTCTAGGGCTTTGGATTTTAGATCCTTTTCATGTAACAGGCCATTTAGCATTTGTATTAACTAGAAAAAGGCAAACATTTAGCATTTGTATTAACTAGAAAAAGGCAAACATTTAGCATTTGTATTAACTAGAAAAAGGTAAACATTTAGCATTTGTATTAACTAGAAGATAATGAAAAATCAAATCTGAAAATGATATTGATATTAAAAAAGAAAACATTTAGCTTCAATAAAAAAATATAAACATACATGCCTCTGAAATTGTGATCTTTTATCAATTAACAATCCTTCATTGTGATCTCCGCGCACATATAAGTCATCATTAGCTTCAATATTTTGTGGAGTTGGCAACCCAACAGAGAATGGACTGGAGTCATCATACTTATCATAGTACTCTTCTTCATCTATAGGATCTTCAATGAACTGTCTTTTACCATGAAGAACAACCGACCATTTATCATTTGCAGGATCATCGATATAGAATATTTGTTTTGCCTGTGATGCCAATATGAATGGTTCAGCCTTCTCGCCAATCTTTTCAAAGTTCACCAAAGTGAAACCCAATTCATCCACTATAACTCCTTTGGTGTTATCAACCCAATTACATTTAAAGAGCGGAATTCTGAAATCTATGTAGTCAAACTCCCATATATCTTCAATGACACCGTAATATGACATTTTATCTTCACGTGGACTCTTATCCTTTGCACTTGCAAAATACATAGTCGACGCTTGAAGAGTGACCCTACTATTTTGGATGACACTCTTATCATCTTGGTGCTTTGTGTAATATGTGAACCCATTAATGTCAAACCCTTCATAAGACATAACATTCGGTTTTGGTTTAAAGGTGAGGCATTTGATAGTTTCTGTAATATCATTTGGTGTTTGAGATAGTTGATGTAAGACTTTATCTTCAAACCACTTAGTAAAAGTCTTATTATGCTCTCTAGCAAGCCACATTGAACTTGCTCGAGTATGTTGTCTCTTGATGAAATTGGTATGTTCCTTGATATAAACACTCACTTCATCCATGTTGTGCAAAATATACAAGTGAGCTTGTTCCAACTGCTCACGGCTGATTACTTTCACCCGTGATCCCAAAATTCCTTTGCCCTCCTCAATATTCTTGTCATTAATAGGAGTGTTATTACCACTCAGAAAGTCATTGCAAAAATCCATAACCTCTCTCGCCACATAACCTTCAATAATACTCCCTTCAGGCCGATAACGGTTTCGAACATCACCTTTAAAAATTCTCATGTATCCTTCAAAGGGATACATCCAATGTAAGAAAACTGGTCCCAACATTTTCAATTCCCTAGTCAAGTGGACAATAAGATGTACCATGATATCAAAGAATGAAGGAGGGAAATACATCTCAAGCTGACATACGGTAACAACCACTTCTCTTTGCAAATTATCGAGAGTATCATGGTCAATAACTTTGCTGCATAGACTGTTGAAAAAGAAACAAAGTCTAGTGATTGCAAACATTACATGCTTCGGCAATATAGATCGAACTGCCACGGGCAATATTTGTTGCATTAGAGTGTGAAAATCATGAGATTTAAGACCTATCAACTTCAGATCTTTCATTGATACCAATCTATGGATGTTGGATGAGTAACCATGTGGCACCTTAACATTTACCAAGCATTCACAAAAAGCTTTCTTCTCCTTTCTAGACAACGTGTAACAAGCGGGAGGTAAGTATGTTCTTTTATTACCCATTTCACATAATTCTGTTAATTCTGACCTTATTCCCATTTCATGTAGGTCCAGTCTGGATTTTATCCCATTGATGCGATGATTTTGAGTCGCATTTATAGACCTATTTGATATGTGTTTTATGCTTTTATTAGTCATTTTTATGGTTAATGTTGCATAATTCATCCACTTTGGTCTTTGCTACTATTTTATGTCAAATCCCCTTTATTTTATCGTTTTGAGCATTAATTGTCAGAATATTAGTAGTTGTGTGAACTTATGTGGTTTCGTGTTTGAATTTCAGGGAAAACAAGTATCTGCTGCCGTCGATACCATCGACGGCGGTCGATACCATCGACCAGACCACAGGTTGCCAGCCGTAAGAACCAGAATAGAGTCGATACTATCGACAGGGATGTCGATGGTATCGAGCTACCATCAGGTTGCTGGAAGAAAGTGAGTCGATACTATCGACACAAGAGTAGATACTATCGACTAGTGGAGCTACAGTGACGCTTAAAGATAAAAATGACGCCTACGCATGTCGATACCATCGACCCGAGTCGATGGTATCGAGTCGGTATTAGTCACGACAGAAGAAAAGGAAAGAAAGTCAGTCGATCAGTGTATGGTCGATACCATCGACCCGCGTCGATGGTATCGAAACCGTCAGATATGAGTTTGATTCAGAATGATCTTAATCGGACGGTGCTGATTATTTGGCGACTTAACTCGGGAATTAAACCTAAAGACGGCGCCACCAACCCAGGGTATCACGTCATTAGTTGTTTCACACATCCCGGAGAGCAAGGAGAGAAGAACGGAGCACGGGAGCACACCCCAGTCGATCCGGATGCTGAAGAAGATGAATTCCACCACCGAGAGGCGGCAGAACACGGATTCCACGCCAAGGATTGATTGGACCTTCTCCGTTCAGGGGTTTCACCACTCAATTTCGTTTTTCTCATGTTTCCCCTTTTCTCTACCATGCTTTGTCTTGAGATGAACATGCGGGGCTAGTCCCCTTTATCTTTAGGACCGGGAGTAGCCCAGGGATTCATTGTATGACAATTTTATAATAGTAATTCATATCTTATCTCTTAAATCTGTGGTATAATTTCGTTTTCTCAATATATTGTTATGCTTGATCACCATAATAATAACCTAATGCCCTTAATTGCTTTGAAAGAAGAATTAACGGCTGAAAAGAGACGGAATTTACATTAATTGACAAATCCCTTGAACAAGGCGGTGTAAGATTAATGGTGGATACCGAGAGGTCGTTTATAATGCACCTAGTTTAGGGTATAGGTTACTACGACGGTGGAACCGACCTAAACATAGGTAGTGAATTGTACCACGACAGTGGGCAATTCTGATTTCAGGCCACTACCCGGATAGAGAGATAAAATTGAGTAGCTATATATAATTTAATACAATGAAAACCGCGGTGAAACCGTAAACCTAAAGATCTCCTTTTGAATTGATTAAACCAACATTTAATCGATTGCTTGTTTTGTTTTGTTTTTATTTTTTCTTTTAATTTCAACAACAACTCTCAACTTGTTAATCAGCTTAGCTGATCGCGAGTAGTTAGTAGGAGTCCCCGACAATTGCATGTATCCCTGAGTTCGACTCAGGCATCACAAAGGCATGTACTACTTGACGCATTCACTTGCGTTTATACGCACGGTAAATTTGCGTCAAGTTTTTGGCGCCGTTGCCGGGGATACAGCAATTTGTCGGCACTTTGAGTGTTGTGAGCGGCCACTCTAGGCCACCTTTTTATTTTATTTTTTACCATATCATTCCAAAAATTCATAATCTATTTTCTAAATATTTGCAATCGTCAGGCACTGTACTAAATTTAATCTTTCTATTTTCAGGTACTGTGTATGGTGCAGACGCGTAATACTGACTACGCAGGTTGTGCACCAGAGGTTTCGCTACCGGGACCAGAAGACGAGGAAAGCCACAATCAAGACCAGTTAGAAGAAACAGAGTCAGAACCTGAACAAGAAGAGATGGACGAGCCACAGACAATCTGGGAGAAGATCAAGGCTTCGTCCGCATCCGTGTCAAAAGGGCCTATAAAGAAGCAAGCAATCAACATACCTACCTATAAGATTGATCCGGCTTTGATAAATCTAGTGAAGTCCAATGCTTTTCATGGGATCAAGAATGAGGACCCCGTCGCGCACATAAGTCAGTTTGTTGAAAACTGTGACATGGTTAAAATCGACAGGTTTCCACAGGATGCACTTTATCTTAAGCTTTTCCCGAGTTCATTGGCAGGAGCCGCGCGAGAATGGCTACACAATTTAGATGATGAGTTTGTGGAGTCCTGGGACCATATGGTGGAGGTTTTCTTTGAGAGGTTCTTTCCTCCTGAGAAGACCAACGACATGATCAGGAAGATCCATAACTTTACCCAACAGGCAGGTGAGACATATTCTAAGACCTGGGAGAGGTTTCAGGTCATGCTGAGACGGTGCCCGCATCACGGGCTGGATAAAGAAACACAGGTAAAGATCTTCTATTTTGCTCTCTCCGAGCACGATAGGAGCAACCTTGATTCAGTTGGGTCAGGATTCTTTTTGAACAACACAGACACCAGGTGTTGGGAGATATTAAAGAACATGGCTAGGAAATAATCATGGGGTGAAAGAGGCGTCGTGGAGAAGGTCCGAGCAGTAGGAGAATCTAAGGCAATAAAAGAACTGAATGAGAAGATGGATCTTCTCACAAAGAAATTGCTTGCAAAGGAGGATACTGAGTCCGAGGACGAGGCTCAAGTGAAATTTATGAGGCAGCAGCCAGGTTACAGGAACAACAACTATTCATGGAGAAAAGACAAGAAGTTTTCCTGGAAGGATCCTAACAACTTCTTGCAGGATCTGGATGCTAAACCCCAGCCAACTGCAGAGGATAAGATCACAGAGCTTCTCAATCAAATTATAAAGCAAAATCAAGAACTCATGACTACGTTTGATCAGCAAATTAAACAACAAGGGGAGTTTATGAATCAATTTGGGCAAACACTTCAGAGCCATGGGGCGCAAATGAGGGCCATTGAGACATCTATGGCACATATGGCAGTAGAGATAGCCAGTTTGAAGAAACCGGTGCATCCAGGTTTTCCGGGAAACACCAATGTTCCAGGGGGAAACCAGCAGGCAAAGGCAATCTTGTTAAGAAGCAGCAAGAAATTGTTAAATCCAAGGGCCGAGGAGACAAGCACACTACAAGCTGAAGTAGAAGGTGAAGCCAATGAGGAGCAGCCCGCACCGGTCACAGATCCAGTCAATGACACAGTTGTGGATTCTACTGAAGACCCGATTGCAGAGGAGGAAGGACCTCAGAACACGAAACCCTATGTGCCACCGCATCAAAGGGCACAAGCAGTCCCGGTCCCGTATCCAAATAGTGCTAAGGCAAGGAATGTAGATGTGCAATTTAAGAAGTTCTTAGACAGTTTCAGGAAGCTTTCAGTAAATATCCCTCTATTGGAAGCCATTGAGCAAATCCCGTCTTACGGGAAATTTCTAAAGGACATCATTACTAAAAAGAGAAAAATTCCAGATACAGAGGTTGTAGTGCTCAAAGAGCAAGTGAGTGCCTTCATCATGGGCACTTTGCCGCCAAAGAGGCAAGATCCAGGCTGCTTTAACATTTCTTGTTATATTGGAAACGTCAAATTTGGTGAAGCATTATGTGACTCAGGGGCAAGCATCAACTTGATGCCCCTTTCTACATTCAAAAAGCTGGGATTGAAGGAGTGACAGCCAAGCAACATGACTATTCAATTGGCAGACAACTCGGTGGTAAAGCCATATGGAATCTGTGAAGATGTGTTAGTGAAAGTGGACATATTTGTTTTTACAGCAGATTTTGTAGTCATGGAAATGCAGGATGAACATGGCAATGAGCTATTACTTGGACGTCCTTTCCAAGCTACAGCCGACATGATTTTAGAGATGGGGAGAGGTCGTTTGACCTTGGGTATAGTAGATGACCGATTTGAGATGGTCATGCCCTCTAGTATGGTGTCGTCTAAAGAAAAGGAACAATGTCGTGTGGTAAAACATCTGGATAATAATATTTCACTCTGTCTTGGGAAGCCATTTCTGGACATGGCTCATGTGATGAGCAAAGTGGACAATGGAACTTTGGCTGTGGATATCATGGAAAAGACCAAGGTAGTATCTCTGTGTAAAGCTGTAGGGTTCCCTAATGATGAGGATGAGGACATTCCGCCTTCTACGGAAGATGATGTTATTGCAATTTCTGTTTTTGATGCATATCCAGAATTACCATTGGAGGCTTTCTTGGTAAATATTACACATGATTGGATGTGGATCAAATCACTCAAGGAGTGCGCCAAAATGCTTCAGATGCTTCCATGTTTCTATGTGAGGCATTCTAAAGATTTAGGTGAACTTCCCCCGCCGCTTCAATCATCTCTGATCAGCCCGCCGGAGTTAGAATTAAAGTCGCTGCCACCGCATCTCAAATATATCTTTCTAGCTGAGGAAGACAAGTTACTTGTGATCATTTCTGTTATGACCCACATTTCGTTTTACCAGTAAGTACCTTGGTTAGTGCATAATTGAACTAGTTATGTTGAGATGAGTACTTGCTTTTGTTAATAGTGTTTTGAGCTTTGAGCTAGTGTTAATGTATCATTAGCTTGTTCTCTTATCCTGAGGTTGAGGACAAGTTTGTGCTTGATCCGTTGCCAGAGAAATCACGCGAAACCGACCTAAGAGTAAAAAAATATGAGCTTTTTAGCGAGCAGGGACCTATATGTAATTTCTGAAAGTTCTTGGGTAATTTGCATCCGGCCCCCTGGGCGCCCTTCCTTATCCCTTCTTTAGTTTTCCTTTATTAGCTTTGTTAGCTGACCTTGAATGAACGATACGTTCATTCCTTCAGTTGCCGCTTGAGAAAAACAGAAAAAGGGAGAGGGAGAGAGCGAGATAGAGGAGAAAGCTGGGCAATCAAGCCCCTCCTTCTCCGTTCTTCTTCGATTCCTCATCTTCTCCAGCCGAATCAGCCAGCCACTTCACCTTCTTCCCCTTCCCCTTCTTCTTCCCCATTTCTGCTGCCCGGCCAAGATAGGAGCCGGCCAAGGAGGTGCTAGGAGCGGCCAAAGGCGTGAAAAGCAACGTCTACGGGTTGCTGCTAGGTCGTCTTGAAGTTCCCAAGGTATTTCGTGCGGAGATTTCCCGCGAATCGACCCCGAATCCACCTTCTTCCTCGGGGATTTCTGTTTCTGCGCAGGTTGCACGGCGTGCAAATCAGTTTGCACGGCGTGCAAAGTTACAGAAAGCTGATGTCGGGGATTTCTGTTTCTGCACAGGTTTGCACGGCGTGTAGATCAGTTGCACGGCGTGCAGATCAGTTGCACGGCATGCAGATCAGTTGCACGGCGTGCAAATCAGTTGCACGGGGTGCAGATCAGTTGCACGGGGTGCAGATCAGTTGCACGGGGTGCAAAGTTGCAGAAAAATAGAACAGAAGTGTTTCTGCCCAGATTGCACGGGGTGCAGATTAGTTGCATGGGGTGCAAAGTTGCAGAAAAATAGAATAGAAGTGTTTCTGCCCAGATTGCACGGGGTGCAGATCAGTTGCACGGGGTGCAAAGTTGCAGAAAAGCAGAATTAGGCGTGTTTGTGGACATTTTCGGTGTATACGAACACACCGAATTGGGTGAGTATTATCTCACTTAATTATCAAGGTTTAACTCGTTTAATTGTAGATATTGCATATATGAAAATGATGTTTATGTGTATATATGGGTAATAGAGATTACCCGGATGCCGAGCATAGTTAGCATCCTTAGACTTTTAATTTGCATAGTTCAAATGAAATGAAATGATTAGTAATATAAATGTGCATGCCTTACGTGTAATTTCAGTAAGATGCGAATAAATGTGATAAAGTATTTCAGGTTGAGTATTCCTTTCAATATAGTATATTTGAATGTTCAGTAATATGAAATCAGTATAGAGACGTGGAATAGATATGAAATCTATTTACAGTGAACGAATCTGTTTGCATGAAAGCATAGCTGAGTTATGAGTTATTGCGATATAAGAGAATAGTTGTTGCACTATATATAGAAATTTTATGAAAGTTGAACTTCTAGTTTCAGCTAGTGAATTGCAGAATTACAGTATATTCCAGTAGTCGAATATGTGAGAGAGAGACACAATGTTATAAGAGTTTTCTTGTTATAATAAAATGTGTTAGACTTAGATGCCCTGACACCGTAGAACCCCTTTGAGAGGTCTGTGCCTTAGGGGTGAAACGACCTACCTAGCGTGTGTCTAGATGGTCGGTGGCTCGTGTTCAACAATAATCCATGCGTGTGTCACGGTGGCACGAGGACAGAGAGGCAGTGTTCAACAATAATCCATGCGTGTGTCACGGTGGCACTGGAAGTAAATAGGGGTTATTCAACAATAATATGTGCGTGTGTCACAGTGGTAACCCAGACTCTCCGCCTGTGTGCTCAGGTTAGAGGAGGAGTCTAGAGTACACTCTTTGAGAGTGCAGTGAGGCCGTGTGAGCCTGAGAGTCCTGACGCAGACCAGGACGGCAGTCAGACTTAGCATTTCCCGGGTGTGTCGCTAAGTCTTGTACGGTGGGTTCGTAGTTCGCTACGAGACTTTATATGCAGAGTACACTGCATATGATCAGGGCATAAGTTAAAAGATGATCACTTAGAATTAAGATAGATTAATATGAAACTTGTATATGTTCAGATTTAGAATTTATAATACTTGTTCTTTAAATGTTCAGTATACTTTTCTACAATAATTGCACTGTTTAATTAGAACTGCTCAGTTTGTTAATTTATTCACATATTCTTGTTAAATGTAAAATATGGAGTTATCCGATGATGGCTAAGTGAAATATTATTCACTGAGCGAGTAGGCTCATTCCTCTAATCAAACATTTTTCAGGTCAGCGACAGTTCCAGGAATCGGAAGGATCTTTTCATCCTAACGCTTAATCTGTAGAAGGTATATGTAGTTAGTTTAGTTAGATAGTGGTCTCTTAGTCCTTTCCCCTCGGTCCTTGGGACATGGTGTGGGTGAGAGAGAGTGTGTATGTGGAATGTGTATAAAGATGTAAATTAACTGTTATGTTTACTTTCTGTTAAACAATGTTACATGTTGTAAACTCTATTTATGTTCTCTAGCCTGTTTAATTGAAATGTTTCCGCAATAGTTTATTATGTTTTAGTTTATAGCAATAATCCGGATATCATTACGAGGTTTTAAAAATAAAAAGTTCTCAGTGATTTGTTTATGTGATAATCCCTCCGTCGCGCCCTAATCTCGTGATTAGTGGTTAGTGTGAGATCGGGGTGTGACAATTTCTGCTTATTTGAGTGCGGAAGAGGAGGAACAATTGTTGATAGTGCTGAAGAACCACCGGGGAGCTTTTGGGTGGTCTGTTGCAGATATCAAGGGGATTTCCCCTATATTGTGTCAGCATAAGATTCGGTTCGAGGAGGGAGCCAAGCCCGTGATCCAACCTCAACGACGTATCAATCCAAGCATGATGGAGGTTGCGAAGAAGGAGGTTATTAAACTTCTTGCTGTATGTATCATTTACGCCATATCAGACTCGACATGGGTGAGTCCCACATAGGTAGTCCCTAAAAAGGGGGGAATTACTGTCACCCGAAATATTTTAAATGAACCTGTCACCACTCGATTGGTAACCGGGTGGCAAGTATGTATTGATTACCGCCGTCTGAATGCCGCTACACTAAAGGATCACTTTCCTTTACCTTTTATCGATCAAATTCTAGAGTGTCTTGCCGGCCGATCGCACTTCTGTTTTCTTGACGAGTACTCGGGGTACAACCAGATTTCAATTGATCCTTTGGACCAAGAGAAATCTACTTTCACTTGCCCCTATGGTACTTTCGCATATCGCCGAATGCCTTTTGGTTTATGCAATGCACCAGCGACTTTTCAGCATTGTATGCTCGCTCTCTTTTCTGACATGGTAGAACACTGTCTTGAGGTATTTATGGATGACTTTTCGGTGTATGGTGCATCGTTTGACGAATGTCTCTATAATCTAGACAAAGTTTTATAGTGTTGCGAGGACACACATTTGGTCCACAACTGGGAAAAATGTCCCATGATGGTGATTGAGGGGGTAGTGATAGGACACAAGGTATCTAGCAAAGGTTTAGAGGTGGATCCGGTAAAAATTGAAGTTATTTCCAAATTGCCCCCACCAAATTCTGTTAAAGGGGTAAGGAGTTTCTTGGGACATGCCGGATTTTATCGTCGGTTTATAAAAGATTTTTCAAAAATCGCGAAACCTCTATCCAAACTGCTTGAGAAAGACGCTGTATTTGATTTCAATGACAGATGTCTACATGTGTTCGACGTGTTGAAGGAGAAACTGATTTCTGCGCCGGTTGTTCAAACGCCGGAATGGACTAAACTGTTTGAACTCATGTGTGATGCTTCTGATTTTGCGGTAGGAGCCGTGTTGGGGCAGCGGGTGGACAATAAACCCGTCGTGATTTTCTACGCTTCAAAGACTTCGAACGACGCCCAATTAAATTATACAACTACTGAAAAAGAATTACTCGCCGTTGTTTTCGCTTTTGAAAAATTTCGGCAATATTTAGTTGGATCTAAAGTAGTCGTTTGGACTGACCATGCCGCAATTAAATATTTAAGGGAGAAAAAAGACGCAAAGCCTAGATTAATTAGGTGGATTTTGCTCTTACAAGAATTTGACATCGAAATCAAGGATAAAGCTGGGATTGAAAATGTTGTGGCGGATCATCTGTCTAGGTTAGAGAGGGTGGATGAAAAAGATTTACATATACCCATAACCGAGACATTTCCGGATGAACAGATTTTGAAAGTTAATTCAAAAGACCCTTGGTTCGCTGAGATTGTGAATTATTTGGCTTGCGAGATCATCCCGGAAGATTGGTCATATCAAGAGAAGAAAAGATTTTTCCATTCTTTACGATATTATTTTTGGGATGACCCGATTCTTCTTAAGCAATGCAGGGATGGTATCCTACGCAGATGTGTGCCTGAGGTGGAGTACGAGAGTGTTCTCCATCATTGCCACGCATTACCTACGAGAGAACACCATGCGAGCTCTCGTACGGCAGCTAAAGTTCTGGAGAGTGGCCTTTATTGGCCAACCTTGTTCCGAGACGCCTACGAGTATGTAAGGCAATGTGACTCCTGCCAACGAGCAGGTAATATTTCAAAGAGACAGGAGATGCCCCTAAATGTGTTCCAAGAAGTAGAGGTATTTGATCTGTGGGGTATAGATTTCATGGAACCCTTTGTGTCCTCAAATTCAAATTTATATATTCTTTTAGCAGTTGATTACGTGTCAAAGTGGGTAGAAGCAATACCCACAAGGACTAACGATTCCACTGTAGTGTGCAGGTTTGTGAAAGAAAACATTTTCTGCAGGTTTGGAGTGCCCCGAATGATAATCAGTGATGGGGGTACGCATTTTAGGAATCAGAAGTTCTCGGCATTGTTGAAGAAATATGGGGTCAAACACAACATAGGTACCCCATATCACTCGCAAACTCAAGGACAGGTGGAGGTCTCCAATCGTGAAATTAAGAAGATTTTGGAGCGTACAGTGGCATCCACGAGGAAGAATTGGAGTTCCCTACTACCGGATGCATTGTGGGCGTACAGGACGGCTTACAAAACACCTATAGGCACCACGCCTTTTAGGTTAGCATATGGCCAGGCTTGCCACTTACCGGTAGAGTTAGAGCAAAAAGCACATTGGGCGCTTAGAAGGCTCAACTTGAGTTACGATGGAGCGAGGAGGAAGAGATTGCTTGAATTGAATGAGTTGGATGAGTTGTGGATGACGGCATATGATAACTCACGGATATACAAGGAGCGCACCAAGTTAATCCACGATCGCCACATCCAGTTGCGCACGTTCACGAAAGGAGATAGTGTATTACTGTTCAATTCACGATTGAAGTTGCATCCTGGGAAGCTCAAATCCCGATGGAGTGGGTCGTTCGTGGTAGAAGAGGTCAAACCACACGGCGCAATCTTGGTGCGCGATGGTGAGACGAAATTTTTGGTGAATGGACAGAGGTTGAATCTATATTTTGGAGAAAATTACAAGAGGAAGGTGAATGAGGTCAAACTCATTTCACTTTCAGATGCATGAGGTGCCCGAAAGTCGTCTAGCCTAAGACGTTAAATAAGGGCGCTTGTTGGGAGGCAACCCAACCATTGGTACCTTAGATTAGTTCTTTTACATTCGTAGATTAATTTGTTTTTACTTAGTTTTTAGTGTAAAAAATACACCGTAATTGTTTGCTACTTGTGCAGGTTTGAGGCAGAGTCGATACCATCGACCCTTGTGTCGATGGTATCGACCGTGGTACAGGTTGGCGGCTACCAAAATCGCACTGTGTCGATACTATCGATGGCCTCGTCAATAGTATCGACCCACCAATAGGTTGCTCGCCAAGTCAAGGTCGATGGTATCGACACGCCAGTCGATACCATCGAGATCTCTGGAGATTTTCAGAACAAATTGTCTCAGTGAAGTCGATACCATCGACGGCTCAGTCGATGGTATCGACACATTCAAGTGAAAAAGGCGGTGGCCGGGCCTCGCAAGGATTTGCCCTAATCAGAGGGTCGATACTATCGACCCGCGTTGATAGTATTGATGCGCCACGTCAACAATCCGCGAGAAAGATCAACGACATCACAGCAAACAAAGAAGTCGATCCGGGGGATGGGTCGATACTATCGACGCGTCAGCAATCCAGGACCCGCAATCCAGCCATCGACAACCGTCGATACTAGCGGAGGTACGGATCGTGCTACCTGAGTCGATACCATCGACTCGCGTCGATGGTATCGACGGGCGTGCAGTACCGCCGGCCACGGCTATTTAAGGGGAGTGAGTGCATCAGTTGACGTCACACCTTCAGTGCAATCTTCCTCTACTTGTGCCGAGCGAGTTCCAGAGCTGTCCAAGCCCTCCGACGAGCATCACCGCGCAAAGTTCTTCATCGAGCGGAGATTCGATTCTCCAATCTTCACCGAGCTCCTTTCTAATCCTCTTTCTCTCACAAAAATGGTGCATGGAGCTGGTGCGTCATCTTCACGAGCGAACCTGGCGGATATCCCGGAGTTCGTGCCACCTCCTCCCGCGTCAGTTTCACACCCGCGACTGATTCAACCATCTGCGGAGGTCAAGAAGATCTACGAGGAGATCTTAAAGAGGAAGATAGAGCCAACCCTTTATGTCGAATGGAACATGATCTGTGACTTGGGGTTCCAGGCCAACTTGGCCTACGTTCTGAAAGGAGAGGCGCGCCACACAAGCTGAAGACCTGACGAGCTGGAATTTCATGCAGATGGCCAGTCGTTCTTCGGCGAGTGGCCTACGTACAAGGAGTTGGTGGTAGAGTTCATGGCGTCGTTGGACGTCTTCGTTGTGCCCAACGACGTTATTGCCACCGACCGTGAGTGGATTAAAGGCCGGGTGTCATTTCGGCTGTTCAACATCGACTATACTATCACCCTCAAGCAGTTTAATGCGATCTTCAACTGGCATCATTCGCCACACGACTACCGGCAGTCGGACAACCACACCGACTACGACGCGATCTTCGCCGAGCTGGTTACGGTGCCGCCGGGGAAGTCTGTTAGCTACCATAATGCTGCGGTAGCTAACTTCGAGCACCCTTTCATCCGGATACTGCACCGGATGCTCTGTTCGACACTGTTTGCTAGGGGTGATCTATCCCTTAGCAAATTCTAGGATCCGGATCTTTTCTTCTTGTATAAGCTCCTGAAGCGTCAAGAGTGCAATTGGGGTGCCTTCTTTCTGCAGAGAGTATTGGCGGTGAAGAGGAGTATGAGGAAAGCGCCGATTCACTTCGGCGGGCTCATCACCAAGCTGGCTTCATACATCGGCTTGAATTTACAGTCGCTCACTCCTATATCCACTAGGAGCAAGGTGAACTTGCAACATTTGCACCGGTCCAATCTCCTACTTCTTCGAGATGGTTTGGCGTATGCGCATTGCCACATCAACCACGCCTATCAGGAATGCTCGTTGCCTGATCCGATCTTCAACATCAAAGGGGCGCAACACTTCCGGTGGCCAATCATAGCCATCGCCGACTCTGATGAAGAAGGCGGCAACGAAGGTGGAAACGACAGAAATGACGACGAGGCTGAGGAGGAAGAGGAGGCATTTACACCTCTTCGAGCACGAGTGGCACAACGGAAGCATCCTCAGATGCATCTGGGTGCATCTTCATCATCTCAACCTACGCCGCCACCACCACCGCCCTCGCAGCCAAGCGAGGATGTCTATTCCATGCATGGCATGTATACTATGATGCATGATATACAGCAGTCGCAGCAGCAACACATGGCGATGTATATCGGTATTCAAGACACTACGAACCGGATACTAGACAACCAAAGGGCAAAGTTCGAGAATGAGCGCCTCCTTCTTGACAACCAACAACAGATACATGATTGGTTGTATCGGATGGAGACGCAACAGGAGCCCTTCTACGACCACTATTGGAGCCAAAATTACTTTGGAGGCTATCCACAACCTCCACCCAGGGCCCAGTTTGATCCAAGCTTCCAGGGGAGTATCCTTCTTGGGACCCTACGGCTCCACAGTACCCGCCTCCACCACAAGAGTAAACCGGTATCACTGTTCCAACCTTTGAGTTTGTTTTTGACTATGAGGCCATAGTTGAATTCAAGCTTAGGGGGGGTAGTTGGAACAGTTCTATCTTTTATTTTCTCTATTTTTAGTTTTATTGCTTTTGTTTCCTGTCATTTGTTTTCTGCAATCTTAGTTTTTTGTAGGATCCACAATCTATCTAGTGTAATCGTGGATGTCTTTAAGTTGAGTCATCTCAGTTGCATGTGCATGGGAAATTAAGGGAAACTAAAAATTTTTTTTAGTGTTTCGCAAGCTCGAGTGTTGTTCAACCCTGATCGCCTAACTTAGAAAATGATTGCTTTTGTCAACTTTAAAACTGAAAATCACAATTGTACATTCCTAATGATTCATGAAAGTGGACGGAAATGGTTGTTTGAGCCTAAGTTGACCAAGTGATAATGAGACTTTAGTTGGAAGTAAGAGAGAAAAGACCTTTTAACTACTACACAGGTCATTAAGGAGGGACATATAATATTTTTCAAAGGTTCAGTCAACTAGTCTTGTGATCTTTCCACCCCCATTGCTTTTCACAGTCCACCAAGATTTGGAAGTAAAGTACGGTTTTAACTCTTTTGATTGCATGGCATGTAGATAGGACTTGCATTGCAGTCACCTTCACATGTTTGCATATATTAAAAAAAATGAGAAATATTAGAACAGTTATACATGCACATTACCCTTAGGTGCATGTCATATAGTTGCATTCATAACTTTTATGCATAAAGTATGTCATGTACCTCATTTATTCTTTAATGGTGAATTAATTTGTTCCATACCTTCCAAATAGTGCAAATATTTGAGCTATGCAGAAAATATAAGCCCAATAAGTACTCATTGTCAATCATGGATATAAGGGGTGTAATGAAAAAAAAAATCTGAAATTGAAAAAAAGGGGTTTTTCAGAAGCAACAAGAATAAGAAGGAGAAAGGAACATAATCTCACATGTATTCCAAGATAAGTGAGTACATGATGTAACTTAATTAGATATCCATCTCATTTTGAGATGGATGGTTAGTGCATGCATCATTCCACCTAATCTTAAGCATTAGGGCATTTCTCATGTGCATTTGCATCATTAAGGGCATTTTTGTTTTATGCATGTTGCAATCGTATGATACTTCCACTTCTTCCATGAGCCACCCATTTCATCCACCCGTTGCTCAGATTGGTAGGCCACCATGAATTTCTCCTCACTAATGAATATCAGGAGAACTTCTTCCATGTAGATGGTAGTTAGGGCGAGCAACGTAGTTTAGAAGATCACAAGATGCACTAAGTCTGGACCGGCAAATTTTATTATGTTAACTGCCTTATGTGATGGTGTTCATCAGTTTTGAGGTCAATATCTTTTATGGATGATCACTGTCGCCTTCAGGGTAATTATCATTCTGTGGTTAGCGAGGGCCGGTATGTGAATGTCTGGTGGGAGTCATATGAGATGTCTGTTGTGATGTTTTGTTCTTTAGTTGACTCTGGTTATTCTAAGGTTTAGTTGCTCAAGGGCGAGCAATGTTCAAGCTTAGGGGAGTTTGATGCGATGATTTTGAGTTGCATTTATAGACCTGTTTGATATGTGTTTTATGCTTTTATTAGTCATTTTTATGGTTAATGTTGCATAATTCATCCACTTTGGTCTTTGCTACTATTTTATGTCGAATCCCCTTTATTTTATCGTTTTGAGCATTAATTGTTAGAATATTAGTAGTTGTGTGAACTTATGTGGTTTCGTGTTTGAATTTCAGGGAAAACAAGTATCTGCTGTCGTCGATACCATCGACGGCGGTCGATACCATTGACGGCGGTCGATAACATCGACCGGACCACAGGTTGCCAGCCGCAAGAACCAGAACAGAGTCGATACTATCGACAGAGATGTCGATGGTATCGAGCTACCATCAGGTTGCTGGAAGAAAGTGAGTCGATACTATCAATACAAGAGTCGATACTATCGACTAGTAGAGCTACAGTGACGCTTAAAGATAAAACTGACGCCTACGCATGTCGATACCAACGACCCGAGTCGATGGTATCGAGTCGGTATTAGTCGCGACAGAAGAAAAGGAAAGAAAGTCATCCGATCAGTGCATGGTCGATACCATCGACCCGCGTCGATGGTATCGACACCGTCAGATATGAGTTTGATTTAGAATGATCTTAATCGGACGGTGGTGATTATTTGGCGACTTAACTCGGGAATTAAACCTAATGACGGTGCCACCAACCCAGGGTATCACGTCATTAGTTGTTGCACACATCTCGGAGAGCAAGGAGAGAAGAAGGGAGCACGGGAGCACGCCCCAGCCGATCCGGACGCTAAAGAAGACGAATTCCACCACCGAGAGGCAGCAGAACACAGATTCCACGCCAAGGATCGATTGGACCTTCTCCGTTCAGGAGTTTCACCACTCAATTTCGTTTTTCTCATGTTTCCCCTTTTCTCTACCATGCTTTGTCTTGAGATGAACATGCGGGGCTAATCCCCTTTATCTTTAGGACCGGGAGTAGCCCGGGGATTCATTGTATGACAATTTTATAATAGTAATTCATATCTTATCTCTTAAATCTGTGGTATAATTTCATTTTCTCAATATATTGTTATGCTTGATCACCATAATAATAACCTAATGCCCTTAATTGCTTTAAAAGAAGAATTAATGGCTGAAAAGAGACGGAATTTACATTAATTGACAAATCCCTTGAACAAGGCGGTGTAAGATTAATGGTGGATACCGAAAGGTCGTTTATAATGCACCTAGTTTAGGGTATAGGTTACTACGACGGTGGAACCGACCTAAACATAGGTAGTGAATTGTACCACGACAGTGGGCAATTCTGATTTCAGGCCACTACCCAGATAGAGAGATAAAATTGAGTAGCTATATAGAATTTAATAGAATGAAAACCTCAGTGAAACCGTAACCCTAAAGATCTCCTTTTGAATTGATTAAACCAACATTTAATTGATTGCTTGTTTTGTTTTGTTTTTATTTTTCTTTTAATTTCAACAACAACTCTCAACTTGTTAATCGGCTTAGCTGATCGCGAGTAGTTAGTAGGAGTCCCCGACGATTGCACGTATCCCTGAGTTCGACTCGGGCCTCACAAAGGCATGTACTACTTGACGCGTTCCCTTGCGTTTATACGCACGGTAAATTTACGGCACCCATCTTTAGTCTTACCTGGTATATTTAACAGAGTACCAATGATGCTATCACAGACATTTTTCTCAACGTGCATTACATCGATACAATGCCTGATTGTCAAAGAACTCCAATAAGGAAGATCCCAAAATATTGACTTCTTCTTGAATGAAGAATTGTCACTCCGTGTGGCCATACTACATTGTGATTTCTTACCAAATTCATTGACAATGTCATTTACTCTTTCATAAACAACATCCCCTGGTATAGGTTTAGGTGCACTCCGTTCATCATTCCATCCATTGAATGCTTTGCACTTCCTACGATATGGATGGAATTTTGAAAGAAACCTTCGATGACCAAGATATACAGTCTTGCCGCCATGTTTTAGTCTTATTGAATTAGTGTTTTCTTCACATATAGGACACGCTTTAGCTCCTTTGACACTATATCCAGACAAATTCCCATATGCTGGAAAGTCATTAATAGTGCAAAACAATATAGCGTGCAAACGAAATGTCTCTCTTCCTGAAGCATCATAGGTCATCACACCTTCAGCCCAAAGTTTCTTTAAGTCATCAATCAAGGTTCAACATAAACATCGATATCATTTCCGGGTTGTTTAGGGCCCGATATCAACAACGATAGCATAACGTACTTATTTTTCATACACAGCCAGGGAGGAAGATTGTATATAACAAGCATGACTGGCCAAGTTCTATGTTGGTTGCTCAATGTCCTGTACGGATTCATCCCATCTGTACAAAGCCCAAGTCTTAGATTCCTATCTTCTTCACCAAATTTGGGGTACAATAGATCAATCTTCTTCCACTGTGGGGAATCAGACGCATGTCGTAGGATCCCATCATTATTTTTCTTAACATCTGCATGCCACCTCAAATTCTTCGCATCTTTCGAATTTGCAAACAAGCGTTGAAACTGTGATATTATAGGTAGATACCACAACACCTTGGCAGGAGAACCAGTTTTGGACTCCCCCGAAGTCATCAATTTATACCGTGACGCACCACATTTTGGACAATCTTTCAAATCTATATAGTCCTTTTGAAATAATACATAATCATTCGGGCATTTGTGTATCTTCTTGGCCTCCATTCCCATTGGGCACAACATTTTCTTTACCCGGTATGTTGAAATTTGGCAGCTCGTTTCCTTTAGGAAGCATTTCTTTCAACAAAGTCAACAATTTAGTGAAGCTTTTGTCGCTCCATCTATTGTTAGCTTTCAACTTATACAATCTCAACACAGCGCTAAGCTTCGTAAACTTAGCACAGCCTGTGTATAACGGTATCTCAGCATCATGCACAATGTTTCTAAAGATAGGAGGTGGATCGGTGTGCTCTACCCTACAACTATCCAGCATCGCATCAACGATGTCTACTGGAACTAGTTCGTTCACATCTACATCATCGGAGGCAATTTCTTCTTCCACCCAAGCACTGCTATCGACATCTACTGGTTTCGAGTTTGAAATCTCTCCATGCCAGTGCCATTCTGTATAGCCTTGTACAATCCCATTGCACATGACATGACTTTTGATTTCCTCACCTGTGTTGACTTTCAAGTTGTTACCGCAATGCCTACATGGACAGTAGAACCTATCTGTAGGTTTTTTCCTATGTTCCTCGGCAAATCTAACAAACTAATCAAGACCAGATATAACCTCTGGGGTGCAACGATTGCGAATGGACATCCATGATCTATCCATTCTATGATCAAAGAGTAAACAAGTATATATTAGGATTAGGGTATACACTTACATCCTATCCAAGATTTACTCCAACAAACACATGTGATGTCATTCTTATATATAATAAATGTGTACCACCTATCCCATCCTTGAACACCTAATCTCACTAGTAAGTGTATAATGTGTATTGGGTTTTCAAGAAAATTTCGGCAACATTTCCCCGCTGTTCTATAAGTACATATGTACTTAGAGAACAAATGAGGAAATGCTACTAAAATTTTCTCGAAAACCCAATACACATTATACACTTACATCCTAAGCGAGATTAGGTGTTCAAGAACAGTCCCAAACCGGGGACTATCCAAGATTTACTCCTAATGAGTAAATCTTGGACGGGTTTCTAGGCCAACAAACACAATAATAGATATGTACATGTTAGGGTTTCATCACAATTGATGTTAGGGTTTAATAAAATCAAATTAGGATGCTAGAATGGACAAGTTTAAATCTTATTTCAACATGCATCAAAATTTACTGAATTAGGTCAAGCATTAGGATTAGAAGCACAAATATATGCAAGCAAAAGATTTGTTCGTAACCTAGAATTTACATAAAGCATTACATATAGATTTGTTCATATCCTTACCAACAGCAAACACGGCCGTGGTAGGCCAACATAGCCATGGCCTTGTTTGCTGCATGTAGGTAAAAAGCTAGGGAGAAAGGCTACGGCTAATACCTGGAGAGCAGACCGAAGCTAGGCGGCACGGCGGGCGTGAGCAGGGAGGAAGGAGCGGGCGGCGCCGGCAACGCAGGACGAAGCTAGGGCGGCGGCGACGCAGGAGCAGCAGAGCAAATGGCGGGCAGCGGCGGTGACGCAGAGCAGCAGCACCTTCGGCGGCGACGGCGAGGCGAGGCGAGGAAGCACAGGCAGCGTCAGTGACGGCGAGAACCAGCAGGCAGCTAGCGGGCGATCGAGCAGCAGCTAGCGGGTGATCAAGACAATGAAATAGGTACCGGTGCGATCGATCGTGGGTCTATTAAGTTCGTAAAGGCATCGGTTATTAAATACAAATGACACCTAAAGTCTTCGGCGTCGGTTGATAGTAAAACACCGACGCCCAACTAGACAACCTTTACCCTAAATTTTTTGGCGGGAACCATTATCAGCGTCGGTTATTGAAGGATAACCGACACTGAAAGTGGGACTTTTCGCGCAAATTTTCATTTTAAATAGGCGTCGGTGAATTGTTAAAAAACTGACGTTGTAGGTGACCTAAAATGTTTTCGCATGAAAATTGGATTTCGCAGGAGATTTTAGGTGTCTGGCTAGTCTTCGAATATAGATGTCGGTTTTTATAAATAACCGACATCTAATATTATAGGCATCGGTTTTCCTAAATAACCGACGCCCAAAAAAGCGACACTGAACGTTGTTTCTGTAGTAGTGAGTGAACTCTATCAAACTGAGATGCATGTCCCAACTACCTAGGAACTGCAAAACACAAGCTCGGAGAAGATCCTCCAGAGTCTAATTAGTCCTTTCAGACTGCCCATCTATCTGCGGATGGAAAGTGGTACTAAACCTCAACTGTGTTCCCAATGCTTTGTGCAACTGTTCCCAGAAATGGCTTGTGAACTGAGGACCTCTGTCAAAAACTATCATTGCTGGTACACCGTGCAACCGCACTATCTCATCCACATACACCTAAGAAAGCTTCTCTGTTGTATATGTCGTCTTTACAGGTATGAAATGGGCATATTTTGTCAACCTGTCCACTATTACCCAAATCGAATCATGATTTCTAGCTGTCTTTGGTAGACCAACTATGAAATCCATGGTTATATGATCCCATTTCCATTATGGTATCGACATGGGTTGCAACGTACCTGCCAGCTTCTGATGCTCAGCTTTAACTTGCTGACATACTGCACACTTAGCCACAAACTCAACTACATCCTTCTTCAAGCTAGACCACCAATATAGGTCTTTTACATTACGATACATCTTGGTGACTCCTGGATGCATAGCATACATCAACGTGTGTGCTTCCTCAAATACTAGATTCCTTAGGTTATCAATGTCGTGGACCACCATTATACCATGATAGCAAACTAATCCATCCTCAGTCTGATGGAACTCATCACACTTTTCGCTACCAAGCTCTGATCTGATCAACTATATTGTATCATCCATCTGTTGTTCATCTTTGATCTGCTGTCTCAGCATAGGCTTGACTTGCATTTGTGCCAACAGTCCTGCCAACAAGGAAACTTCCAACTACACATTCATCTACTGCAAGGAGACAAACATATCTTGTTTATGGCATACCAGGGAACTCAACTATGCTTTCTTCGTGGAAGAAGAAGACTTTCTGCTAAGCGCGTCAGCTACCACATTTTCCTAACCAGGATGATACTCAATCGTGAAATCATAATCATTGATTAGCTCCATCCAATGATGTTGTCGCATATTCAGCTCAAGTTCTTGTGATCTGTAAAGATCTGACACACTTCCCCATAAAGGTAGTGTCTCCAAATCTTTAACACATGGACCACTGCTTCCAAATCCAAATCATGTATCGGATAGTTCTCCTCATGTTTCTTAAGCTGTCGTGAAGCAAAAGAAACCACATGATCCTCCTACATCAACACGCACGGTAGGCCTTTCTTGGAAGCATCACAGAAAACAACATAGCCCTTCCCAGGCTCTGGAAGCACTAGCATTGGATCACTAGTCAGCTTCTCCTTCAAACTTTAGAATGCTTGCTGGCAACGATCATCCCAGACAAAAGGTACATCCTTCCTGGTCAACCTTGTCATCGGCAATGCGATTGCACTGAAGTCCTTGATAAACCTTCGGTAGTATCCTGCCAAACCCAGAAAACTACGAACTTCCGTCGGCATCTTTGGTTGCTCCCAATCTGCAACTGACTCCACCTTCTTAGAGTCTACCCTGACTCCTTCTGCCGATATCACGTGACCCAAGAAAGTCACTTCCTTCAGCCAAAACTCACATTTACCGAACTTGGCATATAACTGGTGTTGGAGAAGAAGAGTCAACGCTTGTCGAAGATGGCATTCATGTTCTTGACTATCCCGACTATAGATCAAAATGTCGTCTATAAAGACTACAACAAATTGATCTAGGAATGGACGGAACACTCGGTTCATCAGGTCCATGAAAGAAGCAGGTGCATTGGTTAGCCCAAACGACATAACCACAAACTCAAAGTGACGATACCTCATCCTAAACACTAACTTTGGTATTTTGTCTGCCTTAATCCTCAACTGATGATATCCAGACCGTAGATCGATCTTTGAGAACACTGTAGCACCACGCAATTGATCGAACAGATCATCTATCCTCGGTAATGGGTACTTATTCTTGATCGTAACTTTGTTCAACTGCCGGTAATCTATAAATAACTGCATCGACCCATCCTTCTTCTTGAAGAAGAGCACTGGAGCACCCCAAGGCGACGTGCTCGGTCAGATGAAACCTTTCTCCAACAACTCCTGTAACTACTTCTTCAATTCTTCCATTTCTGCTGGAGCCATCCTATACGGTGTCTGTGCAACTAGTTGTGTTCCTGGTACCATATTGATCTCAAAATCAATCTCTCGGGGTGGGGGAACATCGGGGAACTCGTCAAGAAACACATTTGCAAACTCTCGAACAACCATCACCTCCTCAAGGCTAGGACCTTTCGCCTTGGTATCCACCACGTGAGCTAAGAATGCTCTACATCCTTGCCGCAACAACTTATCTGCCATCATTGCTGATACTAGACATGTCGGAAGAATCTTCCTGTCTCCTTGGAAGATCCACTTCCCCCCACCATCATCAAACACTGCCTACTTGGAACCACAATCCAACACAACCTTATACTTCTCTAAGGTATACATCCCAAGGATCACATTGAATCCATGCATCTCAAGTGGTATAAGATCCACTTGTATACTGTGTCCTGAAAAAGACAAGACACATGATGGACACTCTTCTCGAAGTATCGAAGAACCATTGAGTGGGGTTTCTAACAACAGGCTATCTTTCTTACAACTAACAGGTAAAGGACAGCTAGTGAGTAGACTATGTGCGATAAAAGAGTGTGTAGCACCCGGGTCAACCAAAATAGATACAAAGCGAGAAGAAGACAAATCAGAATGTAATAACTCCATCTGACCTGTCACCACTCGTGGGTTGACTATCGCCTCCGGCTGACTCATAGCATAGAATTGAGTTGTTGCTTGTTGTCCACGTCCTCTTCTTCCTTGAGCAGACGATCCTGCTTGCAATGCTTGACCGCGTCCTCGCCCTCTACTACTACTGGGTTGTTGTCTATCTGACCCTTATTGATTCTGCCTCAGCTGTTGTGTTACTTCAACATCTCTTTTTGGGCAATTTGACATCAAGTGCCCAGTCTGTCCACAATGATAACATGACCTTCCTTCTGCCTGTGGCCTAGATGGCTTTGTTACTGCCACAATAGTTGTACTATGCACCTTCTACGACGAAGAAACGTAACCTCTTCCCTTACTTGGGGACCATTGTGACGGTGCACGAGAACTCAGCATCGTGGAAGGTGCTGAGAACCTTGGCTTCTTGAGGCCACCAAATCTTTGTCCCTGGAACTGAACATGACTTTTCCTAGTCTTGGACTCCCTTTTGTCCTTAATAGATCATTCAATCCTGCGGATGGACTCCACAAACATAGAAAACTGCTCCCGATTCTCTAAAGTAGCAGCAGGTGCTGACAGCTCATCACTCAAACCTTTCTCAAAATGTCTAATCCGCTCATCATCCGTCGTCGCCATGTAAGGACAAAACCTCAATAAGTCCATGAACTTGGCTTCATACTCAGTGATGCTCATCGTTCCTTGGCATAGACGCTCAAACTAGTTGATCTTCTCATCCAGATATGTCTTTGGAAAGTATCTGCTGATGAACTCTCACTGAAGATCTCCCAACTGATCTCCTCGTCGGGTCGCTTCTCCTCCTCTATGGCCCACCAGTAGCCAGCACTACCCTTCAGAAGGTAGGCAGCTTGCTTGACTTTGTCTGCTTCGGGGATGTTGAGGATCCAGAAGGCCTTCTCAAGACCTCTCAGCCACAGATCAGCATCCGCCGGATCAGTCGTTCCAGCATAATCCAAAGCTCCGAATTGGTGAAGACGCTCAAATGTCTTCCCAATGCTCGATGTTTCATCCTGGGGAGCCTGTTCTCTTGGCTGAGGCACTCGCACTCTTTCCACCATGTGATTCATCGTAGCCATCAACTGCCCCATAAGCTGTTGGTAGGTAGGATTTTCAAAAATGGCTGGGTCAAGTTGGGGGACCTCAGGCACCCGAACTTCATGTGTTTGCCCTTCTGCTCCATCAACTGATGCAGCATCACTTATCTCGGCAGCATGTTCTTCATGGTTTCTAGACATCTTTAAGCTTTATCTTCTGCTGAGAGCAGAAGATTATTGTAAGAAAATCTGGAAAACTCACAAGAACAAACACAAACCTAGTCCTAGATCCTTGTAGACTCAGCGAACCTAGAGCTCTAATACCAAACCAATTGTGACACCCCGCCATCACCCAGACAACGAGATGACACGTGAAAACATGCAGAACCACATATTACCGAAAATACGAGTTAATTAAAATCGATTGCATAAATCATACATGAGAGAACTTTTGCATCCAAAACCTATAGGGAAATATGTTATATAAACATTCACAAGCCATTTTATAGGTCCACAACTTATCGAAACCAGCTATGCTGTCAGCACCAGAGTTCAACACCTATTTATACATACAGAACGGCCATGTACTGCGGGCAACAGGATATACAAAAATTACAGCATCTATTCATTGTGAAACATTGTCAAACACCTCCGAGGACCTGCGTGTACAGGGATGACTCTAGGACGCTATTACAAAACCACCAAAACAGCATCATATCCATCTCTTGCCTTCTACTGCTCTTCTTGCTGCTCGGCCGCAACCCTACAACCACCACCACGTCTAGAGTGATCACCTAAAAAGGTTGTAAACTAGCGGGGTGAGACACACAGTCCCAGCGAGAAACATAACTCCCCGCCAAAACTATAAAACCTTAGAAGGTTAAGGCAACAATAGATAACAATTAAAATGTATAACAAGAGTAGCATACTGAGCAAGGCTATTATTACCATCAATCTTACCAAGATATCCGGGAGGCATATAACCAAATATTTCTTTATGGGACATGATTGTCAAGATAAGCTTTATAAGAAATTATCACAAAATATACAGATCGTACAAACAACTTCAAGGTATGACTAGATCATCTATATAAGCAAGGCCTCAATCAATGTTTTGTATTTTGTTCTAAACAAGATATACTTATTCAGTTGGATTATGTTTTATTATGCCCTGAGGAAGTGAGCCTTCCCTGCTCAAATCCAACCATCGGCTGTGAAGCCCAATCTGGTTCCATACAGGGTCTAAGGAAGTACAAACTCCATGACCTCACCTTCTCGTTGTCAGTACACGAATCATCAAGCAAAACCGCAGTCTTATGCTTATAGGGCCTCAGCCTCTGGGTTAGCTCCACCAGCAACCCATATCTCTAGCTCAACTCATCATAGGTGCTAGTTCCTTTATCCGAGCTATGAATGCATCATGCTCATCATTACATATCTTGAGCCATGGGCCTGTTCACCATGCTCCATATATCCTGAGTCTGCAACCACAGTTGCACTCAATCCTCCTTTTTTAGGCTAGGGGAAACCTCGCATATTCATCAATATGTGCTCCAGGTAATCCTGCAGGATAAACCTATTTCATCATCACCAAATACTGACGGTAATTGATCTATGGCCAGGGAAACTATATGAGAGATTCATCTGTAATTAGTTAATGCATTTTAAAATAGATTGTTGGGGTAATCAAGTTATATTTAATAGTCAATCATATATTGAATATGAACAACATTAGATATCATTGTATTGATGTTATACTGCCTTTGTTGTTCTCATTACCCTTAATAGTCATCATATCACCATGGGACATCAATCCCTCATACATCACACAAAGCCACTGCCTCTCAAGGCTTTCACACCATACATCATCATGGGATCTCAATCCCTTTGTCACGTTTTGCCACCGCCTCTCAAGGCTTTCAACATTATGCATCAGCCTCTTGGGAACGCATCCCTCACTAGGCACTTAGCCCCAATCAGGTCCTCAGACCTTCCGCATTATACTTGTTGTTGCATGTTGTCCAAGTTATTATTATTGCACATTCATCAAGTGCTACATAAAGCACATAACCATAGTATAACCATAGCTTTTACCTGGCTATGAATTCAATACACCTGCATGGTTAGCTTGCATAAAAAGAGATAATTGGATTACCAAGCATAGAACATATATAGATTAATGTCATGACTGGTATATTCATCAATACACCACAACTTATCAAAACAAGGGCACCTCATCCCTCGGGATTATCTTAAGGATCATACACCATGACCCACCATCCAACCTTATCAAAGGTTCATATATCGTTACCCATCCAAAACTACTGGCCAAAGGTCTACAACCCATATCCTCTTGGTTCAACATACTTTTATTATTATACATGAGCACACATAAAGGCCCATACTGGTGATCTTATACCTGTGTTACATTATTATGTGTAGTAATCATCATACCATGCTATCATCTTATCTCATTATTAACATAGGTGCATGGTCAAGGTGATTAAACCATATCACATGTATCATTGTTATTAAACAGATGTGACCACTATTAGCTATATGCATCTTAGCCATCCGAACCCTCACCAAAGCTACCACAACCCTCACTAAAGGTCTGGCGGGCAACGCCATCCCTCACCAAAGGATGTTCCTGGTATAGAAAAACCCTTACCAAAGGTGTAACAACTAGGGTTAGGGTTTCACTATCACCTCACCTTCAACATGAGCCATATCGACCAAAGGGGTGTCGCCCAAGGCACCACTATCATGCAACCACCTTGGCATCATTCCAAAGTTAACCCTATTGGCTAGGGTACCCATGACGTCCAAGAATGGTGTTGTTCATGGCCATGAAGCAGCATATCGGCTAGCATCTAGGGTTAGCATGATGTGCATTAAGCCATATCGTCCAATGCATCAAAGCTCAACTAGGACATGGTGGTATCGGCCAAAGACATCCTAGGTACCATACCATATCACCCAAGCTCATCTAAATAGGGATAACAGCCAAGATCATCTCAAGGCAAGGGGGTGTATCAGGCATCCTTTGAACATGGTGTATCCTTCAACCATCTCTACTATGTGTATCGGGTAACAACTTCCACAAGATGTATTAGGCAGGGCACTCAACATAGTGTATCGCCCCTCCATCACCTCCATAAGGGATATCAGCCAAAGGACCATAGCGGTCATCATCTAAGCTTTACTAGGCATATCAGCCAAGGATACAAGGGACATCCCAAAGCCCAAGCAAGCATAGCTACCAAGGATTACACCTCAACAACATAAAGTGCATAAAGGGTAGACAACTCATGTCGCCCAAGCAACTCTAATGCTCAAGCTAGGGTTGAGGCTCCCTATCGACCAAGATGCCCATCCACTCATCATATCATCCATAAGTCTAGGCCATAGGCTCACCTTTCAAGTCCAAAGGAGAGAAAGGGATATTGCCATAACTATCAAGCATAAGCTATAGAACAAGGTACTGTATCGAGAAACTTCACTTCAAAGGTCATATCATGCAAGACACAACCCTACAAGGTCATCTTCAACCTCAAGCCCAAGGGTACCAAACCCTAATTGATCAAGAAGGTCGGCTCACCTTTCAACAACTAAGAGAGGGGTTTTGTACAACCTCTATCACAAATCGGGCAACCACAAGGATCAACCTTAACATAGGTCATCATCTACCCAGAAAGCTCACCTCTCAAATCCATGGTGAGAGGAGGGTGTTGCTCAAGCAGCTAGAAAACAAGCTCACCTCTCAACTTTAAATGAGAGAGGGGTATTTCCCACATTACTAGAGCTCAAGCTCACCTCTCTAGACCAAGGAGCAAAAGGGGTATTGCTCAACAAGGAAACCCTAAGCCATGGTTCGGCCAACTAGGTGTAAGGGAACATAGACCATCCACAACATTAGCAACATCATACTCATAATATCAACAACATGTACTACAGCAAGGTACATATCATGCAATAGCCGATCATCAACATATATGAGACATGCAACCTAGATAAGGTAATATAGATAGGGTAGAAGTTATGTAACCCTCCTTATGCAAACTCCTCAAGCTCCAAAGCTCTAAGCACACCTCTTTCGGCCACCAAAGAACAAGACCCACCTAGGGTTTGGCCACCAAGCTAAAGGAAGAAGAAGGGAACTCCTTCAAGGGGATCGGCCACCAAGGTTGCAAGGGAGAGGTGTATCGTGCACTAAGGAAGAGAGGAGCAACAAAGAGCTAAAAGGGTTCCTAAGGAAGAGAAAGGCAAGGCATATATAGATGAGGGTCAAGGTTAAACCAAGGCAAGGTGTCACCTTACCAAGGGACACTTGTCCACACGACCCACCACCTTGTGAAACACATGCACATGCCATGCCACTACTCATCCAAGGATCAGCCACATGTCCAAGTTAGGGTGACACAACCAAGGAAAGAAGGTCAACAAAGGTCAAAGGCCGACACACTACTCCTCCATGGCCGACACACCCTCATGGGCGATACCCCATGGCCAACACAAGGCAGCCTTTCCCGATACAGGGCTCAACCAAGCAAGGGAAAGGCCTAAACAAGGGAAAACAAGGCCCAAAAGAGCTCAACCAAGCCCAAGACAACTCAAGGCACGAGCCCAAACCTTCCTCTCAACCCTAGAGGAAGCAAAGAGAGAGAAGGACATCTCTCAAGGTGACAAACTTGCTCTTCAACCTTAACTCAGGTTATTTTTCAAGTAGCACCTCCAGCAATCAACTAAGCACAAGAAAACCCTAATCACCACCAAAGATGATTAGTAAGCAACCAAGCACAAGGTTTAGGAAAAACAAATAGGGTAAGCCCAAAACGAAGGTCAGGGTTCTTACAACAATCCTCATAACTTCATCCACATCAACGCCGACAACTATGGTGTCTCACTGCAACCTACCGACATCGAAGTGTCCACCAATCATGGTTTCTCATCCTTTCACCTCCAGAAAGAAGCTCTAGACAAACTTCTCAAACCATGGAAATATATCGTCATTGTTAAGCTTCTATCACGTGAGATTAGATATCTCACCTTGCGCGAAAAACGAACAGCCCTATGGAGGCCGCTAGGGGGCTTCAACCTAATTGACATCTCTAATGACTACTTCATTGTGCAACTTCAGGCCAAAGAGGATTATGTCAATGCATTGGTAGGAGGACCCTGGCCCATCTTCAGTTCGTACCTCATAGTTCAACGGTGGGTCTCAGGCTTCTCTCCAGACATTGCTATGCCTCCCCACGTGGTGGATTGGGTTCACATCCCGAACTTACCAATCCATCTATATCAAGAGATCCTCTTGAAAGATATTGGCGATCAGCTAGGAAAGACCATCAAGGTCGACATGAACACCATACTGCAGATAAGAGGGCGGTTTGCATGAATTGCTATCAAAATAAACATGGAAAACCCACTGGTTCCTGCCATCATGATACATGGAATGAAATATAAAGTCGAGTACGAGAATATCTCGTACATCTGCCTACACTGTGGGAAAGTCGACAACACTGAGAAGGACTATAGGATAAGGCTTGATGCTGAAATCAAAGCTAGAAAAACAAGAGTGGAATGTGGTAATATCATCCCATAGATCCAACAAAGGTGGGAGGGATTCTCTGAGTCCATCCATGGAAGGCCTATACTAAGAAAGCCACATAAAATGGATGCTCCCTCTCCTACTCATAAAAAGACTAACCATGGCTCAAATAGATTTCAAGGCCTCGAAGAAGTGGAGGAGGAAGATGAAGTCCATGAAGTGATTGACGTGGACAATGTAGCAGTTAGAATTACCGAAAGCATCGATTGGAACCAAAGGAAGACACACGGGAAAGCTTTCAAGAAAGGAGGAGACACAAGAGCCTCAAAGGCACCACCGTAGATGGCCTAGGCACCACTTCACCCCACCACAACACAAGAACGTCCAGCACGGTCCGCTCAAGGTTCCAAATCCACACAAGATCACACAGTTGCTACTCTAACAGGAGACAAAGTGTTATAAGGTAGAGATAACCAGCCCCATTCCTTCATCACATCCACCTTCCATATGGGCACCCAAGGGATGGAGGGAGGCAACTATGTGAAGTACATAAGTCCTACAAAACCATCTGTGGGGATTCATCTTTGTAACAGGAAGGTAACCAATGCAGGAGATCCTAGACGTTCCTGTACACGGAAGAGAGGTAAACCTTCCCTACTCCAGGATCTAGAGAAGGAGGCACAGGAGATGGGTTCGTCCACCATTGAAGAAAGTAGCCAATGAAAACCATGTGTTGGAATGTTCAGGGGGTATGTGACAAGGACAACCAAAACATGAAGGATCTAGTCAGTAGATATCAAGTATCTGTATTGGGTTTGTTTGAAACCCAGTGCAGCGGTCCCCGAGCCAATACAATAATTAAGAAGCTTGGATTCACCCAATCCCATAGGGTGGTGGTTGTTGGCTTTGTTGGGGGAATTTGGGTGCTATGGAAAGCAAATGTAGATCTTGAAATCATTCTATCTCATAAATAGCTTATTCATTGCCGCATTGACAATAATTTCTTCTTCACTTTTGTGTATGGGGGAACCACAAGGGGCTCTAGGAAGTTCCTATGGTATCACCTCTCTATTCTTGCCACCTCCATTAACCCTCCATGGGTAGTGGCATGAGATTTCAATGTAGTAATGTTCCAATTAGAAAGTTTTGGAAGCAATGAATTTGGCAAGGCAAATAGTAAGGATTTTGTTGACGCCATGCATTCATGTGAGCACTAAGACCTTGGAGCCAATGGTGCTTGCACTACTTTTAGAAGGGGACTATTACACGAGTGCCTGGATCAAGCTTTAGGCAACTCTTTCTGGCTTGACTCTTCTCTCACTGGTCCGGTCATGATTCTTGAGAGGAACCATTCTGATCATGCCCCCCTCCTAATCTCCACCACCAACCCGGCTCCAAGGAGACATAAAATTCCCAGAACACTTTCTAGTTGGGAGGTGACAAATGACTTCAAACAATTCCTAAAACAACATTGGGACACCAACATTCCTCTGTGCAAAGTTGGAAGAACGTTTCTCAAGCATGCTTCTAATTGGGCTTCACGTAAGAAACCCAAAGATAGAAGAAAGAAAGACCAGATAGGTAACAAAATTCACTAGAACTAGCTCCAATTATCCTTTAGGCTTGATCTGTCTATTGCGAAAGAAATTGTGGATCTCTAATAAAAATTAGATTTGATCCTAAGACGTGAAGAGATGGACTAGCAACAACAGGTGAGATGTGATTGGGTGGCGCTTGGCAATAATAACACAAAGTTCTTCCACTCTACAGTTAACAAAAGACGAAGACACAACAAAATCACATAGTTGAAAGTCCATAGTGGCGACTAGGTAGAAGGTGCTAATTTGAATAGCCTTGTTCTAATTTCTTTTGCTAACGTGTATCTGGAGCTACCCTTTGATGAACGACACCGAACATGTGTATCATTCATCAGGACCTTTTCCCCTCTCTCGACTCAAGAAGCCGTGACAATGTCTTGCGCGCCCTCCTGTGATGAAGTCTGGCAATCACTACGCGCTATGGTACCCCTCAAGGACCCTGGGCCAGACGGCATCGAGCTTTCTTTCTCTAGAAAAACTGGTAGCTTCTTCAACACCAAACGAGCCTTTTCGTCCAAGCGCCCTGCACTGGGTCTCCCATCGAGGTGGGGTGCACATACTCGACTCTGGTGCTTATTCCTAAAGTACCTCAGCCGAAAACTTGTAGCCAACTCAAACTGATATCCTTGAACAACGTATGCACTAAGCTCCTGTCTAAAGTCATCGTAGCCATGATTAAGCATCATTTACCATCTTGGATATCTCCTTTCTAGTCCAGTTTTGTGCCAGGGAGAAACATAGGTGACAATGTGATTCTTGTTCAAGAAATTATTAGCTCCATGGAATCGAAACAATGCAAGAAGCAACACCTTGCCATCAAGCTTGATCTAATCAAGGCCTTCGACAAGATGAGTTGGACTTTTGTCAAGGACACTCTTCAGAGAACCTCAATACCACAAAATGTGATTGACATCATAATGCAATTAATCAGTGCAGGAGATACATTTGTCCTCTAGAATGGAGAAATTATTGGCTCTTTTAAACTCTGTGGGGTAAAACAAGGGGACCTTCTGTCCCCCTACCTCTTTGTCTTGTGCTTGGATCGCTTCAGTCAGCTTATCAATGAGGTCACCAAGGGGTCCTGGAAACCCATTCACCTTACTAGACAGCAGCTCCCCTTCTCGCATGTCAGCTTCGTAGATGACATTATTCTCTTTGGGGAAGCCTCTCTACAACAAACTCAAACCATTAAAAGATGCCTCAAGCTCTTCAGTAAGGGGTCGGGATAGTTTTTATCAAATGACAAGTCGTCTATCTTCTTCTCCACAGAAACATCCAGACATCTCAGAACTTGGCTTTGTCGAATTCTGGATATCAAGGAGACGTCCAACCTTGGCCGACACCTAGGCATTCCCATCATTCACAAGAGGAAGAACAAAGAACACTTTCAATATCTCCTTGAGAAGATACATAACAAAATCACCTGCTGTTAACACAAATTATTCTCCCTCACCGAAAGGATGACCTTGGCTAAATCCGTTTTAATATCACAGTCTTGCTACACCATGCAATCGATCCTCCTTCCGGTATCCACCACAGAAAGGATCGACCTGCTTACCAGGAATTTTATATGGAGCAGCTCGCACATTGCTACTAAACTGAACCTTGTCCCATGGGGCAATGTCACCAAACCCCTGCACATGGGAGGCCTCGGCATCAAATCGGCAAGAGAGTTCAACTGTGCTCTTATAGCGAAACTGGCTTGGGACTATATCCAAAATAAACAAGCCCCTTGGGTGGCCCTCTTGCATGCAAAATATGGGAAACAAAACGGGAGGAGCTTATCAGGTTCGCACATATGGAGGGGAATCAAATCCTCGATCCCCTTTCTCCTGTCCAATTCCAGAGTGGTTCCTATATCCGACCTATCGACCAATGTCTGGTCAGAGCGATGGGTACGCACCTGTTACGCTTCCAGTTCCAGGCTGTGCTATACCAGAGAGATTCAAGACATGAAGGTAGCAAGCCTAGTATCTGATGAGGGGCACTGGGATCATGGCTTTCTCAACGAATGGTTCACGGAGGACCTATTCAGACATCCTGAGCATGCCTCCCCCGAGACTACTATACGGGTCCAATGGAAGAGTATGGTCACACTCAGCAGATGGCCATTTCACTTCCAACTCGGCACAAAATCCTAATGAACTTCACCACCCAAGAAAACGTGGATTGCTACGCAGACATATGGGCTTTGCCGGCACAACAGAAAGTTAAAACTAACTTGTGGCTAATTCATCGAAACCGACTGATTACTAACGAACTGCGCCTCAACAGAAAACTCACTTCTATGCGAAATTCCCAAGGTGCCTGAACCAACTCGAATCAGTCCCACACGCCATTAGGGACTGTTCGGCATCGACAGCTTTGTGGACGAAACTGATCCCAAGTGAGGCGATCCATTTTTTCAGCATTGAACCTCTCACTGAGTGGATACACTACAATTTGAAAGTGCTGAACAAGGTGGAACGTTGGCCCTAGACATTTGCTATCATATGCTGGTGGCTATGGAAGAACAGAAACCTTTACATTTTTGAAAACAAGTAGCTCCCTCCTGCGGTCATCGAGACCCACTGCCTAGCGGATCTTGGCACGGCCTGCATGGCCTTCCAAAAGGAGTCGGGCCCCAGTGTCCAAGTCCCACATGGGATCAACCCAACCCTCCCGTCAACAGACGTCTTTCTACACGTCCACGCTGCAGTGAATTACCCTACACACCCCCACTTCCCCACCTGCGCGCCCACCCAGTGGTGGTGGTGGTTGGAAGGGGGCGCTGCTGATGTGGTATAAAAATCCAGTTAAGAATAAGAAAGGGAATAAAAACAGAAGAGAGAAAATGGTTTTATTCATAACTTTCAATTCCGAATGAATTTTTTACGAAATAAAAAGCATTAGATTCCTTATAAAAAATACTTTTTAACTAAACCAATATTGATATATATTTTGGAGTAATAATAATGTGAGAGAAATATGATTCCGTAGATACTGTGCTTATACTTCTAGTGTAGTTATACAATTATACTAGCTTTTGTAATTTGCTAGGTACTGTACTTATGCTTAAATAACTGATTTGAAATAAAAAGTGGGTACCGTACTTATGGATGCATTTTATAGATGATCTCTGGAGCTGATGTACCGTGCTTATGCTTCTAGACCAGTTATACAATTATGATTGATTTTATAATTTGCTAGGTATTGTACTTATGCTTGAGTAAATGAGTTGAAATCAATAAATGAGTATCACTAGAGAGACTAAACAACACCTAAGGGACTAACAAACACCGCAAAAACGAGGACTAATTGGTATCGAACCTGCCTTGAAACAAGAACAGTGAAAACACGAAGAAAACAGAACAAAAAAATACAGTAACAGGGCAGAGAGGGGAAAGCGCCAACCCCACAATAGATCGACACCGAAAGCGTCAACATGACCACCTCCACCAAGTGATTGTCGCACCGGAGACGAAGAAATAGCAACCACGGCAAAATAAGAACATCAAGATAACAAGATATGAACCAACATCAAGATAACAAGATATGAACCATGAAAAAATTTGTCTTGCAAAAGAATTGAACCGAGGTCAATACAATCTGACTAAAGGATCACATACCAATCTGGCCAGCTCTACCATTTAGCATAACTTGGACGAGAGAATATATGACAGGTTTTCTATTGTAGTAACTTATATCTGTTGAAGGGTAATAACTACATGATGGATAGCAACTGCCCACGCATAAAATCTAGTGCGGTGCTCTGCAATTTGCCAATTGGAAGTAGGAAACCCGGGTCTGGACATCAAGGTGGAAATACGCCAAAACGTGCATTGTGAGTGCCTTATGAGAAGAGAAAACAAAGGCACTCACTAAGGGCTAGTTTGGTTGGGTGTAGTGGGGTGTAGTTTTCTGAGTTTGTAATGTAAAAATGTACAGCAAACACGCACTTTGTCATCCGGCTACACCCTACCAAACAGGCCCTAATTATCGACTTTAATGGAAAGCGTAACCCACATGGTTAGAAAAAAAGTGACTGAAAACTTTTATATTACATGACATTTGATTAAGGCAAAAAAATCTAAATGACACATTTCCCATTTTTTATTCCCTAAATGGCAAGTTCTTGAACTTATTGCCCAAAATGGCACATTTGCAGACCAATGCGTCCCAACCGGGGACGCATTGCCCCCACAGGAGGGCAATGCGTCCCGAAGCCAGACGTATTGCTTTTTTTATTTTTTTTTTTTATTTTTTTTAATTATGATACCATGTATACCATGTATATTAATTGCTAAATTAATATAATCTAAATTAACTTATATACAATTAGCCATATATTTAAAATAATATATGAAGATAATAAAATAATAACAGAATATTATATTTATCAAAACATAATATTTATAAATGTAGATACAAATATTCAAAATTAATAGATATAATACTAAAATTATATAATAAAGTGTAAAATTATAAAAATAAAGAAAATATATACATGTATTTATTTGTAAACTTAGAAAACAAAAACTAATATAGCAATAAAAATAAGAAAATACTAATATCAAAAATAAGAAAATACTAATATAGCAAAATAATATATATATATATATACATACATAATATTAATATATATACATAATATATATACATAATATATATATATATATACATACATAATATATATATACATAATATATATATATATGTACATATACATATATATACATATATATACATAATATATATATATATACATAATATATATACATATATATACATAATATATATATACATAATATATATATTATATACATATACATATATATATATCTACAAATATTATATATATATATATATATATTATACATATACATATATATTTATCAAAACATAATATTTGTAAATGTAGATAAAAATATTCAAAATTAATAGATATAATACTAAAATTATATAATAAAGTTTAAAATTATAAAAATAAAGAAAATATATACATGTATTTATTTGTAAACTTAGAAGAAAAAAACTAATATAGCAAAAAAAATAAGAAAATACTAATATAGCAAAATAATATATATATGTATGTATTAAAGGTATGATACATAATATCAAAAATATACATATATATACATCATACATATATATCTATATATATATATATACATACATTATATATATATATATATATACATATATATACACATAATATATATACATATATATATACATACATAATATATATATATACATTATATATATATGTACATATACATACATATATATACATATATATATAAATAATATATATATATATATATACATATATATACATAATATATATACATAATATATACATAATATATATATATATATATATATATTATACATATACAAATATATATGTACAAATAATATATATATATATGTATATATATATTATATACATATACATATATATTTATCAAAACATAATATTTATAAATGTAGATAAAAATATTCAAAATTAATAGATATAATACTAAAATTATATAATAAAGTTTATAATTATAAAAATAAAGAAAATATATACATGTATTTATTTGTAAACTTAGAAGAAAAAAACTAATATAGCAATAAAAATAAGAAAATACTAATATAGACAAATAATATATATATGTATATATATGTATATATATACATATATATATATATATATTATTTTGCTATATTAGTATTTTCTTATTTTTGATATTAGTATTTTCTTATTTTTATTGCTATATTAGTTTTTTTATTCTAAGTTTACAAATAAATACTTGTATATATTTTCTTTATTTTTATAATTTTACACTTTATTATATAATTTTAGTATTATATCTGTTAATTATGAATATTTTTATCTACATTTATAAATATTATATTTTGATAAATATAATATTCTGTTATTATTTATTATTTTCAGATATTATTTTAAATATATGGCTAATTGTATATAAGTTAATTTAGATTATATTAATTTAGCAATTTAACATATATATGTATATATAATATACATGGTATACATGGTATCATAATTAAAAATAAAAATAAAAAAAGCAATACGTCCGGCTTCGGGACGCATTGCCCTCCTGTGGGGCAATGCGTCCCCGGTTGGGACGCATTCTGGGACGCATTGCTCTTTCGGGAGACTCCCGAGAGAGAAATGCGTCCCAGCAGAGGACGCATTGGCCTACAAATGTGCCATTTTGGGCAATAAGTTCAAAACGTGCCATTTAGAGAATAAAAAATGTGAAATGTGCCATTTATGTTTTTTTGCCTTAGATTAAAATGAGCGTTTACAAACAATTGTCCCTAAGATCTGTAGCATTTGAAATTGGCACGTTAATTATTTGATAAAATGACATCATTTTTAGACCTTACAGTTTACGATAGGAAGGAAAGTTTGTCAGCTTTAAGCTTTTGTTGTTTCAAATTCTCATTCTGTCTCTCTCACTCACACAACCACACTTTTTCCCTGAAATAAAAGGTAGACGTGGTGGAACAGATCATCTCCAGCTGATACGTTTGCGCGATTATCCAGACGTGCCGGACCTTCTTTACGCCTAGGCCGACAAGCAGCGCTATCAAGGTAGAAAATTAGTGTGTAAAAATTTGAGCTCCTGCAGGGTGTCGAACCAACGATTTCGCTTTCGCCTATTCAGATAACAGCACGAGGCTAATTGACTGAGACCCTAGTGCTCCGTTTCGCTCCGGCAGCTTCGGGGTAACCTTCAAAAACCCACCATTGGGAAATTATATCGAATTTATCGTCATCATGGCCTGCCGCCATACAAAGCTTTGCCAAACTAGGTGGCGATCGATTCTGGATAAGTCATCACCCCAACGGTCATCCTTGTATATTTACATCATTTCCTACTCCCCTGCTGGAACAGCTCATAAGTGATAATTCAAACCTGTTCTTCACAAGTAGACATCCCCGTCGCTGATATTTCTTCGGGTGGCCATAAGCGCGCGGGGTTGATCAAGAAGGGTCCGAATCGCCAACAACAGTCTCCTGACCGGCAGCCCTCCCCCCACACACCAGCATTCCGGCTCCTGTTTGCTTCTTCTGTTAAATAAAACCTGCGTTCCGGTGTAACATGCTAAAACTTACATAAACGTCTGGGTAGAGGCGTAAGTTACAAAAAGAACGGCTAATTCTTTTTATGATAAAATTTACATGTATTAAAATCAAGTCTAAAATAAATGAGGTACATCTAATAATTCAAATAATTTTTCTTTGACTTTAGATTACTTCTTTTATCATTAAGGAACCTTGATGGACAAAGTTTTATCTAACTGTCCCATCTAAGTTATAACATGCTAGCTAACACTTACATAAACGTCTTGATAAAGGCGTAGGCTACAAATTGGACTGCTATTATTTTTCTGGCAAGACTCACATGTAAAAAAATTAAGTCTACAATAAATGAGGAACATCTAATAATTCAAATAATTTTTCATTGACCTTAAACTACTTCTTTTATTGTTAAGGAACTTTGACGGGCAGGGTTTTATCTAAATGTCCCACCTAACTTATAACATGCTAGCTAACACTTACATAAACGTCTTGATACAGCGTAAGCTACAAATTGGACTGCTATTTTTTTATGGCAAGACTCACATGTATCAAAATTAAGCCTACAATAAATGAAGTATATATAATAATTCAAATGATTTTTTTGTTGACTTTGGACTACTTCTTTTATTGTTAAGGAACCTTGATAGGTTGGATTTTATCTTATTGCTCCACCTAAGTTACAGCATACTAGCTAACACTTACATAAACATCCTAGTAGAGGTGTAGGCGACAAATTGGACTGTTTTTTTATGGCAAAATTCACATGTATCAATATTAAGTCTACAATAAATGAGGTACATCTAAAAATTCATATGATTTTTCATTGATTTTGGACTACTTCTTTTATTGTTAAGCAACATTGATGGGTAGGATTTTATCTAATTGCCCCACCTAAGTTATAACATGCTAGACAACACTTACATAAACGTCTTGGTAGAGGCGTAGGTTACAAATTAGATTGCTAATTTTTTTTAATGGAAAAACTCACATATATCAAAATTATGCATATAATAAATGAGGTACATCCAATAATTCAAATGATTTTTTATTGACTTTGGATGACTTCTTTTATTGTTAAGGAACCTTGATGAGTTGGGTTTTATCTTAGTGCTCCAGCTAAGTTACAACATGCTAGCTAACACATACATAAACGTCCTGGTAGAGACATAGGCTACAAATCGGACAGCTAATTTTTTAATGGCAAAACTCAAATGTATCAAAATTAAATCTACAATAAATGAGGTACATCTAATAATTCAAATGATTTTTCATTGAGTTTGGACTACTTTTATTGTTAAGCAACGTTGATGGGCTGGGTTTTATCTAACTGCCCCACCAAAGTTAAAACATGCTAGCTAACACTTACATAAACATCTTGGTAGAGGCGTAGGTTACAAATAGGACTGCTAATTTCTTTTATGGAAAAACTCACATGTATCAAAATTAAGTCTATAATAAATGAGGTACATCTAATAATTCAAATGATTTTCTGTTGACTTTGGACTACTTTTATTGTTAAAGAATCTTGATGGGTTGGGTTTTATCTAACTACTCTACCTAAGTTATAACATGCTAGCTAACACTTACATAAACGTCCTCGTAGAGGCTTAGGCTACAAATTGGACTGCTAATTTTTTTAACGACAAAACTCACATGTATCAAAATTAAGTTTACAATAAATGAGGTATATCTAATAATTCAAATGATTTTTCATTGACTCTGGACTACTTCTTTTACTGTTAAGCAAACTTGATAGGTAGGGTTTTATCTAACTGTCACACCTATGTTATAACATGCTAGCTAAAACTTACATGAACCTCTTGGTAGAGGTGTAGGTTACAAATTGGAATGTTAATTTTTTTTAATGGAAAAACTCACATGTATCAAAATTAAGTCTATAATAAATGAGGTAGATCTAATAATTCAAATGATTTTTCGTTGACTTTGGACTACTTCTTTTATTGTTAAGGTACCTTGATGGGTTGGGCTTTATCTAAGTGCTCCACCTAATTTACAACATGCTAGCTAACACTTACATAAACGTCCTGGTAGAGGCATAGGCTACATATTGGATTGTTAATTTTTTTTTATGAAAAAACTCACATGTATCAAAATTAAGTCTACAATAAATGAGGTACATCTAATAATTCAAATCATTTTTCATTGACTTTGTACTACTTTTATTGTTAAGCAACCTTGATAGACAGGGTTTTATCTAACTGCCCCACCTAAGTTATAACATGCTAGGAACACTTACATAAACGTCTTGGTAGAGGCGTCGGTTAAAAAATTGGACAACTAGTTTTTTTATTGAAAAACTCACATGTATCAAAATCAAGTCTATAATAAATGAGGATCATCTAATAATTCAAATGATTTTTCATTGACTTTGGACTACTACTTTTATTGTTAAGGAACCTTGATGGGTAGGGTTTTATCTAACTGCCCTAGCTAAGTTATAACATGCTAGTTAACACTAACATAAACGTCTTGGTAGAGGCATAGGTTACAAAGACTGCTAATTTTTTTTATGGAAAAACTCACATGTATCAAAATTAAATCTATAATAAATGAGGCACATCTAATAATTCAAATGATTTTTCATTGACTTTGAATTACTTCTTTTATTGTTAAGGAACTTTGATTGGTAGGATTTTATCTAACTGCTCCACCAAAGTTACAACATGCTAGCTAACACTTACATAAATGTCATGGTAGAGGCGTAGGCTACAAATTGGACTGCTATTTTTTATGGCAAAACTCACATGTATCAAAATTAAGTCTACAATAAATGAGGTACATATAATGATTCAAATAATTTTTCATTAACTTTGTACTACTTCTTTTATTTATAAACGACGTTGATGGACATTATTTTATCTAACTATCCCACCTAAGTTATAAAATGCTAGCTAACACTTACATAAACGTCATGGTAGAGGCACAAGTTACAAATTGAACTGCTAATTTTTTTTATGGAAAAACTCACATGTATCAAAATCAAATCCATAATAAATGAGATAGATCTAATAATTCAAATGATTTTTCATTGACTTTGGAATACTTATTTTATTGTTAAGGAACCTTGATGGGTAGGGTTTTATCTAACTTCTCCATCTAAGTTACAACATGCTAGCTAACACTTCCATAAATGTCCTGGTAGAGGCGTAGGCTACAAATTGGACTGGTAAATTTTTTATTGCAAAACTCACATGTTATAAAATTAAGTCCACAATAAATGAGGTACATATAATAATTTAAATGATTTTTCATTAACTTTGGACTACTTCTTTTATTGATAAGAAACCTTGATGGACAAGGTTTTATCAAACTGTACCACCTAAGTTATAATATGCTATCTAATACTTACATAAACGTCTTGGTAGAGGCGTAGGTTACAAATTGGACTGCTAATTTTTTTAATGGAAAAATTCACATGTATCAAAATTAATTCTATAATAAATGAGGTACATCTACTAATTCAAATGATTTTTTATTAACTTTAGACTACTACTTTTATTGTTAAGGAACCTTGATGGGTAGGATTTTATCTAACTTCTACACCTAAGTTACAACATGCTAGCTAACACTTACATAAACGTCTTGGTAGAGGCATAGGCTACAAATTGGACTGCTAAGTTTTTTATGGATCACAGTTAATCATCGCCAACTCCAGCCCTAGTCCATGAGAAACATCTCATTCAAATATCTTATCCTAGCTTTGTGTTTGAATTATGTCTGACAAAATCCTAGCATATATACATCTATCTAAAGACTCACCTAAAATTAATAAGGTGTGTGTATGACTGAGACAAAAAGGGACACATATAGAACACCAACTATGAGAAAACAAATTTGAATCCGCTATTGACATTATTGGGCTAAACATTAGTGATAGAGGTTTCTTTATCATCTCCAGATGTTGTCACAAATTTGTCCATGATGAGTTTGCATGTCCTAACTTTTTTATAGAAATTTTGTTTAAAGGAGATTCGAACCCAATATCTATTATTTAGTAGAGCATCTCCATTCTTTAAATTTATTGAAGAAAATGTTGATATTATATCGAGCCCCTATGAAATATATGGCTCTGTAAATATGGATACAATTTGATAATAATAATAATTACATCCCATCTTCGTTCTTGATGCAATAGTCTATTATTAATACTCAAATCAAAAAAATGGCCAACATCATCTCATTTATAAAGTTTCTCGTCCATTTATGCAAAATAGTAATTATTTCTAGAGGTGACACTCTTGTGACTGAGTTCAACAAGGAAAACAAATATATTCACTTTGGAGCTAAGTTGTCATCCTTGGTCATTTCATGCTTGATTGTATCATGATCATGTTCTTCTTTTTCCATTTGAGTAAAAGACCTATATATAAGAAATTTTACTATTACATGAGTAAAGAATAAAAATGTAAACATAATCCATATAATGTTATTACAATTAACAAAATGAGAGATGTTGATTACCTATAATAAGAGTGACATCATGCTCCCATAAGTATTATTGTATTTAGGCATTAGACTTGATTCCACTTATATTACAAGAGAAACAAAAATAAGTAGAAATATGATTTTCTTATTATCAAAGGTTATCATGCAATTAGATGTGCATAGAAATAAAAATATATCTTCTAACCATTTTAAAATTAAAATCTTCAAAACTTGAACATGTTCTTTGTTGTGAGTTTGATGAAAAGTTAGGTAGAATGGGATTAAACCCCTACAAAATGCATATTTCAAGGTGAAACTTTACTAATAAGATAAGAAGCATAATGTCTATCCATGCCTGAAGTGAACAAAATGAAGGGAATGCATCAATATTCTTTATCACCTAATACCATATGGCATTCAATGAGTTACAACTTGATATCATAAAGAACAAAGAAACAAAAAAGTTTACATCAATATAGTAATTTGTATCTTTTTATCGACTGTTTGGTAGAATGTCATTATCTTCATTAAATGAAATTAGCTCACTAATTTGATCATAAGGATGGTTATTGTTCTACAAATAAATATATTATACCTTTTTATGTTAACAATAATATTAGGATTAAAGGATATTTTTTTTCACAAACTTCATACCTTTTGTTTCTTTGCACCACTCCTCTTTCTATGTGTTTTTTTCCAAACTACTCTTTAGTATTTTTGGTGAGGAAGATTTTAACTTCGTGAGTTTTATCCCCTTCACAATTTTATCTGATTTCTTAACATGAAGAATTTTCACCATGATAGTCATTTTTTTGTGACGGAAGACCTATCTAGCATCATCAATGATGCCAAACTTCTTTAATTCCTCTTGCACATCCCTAAATGTATTTTCAAGGTTTTTCAATGTCATTCTATATGTATCCTCACATAATGTAGCCCAGGCAGTGAGTTGAGCACAAAGTTGAGATACATGCTTGTACATACTTGTTATATCCATTTTCTCATCATGTGATTTAGAAAGAGCATCAACTTTTTGATGAATCAATTTTACATCTTTTGTCCATCTCAGTAGTATGTATTGGCTAGGATGATAGAGTAACCATACCCAGATTCGAGAGAGTTTCCATCGGAGTGATCTTGTTCCTCGCTTGAAGTAAGCGATGAAGGTAGTATTCTAGGATGCCCAGGCAGTGTCGCACAATTTACAAACGAAGAGCAGAAGCGAGAGGCGAACGGAGTAATCATAAGTTTTCTTTTAGGGACAAGGTTTCTCTCTCCTTATGGATTCTTAGGAAGATGGGATTATGGTTTCCATAAAACCCACAGAGAGAGGACCAGTCTTTATTTATAATATTGTGCATTATCTCCTCATCCATCGTGAAGAGACGCAGTGATTACAGCATCTCCACATAACCGCAACAAAGGCATCCTTTTGGAAACGTGTACAGATAATATATATTTATTAATTTTGGGCCACACTAAATAGGATTTAACATTTTCCCACTTGGCCCAAAATGTGATGGCAATAATATTTATTTATTTTCCATCGATGCTTAGCATAAACATTCATATAAACAAATAATATGAGTCATTGTGGTTGATACCCAATAAGTGGGCTCTCCCTTCTATACACTATAATATCTTAATGTCTTATATGAAGTGAGATAAAATTTATGAATAAGTTGACTTCAAACTTATTCTATGGTCCAACTTTATGTCAAAACAGACATTTTGTCATAACTAGAATTGAAATAGAAATAGAGAGTCAAATATGTGACACAAATTAAATATTACATTGTCAAATCACATTAATCATTACACATCAAATGACTTTCTCAGACCCATATTCTTTATATGAGATGTATACAACCCTGGAGCTAGCCCTTTTGTAAGAGGATCTGAAATCATATAATGTGTACCAATGTGATCAATCTCTATCATCTTGTTGTCAACTCGCTCATTAATAACATAGAGTTTTATGCCTAGATGTCTGCATGTAGTGGTGCTCTTATCATTATTAGCAAAAGTGACTGCAACTTCATTATCACTATATATCTGTATTGGTTTATGATTTGTATCCACAACTTTAAGATCTTGTATCCTATTCTTAATCCATATTGCATGTGATGATGTTTAATGGCAAGCTATAAGTTCAGCTTCCATGGTAGATGAAGTCGTAGTCTTTAGCTTGATACTCCTCCATGATACTGCACCACCAGCTAGTAGGAAGAGATAGCTCGTTGTAGACTTCCTACTATATCTAGATAGCCAGTAAAATATGCATCCGAATATCCCATAACTTCAAGGTGGTTTGTCCTTTTATATGTAAGCATGCAGTCCTTTGTCCCTTGTAGATAGTGCATCACCTTCTTCACAGCTCTCCAACGGTCAATGCCCGGGTTACTTTGGTAACGACCAAGCATTCCAATAGAAAAAGCAATATCAGGTCACATGCATATTTGAAGATATTGTAAGCTCCCAACTTCAGATGCGTAAGGTATTTCCCTCATCTCATTCCTTTCAATATCATTACTAGGACACTACTTGGAGTTAAATATGTCTCCTTTAACTATAGGTGTAAATCCAGGTGAATAATTTTTCATTCCATACTTCTCTAAAACTTGAGATATATCAGCCTTCTGGGATATTCCAAGTATGCCTTTAGATTGGTCTCTATGAATCTCCATATCGAGTATATGCGTGGCTTCACTCATATCTTTCATCTCAAAATTAGAAGAAAGAAACTCTTTGGTCTCATGTAACATGCCAAAGTTATTACTTGTTAGTAGAATGTCATCAACATAAAGAATCAATATTATGAACTTATTCCCACTGAATTTGAGGTATGTACACCGATCAACGATATTAGGTTGAAACTTAAAAGTTGATATAATGGTGTTAAACTTTATATACCATTATCGGGATGCTTGTTTAAGTCCATAAATTGATTTCTTTAGTTTACAAACCATATGACTTCTACTATCACCAATGAAACCTTCTGGTTGTTCCATATAGACTTCTTCAGATGAATCCTCATTCAAAAATGCCATTTTCACATCCATTTAGTGTAGCTCAAGATCAAAATGAGCCACTAGGGCCATGATTACTCAAAAGGAGTCCTTTGATGAGACTGGAGCAAAGGTCTCTTTGTAATCAATGCCTTCCTTTTGTGTGAAACCCTTTGCAACTAATCTAGCCTTGTACCTCCCAATTTCACCATTTGAGTTCCTTTCGGTCTTAAAAACCCATTTACAACCAATAGGTTTAATACTCTTTGGTAAAGACACAACGTCCCATACTTGATTGTTATCCATGGATGCTAGTTCCTCCTTCATGGCATGAATCCACTTAGAGGAATTTTCGCAATCCATTACTTGTGAAAAAGATAAGGGATCAATATCTTCAAAGTCTCTATTTGGCTCTTGAAGGTATACGACATAGTCGGATGGGATGGAAGGCCTCCTTGATCTTGTGGATCTTCTTAATTCAACATTGGGTTCTACAATTTATGTAGGCTCTTTAGGTTGTTCTTCATAATGAGTATGATAAACTTGTTCATTTTCAACCTGACTAGGAGCATGATCTACTTCTATTGGCTCATCCACTTGACAATTATTCATGGGAACAATAATTGGACATCCTATACATCTTTGACTAGATGTAGGTATGAGAGAACTATCATGCATTTCATCAAGAGATATATTTTGAAGTAGGTCATTCCCACTGAGATGATGATCCTCCAAAATTTTTGCCTTAACTGTCTCAACTATTTTTCGTGGGTGAGATGGACAGTAAAATTTATATCCCTTTGACATTTTTAGATAACCAATAAAGAAACCACTAGTGGTTCTTAGGTCAAAAGGCTTCTCATGTGGATTGTAGATTTTAGCTTCTGCACGACATCCCCATATGTGCATATAGTTCAAGGATGGTTTCCTTCCTGTCCATAATTCATATGGGGTTTTTTGGACAGACTTTCTAGGAACCTTGTTTAATACATGCACTTCTGTCTTTAAAGCCTCACTCCACATTGTAGAAGGTAGAGGTCAATTACAAAGAATTGCACAAACCATTTCCTTTAATGTTCGATTCCTTCTTTCAACTATACCATTCTGACTTGGTGTGCTTGGCATTATATATTAAGGTACAATACCCTCTTCTTGAAGGAAATGTGCAAATGGCCCCTTTCTTTATCCCATCTCAGTGAACCTTCTATAATATTCACCTCCCCTATCTGATTTGACTATCTTAATCACTTTACATAATTGTTTCTCCACTTCAATCTTAATGTTCTTAAAGGCTTGAAAAACCTCACTTTTGTCGTTTAATAAGTAGAGGAACATATAGCATGAATAATCATCGATAAAGGTTGCAAAATATTTTTCTCCTATAAAACAAGGTGGAAAAGGTCCACTAATATCTGCGTGAATTATTTCTAATATTCCATTACTCCTCTTGGCATCCTTTTTAGACGTGTTGGTTTGCTTAACCTTTATACATTCAACACAAGTTCCAAAATTAGTAAACTTTAAGGGTCCTAAAATTCCCTCCTTTACTAATCTTTGGATTCTTTCTTTGGAATTATGTCTCAACCTTCGGTGCCAAAGAAGTGATGATTGCTCATCTAACAATGTGTGTTTATTACCAATAATATTATGCTGGATTGTAAAAGATTGCTCAAAATGAGGGATTAATTTAATTTGATAGAGATCATTAATTAAAACACAAGTACCAATTAAACTGGAGTTTTTATATAATGATAATTGTCCATTTTGAAGAATGAAACAATAGTTTAATTTTTCTAATCTAGAGATACAGACTAAATTTCTGCTATAGTTTGGTACATAAAAAGTATTTTCTAAGTCCTGCAACTTTCCATTATCAAAGATTAATCTACATGTGCCAACGGCCTTTACGCGAGAGCCCAATTTATTTCCTGAATAAAGGATGTTTTCACTCTCTGTTGGTTTCCGTTGATTCATAAATCCCTGCAATGTATTGGAAATGTGCACTATATTAGAGTCAAGACGCCAACTATATAATGGAACATTTGAAAGATGGCATTAATATCAAACAAGAGATATTATACCTTTCTTTTCCAACCATTTCTTGTACTTGAAGCACTCCTTTTTAGTATGCCCTTTCTTGCGACAGAAGAAACATTTCATATTAGCCTTGCGTCCCCCAACTGTGCCATCTCCTGGCTTGGACACTCCACCTAATATAGGAGTAATTCCTTTCATTTTTCCTTTACCCTTATGGCTATGCTTGTCATGGGTGCTTAAATGTGCAGTAGGGACCCCTTCTGTTATGACCCACACTAAAATTAACTAGTAAGTATGATAATCACAACATTAATAAGTTAATTAAGTTGAATTAAGCACACAAGATGCAATTGGTGCTTTGATCCAGTGTTACAGTCTTATTAGCATGATTTCTTACCTTGAGGTTGTAGAGAATTTCACGCTTGAAATTTTGCAAAAAAGAATCATTCGAATTGGACATTCGAGGCAAGAGTTATCACATTTTCAAGACTCTAGGACCTAAGATGCAATTTTTCCAGTTTTTTGGCTATAATTTCTTTTTTTTTCCTTTTTCCCTTTCTTCCTTATCCCTTTCATGTGATCAATTTATAGGAATCGATAGAGCAGCGCCCAGCAGCCGATCGTGAGCAGCAGAGGGTGAGAGCGGGTGATTTCTAGGGCTCCTGGAGCCGAGCTCCTCTCTTCTTCACCACCCTTCCTTCCTCCTCGACCTCGCCTCTACCTGCACCCCAACGCCCTAGGGTGGCGCCCCTTTGTAGCTGTGGCCGGCCAGTAGCAAGGCGGATGACCAGAGGCCATTTTGGCGTCGCCAACACCTTGGAAATGGTACCCTTGAGTTTTTCTGAGGTTCCTAAGCAGAAATTCAAAGCCCTAGCCCTTGATTCAGCCCCTAGCCAAGTCTTTTCTTCAACCTGAGTGTGAGAGGCAACTGCTACGTGTAGCAGGCTCGAACCAAGAGCTCTTGGGTGCAAAAATTTCCAGGAAAAGGTGCTATTGACTTTGCTTTTGAGGTCTAACCTTGAATCTACAGCCATCCAACCCTCAATCAGCAGTTAGCTTCATCCCTTCCAACATGTCTGTGAAGAAAGGTACTGTTCGATTACAACAGGTTGTTCCTGAGCAATTCCAAGGTAGAAGAAGACCCAACGAATGCCTGGAAATAGGCGTCTGGATGTGTTCCCAGTCAAATTTGGACATTTCGAATCGCGGTGAGTAGAATCTCACTCCCATTCACACGATTTAACTTGAATAGTCGGACGTTTCGATTAAAAGATGTGTCATTCACAGATGTCAGCGTTTACGCAGGTGCTGGGCAGCGGCGGCACCGCTCGACTCCTAATTTGCACGTTTAAATTATTAACATTTGCTCGACGCCAATTAGTTGATTGATATGTGCGATGTGATTTAAAAAAATTTCATGATTGATCAAAACCTAATTTACTCGATTAAATGTTGAAAAGAGTAGTGCACAACCAGACATTGGAAAGTCTGGGTATAAACCCAGACTATACAATTTTAATAAATTAAATGATGCACGATTACAAAGAAATGACAATGTTGTGAAAAATATTCACAGAAAACTTAGATGCACGCTCTAGGTCACATTTAATGTGAATGATTTAATATTTACTCAAATTGACACGCTTCTCGAAGATATTATTAGGAATTCCTTATTAATAATAATTCATGCCATGATAATGATTTAACTTTTATATGAGTGATGAGAGGATCAACTCAAGAAATCATTTGAAATTTCAATTAATATCAATAATTCGTGTCATAATGAATAATGATAAATTTAATCAAGTTATGTGATACATAATTCCAGATTAGGGTTGTTGCGCATGTTTATATGTTAAATATTTCCATGACAAGTAACTTAATCTTTAATTGAGTTATGTGATGCACAACTCATAATTTAGGTTGACGTGCATGCTTATCGAGGAATTTTAGACAATTTACAAGTGTTACTAACAATTTCATATATATTGAGTAAATAACCCTTGTTAGTGTGTTACGATGTTAAATTGTATGATTTCAGTGTATATACGTGCCAAGTTGATATGTATTTAGTTTATTTAAGCACTTGAAATCTGCCTGCATGCTTAATATGTTGAATCTCTCAGCATTTACAATGCTTCAATAAACTGCTCTGTCAAATTTAGAATGATATTCATGTTGTGTTGTAAAGTTCAAGTAAATAGACTCGGTACCACAGAGATACCAAAGCCAAGAATAAGTAAGAGAGATATACAATATAGTAAGAGATTTCCAAGAATAATAAAATAATAGACATAGGTGCCCTGAACACCGTAGAACCCCTATGTGAGGTCTGCGCCTTAGGGGTGAAACGACCTACCCTGGCAATGTCCAGTATACGAGGGTCGGATTGTACTAACATGTGGTACGGGGGATGAAGCCCTAGTGGAATTCTCCTTAAATTATAGAATGTAGTGTCCAACATCAACCAGAGATAGGATCCTGGTGGCACTAGAACACAGAAAAGCCATGTAGTGTCCAACATCAACCAGAGATAGGATCCTGGTGGCACTAGAGTAATAGGTGGCTTGACTCTCCGCCTGTGTGCTCAGGTTAGAGGAGGAGTCAAGTTTATGACACCATAGGAGTGTCGAGGCCAGAGAGCTAGTTTTCCTGTAGCAGACCAGGACAACAGTCAGACTTAGCTATCCCAGGGTGTTGGCTATGTCTTGTACGGTGGGATCATAGTTCGCTACGAGTCTTCATATGTAGAGTACACTACATATGATCAGGGCATAATATAAAATATGTTCACATAGGTTCACAGAGTTCGTTAAAGAGTTAAGAAATATTTGAGTTAGTTTCGTAGCAGTTGTCCTTTAAATGAAATTTTAGTATTTTCTGTGAATTAGTTGTATCTACAATTTTGCAGCAATTGTTATCATAATGAAATGTTGACATCTCTTGTTGTTTAAATAATATTGCTTATATCTGCCCAGTATAGTATCATCTTGAATTTTATTCCAATTAATAAACATAAATGAGTTATCTGCGATGGTTGGGTGAAATTATATTCACTGAGCCAATATCTCACCAACCTACTGAAACATTTTTCAGATCAACGTTAACATGAGAAAGCTGAAGGATCGTATCACCCAAGTACTTAGAAGGTAGTTCATATTTAGTTAGAGGTCTCTTAATCCTTTCTCTCAGTCCTTGGGCATGCAGTATGGTAGAGAGAGAGAATGAAATGTAATATGTAGTTTAGTTTTCAATTAATTGTTGCACTTTATATTCTGCAAGTAAGATGTAATATGTTGTTTGAACTCTGAGGTATCTTTCAAGATTAAGAAACAATAAGTTTTCTTCCACATTTTTATTACAATCTGATGTTATTCAAACTATTAGGTTAATTCTGAGTTTATTTTGAAAAGAAAAAGTTAAGAGTGTATTTGTATTAAGTGTAATCCTCCTGTCACGCCCTAATCTCATAATTGGCAGTAATTGTGGGGTCGGGGTGTGTCAACATAAATTTGGTATCAGCGCATAGGTTGAGTACATAGTTACTCTAAGTCAAGGTCTGGGGACGATAAGAGACCAATAGGATTAGGATTTAGGTGTCTTTCTTCTAACTACAGTTTTCTAATAGGAAATGGTTTGTTATACTATTACAGATGGCATGAAATGATTACCATCATTATTATTGTCTCTAGTGTATAGTATATGTGTGCTTACATCTAAAGGGGATGAATCACCATGATCATTGTCGGTGGGATCATTAATTTCAAAGTATAAACGATGGTACGGTTCTCCAAATAATTTTCTTCATTTTCCATCCTATTATAAGTGTGTATATAATTAATAATTCATTGTTGTATACGATGACATTATATGTATACATACAAATAGCCATGCAAAGTTTCTTGCGATTTTTTTTTATATAAAACTATAAAGTCAGACCACTTTTGAAGAAAAAGTAATGGCAGTGGCGGCAAACTGTAATCAAATCAATCAAAATTTTGAATACCAAACATTACGCAATGCATGCACATTGCGTCAAGATCCTTGAACATTTAACAACATAATTTTACTGGAGTTTACGTCAGCGACGTTGTTATAAAGTAAGTCTTTTTATCTGTCTATATTTTGTTCTACAATCAATATTAACGAAGTTAGTTCAGAGAATTTTGGTTCGTACCTACTTTTAACTTTTCAATAAAATTTCACGGACACTTTCTTTGCACAGGCCTGCAATAGTGCATGCTTTACCGGTAATCCTCTGGCAGGCTGCCGCCGTCCGATCAGTCCATATTTCTCGCCGCCTCCAGCAATTGGGTAGGGTTTAAGTTTACCGGTATAAAGTTTTAGAGGAAAAATATTTTTGTCTTTTTGTCCATCCAATTTACCGTCATATGAGCCAAAAAAATTATTTATTTTAATACTCCAGTTCATCACTTGCAACCAGCAAACTGAAGAAGCGAACGGAAGTCAGAACGCGGGTGGGTGGGAGGGCTGCCGGTACAAGTGTCAGCAGACTGTTGGTGGGACAGAGAGGAGGATAGAATTCGGAAATAGAAGATTTGGAAACCACCCGTCCTAGTGTTGTCCCTCCTCTTTCTCCACTTGCGCTTATTTTCTCTCTCTCTCTCTCTCTCTTATCCATTGCTTTTTTTTTGTTCTACTGATAACTTAAGAGTTTTCTGATGAGATAAAATTATTAAATTTTTTAAAAGTGGGTGTATTCTACAACAATGTATCTGCTACTATTAGCAATGAACACAAATTTGAGTGGAATGTGCCCACTTTTACAAGCAACATGCCAACATATCAACAAAATGTGTCTATTTATTTAGTAAGGCACCCACATTTCGTTGGATATATTTTTAATAAAATGGACGCATTCCACTCAAATGTGTGCGCATTGTTAGTAGAATTAGATATTTTTTACTAAAATGTGGGTGCTTTAGTAGTAGAAGTGGATGCATTCCAAATTATAATGGATGTTAACTAGTAATGAATCCAAACATAAGGGGAATGCATCCGCTTCTACTAGAGATGTGTACTTCCTCATTACTTCCTTATCCTACTCCCTTCCCTCCTTTCCTCCTTTTACTTCCCTCTCCACTTCCCCCATCCTCTATACTTTACTGCCCTCATGTTCTTTTTTACTTATCACATTTTTCCTTCGTCCATTTGCTCCCCTTTCATTACCTTTTTCATCTTCTCTATTTACTTCCATCCTCACTTCTCTCTTTACTTCCATCCTCACTTCTCCCATCTCCTCTCTTTACTTCCCTCTTGAATTCCTTCATCTATCCTCTCTTCTTCTATCCTCTCCTCTTTTACTTCCCTCCTCTTTTTACTTCTTACATCTCTACTCACTTCTTTCCCCTCCTCTCTTTACTTCCCTCATGATATCTAGTTTATTATTTTCTCAAAAGTATGTCAATATTAGTCTAGTGGGAATATATTTTTTCAATGAACTTAATGATTTTTATTTCATCAAAAAGTTCATAACAAAGAGAAAGTTATAAACAAAATAAATTTCACTTTCACATTCCTAATCATCCATTCTCCACAAATAACTCATTAGTGTATTATTTTCTCAAAAGTATATTGGAATTAGTCCTTTTAGAATGTATTTTTTATAACATATCTAGTGTTTTATTTCGTCAAAAAATTCATTACCGAGCAGAAGTTGTCAAAAAATAAAATTATCTCTCATTTTCACACTAATTCTCTCTCCCCAAACTACTCTCGTCAGTCCACATGTCACCCACAACCTACACGTGCCACGTCACCCCTGAAAACCACCCTCCGAGCTGCCAAACTAGCACAAACGGATCCCCACAGAGAAACCACCCCTATTGTGCTTGAAACACGTGTTATAGGAAGGTGCGTGTGAGTCACTCATTATTGTTTCTTGGGAGAGAAGACTATTGGATGGCGTGTTAGTTCTCGTAGTCAGTGCTCAATGATGTCACGATTTTTGAGGGACCCTCACATCTTTAGACGGAACTAGATGCACCATCATCCACATATGATGCCTCTGAACATGTTGACATGGGATGTTTGTGAAAGAAAGATTTTAAATATCTTAAATAGGTTTCAAATCTCCTATTTGGATCGTATATGCACACTTTTGTATCTATAACATTCAACTCCTTGACTCGTAAGACCCAAGATGGAGTGTACAACTAGGATTTATTGGGTACACTTTCCCAAAGATGGAGGATGTGAACCCTCTTAAATAGTGTCCCTACTTGTCCATTTGATCTCATGAGTTTCAATATTTTAAGTAGTACATTTCAGGTCATTGATGTCTATACAAATTGTATTCATTATTAAACTTTTTATATATAAAAGAGGAGGGAAGTAGATAAAAGTAAAAATAGAATAGAAAAAATATAGGAGGGATGTAGAAAAAAGAGAGTAGGGAGGTAGAGAAAAGAGAGGAGGAAGTAGTAAAAGGAGGAAAGTGAAAAGGAAAGAGGAAGGAAGTAGCATTAATAAAGTACTAAAAAGGAGGAATGTATAAAAGATAGGAGGGAAGTAGATGAAAGAGAAGAGAAAATCAAAATTGCAATAGTACCAAACATGAAGGAAATAAACAAGAGTGAAGAAGGACGTAACATTGATACAATACTAAAAAAAGATGAGGGATGTGAAAAAAAAGAATAGGGAAGTAGACAAAGGATGAAAGAGAAGTAGCATTCATACATCACCAAATAGGAGGGAAGGAACAAGAGAGAGGAAAGAGGTAACATTGGTACAACACTAAAAGAGATGAGGGAAGTAGATAAGAGAAAGGAGATAAGTAGACCTTGATAAATTACCTATTGAAGGGAAACAATCAAAAGAGATGAGAGAAGTAACATTGATACAATAGCAAAAATGAGGAGGGAGGTAGAGAAAAAAGAGGAGATAAGTAACCAAGATAAAGGAGAGAATACATCTTAGCACAAAACCTAAAAACTAGTACAATACCAAACAACATGTGGGAAGTCAAAAAATGAAAGAGGAAAGTAGACATGATAGACGACAAAAGTAAACATTGGTGCGGTAAAGAAAGAATAGGGAGGTAAAAATGAGGAGGAGGGAAGTAGATAAAAGAGAAGATCAAAGTAACATTAATAAACTAAAAAAGTTATTAATACAGTACTAAAAAAGAGCAAAAGTGGAAAAAAGAGAGAAGGGAAGTAGATAAGTGAGGAGAGAAGTCGGCATTGGTGAATTATCAAAACAATATTGGTACAATACCAAAAAAATGAGGGAAGTAGAAAAAATAGAGGAGGGAAGTAAGCAAGAGATTGGTACATTACAAAAAGAGGAGGGAAGTAAATAAGAGATGAGAGAAGTAATCATTAGTATAGTACCCAAAAGAGGTGTCAAATAGAAAAAAGAGAGAAAAAAATTACACAAGAGAAATGGGAGAAGTAAATTGTGCTACAATACAAAAAGATGAGAGAAATGATACAAAAAGATGAGAGAAGTAAACAAACTAGTACATTACTAAAAGAGTTGAAAAGTACATAAAGTAGCCAGGAAGGAGTGCTTCAGGTGGTTCGACACGGTGTCCCCTCATGAAGGGACCCGAATTTGAAACCCATCGGCCGTCTTTGAAATGGTACCCGTCGTGCAGGCCGGTCAAGTGTGCACTTTAACCAGTTCCCGGGTGTACAGGCGCCCAAGGCCTGAGAGTTTTATGTTGTCTGGGGGGGTTACAAAAGTGGTGCTTCTATGAGGGCGACTCTCTTGATAATAAATAAAAAGTGCACAAAGAGAGGTGAGAAGTAACATTAATATAATACTAATAGACCATTGGTATAGTACCAAAAAAGAGAAGGTAAAGAAAAACTTTTGGTACTATGCTAAAAATTTGATATTATGCTCCAAAAAGAGGAGGAAAGTAAAAAATATAAGAAATCTATTTTATAATGTTTATATACTGATAAATATCATAATTATCGCCAATTACTCTCTTTCGCTACCACTTTCTTTATATATCTTTATCAATCTCTACACCTCTCCTTATTTATTTCCTCTCTTTTTTTCTACCTCCCTCCTTGATTATTTACTTCCTTTGTTATTTATTTCCTCACCTTTATCTGCCTCTCTCCTTTTTTATATCTCTCTTTTGAATTCTCTTTATCTCTCTCTCTATATATATAGCTACTCTTATTAACATAGGGTACACTGAGGTTTTTTTGCACAGGAATAGTAGGTCCCGATGGATGGGTGAGCTAGCAAGGATGTCTTCAGTTGTGTGCGGCAAATATTATCGACCAAAAGTTATTACACTTTAGAGTACTCAATATTTAACACACTTTTCCACAACCTTACACTCATATCTCGAGTGAATATAAATGTGAAATAGGAAGCAAATTTTTAGAATAGTGTAAGATTTTTTTTCACATAGTGCAACAAGTTGAAACGATTTTCAGGTTCGTGTGAGAGAGAATGAAACAATAAGCAATTTCTTGTTGTTATTTATTAATATTATTAAAACAATGTGGGTTACGAAATTTAACAGTAAAAATTCCATTGATAAACAATATTGAATGTATATAAATTCTAATATCATTTTTATTTTATAAGATTTTTTTAAAATAATACTTATATAATACATTTATCTGTAATATAATACATACGTATAAATTTAATAATTATCATTTATAGGTATTACAATGCAATGCGTATTTTTAAATTTAATAGTGTTCCATAATAAGTACTAGAAAATTTACTTTAGATTTGAACAATACTAAATATGAACGAATTATTAATTGTGTTACCCTCTCTCTATCTCTCCATGCACTATTCCTCTATTTGTTTCCATTACGTCATTCTCTCGCCATCTATCATCTCTTTTTTTCTCTTTATTACAAACTCTCTCCATCTATGACCTCCTTCTTTGTTTCATTTAATTCTCTCGCCATGCACTTATAGATATTACACTATCTCTCACCAGCCATAGAGTAATTGTATGTCTTGAAACTGTGATGCCTTATGCTAATAGTCCTATGTGAATGTTCTTGTAATAAGGGCTTCAATGATGTTAGAGGAGTTTTGTTCTAAATAATTTTCTTTACAATAAATACATAATAAATTGTGTATCCAAACAAACATGTTTCACAAAGCTACTAGATACACAATGTGTGCAACATATACGGGAATAATCAAGGCCAAATATTAAGTGACATCTTATAATGTTAATAATCAATATTTCTTTTTTCAAATTAATTGTATAATGTCAAATGTTGGGAGATCCATCCCTATGGGAGACATAGTGCTCTCTTTAGAGTGTATGTGTATCTATCGGGATGTATTATCCCTACGGGACTAATGCATATCTGTAGGAACACATTACTATTTTAAATCTATTTGCTTGATACCATGCCACAATGTTTATATTATATTTATTGATTTTCTTAACAACCTTAATAATAAGTAAAGCTTATGAATTTATAGTAGTACACATAAAATGCAATATTAATAATAAATTGTAACAAAACATTAATACATTTTATAGATATAATTAATAATTTGTAAAACTAAAAGATTAATGCCAAAAAAAATATAAGATAAGCATATATCAAATTTTTGGTATGTATCTAAATATCAAATGAATACAAACAAAAGGTTTATTAATCAAAATTTAATCAAATATAAAACTTTGAAAATATATAATACAATGCATGCCAATACACAAAAAAATAATGTATACAAAACATAATAAAATAAAAAAATAAATTTCATTGTAGGATACTCATATATATATATATATATATATATATATATATATATATATATATATATAAGAATATATGAAATATGTAAATATATTAATCTACAGTGACTTGTGAGACTAACTAATATAACAAGAACACAAAATCAAATGGATGATAATGTGAAGAAGTTGCATTTTTCTATAGTATCACACTTAATATTTCTACATCTCAACTTTTGAAATTTACTGATGTAATTCTGTATGTTTTTAACCTAAATAATTGTAAACCCTCGACCATTAAATTTGTGTAGAAAAATTATGGAACCTTATTTTCCAAAAAAGAAACATGCAAAATAAATCAATGTAACATCATACAATATAATTTTTATATGTAGAATTGTTATGTATAAAATGTAGTTCACAATCTCAATTATCAATAAACACGATATATATATATATATATATATATATATATATATATATATATGAACAATATGTATACCCATGTACTTACATTAATGTAACAACACATAAAATGCAATACAAATGTAAATTTATAAATTTAGTATCATTTTGTTTGTGACTTTTATCTATTTAAAATGTAATAAATTAATAAAAGTAATGATTATTTGCTTTATATAATGAATCAGAGTCGTTAAGGAACCGAAAACGAAATAGATGACATAAAATCATTATGAACAAAATATTTTTGAAAGGAATATGTCCATGACGTAGATGATTTTTCTATATAGAGTGGAATGTATATTTTACGTGGACACATTACTATTCATGTCATAATATTTTCCTATTTATACATATTACTCTCCAAATCTTACATTTTGGTAAATAGTTTTGGAATGCCTACAAAATAGCAATTATAACTCTGGAAATTACCATTTCAATTTTTGACCAGTAATAATAGAGTCAAAATCATCACATAACTCAAGGTTGACTTGTCCATATAAACATAACTATTTGACATGACTACATATGAAATTCACTTGGTCATCTAGAATTTCTATGGACAAGATACCACACACTCTATTTTACAATTCCATTAGTGTTATTTGATACCTATACAAAATGTTCTAGGCTCTAATGGACAATCACCAACAAGTAGTGACAACCTATTAGGATCGATCTTGAATAAGGTAAAATCTCGAGAGATAAGGAAGTACGAGAGAAATAATGTTCACAAAATAATATATCAATACATGATTGGTCACCAAGTCTAGGTTTGACGAATACTGGCATTCATTTGTACATAGTTCTGATTCAACACATCTTGGTGAAAACCCAAATTTTTTAGAAAGTGAATTCCTAGCCGAAAGCCTACCTCACTAATCCATTTTTCAATACTCTTTGATTTTTTAGGCATGGCATCAACCTAGAACTCAAAATTTACAAATATAAATGACACACTTTGTCTAACATGGTTGCAAAAGTCAAATCTAGTAAACCACTTTAAATGTAATGAAATCATAGATACATGAAAAAATTAATAATCAAGAATTAGCACATTTTTTCTAAAATTTTCCTATGCAAAATTAATAAATTAAGATTACACGAAAAAAATGAGTAAAATCATGCAATAAAACAACCTCTTTGCAGTTTCAAAAAATAATATGTACTAAAATTGAAATAAGACATGTTTATGTGAACATGTTAAAATTATGAAAATAAGGGATGTGTCAATATTTAAAAACAACTAGCATGATTAACATATACGTTTTTCTATTGGTAAAGAAATTGAAGTATTTTATGTTTTAGATAGGATTAATTCGACTCTAGATTCCAATCGCATAACCTCAACTCTAAACTATCCAGGGTGACTCTTTCAAATAAGGTCAACTCAAAAACTAATAATGCATGATTTTGAACTTATGCCCACAAATCTTTAGATATATAAGGGTAAACTATGTTTTTTTTCAAAATTGGAGTTCATGAACGATTTCATCAAACTTTAGCTACCATCAAATCTTGGCTTGTTTCACTCCATATAGTGATAGATCAATTTCATTTACTTTCAATTATGAAGCCTTCAAACTGACCCTTTATGGATATATGAGATAAGGTCCTTGTATTGACAATACATTCTTATTTTGCTAAACCTTTAGAAATAAGTGTCTCTTTATTTCATTCAATTGTTGCTTTCTATTGAGATTCAGTCTTGTACACTCACTTATGACCAACTATTTTGAGTCCTAGAGGCAATTGGACTGCTTCCTACACTTCATTTCTATTGATGGAATTTAGACCATCTTTCATTGCATCAATCCATTTACCACAATGAACATTTGTAGTATCTTCTGTATAAGAAACTGACTTCTTGAATTTCTTTGAGACCATTAACTAAGCTTAACCCAATCCTTTGTAATCTTGATTTATTATCATAATTATGTTCTTGATTAAGTTTGTATACCAATGGATTCACAAAAACCTCTAAATTATTTCAATTTAAACATTGTTTGTCCTAATTTCAAATTTTATTGCAAGTTATGGACTTAATTGTCAATGTTTGAGAATTATGTGAAAATATCCAAAGATGATTTTTCCTTCATACTCAAGCTTGTTTTATCCATGAAATTTATTGGTTAAGTTATGACTATAAACTAACTTCAATTGTATCTTGTTTTCCTTGATTTGCAATTTCATATACAATTGTAGACTACTGTAGAATTTCACCCTAATAAAGGACCAGATTGTAAAATTGAGTGCATATTCTCTAATTGCATGATTTCCTTCATAATAATTCATGCTTTGATGAACTTTGAACTTGTCTTGAATGGTTTTTCATCCTAGGGATTCTAACCCTTACCCTAGAAGTGGTGGTTAATGAGGACCGATGGAATTCACAACCAATAAGAGTCTTGCACCTCTCAACCAATGGATTTCTTGGACAATTTAACTAATGAGGGTCCAAGTCTAAAAATGAATGAAATGTTTATATTTGAGAACTATTGGAAGCCATGAACACACCAACCAAAGATAAGGTGGCTTGACAACCGATGGTGTTCATGAGTTGTCAAATGATGGAGCTTTCATGTGACCAAAATAAAGAATTTTCTGAGTTGTGGTAGTTCTAGGCCAATGGAAATATATATAGACCGATGGAATCAAAACTTAAGAGAAGGCTATACGGATCGACAAAAGGGCTTATTTGAAGAATGAAAGTCCTACTTTGACCAATGTCTCATGTAGACACTTAATTAAGCACAATTTTGGACTTTTGCACCCACTCTACTATATAAAACCCCTTTTTCTTCTGCCTTGAAGCTCCTTTGATGCCCCAACCTCTGCTGGAGACATGTGGGAAGCCTTATAGGTCAATGAAAACCCATTGTTGGTCAATTCCCATTGATGGGATATTGAATGTGGATGCATGACAAAGATCAAGAAACGACATGGTGGTTCCTATCTTAATAACCTCATCTTGGATAAAAAACTTAAGATAATCTCTCCTAATCTCTTCTTTCTTTTATTCTCACACTTCCTCCTTGGTTGAAGTTCATGTTCATTCATGGTGGTAACTTGCTCATCTAACTAAAGTACTATCTTTTCTCAACTCCTTCTTTTGTTTTGTCTAGATCCTTCGTAGAGGAGTAATCTTGGAACTAGATATATAAGTGATCTTAAACATTTTAAAGAATGTTCTTTGGAGGTATTCTTGTTGTTACTCACCTAACATTCTTTTTTGGGTCAAGGCTCATGGACTTCCATGCTGGAACCTATCCCATCTAGCTAAAGAACCTTCCTTTATCGTCTCTTTGATCTAAGGGAAGCTAGAACTTCCTTGGAGCTATGGTTTTGGGGCTCTTTGAGAGATGATCTAGGATATGAAATCTTTTTTGTGTATGTCTTATATGGGCCCCATGAACATCACCATTATAGGAGAGTGCTACAAATTTTTAGCATTCATTTGTCTAATTGTAAATACAAATCCCTAAACTTGCTCTAATATGCCCTAATCTTGCTCTATGATCACCTAATATGCTAAAATATTATTTCTTGAGAACTATTCTAGGTGAGCAAAAAAGAACTAAGAAATTTCATGTTTTTTCTAATCTTATAGAAGTTATCCCTGATGTTAATCTCATTTCCACCTAAACATATTTTATTGAAATATGAAATTCATGTTAAATTTTACTAAAAAAATTCTTTATAGTATCTTGGTTCTATATGTTTGGAAATAAAAATACAAATTATTCTTAATTCTTGAGAGTGGATATAGAATGACCTTAAAACCGTTGTAGAACTATTAAGCTACTAAAATTTCATTTGATTTATACCTATAATCTCAAGATAGATCATTTATGCATGAGAGTAGTCATTTTATGTGTAATCTTGCATTTGATGTAACTCTCGCATACCATTACTGTTAAGTTGAAATTTGGTAGGGTGGTGTCTCACACTAATATTAGGTGGAACTCATAACTTTAGATGGTTTTGAAATTTCTATGAGGTCTTATCCCTATGGCCTTATGTGATGAAATTAGCCTTTCATGTCCAGTATTGGTACTCAGTGCCCTGATGACTACGGGCATAAATCGGGTTCGGGTTGAGCGAGTTTTATTTCAGGTCAACATTTTTTAGTAGACCCTAAACTTGCAAATGATAAATTTTCAGGTTCAAACCCTTGACCCTTACCCCTGTAAAAAATGTTGGGTCTATCGTGTCTGACCGACAAGTCCATATACGAAGAGAACAATGTTTGAAAAATGCTATGGTTTTTCTAATAATTGACAATTTCCTAGTGTAATCAACACATTTTATTATGACAAAATTTCAACATGATTGGGAACACATATAAAAATTATTTTTGTTTGTTCAAGTGTTTTAAATACAAATTCATAAAATATTTAATATAATAAATCATACAAACCAATGGAAAATTGTGGAATTGTCAAAACAAACTTCATCAGCGTTGTTTTAGTAATGTAATAGGCCATTGAGTGTCTTCAAGTTTAGTAATTCTAATTTTATTTGAATATATAATTGTGAATATCAGGTCAATCAAGTCAATTCAGGTGTAAAGTTCAAGCACGGGCGCAACCCTAAATTAGTTTCAATTTTTTGTGTTTGGGTAAATTTTAGGTTCTTTGTTTTTGGGTAAATTTCAGGTTGACTCAAAAAACTTTAGACCCTAACACGCATAAAAATATTGGTTTTGGGTCATGTCTTGTTTTGCCAGCCCTACTGATGACTCTTTAGGTTACTTTATGAACTATTTTATATATCCTAAATTCTTGAATACTTATTGGATTCACAAACAAAGAAAAAGTGAATCAAGGAGCATAATTATATGATTGTACATCAAATGCATCATGGGGTATATGAATAAAGTGCATATGAAGTAATTTAGTGGTTTTGCTAACCATTGTTAGTTTTAATAAAAGATGATGTTCATTTTATGATAAAAATTTCATAATGGAGTAATTATCTTCATCATATTATTACCTATGCCTTTCATCTCTCTTTTCTCTATGATCATATAAAATTGATTAAGTGCAATGACAGTGCCCTAGGGTTAAAAATTTACCCTTGATTGAATGTGGATAAAATATTAGATGATGGATGAGATAATGAAACAATTAAAGTGGGAAAAATTATGATGTCCACTTTATTATAGCCATGTAGGCTCTAAAAGATACATCTAATGAGAGTTTCTTGATTGAAAATAAATGTTCCTAAAGACATTACAATATGACAATTTCTCATGACACCCTTACACCTGTATAGTAATGATTGATCAGGTTGTATAAGCATGTCGTGTCCTATATGATGATTATTAAAATTCCTATGTATTGGATCATGACCTATATTTTGTGATACTATTTTCGCATTGAAAATTAAATAGAAGGAAATATCCCTTGATATCACTTGATTAAGGTAGGTGTTCTATGACTTGATATGTTGTCCTTTTTTGTGGATGAGGTTGACATGTTGGGCCTTGTTGAGGCCAAAACTAATACGTTGACCCTTATTTAGGCCAATAAGATTACTAGTACCTTGAGCTAGTGTTTTGATATATGTTAACACGTTTTATATCATCTAGAGTGTTAGACTTAATTAACATGGCAATAATATCTCTTTGCATTGTTTGTAAGTGTTTGATACAATTGAATGAGTAATTGGTATAGTTAATAAGTGTAAACCTAATCTTGTAGTTCCATGAGTTCATATATATATTTCATTGGATTGTTGGAGAAAATGATGAGATGATTTAATTTTGTAGAAATCATAAGTTGTGAGAAGATGCTTTGAGCCATATATTAGTGAATATGTGGGGATGCTTAGGATTTTATAGCTTGTCATATTTACCATTTTGGGAGTCAGTGAAGAACAATGGTCTAGAAGAAATGCTTGAGACATGAGATGTTGAGAAAAGGTATGTCATGAAGGGTTCATACCCTATTTTTGTGGTGGCATGACCTGTGTAGCCAAGCTGGCCTGAGATTGTGGATCTGCTTTTAAGCATATATCCATGATAGGCTATCCTACGAGCACTGTACCTTGTTTTACCCTCTTTTTGACTGAGGTGTGTGAATTGATCTGATGGAGTTCGTAATCCTTAGGTATTTTACATGGATCCGTGGGCTTTTTAGTCAATAGTTATTAGTTTAAGTATATCCAATTACCTAGGACATAATTACATGTGTAATTCATCCTTATAGTTTATCTATTTAGGTACAATTGACTATCACATGGATGTGAAATTGAGTTCCTTTATTTGTTGCAACTATTATATCTATTTCATACTTTGTATAGGCAAGATTATTGCTCAGGTATATTATAGTGTAGCACTTTTCTACTTGATGTGTATACATCCATGTGAAAAGAATAAGATTTTGTGGCATATATCCTTTATAGAGATATTTAATGGTGGGATAAAATGCCTCTCAGTAATCTAATTATTATATGCTTATGGACATGAGTATTTTAACTTTTTCTATATAATGTCACATTGGTACTTGGGTTTAATTCCTATGGATATCCACATCTTTTTGGTATGCTCGAGTAGAGGAAAGGACATGTTCATAAAGATTTAATAAGGAGTGATATAGTAAAGTCTAGTGTGTCCATGTACTCTTAGTTTGTTGGGTTATGGGTGGGTAGTTGATGATGTATATGTTAGGTTGTTTCTCTTGTTGTTTGCTTCTAATAATGAGTTGTAAATTGAATTGGACATATTGTGTTATTGTGGTTTAATAATCACTAACAATCTTATAATCCTTTTGATGAAATAATTAAAGAGAGATTTTTGATGATTCTCAGTCATGTCTACATATGGAATGATTGAGATGTGTAGGGATACACTTCTCTGCATCCTTGCAAAGTAAATATGGAGGTTTCTCATAATTTGATCTTTATTTGGAATTTTTGCTACTCGAATTTGATGGTTGTTAGTTTTTAAGTTGGATTTTTGTCTAGGAATTTGTCCTAATGTTTAGTTAGAATTGGAACAGAGGGATGAGTCATGACATTTTCCCTTCTCCAGACATTTCTTGTATATGTGATTTTAGAATCCTATTTACTTATGAATGAATAATTATTTCATCCAAGAAAAATCTTGTGGATGAGATGATTGTAAACTTTCTATTGTTTTGTGAATTATAAACAAATCTAGGTGTGTGTGAATTATACTTTTATCTACTTTTGAAAATTATATACTATATAAGAAGACTTATTTTTACTATATAAGAAAGCCCATGGAGGAGGCTTTATGTAGTATTTTCATTATTTGAAACTACATTGTGGTCATTTTTGTGTAAATTACAATTTTGTGTTTACTTTTTAAAAGTGTCTATTGTATAAGAAGACTCATCTATACTATATAAGAAATCCCACAAAGGGGTCTAAATGCAATTTTATTTTTCGAAATTATAACCTGGTCCATTGTGTGTAAAATGCACTTTTGTCTTTCACTTTGTAAAATTAAATACTATATAGGAAGACTCATCCATACTACATAAGAAAGCATGAAGAAGGGGCTAAATGTAACTTCTTCTATTATTTTTTAGAAAGAACATATGATCTCTAAGTTTGTAATATTCACTTTTGTCTTTACATTTTAAAAATATATACCATACAAGAATACTTTTATACATTTAATAAAGCCTATGGAGGGGCTAAATGAAATATTCCATTATCTTTTGGAATTACAAACTGGTCATTTTCTATGTAAACTATATTTTTGTCTTTACTTTTTAAGACTATATACTTTATAAGAAAACTCATGGAAAATCTAAATGTATTTTTTTTCAAGTTTTTCCAACTACAATTTAGTCGTGTCTAAATATAACTTTATATTCACTTTTTAGAATTATGAATTGATCTTGATATGTTCTAATAAGCTACATGTACTGTATAACAAAACTCACAAAGGTGGCTACATGCATTCATTCCCATTGTTTTAGAACTATTAACTAGTCCATATGTGTAAACTGCACTTTTGGAATTATATAATCTATAAGAAAACCAATGGAATGGTGTAAATGGATATTTCCTATATCTTTCAAATCACAAATTAGTCCCACTGTGTGTACAATATTACTTTATTTTTACTTTTCAAAATTATGAATTGATATTTTTATGTTCTAATAAGGTTTCATGTACGACCATAATGTCAATAAATCGATACATTTCTCATACTTATGGGGAATGTTGTATATGATTTTTTTCTTCAAATTGCAACGTAGTCATGGTATTTTAATAAGATATTCATGTGACACATGGTTTTTTAAAAAAGTATGTGAAGTAAACTGGATGTGATTTTTTTTCTTAAGTTACAACTAATCCTTATTTAATTTTATGCCGTCAATATATATGTATAAAACTATAACCATCATACTAAGTTTTGACAGACCGGTGTCCATGTGTAAGTTGTTAAATAGAATGCCACGTAACCTAAATCCATGTATATCTTGTCCCATACCTAGCATATGCAATTGCTTTGGATTCCAGGCGGGTTCGTATTTCCCCTGATAACACACTAAAATAAAATATATTAAAACATTTATATAGATTATTTTTTAGTAATAGAACTTATAGAAAAAGTGTATTGACCTGTACAAAGTAACTTATATGTACATTTGTAAAGATATTTAACATATAACTTATTAATTAATTCTAACCATATAGATGAAAATGATATTTTCTTGATTTGAAAGTTGAACATCAAGATCATATCTAATGTTTTTAAATGTATGTTAAAAATAATCTTACCATTTTTGAAATTTTACTAAATTAAAAGACATTATTTATTTCAATAATTGTCTATAATCAGATAAAGAAGATTTTTGAAACATACATAATGAAGTAGTATACATCCAACATATATGGTTAGAGTATGTTGTAAATTATTTAAAATATATTCAATATCAAATGGGTCTAGACAACTTAAATTTTCTTTTTTGTCTATTGCTTGATTAGCCTTTTCAACAAGGGTGGTAAAACATATTTTAGATTAGATATAATTGACAAAAGTTATAGCTAAATGTATTCTTTAAAAATACATGTTTAATGCACAATGTTCTAATACACTTGATGGAAACTCATATGGAAGAATGTTCTACCTATCAGGTATAGAATGTTCTTGTGGCAAATTAAACACTAGAGACTAATGGCAAATACTATGCTATAAATAATGAATCTAATTTTCCAAAATTTTGGGTTTGTGTTTACCATGCCTTGATACCCAAAAATATGTTATAAGTTTCCTTATATGAGTCAGAACTAAGAAGGTTATGTGAACACATTGGATATGATCAGACTGACTAGGACCAATGTTGATCCCTATAAGAAATGATATGAAGGGAGTTAGATGCAATTTCAAGTATGGAGGGATTTGGATGGAATAATTATATTTATTTTTTAAAATTGCAAATTAATTGTTTCTAACTATAATGCTTTTCTATATTATATATAAAGATGAGTTGAGGAAGTTTGATAAGTCATGATATCTATTTTTCTAACAAGTTGATGTTTCTTTATTATAATAGAACAAACATACATAATACATGTTTATACCTAGTTATATAAGAAAGTCTGTTATGCAATTCTTCTTTTGTTTATCAAAATTATAATATAGCTCTTTTTTCCTAATTAATACTATATAAAATGTGTAAAAGATATTTCATGTACAATGTTATTTTTTAGTTATAAAATTAGTCTTTCATTCTAGTAAGATAGTCATGTGAGAGCGTAGAATCTAGGATGTAATTTTTTTTCCTTCTGAGAATCACAAATGGGTGCTTGTGTATTCGTATAAAGCTATATAAAATGCGTTAGAAGTGTTAGATGTACTTTTCATCTTTAATTTTTCAAATTATAACTTGATCCTTGTGTTAGTATACATGTAAGGTAATGGAAAAGTTGAAAGCAAATGCTAACATCAATTTTTTGTGTTATGAATTGGGTCATGCTTATTCAAATAAAGTTGTATGTTATCAATCGACTGCACGAACAAGCCCCAGAAGGAGTCCCAGAGATGAAAGATGGATCGATCGACTCACCTAGTTGATCAATTGGCCGATTTGAGATAAAATGTCATGGAGTTCACTGATCTCCATGTGACTCGTGGGTCAATCTACTGGCTTCCCCGGTCACTCAAACCAACTTCTATAAAACTTCGCCAAATCCAGGACCAACAGACTATCTGGTTCAATGGATCGATTGATTGAAGAATCTCTAGAGAGACACATTAAAAACCAACCGACTGACACCAATTGGTAGACTGATAATTCAATAGGAAAAATTATCAAAGCCTTAGTCGATCGTCTCTCTAATAGGTTGATCAACCATTGAATCAACAACACAATGACTTAAGAGCCTATCAACCAACCCATCTTCACAAATTGATCAACTGACACAAACAAAAAAGATATTGAAATGCATTACATGCCCACTTAAATTCAAAATTAGTGGGCTGATGGAGCACCTACAAATAGAAGTTTATATCACGTGAGAGGGTTTCAATTAGAATTATGTTATATCCTCTCTCTTGGAGAAAGTAATTGAAGAAAGAGTAGAATATTGTCTTCCTCATGGAGATCGTTATGTCACATGTTGTAGAAATAAAGATTTTTTTGATAGAGATCACTAGCCCTATTTCTCTATACTTTTTGTGACATGATTCTTTCTTCCCCTTGTTGTATCTGTGCTTTTCCCATGCACATGATGAGTAGTTTTCTCACTAGGGTACATGGAGTATCCCTATCGCCTGTATTTCACTTGATTATTATAAATCTTATTTATTTATGTATTTTTGGATTTCTTTCAATTGATTATTGCATGTTCATTGATTTTATAACTCAATTTACAAGTTCGATATAATCTTAGCATAGAGATCATGAAATCTGAGATTAGACCACTGATTGCATGATTTTAACCCAAGATGAGATCAAAACAGGCTCTTTAGAATGAACAATTCATGATCTATGGGTAATGAGACCTTGAGTCCACATGGAATATGATCCTTATGCAATTTGTATCCCAAAAGGGTACAATTCCCGTGATCATAATATAAAAACCATAACTGGAGCAAGTTGTAAAATCTAGATGATTACATAGGTAATGGTGGAGAAATCCATGTGTGCTAGTGTCTTCAATTCATAATTCATTCATATTTTAGAATTCATTATATTCTTTTTCTTTTTGACTACAACCGAACATTTCCTAAATATATATCTTGTCTTTTTGGATCCAATAAAAATTTCTTAACAAAGTTGTCTCTTGGGTCCGATCCTATAAGATATATTGCAATAAGATTTGTACATTTGTGGGTGTGTAGCATTACACGTTGAATATGATAAAGACTAGGGTTAATCACATTGGGATAATTTCACATGTAGTAAATTTGCATATCAAATTTTGGCATTGTAGTCTGGGATAATGAAATAGTTATTGAATTCATATTTGAGATTGATTATGTTTTTATTTTTCATTTGATATTCACTCATGTGTACTTGAAAGTTTCAAACTCCATTCTAACTTCACTCTTTCTCCCATTTAGGTATAACTAGTGTGGTGATGCTTCACAAGTGTTGATTCTACACCTCTAGACTTCAATGTCAAGATTGATAGGATTTTCCATTGTCTAAACTGAGCAAACAAGAACATGATGGATGATGAAGTAATCAATCATAGGATGAACATGTCACTCACAACCAAGAGAGATGTTCTAATAGAGGAAACAATAGCCTCTATTGCAAATAAAAACCAAGCTGAAGAAGTCGTTATACTTGAGGATTAATGTTAGAAGCAACTTAGAGATTTATTTTTCCTTTAAGACACATATGGACATCATCGTGTAATCCCTCCATATATAACAAACCAAAAATTAGATATCTGCTCAGAGTGGGTCATGATGATGCAATTTAATGCCTTCTCTGGTATAAAGGAAATGACTACAACAACCACATGTAGAGGTTTTGGGATCTTTATGTATTGAACAAGACCCCTATATTGTCTGAGGGTGCTATCAAACTATAACTATTCAAGTACTTTTTGACTAATAAGGAGAGAAGTTGGTACAAAACTATGGAGGGTGATAATATCACAACTTAGGAAGGTCTTGAAACCAAGTTTCTATAGAAGTATCACCATCCATATCTTACTTATTATATATTCGGCTAGATCCCACAATTCTCTATGATCTAGGTGAGACCCTTGGTGAGACATGGGAATAATTCAAGGAACTCCTATGCTAATGCTCTCATCATGGCATCCCACAATTCCAGATGATAGATACTTTGTAAAGAGGCATTTATGATGAAACCAAGTAGTTTTTGGATTCCTCATATGGAGGAAATTTTAAGTTCCAAAATGTTGACATTGCATGGGAAGTTGTCAAGAAAGGTTTGGAAAACCAATCCTAGTCGCGTAGAAGACAAGGCAACCTTCTGAAAGTAGCCAAGGTAAAAGATAAACTAAATATGTAGTCAAGTCCTTGAAAATTTTGGCTTTAAATTAAGAGATTTTGGAATCCTCCTTCAATGCCTATGAAAGAAGAGGACAACCTCAACATCCCTGGCATCAAGTAAAATTTGTAGATCTCTTTTTTAAAGCTTGAAAGGCCAAGATGATTCCACTCTAGGATTCAAACTCATGAGCAATTTCATGTTGAATAACGCTCAAGATTGAGATAAAGAGGGGTACATGGAAGATCTGAATTCGATGCTAAACATCTAGGGAAGAGGCTATTATAACCCCAAATGGATTAGGAATAACCCAAGGTTTAAATATGGCAATCTAATGGGGGTGAAAAATGTCTAACAGATGAGGGGAGGCCAAATGATCAACCTGATTTGTGATCCTCATGGGTTTCAAAATAACAAGCAAAATTTAAGAAACCAACAGAACTATTGGGGCAACTTTCAATTTTGTTGCTATAATGAAGGGCATCGATTTCAAAATCCAAATCAAGTCCCACAAGTGCAACAACCTATTTTATTTCCTCCAATGATGATAAGTTTTTTTATAGATACTTCAATCATAACAATCCATGATTTCCAATTAGTAGATGATGCTCTTAACCACTAGGCTAATCAAAAATTCATTGATAAATTGGCTCAACATTTTGTTTCTCAACATCCTCCTATAGGTGCCTTTGCAACATAGTAAGAAAATAGCCCCAAGCATCCCCTGTAGTTGAAGGACATTGCTATAGGTTCAGGGAATGTGTATTCAACACCCTTTGTATCACTAGTAGCACCCTTTATTCTTCTTCTGGATAATGATGATAGTACCACTTGATGGAAGGTGGTTAACATAGAGGTGGCTTCATTTAAAAATAGGAAAGTCTACTTTATAAGACAATACTTCCTTATCTAGAACCCTTAAAGATGAGAAGACTTGATACTATATTCCAGAAGTTCAAGGAACTATGATGAAGCTTCATGTGGAAATCCCGCTCTTGGATGCCTTTTCTGAGATCCCAGTGTTGACTAAATATTTGAAGGCTATTATGACTATTAAGTACACCAATAAAAGAATATGAGACAGTCAAACTTTCTAGGACAACTGTATACATTCTCCTAAATAATATACCTAAGAAAAAGAAGGATCCCAACTCTTTTGGGATAGGTTTCTATATTGGGGACAACAATTATAGGAACGGACTAGCAGATCTAGGTGATGGTATTTTCATTATGGAATATAGTCTTTTCCAGAGGTTGGGCATTCATGTTCATTCTTGCTACATCTAAGACCATCTACTTTTTGGATTCTTCTATGAAAAACATTGTGGGTATTATTAAATATGTTCTAGAAGAAGTGGGCTAGGATTCTTATGTACCTTGCAACTATGTAGTCATGAATGTCAAAGATGATCTCAGATTTCCTCTACTTTTTTGTGCCCATTTTTAGACACAACTCATACTTTGATAGATGTAGATATAGGAACTCTTCTCTTGAGATTAGGAAAAGAAAAGTTGGAGTTGCGTGTTTTTATAGTTTAAAAGGACCAGAATCCATTAGGAAACGTTTCTTCTCAAATGCATTGATAAGCTACCTCAGTTCAAGAAAGAGAGTGTATATATTGAAGAATCCTTAAAGGTATCTTTGACCTACTCAAAAAATATTTGAACTTCCAATGATCCACAAGTTGAACAATACATACAACATCTCAATTCTTATGCAGAGGAACCCAATGCTGAATTTTAAGAACTGCAAGACATCTCTATTGTGGAGGAAGAAACACCATCCGGAATAGTCCCAGAGACAAGGTCATTTCCAGAAGGACTCAAATATGTTTTTATTTATGAATTGCAAGTTTTCCTATCGATAATAAATACCGATCTCACTCTAAAACAAGAGGATAAGTCAATTTATAGAGCTCAAAAAGATGAAATAAGACTTGGGGTATAAGATGATCCACTTGATGGATGTCAAGTCAGGCCATGTATGCATAAGATTCCCATGAGTAAGGATTACAAGTCATCTAGAGGCCCACAATGTAGATTGAATCCCAACATGAAGGAAGTCAACTAGTTGGAGTTGATAAAGCTACTTATTTTTGGGTTTATCTGCCCTATCTTAAACTCTCCTTGGGTGAGTCATGTGCAAGTGGTTCCTAAGAAAGGAAGAACCACCTTTGTGATGAATGATAAGAATGAGCTCATCATCACACAGACCGTCACTCAATGGAGTTGTTCAATGAGCACTACAAAGTGAATAAAGCTACAAGGACAAATTCCCCTTTAACTTTGTTGACTAGTTCTTAGAGCAGTTTGTGCATCAAGAGTTATTCTACTATCTTGATGGGTTACATGTCCTATCAAATTACTATTCACTTGGATGATAAAGAAAAGACTATTTTCATACGCCCATTCTAAACTTATAGATGGTATCAAAGCCAAATTCCTCTAGTAGGTGAACCCCACATGGGCGTGTGGCATGCCAATCTTGATCCATGTTGTCCAAGCATGTTGTGAAGGGCTATCCATGGTGATATATCCACCCTTGTACTAGTATCTGTGGTATAGAGTTGGGTGCATATGGGATATTATTGGTCTACACTAAAATGGGAAATGATTATGATGCCTTATACTTGAGCCTTGATGAGGACGTCAAGAGTCAAAGTGGGGGATATTCAAACATCTTAGGTCTTGAGGGCTTAGACCAAATATGATCTTATTTTCAATGATTGGACTACCCATATCACCAAGGTGTACCACCCTTTTAGGGAGTTCACCACTAAGAACCATGTGCTTAAGCATGCTTATCCAAGAGAAGTTCAAGGATGGGTGACTAGTCAAAAAATTGATCATGTCTTGTGTGTGAGTGAGGAAAACATTTGTAGTTTAGACCAGCGGTGGTCGATGGGGTTAGTCATCATTTCTAAAACTATACTAGAGTGTTGGGAAGAGGGATTCAGTGTTACATCACCTCTGACTCATATTATCTAGATGCAAAAAATCACACCCCATGCTATATTGAAAAAAAATCAAATTCATTCTTATATAGCACATAATACTAGGTCACAAAGTAAGCAATAGATGAATTGAAGTGGATAAGGCCAAGATTGAATTGATTGAAAAAATGGCACCACCCTCGAAATTGAAGGAAGTCTATTCATTCCTAGGTCAAGCTGGTTTATATAAAAGATTCATAAGGGATTATTCAAATATTGCCAAGCCCTTTATGAATTCACTTCTGAAAGTTGCTACATTCACCTTTGATTTAACATGCATGAAGAGTTTTTAAAATCTAAAGGACTGTTCCCATTTCTAATCCTATCATCTGGGGACTTGACTAGTCTCAACTTATTGAGATCATGTGTAATGCGAGTGAGATTTGCGATTGGGGTAGTTTTGAGATGGCTGATTGACAAGAAGAAACATGTGCTTTATTATGTCTCCAAGACATTGGATGTAACATAGCTCAACTGCACTACTATATAAAAAGAGTTGTGTGAAATCATCTATGATTTTGATATTAGATCTTATGTTTTTGGGTCACAAATTATTGTTTACTCCGATCACATAACCATTTGTTTCTTCTTGACAAAGAAGGATCAAGCCCATATTGATCCCGTGGATTTTTCTTCTATAAAAATTCAACCAGGAGTTTAGAGATAAAAAGGGAAAAGAAAATTTCGTATTTGATCACTTATGTTGAATCCACCACGTTGACAGTGATGTTATTTCAATCAACAATTCATTAGCCAATGATCACTTGAGGAAGTTTGCTTATAATATTCTAGGGTCTGTGATTTTTATTAATTATTTGGCTACAAGTGTCCTACATAAAATACATGGAACATTCCTAGAAGAAGTTCTTTCATGATGTATGATGTTACTAGTGGGATGAACCATATTTTTCTAGCTTTGTACCAATGCATTCTATTGCAAATGCATCAAAAAAGAAGAAGGCCACCTTATTGTTATGCAGTGCCATTTGGGCCTAATGGGTGGGCACATGAGAGAAACAAAGATAGCCAAGAAAGTCCTTCAATGTGGTTTTCATTGGCCCATAACAGTTAAGAATGGTTTATACATTTGTTCTATCTTATGAACAGTGCTAGAGAACATGGAGTATGTTTAAGAGAGATGAGATGTCATTGACCTCATTGAAAGAGGTAGATATCTTCAATGTATGGAGGTTAGATTACATGGGACCATTTCTGCCTTTTTGTTGCAAATTATACATTCTTTTTTTGTTTTATTGTGTCTCTAAGTGGATTGAGGTGGTTCCCACAACCTCATGTATCTCCAAGCCAATAATGAATCTCTTCAAAGATATCATATTCCCTAGGTACTAGATATCCCACATCATGCTTTTTGGCAATGGTTTGCACTTTTCAGAGAAGACATTCAGAGTATCATTGAATAATTATGGGGTGCATTACTAAGTAGAATTACCATATCATCCAAAACTAGCTTCTAAGTCAAAGTGACAAATGGAAAATCAATATGATCTTGGAAAAGATTATGGGACGCACCTAGAAAGATTGAGCTTTAAAGACAACTTACTTTGGGCATACCAAGTTGCATTTAAATTCCTTTGGGTACCACATTATTCTACCTAATTTATGGTAGGGCATGCGATATCCCTATAGGAGTTAGAAGAACTATGGATGACTACATACAAGAACACTCACATCTACAAAGAATGAACAAAGATGTAGCACAATGTCCACTTGAGGAGGAGGGATATACAAGTAGGCAACAATGTGTTGGTCTATAGCTCAAGATTCAGACCATTACTAGGATGCTAAAATCTAGATGGAACAAACTCCTACTCAATAAACCATGTTTATCAACATGGGCATTCTTTCTTTGGGATAGAATATAGGGGGAATTAATGGCAAATCAATAAAGGCTAAAGAGCTACTAAAAATATTATGCAATGCAAGAAATGACTAAACTCACTCTCTAAGTACTAGGGATGATCTAGGAAATAGGCATCAAACCAATAATATTAAATGAGGAGCTTGCTGAGAGGCAATATGACGATTATCTAGATAGCTTGTTAATTTTGCAATTAGAGTAGTTCAATTCAGAATTTTTGTTCTAGTCATAATTAAGTTCATGTTGTGTTTTTAGGTTATTTTTGGCCATCTAGTTGCTCAAATGACCCTCCTGATCAATTCATTGTCAATGACTCATCACTAAAGAAAGCAAAGGCACATTAGTCGATCGACCAACCCTATCAGGCGATTGACCCACAAGAAATCAATTTTCTAGTAGATGCTATGGTTACTGACACTCCATTCAACTTATTGACTCAATATTTGAAGCCGATCAATCATTTATTACTCAAGAACACATAGGTATCCACCCGTAAAACATCATTGGTCAACTGAGGCTCCTATATACAAAGGAAGGTGCCTTCTTTTAGTTGATCAACCCATCCCACCGACCAGTCAAATGTGAAAGTACAACGAGAGCTTAGAATCTTTTGACCCCTCACTAGTCCATCGATCCACTTTATAAATTGGGTGACTGGAGTCAGGTGCAATGGATAAACACTGGATCTTGTAGACTAAACCATTCTTTCATGTCAATCAACCATGTCATTGTTTGCTACTTATATGACTCGGACAAAAGGGGGTCTATAATATCCCAAATTGTACAACTAATTTAAGCCCTTATATCTATTTTTTCTTAATAAAATTTAACTAAGGGGATTAATGTAAAAAGATTAAGAAAATAATATTTCTTTTGAATGATGAAGTGAGAAAAATAAAAGTAACCTCAAAATTCCTCTTCTCTTTCATATATGCTATAATGTGTTTCAAATTAATTCATATGATGATAATAATTAGTTTTCCCCTTTCTTTCTATCTCTAAGATATTTAAGAAAAATAAAAGATAAAGTTAAAAGGTATGGAATTCAAAAATATGAAATAGATAACTTTTTTTATAACCCTAGTGATCGTCTTATTCATCTTGCTCCCACAGTGCAGCCCAATAACGTTCACACACATCTCATGGCCCAGTGAGGCCTCCCCTTTCACCATGTCAAAGAGGAAGCCCAGATACTTCTGCCATCGACTTCTCCTATCCCCTTGAGATCAACCCCGCTTGGCTATGCAATCAACCACCCTATTACAATTTCTTTTGCAAAAACTAAATTCTAACTTCTGGAACGAGTTTGCAAGATTCTTAATGAAAAGACACTCCTATCTATATTGGATCAGGATCTTCATTTACTTCTGCAACATTGATATGGCTCCCTTGCTATCTGATTATACTCGCACATTGTTGTGTCTGCCCTGACATTCTCGGATTCCATACGTGATAGCTCTAAGCTCAACCTCCAGGATGTCTGTAATGGTTCCTCGGTCATAGCCACCTCTGAGCCAACATCCTTCATGATCCCGGATTACGAGCGTTGTGGACATGTTCCCATGCTTGATAGCTGCATCTACATTCAGTGTCACCTGTCCAGTTCTCAGAGGACTCCACTTAGTAACCTCCTTTTCCTTGCTAGGGGTAGTTCTATTTACTGCCAAGGCCCTTCTGCATAGCATTACCTCCTGTCTGATGATCACAAATAGTCCCTCTGCGCTTGTTCTGACATCTTGGAACACCAGATTGCACTAATGGTTCCAAAGATTCCACACTGTAATGGCCAACCACACATTCCAATCAGAGTTCTCTACCTTCTTCTTCGTGTTTCCATCAAGCCATCTCTCAAAGGTTTGACCATGTTCCAACTCAACTTTGGTGGTTTCCTGTATCATTACCCAGAGTTTCTTGCTCTCTGGACATGTGACGAACAGGTGTAGTAGACTCTCGGCCGCGTTCAGACATCATGGGAATTGGTTGTCATCCATGAAGCCCCTCCTGTATCTTGCTTCATTAGACATGATTCCTCTGTGCAACCCTAGGTAAAGCAAGGTCTTAACTCACTGCGGCACCTTTAGTTTCCACAACGTGTTCCAGCGTCCTAGGGTTTCCTTCATGTGTTCCTTCATCAATTGTTGGTAAGCTCCTTTAGGGGTGACCTCCCCGGTCGTGCTCTTTATGTACCGGCTTCCATCGTCCCCTGCCTCCGGGTCCGGCGGTGGCATGTCTAGGATGTTATTAGCCGTGTCTTCAGTAAACCAGTGTCTAACGAACTCTACGTCCCATTCACCTCTCATATCAACCATGGAGCTGACAATGAGCTCTTCTATGTCTTTAGGTATCATTCTTCCCACCTTAATCATAGGGGTGTGACATCCCTTAACCCATATGTCCTTCCACATGTTGGTGTTTTCCCCTGACAGCACAACCTTCCCTACATCTGGGCTCAACTCAGTTTGGATTCTTATAATTGCTCTCCACATCCGCGAAGCCCTAGCTATTCCTAGATTAGTCCAATGCAGGTATTTCTCCTTGGTAATTGTTTTGCACAACGCCTCCCACTGTGACATGAAGTCCCAGCACATTTTGTATAATAATGCTTCATTCTGCACCCTTGCTCTCTTGATATCTAATCCTCCATCCCCACAGTGCTCCGTGACCTTATCCCAGGATAATAGATGCATGCCCTTATGTCTAGCCTCCCCCTTCCATAGGAACAATCGCACCACCTGATATATGCTATCACATACTGCCATTGGCAAGGCAGTTGATTGCATGATGTATATGGGCATTGTGTTAAGAACGGACTTGATCAAGGTCACTCTGCCAGCTAAGGATAGTGATCTATTTGCCCATGTTGATAGTTTAGCTTCTACTTTGTTTATAGTGTTCAGGTACAACTCCTTATTTGCTCGCTCATGCAGAATTGGAACTCCCAGATGCTTGCCAATGTTCTCCGTTTGGCCTATGTCGGTGATCCTAGTGATCGCTCTCCGGATTGGGTTGGGTGTGTTCTTAGAGAAGAAGATCGCAGATTTCTCCTTGGCTAGCATTTGTCCAGATACCTTTTCGAACTTCTTTAAGGTTGTGAGCATAATGTGGGTCTGTCGTTCAGTAGCTTCCCCAAAGAGGATGAGGTCGTCTACAAAGCAGACGTGGGATATTCCAGTCCCCTGCCTTGTAACGTGGAAGGGCACCCATCTTCCGGACCGGTCTTATAACATCCCTGACCTGGGTTATGAACTAACCCTACGTGTCTTGTCTAATAAATTTGATTAGATGCTTGCTTTTATATTTTGAAAAGTAATTAAAGCTTTTTAGGAACTTATATTTCAATTTCAGTCCTTTTTGAATAATGTTGAAACATTGTTTTGTTAAAATTGGACTAAAGTGCAAAATACCCAAGTTGAGGGGTTAACTTGCAAATTGTACATAATAAATTTTCCTCTGATGATGAGACAACATAAAAATGAATATTATGGAGTGGGATGGTTTCCACAAGCTTGAGCACCAAGATAGAGCTTGTAGAGCAATCCTAATGCATTAAAACCTAGTTTTGGTGTAATGTGCAAATTACCCAAAACCTAGGGTTCAATATGTAAAATACCACTTCTTGAGGGTCCCACATGTTTCTTGGCATCAAGTAGATCAAATAAAATGAGAGGGGCACCTCATTTGAATTATCATGGAGGAGAAAGAATCTTGACATTAAAATAATCAAGATTAAGCATAAATGGCTCTTTAATTTAATTTAATGCAAAAAGAAATAAATTAATTGAGGAGCCCTTCAACCAAAATTTGAAGGTTGTGTTTGCAATAGTGTTGGAAGAGATTGTGCCTTGCTATGGCAAAAAAAGATCATAGTTGAGTGGAAGCCACTCATATTAATATAATAAAAAGAAATACCCACTAAAAGGATGGATATTAATATAAAACTCTTCAAGGTGGTTAATTCCTTTTCCATTAATCTTTGGATAATGGAGATGTTTTTGCAAGAATATTAAGGTGGCTTCGTGGCCAAGAAATGGAGGGGAGTTTGGTGGAAATTATTTTGGATTTTAAAGAAAACAATTCTTTTTCGTCTTTCCTTGAAAATCCCATACATATCCTTTATACTTATCTTTTTCCAATACACATAAGGACCTTTCCTTCATTTTTCTCTTATCACTTTGCTTTGGCCGACCAAAGGAGAGCTCAGGAGCAGGAGAAGGACGACCATAACCTGTTGGTAAGCTTTGATCATCTTCTACATTGGAATCGTGGTGAAAACCCTAAAGGAATGCTTGATTATTGGTTTTCTTCACCCGATTTCCAATCCTAGCCATCTTGTTCATCCAAAAGCTCAAGGACGGAGCTTGGACAGCTGATGGAACTCCATCCACCATTATAGCCATGGAGCTTGGAGCTTGGGATTAGTTCTAGAGGTGGGTTTTATAACTCTAACCCTTAAGCATTGCTATAGCATCTTTTCCTTTAATAATCGTTGGTCACTTTTCTTCTTTTGATACTCTTTTGAGTTCTTGCTAAAACTCCCATGAAGAACGGTTGCTATTCTTGGTTAAACAAAGGATGAAGATTATGACATCATCATAGATGCTTATCCAAAGTTTACCTTTACTAAAAGGTCTTAAGTTTGTTGCTCAAATGGTTTCCCAAACCGTTTGGGAATAAACAGTTTCAAACCGTTTGGACTGAAACGGTTTCACCCAAACCGCATGGAGGGAAATGGTCCCAAGACCGTTTGGTGGCATTGACCAAAGGTTGACCATTTGGAGGTCTTTTGAAAATAATGTAGGTTAATGACCCATAAATTTTAATTACTTAACTCCAATGGGTTCACTAGTTGAAGGTCCATCAATCACCAAAACCCTAATCGGGTTGAGTGTTGATTTGATAATTGATTGAGTTAGAATCTTGGGTTGATTGACCCAAACGGTTTCAAGACCATTTGGGGATCACCCAAACGGTCTCAAGACCGTTTGGTGATCACCCAAGACCATTTGGAGGTCTAGGGTTAGGTATTGTTGAGCAATTGAAGATCCAAAGGTATCAATTTGAAGTATGATCAATTGCTGATTTAGTGACCAATCCTAGGTTCCAAACCCTAATTGATTGACATGGCTAATGATGATGTAATGGTAAAACGGTCTCAAGACCATTTGAAGGTCATCCAAACGATCCCAAGACCGTTTGGGGGTCACCCAAGACCGTTTGGAGGTCTAGGGTTGACTATGGTTAGGTGTTTGAAGATCTAAAGGTACTAAGTTGAAGTACATTCCAATGCTGATTTGGTATCAATCCAATGAACCAAACCCCAATTGTTGATTTGGATTTTGATGTTGACTTGGGCAAACGGTCTCAACACCGTTTGAAGGTCATCCAAATGACCTCAAGACCGTTTGGGGTCAGGTCATGTCCAATTTGGGTGATGGTTCAATGGTTTCAAAGTAACTAATCTCACATTGATTAATGTTGAAGGATCATCGATTCCAAACCCTAATTCAATTGATTCAAACCCTAATTGATGATCAATTGAGGGTTAATTGAGGGTCAAATCAGTTGAATGATGACCTAATTAACTCAATTGAAACATGGTGATAGGTCCAATTGATGATTGGTTATATGTATTCAATGGTTGAAGGAATCAACATTGGAAACCCTAATTCAATTTGATTGGTTGAGACCATACTTGGTCCTTGCGGTCTTGAGGAAGTTTGGACCAAATGGTCTCAAAACCGTTTGTGATCAAATGATCCCAAACCGTTTGAGCTCATGCGTTTTCAAAATGTTACTTTAGCAAACAATCTTGAAGGTCACCTTTAGCAAACGGTCTCAAAGGTCAACTTTGGTAAACGATCTTCACCACCTACTTTACTAAACGGTTTCAACCCCAACTTTACCAAACGGTTTCAGTAGTTTGTGCAAGTCCGTTTGAGGTCTGTTTTAGTCAAGACCGTTTGGGGTCTATATGGCCAAGACCGTTTGGTGGATAATTAACCAAAACCGCATGGGAACTTAAAGTGGTCAAAGGACAAGTTGATCAATTGACTAATACATGATGTAATCAAAGGTGATTATAGTGTTTGTATCCTAATAATCTAGGGTGATTAGTACCCTTTAAATAATCAAGTATTAATGATCATGGTGATGAAGACATAACCCATGATGTCAATTCTCCTTCAAGATTAAGTTGACTTAGCCTAATCAAGACTAATGTAAGCACCATCTTATGGAAGATGAGAGAGAAAAGACCTCCTACATGAATGATAATCATGTAGTGGACTTTCTTTATGAATGTATGTCTAATTGGGGTATGATCCATGATAGTGAGATCATGAAACCCTAATTATGAAGGTTAATGAATCATAACCCTAATTGAGGGTATTAATGGAAGTAACCCTAATTGAGGGCATTAATAGGTGAAATCCTAATGCATGATGATGGTATGAACTTAATTCATAGTAATGACATGACAAACCTTAATTCAAGGTACTTTGTTGATCACTCCTATTTGGGGTGAATAGTAAACCCTAATTGTTGGTTGTTGAACATGAACCCTAATCAAGGGTGATGCAATGTGAATAGTAAACCCTAATCTAGGGTGATGTGATGGGAATAGTAAACCCTAATTCCAAATAAGGTAAATGGAAGTGTAAAACCCTAATTTTAGGTTATACTTTATAGCATGAAGCTCTAAGGTTGGATAATGAAATGATGAGTCATTAATCCTAATTGAGCTAAGGGGATGATTAACCCTAATTTAATTGAAAAGGGAAACCCTAACCATAGCAAGGGTATAGTGGTGTAACCCTTGAATAGTGATGTTATAATTGTTTTGTATTATGCTGATATGAAATTGATGTATCTGTTATCATTTGTACTAATCATGTAGGTTTTATGAGATATTGAACATAGCCAGGTATGAGCTATGATGCTTTGTTTATTGAAAACACTTTATGAGCTGTGTAAGCGATGTCATGCTATGTTACCTAGTGAAAGGTGACAAAAGAAGGTTTATAGGCCTTAAGAGCCATGTGAAATACCTACATTGCAATTATCATATCTACACTGTTAAATAATTTGATGGCATTAAGTTACCTATTAAAGTGGTAACAAGTGCATTGATAATCTAAGGGTTGAACACCCATATTCTTGAATCATGATGATGAGATGATAAGGGATTGAGTTCCCAATGTTAATAAAGATGTGAAATGAACTTGATGAAAATAGTACTCTTTCATTTTAGCAAATGTTATAATGGTTTATGTTTGAAAACATGCCTGATGCTAAAAGAATGTTGTAATGTACTTAAATAATCAAGTGAAATGATATCATGTAGAGCCCTGATCATAGATCCATCATCGTCAGTAGTTTGGTGATGGTGAAGCAGGTTTTCCTAAGGGAACTCCCGGAGAGCATACTTTTGAGTATGTGGGGGTTATGGACGTGAATATCCTTACGTCCTAATGGAGGAATTGATGTGAGATAAACATTACATCTCTCAATCCTTCATTATATGTATATGCCGGGATGACGTATCGCTAATCTCCCGATGATGATGTTAATGCCGAATCGACATGAGATAAATAAGAAATCTCTCGATTGCGAAGAGAGTACAACATGCCACTGTAACTCTAATAGCGAAGTTTCCAGTATACCCTGGAAAGCTATTTTTGGTAGAGACACGAGATGTCCTGCATGTTGTTCCTCACAATGACTGAGGAAGATGAGGTCATAGAAATCTGGCTCTTCTGATGACCTATGTATGGTACTGATTTCAATTTCGCAATGGTCAGTTGGAGTATGAGCGGTATACCTCATCTCCTCAGGGCATAAATATGTTTGAAAAATATAATCAGCCGCGTAGCATATTTTCTTAGGGTTGAACTATGAGAAATAATGATTGATGATACATTGTCTATAATGTTCTAGTTGGATAGATGATATACATGGTCTTCATATTCCTTATTGAATAAATGACTTGCTGCTTAATCAAGTTATAATTGAAATGATTGCATAGAGAATACTGCACTACTTAGCCTAATTAATGATTTACCTGCTGTTGAATATTTATAATTCTACTGCTCAGTGTTATTCTATTATCTACAATAACAATGCTTCTGGCAGAGAGTTATAACTCTCACTGGGACAATTTTCAATTGTCTCACCCCCGTGGGATTCAACTTTTTAGGTAGACGTCGAGGAAGAAGAAACCCTTCAGTGGGTGAGCAGCAACAGCAGCCACAACAACAACAACAAGGACATCAGTGATCTACAGGTGGAGACATTGTCTATTAGGTTCTGTAGATAAAGAGTCCTATGTGTCGTCTCTATACTCTCAGGTCCTAGGAGTCAGTAGATGGTTTTAATAGATCTGAGATTTTTGTATACTACTTATGAATAGTTTAACAGGGAAGTCAATGTTATGACTCTCGAGTTGAGTTGATACAGAGATGTACTGATGGATCAGCTTGTAAATAACTTACTTTGTTTCTTTATGAAAGTGTTCTATAGTTTTTGGACCTCATTGCAAAAAGTTTTAATTTTTAGTGATTTTCAGTAATTCCGCATTAGTTAATCTCGTTTTATAAGTTTTATGAGTTCACAATTAAATGGTATCAGAGCTCTAGGTTCACTAAGTCTACAGAGACATAGGACTAGGGTTGTTGAGTCTGTTCTAGTGTCTTCCAGTCTATCTGATAGTGTGTTCTTCTCATATAGGAGGAGAAGTGAAAACTAAAGATGTTTGGATCGCACGAGGAACATGTTGCAGGGAGTACTGTCACTGCACCCAGAGGAGGTGCAAGAGACCAAACAAGGGAGGAACAACCTGTACCTAAACCACCCCAGTTTAATCTAGCTGACATGGGGAACCCAACCTTCCAAGCTATGTTTGGGAAGTTCATGACTGCCATGACACATATGACTGATAGGATTCCTATACCTGCACCTAGGGCACCTTCCCATCAAGAAGGACAAGGAGTCGATAAGACGTTTGAACGACTACGCCGGGTTGGAGCCACGGAATATGCTGGGACAGCTGACCCAGCAGATGCTGACATGTGGCTAACTGAACTAGAGAAGGCCTTTAAGGGGAGTGTTGGTCACTGGTGGACCATGCTGTGTACCTTCTCAAGGGGAGTGTTGGTCACTGGTGGACCATAGAGGAAGGAAAAAGGCCAGGTGTGGAGATAGAGTGGGAAGTATTTCGACAGGAATTTGTCAACAAATACTTTCCTAAGACGTTCCTGGATGATAAAATGTCTCAGTTTGAGAGGTTAAGGCAAGGACCAATGAACATTAGCGAGTATGAGGCTAAGTTCATGGAGCTGTTGTGGTTCTGTCCGCATATGGCAACCACAGATGAAGAGCGGATTCAGCATTTTGAGAAGGGGTTAAACACTGAGTTGACCACCCCTGTGTCTTCTCTGGAGATCAGGGAAAGATTTGCTACTTTTGTGGAGTCTGTCAGAAGGATAGAGAGGTCTGTGACGGAGAAGCGACAGACCAAGAACAAGAAGGTGTACCCCAGTTCCAAGTATCCTCATCCAAAGGTTTTAAGAAACTGAGGTTTTCCATGCCTACACCACCACCTAGGTTCAGTACCCAGATGTAATGGACGTCAAATAGGGGTAGAGGACGAAGTTTACCACCAGAAGGAGCCCGTAGCTCAACATCTATGTCGGTTACAGGACCATCCAGACCACAACAAGGGATCAAAAGCTGTTTCATATGTGGAAGGGTGGGGCATATGATGAAGGATTGCAGAGCCAGAGAGGCGAGTGTGACTCAAACTCAAAGGCAGAGTCAACAAGGTTCTCAAAGGAGACAATTTACAGGTGGTGCTAGAGGACGTGGACAGGCATCCCAAGCTGGATTATCGACACCCAGTCATCGAGCACCGAATCAACTACAGCCGACAGCGAGATTCTATGTGATGAATCCACCTGATGCAGTGATCAACCCTTGGGTTGTGACAGGTCAGATGGAGTTTTTTTATTCTGATATATCTACATCTTGCATCGTATCTGTTTTAATTGATCTGGGTGCTACACATTCCTTCATCACTCGAAGAGTGATTCTTGACTGCAATATGACAGCTGGTCATAGGGCAGAGAGTTTGAAGTTGGAAACTCCTTTGATGGGATCTGCTATGTTGCGGGAAGTGTGTTCTCCCTGCATTCTTTTCTTTTCTAAACATCACATTCAAGTGGATCTTATACCACTTGAGATGCATGGGTTTGATATAATCCTTGGGATGGATACCTTAGAAAGATATAAGGTTGTCTTCGATTGTGAGTCTAAGCAAGTTGTGTTCACAGATGATTGTGACACATGGATCTTTTGAGGAGATAGAAAGATCCTTCCAACCTGCCTTGTGTCATCTATGGTAGCTGAGAAGCTGATGAGGCAAGGATGTTATGCATTCTTGGCCCATGTGGTAGATACCACCATGGAGAGTTCTAATCCTAATGAAGTCCCTATAGTCAGGGAATTTGAAGATGTGTTTCCTAAAGAACTTTCAGGTGTACCTCCACCCCGAGAGATTGATTTTGAGATTAATCTAATCATGGGCACGCAACCAATAGCACAAACACCGTATAGGATGGCGCCTGCTGAGATGGAAGAACTCGAGAAACAACTGCAAGAGTTGCTTGAGAAGGGTTTCATTCGACTGAGCACTTCACCTTGGGGTGCTTCGGTCCTTTTTGTTAAAAAGAACGATGGATCAATGCGGTTGTGCATTGATTACAGACAATTAAATAAAGTAACGATAAAGAATAAGTACCCTTTGCCAAGGATTGATGATCTCTTTGACCAGTTGCGTGGTGCAACCGTCTTCTCAAAGATAGATTTGAGGTCGGGATATCATCAACTGCGTATTAAGGAGGGTGACATACCTAAGTCTGCCTTTAGGACAAGGTATGGTCACTATGAGTTCACAGTTATGTCATTTGGACTAACCAATGCACCACCTGCATTTATGGAACTCATGAATAGAATCTTTTGACCTCTTCTTGATCAATGTGTTGTTGTCTTCATAGATGACATCCTGATCTAAAGTAGAGATGCTCAACAGCATGAGAAGCATCTTTGTCAGGCTCTAACTTTGCTAAGAAAGCATAAGTTATATACTAATTTCAGCAAGTGTGAGTTCTGGCTACCAGAAGTTTCTTTTTCTTAGACACGTAATATCTACTTTAGGTATACGTGTTGACCCTAAAAAGGTAGAATTTGTCCTGCAATGGGAGCAGCCGAAAACACCGACGGAGATTTGTAGTTTCTTAGGGCTGGGAGGCTATTACAGGAGGTTCATTAAGAACTTCAGTTCTATAGCTTTACCCTTAACTAGGTTGACCAGGAAGGATGTTCCTTTTTCCTAGAATGACAAGTGTCAACAATCATTCCAGTTGTTGAAGGAAAGGTTGAGAAGTGCACATGTGCTAGTATTACCTGAACAAGGGAAAGGGTATATAGTTTTCTGTGATGCTTCTAAGAATGGACTAGGATGTGTGTTGATGCAGGATAAACAAGTGATTTCTTTTGCTTCTCGACAACTCAAGAAACACGAGGAGAATTATCTGACACACGATCTAGAACTAGCTGCTGTAGTCTATGCCCTCAAGATCTGGAGACAATATCTCTATGGAGAGACATTCCAGATTTTCACAGACTATAGGAACCTAAAGTATATGTTTTCTCAGCATGAGCTAAACATGAGGCAATGCCACTGGATGGAGTTAATCAAGGACTACGATTGTTCAATTGATTATCATCCAGGGAAGGCTAATGTAGTTGCTGATGCTTTGAGTAGGAAATCAGCAACACCAGCCCTAGATAGAGAACAGATGAATTCTTTAGTATGATCTAGGAGGGATATGCTTATCTCTTTAAGGCAAGACAATGTACATCTAAAAGTATCATTGTTATCTAGATTGTTAGCTGAGATGCATATAAAACCTACCCTGAGACAGTAGATTAAGGAGGCACAACAAACTGATGTTGTAGTTCAACAAATTAGATCAGAGTATGGTAATGAGAAACAAGATGGTTTCCATGATTCATATGATCAAGTAGCCTGTCATCATGGTAGAATGATAGTGCATGATGTGGAAAACTTAAGGAAATTAGTCCTGGAAGAAGCTCATTCTTCAATGTATGCTATGCATCCATGAAGCACCAAGATGTATCATAACTTGAAAGATATGTATTGGTGGCCTGGTTTGAAGAAAGACATTGCTGAGTTTGTTATGCGGTGTCCAGTGTGTCAGCAAGTTAAAGCTAAACACCAGAATCCTACAGGAACACTGCAACCTTTGCCCATACCATAGTGGAAGTGGGATCATGTGACCATGGACTTCGTGGTTGGTCTACCCAGAACAGCCAAAGGTGATGATTCCATCTGGGTAATAGTTGATAGGTTGACAAAGACAACACATTTCTTGCCTGTCAAAACAACCTATTCTGCTGAGAAGTTGGCATAGTTATATGTAGATGAGATATTGCGGTTGCATGGGGTCCCAATTACCATTGTTTCTGACAGAGGTCCCCAGTTTACGTGTCGTTTTTGGGAGCGACTTCATAAAGCCTTAGGCACACAGTTAAGGTTTAGTACATCCTTTCATCCTCAGACTGATGGACAATCAGAAAGGACTATACAAACCTTAGAGGACTTGCTTAGGGCATGTGTCCTCCAGTTTACAGGAAGTTGGGATCTGCATTTAATTTTGATAGAGTTTGCCTATAACAATAGCTATCAACATAGTATTGACATGGCACATTATGAAGCTTTGTATGGTACACGTTGTAGATCTCCCCTATGTTGGTATGAAATAGTGAATATCAACTTTTGGGTCGTGATCTTGTGCAACAGACCACCGAGAAGATTAGAATAATACAACAACAGTTAAAGACTGCACATGATAGGTAGAAATCTTACGCTGATAAGCGTCGTAGACCTTTGGAGTTCCAGGATGGAGATATAGTGTACCTTAAGGTCTCACCTTCGAAGGGAGTTCTTAGGTTTGGAAGAAAAGGAAAGTTAGCTCCTAGATTTATGGGGCCTTATCCAATCATTGAACGGATTGGAAAGGTAGCTTATAAGCTGGAGTTACCACCTGAGCTGCAAAAGTTGCACCCAGTGTTCCACATTTCCATGCTAAGGAAATGTCATCCTGACACAGAATCAGTTCTGCAGCCTATGGAAGTAGAATTGAACGATGATATATCTTATGTTGAAGGACCTATGTTGATTCTTGATAAAAGGATCAAGAAGTTGAAAAAGAAAGACATTAGTCTTGTAAAAGTCCTCTGGAATCACCGTGGCATTGAAGAAGCTACATGGGAATTAGAGGAAGAGATGAGGAGGAAATACCCTACTCTTTTCTCTTAATGTTTTGTTTACGATTTCAGGGACGAAATCCTTATAAGGGGTGGATAATTTGTAACATCCCTGACCTAGGTTATGAACTAACCCTAGGTGTATTGTCTAATAAAGTTGATTAGATGCTTGCTTTTATATTTTGAAAAGTAATTAAAGCTTTTAAGGAACTTATATTTCAATTTCAGTCCTTTTTGAATAATGTTGAAACATTGTTTTGTTAAAATTGGACTAAAGTGCAAAATACCCAAGTTGAGGGGTTAACTTGCAAATTGTACATAATAAATGTTCCTCTGATGATGCGACATCATGAAAATGAATATGATGGAGTGGGATGGTTTCCACAAGCTTGAGCACCAAGATAGAGCTTGTAGAGCAATCCTAGTGCATTAAAACCTAGTTTTAGTGTAATGTGCAAATTACCCAAAACCTAGGGTACATTATGTAAAATACCACCTCTTGAGGGTCCCACATGTTTCTTGGCATCAAGTAGAGCAAATAAAATGAGAGGGGTTCCTCATTTTAATTATCATGGAGGAGATAGAATCTTGACATTAAAATAATCAAGATTAAGCATAAATGGCTCTTTAATTTAATTTAATGCAAAAAGAAATAAATTAATTGAGGAGCCCTTCAACCAAAAGTTGAAGGATGTGTTTGCAATAGTGTTGGACGAGCTTGTGCCTTTCTATGGCACAAAAAGATCATAGTTGAGTGGAAGCCACTCATATTAATATAATAAAAAGTAATACCCACTAAAAGGATGGATATTAATATAAAACTCTTTAAGGTGCTTAATTCCTTTTCCATTACTGTTTGGATAATGGAGAGGTTTTTGCAAGAATATGAAGGTGGTTTCGTGGCCAAGAAATGGAGGGGAGTTTGGTGGAAATTATTTTGGATTTTAAAGAAAACAATTCTTTTTCCTCTTTCCTTGAAAATCCCATACATATCCTTTATACTTATCTTTTTCCAATACACATAAGGACCTTTCCTTAGTTTTTCTCTTATCACTTTGCTTTGGCCGACCAAAGGAGAGCTCAGGAGAAGGAGTAGGACGACCATAAACTTTTGGTAAGTTTTTATCATCTTCTACCTCAGATTCATGGCGAAAACCCTAAAGCAATGCTTGATTATTGGTTTTCTTCACCCGATTTCCAATCCTAGCCATCTTGTTCATCCAAAAGCTCAAGGACGGAGCTTGGACAGCTGCTGGAACTCCATCCACCATTAGAACCGTGGAGCTTGGAGCTTGGGATCAGTTCTAGAGGCATGGTTTATAACTCTTAACCGTTAAGCATTGCTATAACATCTTTTCCTTTAATAATCATTGGTCACTTTTCTTATTTTGATACTCTTTTGAGTTCTTGCTAAAACTCCCATGAAGAACGGTTGCTGTTCTTGGTTAAAAAAAGGATGAAGATGATGACATCATCATAGATGCTTATCCAAAGTTTACCTTTACTAAACGGTCTTAAGCTTGTTGCTCAAACGGTTTCCCAAACCATTTGGGAGTAAACGGTTTCAAACCGTTTGGAATGAAGCGGTTTCACCCAAACCACATGGAGGGAAACGGTCCCAAGACCATTTGGTGGCATTGACCAAGGGTTGACTGTTTGGAGGTCTGTTGAAAATAATGTAGGTTAATGACCCATCAATTTTAATTAATTAACTCCAATGGGTTCACTAGTTGAAGGTCCATCAATCACCAAAACCCTAATCAGGTTGAGTGTTGATTTGATAATTGATTGAGTTAGAATCTTGGGTGGATTTACCCAAATGGTATCAAGACCGTTTGGGAATCACCCAAACAGTCTCAAGACCGTTTGGTGATCACCCAAGACCGTTTGGAGGTCTAGGGTTAGGTATGGTTGAGCAATTGAAGATCCAAAGGTATCAAGTTGAAGTATGATCAATTGCTGATTTGGTGACAAATCCTAGGTTCCAAACCCTAATTGATTGACATGGCTAATGATGATGTAATGGGAAAATGGTCTCAAGACCGTTTGGTGGTCATCCAAATGATCCCAAGACCATTTCGGGGTCACCCAAGACCATTTGGAGGTCTAGGGTTGACTATGGTTACGTGTTTGAAGATCTAAAGGTACTAAGTTGAAGTACAATCCAATGCTGATTTGGTATCAATCCAATGAACCAAACCCCAATTGGTTGATTTGGATTTTGATGTTGACTTGGGAAAACGGTCTCAAGACCATTTGAAGGTCATCCAAATGACCTCAAGACAATTTGGGGTCAGGTCATGTCCAATTTGGGTGATGGTTCAATGGTTTCAAAGTAACTAATCTCACATTGATTAATGTTGAAGGATCATCGATTCCAAACCCTAATTCAATTGATTCAAACCCTAATTGATGATCAATTGAGGGTTAATTTAGGGTCAAATCAGTTGAATGATGACCTAATTAACTCAATTGAAACATGGTGATAGGTCCAATTGATAATTGGTTATATGTATTCAATGGTTGAAGGAATCAACATTGGAAACCCTAATTCAATTTGATTAGTTGAGACCATACTTGGTCCTTGCGGTCTTGAGGAGGTTTGGACCAAACGGTCTCAAGACCGTTTGGGACCAAACAGTCTCAAGACCGTTTGGGGTCAAACAATCCCAAACCGTTTGAGCTCATGCATTTTCAAAATGTTACTTTAGCAAAGGGATCTTGAAGGTCACCTTTAGCAGATGGTCTCAAAGGTCAACTTTGGTAAACGATCTTCACCACCTACTTTACTAAACGGTTTCAACCCCAACTTTACCAAATGGTTTCAGTAGTTTGTGCAAGACCGTTTGAGGTCTTTTTTAGTGAAGACCGTTTGGGGTCTATATGGCCAAGAACGTTTGGTGGATAATTAACCAAAACTACATGGGAACTTAAAGTGGTCAAAGGACAAGTTGATCAATTGACTAATACATGATGTAATCAAAGGTGATTATAGTGTTTGTATCCTAATAATCTAGGGTGATTAGTACCCTTTAAATAATCAAGCATTAATGATCATGGTGATGAAGACATAACCCATGATGTCAATTCTCATTCAAGATTAAGTTGACTTAGCCTAATCAAGACTGATTTAATCACCATCTTATGGAAGATGAGAGAGAAAAGACCTCCTACATGAATGATAATCATGTAGTGGACTTTCTTTATGAATGTATGTCTAATTGGGGTATGATCCATGATAGTGAGATCATGAAACCCTAATTATGAAGGTTAATGAATCATAACCCTAATTGAGGGTATTAATGGAAGTAACCCTAATTGAGGGCATTAATAGGTGAAATCCTAATGCATGATGATGGTATGAACTTAATTCATAATAATGACATGAGAAACCTTAATTCAAGGTACTTTGATTATCACTCTTGTTTGGGGTGACTAGTAAACCCTAATTGTTGGTTGTTGAACATGAACCCTAATTAAGGGTGATGCAATGTGAATAGTAAACCCTAATATAGGGTGATGTGATGGGAATAGTAAACCCTAATTCCAAATAAGGTAAATGGAAGTGTAAAACCCTAATTTTGGGTTATACTTTATAGCATGAAGCTCTAAGGTTGGATAATGAAATGATGAGTCATTAATCCTAATTGAGCTAAGGGGATGATTAACCCTAATTGAATTGAAAAGGGAAACCCTAACCCTAGCAAGGGTATAGTGGTGTAACCCTTGAATAGTGATGTTATAATTAATTTGTGTTATGATGATATGAAATTGATGTATATGTTATCATCTGTACTAATCATGCAGGTTTTATTAGATATTGAACATAGCCAGGTATGAGCTATGATGCTTTGTTTATTGTAAACACTTTATGAGCTATGTAAGCGATGTCATGCTATGTTGCCTAGTGAAAGGTGACAAAAGAAGGTTTATAGGCCTTAAGAGCCATGTGAAATACCTACATTGCAATTATCATATCTACACTGTTAAATGATTTGATGGCATTAAGTTACATGTTAAAGTGGTATCATGTGCATTGATAATCTAAGGGTTGAACACCCATATTCTTGAATCATGATGATGAGATGATAAGGGATTGAGTTCCCAATGTTAATAAAGATGTGAAATGAACTTGATGAAAATAGTACTCTTTCATTTTAGCAAATGTTATAATGGTTTATGTTTGAAAACATGCCTGATGCTAAAAGAATGTTGTAACTTACTTAAATAATCAAGTGAAATGATATCATGTAGATCCCTGACCATAGATACATCATCATCAGTAGTTTGGTGATGGTGAAGCAGGTTTTCCTAAGGGAACTCCCGGAGAGCATACTTTTGAGTATGTGGGGGTTATGGATGTGAATATCCTTACGTCCTAATGGAGGAATTGATGTGAGATAAACATTACATCTCTCAATCCTTCATTATATGTATATGCCGGGATGGCGTATCGCTAATCTCCCGATGATGATGTTAATGCCGAATCGACATGAGATAAATAAGAAATCTCTCGATTGCGAAGAGAGTACAACATGCCACTGTAACTCTAATAGAGAAGTTGCCAGTATACCCTGGAAAGCTATTTTTGGCAGAGACACGAGATGTCCTGCATGTTGTTCCTCACACTGACTGAGGAAGATGAGGTCATAGAAATCCGGCTCTTCTGATGACCTATGTATGGTATCGATTTTGATTTCGCAATGGTCGGTTGGAGTATGAGCAGTATACCTCATCTCCTCAGGGCATAAATATGTTTGAAAAATGTAATCAGCCGCATAGCATATTTGGTTAGGGTTGAACTACGAGAAACAATGATTGATGATACATTGTCTATTATTTTCTAGTTGGATAGATGATATACATGTTCTTCCTATTCCTTATTGAATAAATGACTTGCTGCTTAATCAAGTTATAATTGAAATGATTGCATAGAGAATACTGCACTACTTAGCCTAATTAATGATTTACCTACTGTTGAATATTTATAATTCTACTGCTCAGTGTTATTCTATTATCTGCAATAATAATGCTTCTGGCGGAGAGTTATAACTCTCGTTGGGATATATTTCAATTGTCTCACCCCCGTGGGATTCAACTTTTTAGGCAGACGCCGAGGAAGAAGAAACCCTTCAGTGGGTGAGCAACAACAGCAACCACAACAACAACAACAAGGACAACAATGATCCACAGGTGGAGACACTATCTGTTAGGTTCTGTAGATAAAGAGTCCTATGTGTCGTCTTTGTACTCTTAGGTCCTAGGAGTTAATAGATGGTTTTAATAGATCTGAGATTTTTGTATACTGCTTATGAACAGTTTAATAGGGCAGTCAATGTTATGACTCTCGAGTTGAGTTGTTACAAAGATGTACTGATGGATCAACTTGTAAATAACTTACTTTGTTTATTTATGAAAGAGTTCTACAGTTTGTGGACCTCATTGCAAAAAGTTTTAATTTTTAGTGATTTTCCGTAATTCCAAATTAGTTAATATCATTTTATAAGTTTTATAAGTTCACAGTTCTTTCATTGCAATGGCTTGGCTGAGTCTATCTATGTAGAGCACAAAAATGTAGGGCGACAATGGGTCTCCCTGCCTCACTCCTCTTGTAGCTTTGAAAGGTTTTAGGTTCTCCCCATTCCAGGTGATTCCTATCCCGCCTGCCGTTATGATATTCATAATGATTCTGATCAAATTCTATGGTATTTCTATCCTCCTGAGTGTGTCCTCTATGAACTCCCAGTCCATCCTATCGTAGGCCTTTGATAGGTCCACCTTCATTGCCATGGCCGTTCTCTTTCCCAGCTTGATCCTCATAGAGTGTATGAGCTCTTGTACTAGCATAATATTGTCAGTTATTCGTCTGCCTGGGACGAAGCTACTTTGTGCGGGAGAAATCCATTCAGGGAGGTACGACTTCATTCTTTCGACTAGGATTTTGGATAGTAACTTGAGTCCCACATTATTCAAAGCGATAGGTCTCAATTTGTTGCAATTCTCTGATGTAGGCGTCTTGGGAATCAATTTCAAGATAGAGTTTTCCAGATTTTCATGAATAGATTGACCTGCAAAACAATTGGCACTGATTAGTGTGATGGAGTCACCAAGGTGCTCCCAGTTTTTTTGTAAGAGTCTGGCATCCACCCCATCGGGCCCATGGGCCTTAATGGGATTCATCTTCATCAACACATCCATCACTTCCTCCTTACTTGGTACTCTTCCCATAAAAGTGGTGGCTTCATCTTGCAGAGGTGGAAACTGTCTTGCGTACATATCAATAGCCTCGGTGATCGTCCTCCTTCGCTTCCTTGTGAACAACTCATAGAAGAAATCCCTCACCACCTTCCTCACTTCGACTTTGTCTTCCACCCATATTCCCCTACTGTTTTTTATTTTAGTAATGTTAGTCCTTTGTCTTTTGGTCTTCACCAAAGCGTGGAAGTATTTCGTGTTTGCGTCACCTTCTTTCATCCAGTCACATTTGGCCTTCTACCTCCATTCCTCCCCTTCTGCGTATACTAGCTCATTATATTCCACCTGTAGCTCAGCGAGCCGATGCTCCCTTGTCTCGTTCCAATCCTCATCTTGCTCCTCCTATAACTTGCTCATCCCATTCAACGGGGTTCTCTTCCTCACTGTTAGCTTTTGGCATTCTTCCTTATCCCATTTAATGGAGCTCTTCATAAGCTTCTTGACCGCTTCGTGGAATGGTAAGTTATTATCCCAGTTATGTTGCAAGAAAGTGGGGAAGGATTCTCTGCTATTCCAAAGGTTGCTCGTCTTTGGATGGTAAATAAAGCATTTAGTTCTCTCCTCCATAGTGATTAGAATAGGTGAATGATCCAAATTGATCTTGGGTAGGACCTGAACTGAAGTAGAGGGGTACACCTCCAGCGACTCATGGTTCGCTAATGCCCGATCTAGCCTCTCCATTAGTCATCCTCTTTTGAACGTCATCTTTGGACCTGACGCTCCAAGGTCCTGTAGGCCTGCATTTCTCAAACCCAAGGAGAATTCTCTACAACTACTCACAATGATTGGCTCTCCTCCTAGATTCTCATCCGCTCGCAACACAGCAATGAAGTCACCTGCCACCAGCCAAGGTGTCGTCGTAGTCTCTGCTATGGTTTGAAGGTGTTCCCACAGCAACCTTCTACTCGCTTGCTTCGTGTTTGCGTAAACAAACGTCATCCTTATGCGCTTGTTAACTTTGCAGTGTACGAATTGTTTATGGCTGGCTAGGACCTCTAGCTCTCCTATCCTTCTTTTCCACAGTACCCAAATGCCGCCTGAGAACCCTGTTTCCTCTACTCAGAAGGATCTGTCAAACCCCAACGTTTTCACAATCCTGTCACCATTGTTCCCACTTGTTCTTGTCTCAATAACAGCTATCACATCGATCTTATGAAGATTGGTTAAGTCTCTAATTGTATTTTGGGTATCTCTTCCACAGATACCCTGGACATTCCATGTTGCTACAATCATTGAGTAACCATTGTAGATGAGCTCAGGTCTTGCGCGCCCGGTATGGTCATCCCATTCAGATCATAGTTCCTTCTGTTCTTCTTCCTAGGACCATTTCTGGTCAGGTCCTTAGAATTGATGATTTTCCGGTTTCTAAGATGGACTCCTACCGATGCCCCGAACAACAGAGATTTGCACAGACTACCCACGATGGTTCTCCTTGTCAGAGTTCCTCCCATGGTGAAACGTAACCCCTCTCCAGTGCCCCTCTCCTTGTCCGGGATGACCACTATGTTCTCCCCTTTAATCGTCACAACTGTGTGTTTTTGTGAATCACCCTCCTTCCTCTTAGGTGTCTCCTTGCCATGCCCTGTGTTGGTGCTCAAGCGAATGACCTCCTCAACATGTCTCTTCTTCTTATTCACAGCTTTCCACTGACGCCATTCATAACCCAGCTTAGGTCCGTTCTTTCCGATTTCTATCACTTCTTCTGTGTGTTCCTGGATGACTTCCAGTTCCTTGAACTTATTATGTGTAGCGTTGCCCGCCTTCTTACTTTGCATTTCCTCCTTTCTTTGGCGCCTTGCAAACTACTTTGCATAGAGGTTTTTCGAGAAATTCCCCAGTGGCTTTGGTGTCGTTGGTGTACCCTCGGTCTGCTTCCCCAATCTCGCCTGGGCTTCCACATCCGCCTTCCGTTCAATACACTCCTCCTCTACGTGTCTGATCTTTCCACAAAACATACATATACTTGTTAGGTTCTCATATTCAATTTTGTATTTCTCCCCCTGTATAATGATTTCTGGCACTAATGGTTTACTCATATCCTTCTTCACAATGATTCTAGTGAATTTCCCTCTTCTCTTTTGATCAATAATTGTGTCGACCTTGATTGTCCACCCTATAGCATCCCCCACCTCCTCCAGGAACTGAGTTTGGTACAAGAATCTAGGGAGTCTTGGGATCCTAATCCATATCACCATGTGTTTGGGGTTTGCAGACAAAGGCGAGAACGACCTGTCCCATGGATGAACGTTCAGGTACGAGACCATGAGTGGCCATGGTCCCCCGGTGAGCGCCGTCAGATAATCGTCCTCTCTCGTTAGTTGAACAATGAAGTAGTTATCCTCCAAGTCGATGAGTTTGAAAGACCCGATCGGTTTCCACATAGTTTTCATTCTATATTGTAACATAAGGAACCCTATGTTCCTTGCAATTACCTTGACAACCGCATACGTCCAAGGTCGTACTAGCTCGTCGAATATTCCTTCATTTATTTTAAAGGTTGGGGTTCCCTCCACCATGCTCATCTTAATATCTGTCTTGTTAAGTTTTGTGTGCGGGTCTTCAAACCCTAGGAATGGTAAGCATCCAGACCCCTCTCCTATGTTCATTATGTCCTTGTAGGACTTTGTCTGAGTTGTTTTTCCTACTGGTGCGGTTGTCCCTCCAGTAGAGCCGCCGTTCATTACTAGAAATTCCTCTACTCCCGGTATGGGTGCCCCCTTCTTATTACTATCAAAGTTTACTCGGACTCCTTTGTGGCTCGGCTTGTCAAAACTGAGCGATATGCCCAACCGCCTTAAGATCTCTTGTCAGGATTGTTTCTTAGACGCTCTGGTCGCAACTTCTAGCAGGTTGTTGTGTAGGTTATCGTTAATACTCAGTACTCCTCCGTCCATGGGTCCTTCCTGGCCATCTGCCAGTACATCTTGCACGTATGTAGGTGTCGCCCCGATTGTCGGTGCTTCTAGGTCATCTGCCGTTTTGTCCCCCTCACCTCCATCTATACCTTCCATCGCATCAAACACGCTCCCCTCCTCCTCACATCCTTCATCCGATGGTCTTGTGCCCCCGAACCTTCTTCTACCCCGCCGTCCTCCACAACCGCCGTTGCTACCCCCTCGCATGAAACCCTAGCAGAGCGATAATGCTTCTTTTTTCTCTAAAAGGGAATGTTTTCTTTTAAAATATGAAATAGAAAACTTGAACAAGAAGTACTATTTTCTTTTTGAATTGCTTTTAAGATAAATATTTCTAGTCTATTTCTTACACTCTCCTCTAAGATAAATTTCTCCAAAAGGCATAAAAGGATTTATAAGATAAATTTTTAGTGGGTAATTAATGTTCATCTCATTTTTGGACTCAAAGAAAAATTAAGGAAAGATGCTACACTTTATCTCATCTTTTATTACATATAATTCAAGATAATATCCAAATTGAATTAATTGACATAATATGTCCAAAATGGGAATCTACATGCTAGGAAGGATGTAGACTACCTAATTATATTTTGGTTCAAATTTGAAGTCATTATGATTTTATTTGATCCTTTAAACAATTGAGAAAGAGTAACATTTAGTTTTGATAACAAATTTATTGTAAATGTCATTAATGTACGGATAAATCTAAATTCCCATTGTTTTGTGATGTTATGTAGTCTTTTTTATCCTTTACTTTTTGTGTGTGCCATCCAAATTCTAGGGTTTAATACCCATGATCCAACAACCTCTGTGTCATCTCAATCCTCCATTTTGTTCACTTGCTTGAACCTAAACACAATTTATTTTCTTTCCCAACCTTGTTCTCCCTCATCCCACCACCTCTTCATGAGATTTCTTTTCCTTTATATCTATCTCTCATTCTTGATTTGATGGAGCCTTTAATCACTTTACCACTTGGTCCATGGACAAAATCCCATTTAGGGATTTCCATCTTCTACACCCTCAAGTTGCAGAGAACCCCACGACCCTTATCACATCTATATAATGGATCCAATAGAACCAACACATACTAGGATTTGAATGTCCACCTTTAATTTCTCCTACAATACCCCATTTCATCCCCATCTATCCTCTATGGAAACCTCCACTAAACCTCATCCCTCTCTTCTGCCTCAAGTGAAATTGATCACCTAATAAACTTCTTTAATGCCTCTTCTTTGTTTTCTCTTCCCTAGGTTTCCCTATATATGGTTTCCCCGAAAGATGTACCTTGTAAGGCGTATTTGGGGTCTTTTGTAGTGCTTGTCACAATGGAACCTAAAGGTTCCTTCAGCCAAGAAAACCCTACCCCAAGCTTTGCTTGACACTTGGATTGTTTTTCGATCTTCAGTTGGTCCTCTGTTGGTTTTCTTTCATGGTTTGATCTTGCTATTTCCTTTCCCTTATTTTCAACTTCATCTGATGACCACCAACAATTCAATGGTATTATGCTTTACGTAATGGCTCCCTCAGACTCATCTAGGCCACATGAAGTTGTGTCTAGTTTTCATGTGTCCTTTTGATGTTTTCCCAGGTTCCTATTTTCTAAGAAGCTCCTTCGCCATGACCGGAGTCGTTCTTTTGCCATGGATAGGAGCAGAAGAATCTAGGTATAAGATTGACCTTGTTACCCCTGGCATTTTAATTTGACAATTAATTATGTATGGGCATTTGAGACTTTTGCACGCGTTAAAGATATTTGTGGTGAGATATGATTTTAATTGAATGACTAGTCTACATGAAGTATTTTGATTTTAATGTGACATGTGCCTAAGCTTTTTCTGTACTTTCACCTTCGTTTTAGATCATCCATATTATAGTTTTCTCCATTTTGATTGGTCCATATTGATAACTTTTATGAGAATTATATGACCTCAAAAAATATGGAAAAATATGAGTTGGAAAGGTTTTTTTGTACTCTATAGATCTACTCTATTTTCAATCCCTGATTTCTATACTCCAACACTTTAATATTTCAATAATCAAAATTAGGGTTTAATGATCCTAAAATAATGTAAAAATCATATTCTTAATCAAATTACAAGTGATTAAGGCCACAATCAAGTCAAATTATTTGGCAAAAGGTGGTTCGCTCAAGGTAAGTGGGTCATGATTCTTGTCACAATTAAACTTTCATTGTATGATTTTTACTTTTATGATTATGAAAAATAGAACGTCTCATCAAATTTATGAATGCCTTCCCAAGTTTATGTATATATATCACTGAATGATTGTTTTCCTACTTATGGTCTATTGTATAATCCTAACTACGACTATGAAGATGCTTCATGTTTAAGAAGGCATAATTTGATTATGGCTTAACAGAAGAAATCCCATCAAGGCATTATGAGGGATAAATCTTGTAATTATGAAAACTAACGTTAGAAATTAATGATCAAGTAAAGCTCTAAGGTAATGGTTAAAATTTTGGAATTGTCTATGTTTTTATATGAAACTTGATCATGGACCTTTATAGGTTGTTATGGGTTTTCCTATCGTTATGGGGTTTCCTAGCAATCATAGGTTACTACAGGACATTAGGAGAGGAAGCATATATTATCTTATACATTTCATCATGTTTCAAATGTGCAAAGAATGTTTAAGTTCAATCATAGTCAAGTTTAATTCATGTCAAATTTATAATTACTTTTTGTTTTATAACCTACCAAGTCCTTCTTACTTCCGTAGATGTTTATTTTGCATGGATGGGGAAGTGATGTCCCTATGATTTGGAGCAAGTGAAGAATAAAAGGGCAAGCAAGGACTAGGAGATTGTGAAGCTTAACCTAGTGGGGTGTCGTCTACCGAGATCATCCAATATTTTAGAAATCTTTCCAATCATTCCTTAGTTATGTTAGTCAAGTTTGGCTGAGTAGATTTCGATTTCTAGATGAACAAGTTGTAGTTTTCCTATCCATGAACTATGTATGAACTTGTTTCAAATCAACCAATAGTGATTATTTATTTATTTGTAATTTTTATTTTATACATGACGTTCCTTTAACTATAAGTACCACAATGTTATGGAAAACATGATGAATGCTTCTGCTTCCATGTGTAAATGTGGAGGAGAATTACAATATGATATCATATAAAATAGTTAGATGACTACTAGGAAAATATGATTAACATTGTTACCCTACAATGAACATATGAAGTTAGGGTATAGGAATGGACTGCCAAAAAAAGTTATCATGCTCAAGAATGACTAGAGTTTTCACCCCACGAGATATAGACATGATATGTTTACCTATTTTACATCTCTAAGTGTCAACTAAATCCTATGTAATGACATATCCTTTATCTAAGTATCAACTAAACTGGGCCATATAGTGTTGGTGGTGATTGTGGTTCTTAGACCTGAAGTCACTACACTCATCACATGTCATAAAATGTGCTTTGACATCATCCACCATGATTTTGAATAAGGGTTGTCATAAAGGTAATGCTCATGTGTACTTGTACACATGGGGATGACTTTTAATGACTAGATGGGATTTGTCCCTACTATAGGAGTATGGTATCCTAGTCACTTGATAAGTGAGACTGAGAAGTGCATAGTCATGCTCATGTGAATCAATATGTGATATTGAGCTTACATATATCTGAGACAGTATGCTCTGGTTCAAGAAACATGATTGAACGATCGAAGAGGATGACAATTCTATTCCTCAAGTTCAATCTGGATATCATTGACAAAGGAACTATACAAACATTATAACACCAATAATAGATTGTAGGTTGAAGTTATTCTCCAACTTTTCATTTACATGGGTATAAATGATGTGCCTTTGTAAGATGGGGCGGACGGGGAACCCAAACCCAAATGACTTAGGGCTTATCTAATTCAATCTTGTGCGAGGAACAAAAAGAGCAAGAGATTGTAGGGTGATATTGTCAAGAACATAAGAGGAGAAGATCATGACAACTGTGCTCGATCCGGAGGCTTTGGGACTCGGTTAGAAGAAACACAGTCACCGTTGGATCCATTCATGAACAAGTAAGGATCGTCAGGTTGCAACATATCGTAGGAGAACCAAAAAGAATCACACGTCGCCAAGACATTGGGCAAATGCAAAAAATCAAAAGTTGCATGAAAATCATGATTTAATGAAATGAAAACATAGTCTGGTTCATAGAAGGATTAATATTAGACCTTTTCTTCTCTAGACAATATAGTATAGCTACCATTATCCAATTAAGCTAAAAATTTGCATCTAGACTAACTAGGTCCGAATCTGAATTTAAAATTAGATTTTAGTTTTCAGATTATCTCGTAGGAGTTTTAGTACAAATAGGGTTTAAGCTAAATAACACAATATCTAGTATTATATATTACTATTATCTTTAAGATTTAGGATTTAGAGTTTTGTTGACCTCATATTATCACCACCAAGTTTATTCTACAATATCTCACACAAAATGAGTTATTTCATTAAATTTCTCATTAATTTGATTAGTGTGTCATTAACTTAAATTATACCACATTAATCATTTCTATTTACGCAAAATGTCAAGTTCTTGTCCCATTACACATATTAAAACATTATGTATCATCCCAACCATTTATGAATGTTCATACACATCCAATCTTTATTAATCATGTTTAGGTCATTATGTGTGTATTAATGAACCATGTGACTTATGTTTCATGTACTCATTCACATCCTAGGTCATGGTTAGTTTATTAGAGAAAGATGAGTGTGTCATGATATTTGATGTGATTACATAACCTAAAGTCACTTTGTATATCATGAATGTCAGCAAGGGTGAATACATTAAGATCATTCACTAACTATGCATTAGGGTTCAAGAATGTGAATTACTCATTATTTATACATTATATGTTTATTAGGGAACACATAAGTATATTTGGGTTTATATTTATCCCCTTTTGGTAAAATCAAAAGATCAAGCATATTGAATCTCTGATTCATGGAATTTGTTACCTATTGAGATGAGGCACACATATGATTAACTATGTAAGATACACATGACCTCCACAACTTAACATTCTTCCAGTCTCATATCAAGGGCCTTTTTAGGATTCTATCATTAGTTTAAGGAGTGTCTATGAATATAATAGTATATTGGATAATTATGACTATGCAATGGTTGGCTTTCCAATGATCAATAAGTAAAGGTTTGTGAGTCCATGAAGAGTAAGACATATTTTGAATGAAAAAAGTCGAAGTTAGGCTTCTGGATGTTTATCTTTTGGTTATGTGACACTTCAATTCCACAACATGCATGGGTTCCTTGATGTCAAGACAAGTGAATGTGGAGTATATAATATTATATAATATGATATTTTTTTTAGGATAGACCCATTTTTGAATCAACAAGATCATTGAGACTCAACACTTTACATCGAGATAATCATCTTTTCTATTGCAAGCAACTCTTTATCAAAGTTAGCTGGTAGGTAATGAGTTGATGCCCTCATTGATGTATCCCTAAAGCCAAAAGATTGAGACTCAACATTATACATTGAGAAAATCATCTTTTCTATTTAACCAAAATGATTTTTTTCTTCTCATTGATGTATCCTTAAAGCTAAAAGATTGAGTTATACTCCTAAAAGATAGGTGAAACAGAACTCATAAGGCTAGTAACAATTATTCTTAATTAAATATCACAACATATCTAGTTACAAATAAAAAATATTGCATTGAGATTTATTTACCATGTTAAAATTAAAAGTGACAAAAATTAAACAATGGAAACTAATAACATGAAATAAATATGCGGCTCCTTTCCACACAATTCAAAATTATTCAAACTAAAAATTCTGATCTTATAGTAATCAACATCATCAACCATCAAAGTTCTGAAAAATACATGATCAAATTTCAATCTCATAAAAAAACACAAAAAGGCCATCTTTTTATTCATTAACAAGTAACTATACATGGATATATTTTGGTGACCTCTATAATAACATGTATAAAATGATATGCTTACCAAATTTTATAATATGAGCACTTACATACATGGCATTGAAACCCAAACTGAATCGTAGCTACATTTGATGTAAAACAACCTAGTATATCTGAGTGTATAAGGACAACTCCAGGACACCAACAAAAGATTATCACCAAATTCGATGTTCTATTTCCCTTCAAGAGAAATCTCTTCACCATTGAAACCCTGAGGTATGATGTTTTCTACCTAATGGATGTGGATATGATATAGAAACAAAAAGCCTTCTATGCATGCAAGCCTACTACTATCAGAATAATTAAGACAAGTTAATTAGTAAGTAGTAAATTCCACCTAGAATAATAAACAATAGATGCAACATATGATTAAGAGTGGCAATAATTTTGAATAATAGAAGATTGATAAAATCATCACAATGTTAATCACAAAGATACTTTAAATAGATACTATATACATGGTTTGATTATTTGTTTCTTTATTAAGCTTAGGGTAGTTTGTGGTACATCACTAAAACCACTAAATACTGACTAGAAGGTCCCTAAAATCTATACAATACATTGAGATGTCTATAAGCTATAAAAGCATAGACAAGAAGGTTAGTGGGACATTAATTGTATTCCTCATAAAGCTTTCAGAATGGCTAGGAAATAAGTTTTCTATGAAAGACTTGGGAGAATCATCATACATCTTGGAGATAAATATCTATAGAGATAGGTCCAGAAGGCTTCTTGGACTAATTCAAAGCACATACATTGACAAAGTGCTGAAGAGGTTCAACATGGAGAGCTCAAAGAGAGGAAACCTACCCATGTCTCATGGAGTTAGCATATCTAAATCTTAATGTCCATGTTCTTTTGAAGAAAGGGAACACATGAGTATGACTCCATATGCATCTGCAATTACATCTATCATGTATGCAATGTTGTGTACTTGTCTTGATGTCTCGTATGTCTTGAGAATGACTAGCAAATATCAGTCAAATCCTGGTGATGTTCATTGGACAACCGTGAAGAACATCCTTAAGTACTTGAGAAGAACTAAGGGATAGTTCCTTGTCTACTGCGGAGAGGAAGAGTTGGTGGTAAAGGGTTACATCGATGCAAGCTTCCAAACTAAAAAAGATGATAACATATCACAATATAGATTTGTGTTTTGCCTCAACAATAGAGTTGTGAGTTGGAAAAGTTCCAATAAGGATATAGTTTCCAATCCTATAATAGAGGTCTAGTATATTGCTACATCAAATGCAGCAAAGGAGGTTGTTTGGATCAAGAAGTTCATTTCTAAACATGGGGTAGTTCCAAGCATCAACGACACAATTGAGCTATATTGTGACAATAATGGAGCTATTGCACAAGCTAAGGAACCCAGATCACATCAACATTCCAAGAATATTCAAAGGCATTTCCATCTCATACGAGAGATCATACAATGGGAGATACGAAGATTTACAGAGTACCAACTAAGAACAATGTTGCTAACCCCTTGAAAAAAGAACTTTCGTAGAAGAATCATGATGTTCATGCTAGATCACTTGGAATAAGATTCATGGGTGATTGGCTCTAAGTGTAAGTGAGAGTCTGTTGGTATGTATTCCCAGAGAGCCAAACATATGATGTTTGTAATGGCATAATTTGTAAATGATTTGATTAATAATAACGACATGCTTCCCATTTATTATATTTATTTAATTATGAGATAATAAAGTAACATAATAAATGTCTAGAAAATGATATTACACAATGGTGTATGTCTTCAAGTACATGACTTGGACAATGAGATTGTATGGATGTTAAGAGTATATAAATTCTTGTTTTGTCGCTAGTCGAATGTTATTATGGAAGGATGATAGAAAAAACTAACACATAAGACAAGAGTGTGCATTGGTTTATGACAGAATCTCATCAATCATGATATGTGATATAAACCAAGCACATAGATACTTGCTAGAGAATAGTGTATCAGACAAATCCACCATAAGAGTGATACATGGACATCATAACAAGTAGTCAGAATCATTTCTTATAGTGTTGGTGGTGATTGTGGTTCTTAGACCTGAAGTCATTAGACTCATCACATGTCGTTCAATGTGCTTTGACATCATCCACCATGATTCTGAATAAGGGTTGTCATAAAGGTGATGCTCGGGTGCACTTTGACACATGGGGATGACTGTGAATGACTAGATGGGATTTGTCCCTACTATAGGAGCATGGTATCCTAGTCACTTGATAAGTGAGATCAAGAAATGCATGGTCATGCTCATGTGAATAAATATGTGATATTGAGCTTACATATATCTGAGACAATATGCTCTGGTTCAAGGAACATGATTGAACGTTTGAAAAGGATGATATTTCTATGCGTCAAGTTCAATCTAGATATCATTGACAAAGGAACTATACAAAGATTATAACACCAATCATAGATTGTAGGTTGAAGTTATTCTCCAACTTTCCCTTTACATGTACCAATGGTGTGTCACTAGGCACATCTCTTTGCTTGTGATGTCATAATTGGTTATGGACATTCACTACCAAGGTAATATGGAACCGATAGGGTCACACATATATGAATTCAAATGGAATAGGAGTTTATTTTAGAATAAGTAAATCGACTACTAAAGTTTTTAGGTACTCAATTTAAACAAAATTGACTGACTGGACCCCAAACTGACCGATTCAAGTGTTCAACTGACCATTTCGAGTGTCAGGTTGATTGAATATTGCATTGGCTGAATTATGGATGAACAAAGGCACGAACTAACTGGTTCACTAAGTGAACCTATTTCCTCATGGTCAAGAGATGAACACTTCATAGGAAGAACCTCGCAATTCGCCAAAGCAATATGATTGAGTTAAGAATTAGTGTTGATGTCATGTCATACATTAATTGGTTTAGAATGGACAATACAATTGTAATAAAGGGAGGGATAGCAAGGGAGAATAATTGTGAGAGAGTAAGTTGGTGACTAGTATGCCAATGTGAAGATACAACTCCTTCTTTATTGTTCTACTAGAATAACAAGAGTTCCTGGTGGTCCATGTAGACTACTCTAGAGGTGTGGATCCTTTTCCGGCTCAGAGGACAACACCAACCTATTGTCCATGGTGATCAACCAGGAGGTCGATGTAGATGTTGATCGAGTGCGACTTCAGGAAAGAGCACACAACCATGACAAGGAGATTTTCACCAGAGTTGCTCTAGGACTAGGTAGATCCTCTAAACCATCCTCCCCATTGCATAGTTATTGACACGTTCCATTGGTTAAAGGAAAATATGATAGTTAAATTTTTTTTTCTGCTTCCTATTTTGTCATCATATTTCCCTATGGTTAGGGTATATGAATGGGCTCCCAAAGAAAGATATCAGGCTAAAGAATGACTATAGTTTTCATCGCAACTAGTTGACCGCTACACCATATTTGCAGCAACACAAAACAATCAATCAACTGACCGACTTGATGCAACACAAGTACCCTGCCCTTCACCCCTTCCCCCACCACAATCACTGACCATTTAATGCCAACTAGATGGCCAGTTTGTACAGATGAGATGCTCAAATAAGATCCTCGTCGCCTTGGCACACTTCAATGTGTGGCACCAATTGGCCCATTGCTTTGCTAAAATTGCACTATCGACTGACTGACTAGATCCCACCAATCACTTGAATAGCTCCCACTAGCTCAACTGAATCCCTCTCCCACACCATCCACTAGGAAAAGATTTGAATGACCCAACTTCCCAATTAATCAATCCATTTCCCATTAGAATATGTTGTTTTTCTTTTCTACCAATCGACCCATGTTCTTGGTTGTTCAACCCACCTACCAAAACACGTCTCGTCTTCTCACTAATCAACCATCCCACTAGCCCGCCGATCAACCAATTTGTGTTCAAAAACCCCACTCACTCCTTGTTGATTGATTGAATCACCTTCTCTATTGACAAATAGCCCAACAGAGACATCATGCCCACAATTGGGTCAAAGTTGAGGTTAGGGTTCATGAAACTCCAAATGTGAGATCCTTTCCAAACTCAAACTGCTTCGGAATCATAAGGAGAAAGCCTCATCACGGAATTTAGGGACTTCCTTATCTATCTCAAAGTTAGTATGTCATGTTGCATGAGCAAGGGGGGAGGGGGGTCCACATCCGCGAGAAGAGAGTTGATGATAACTCAACTATGCTAGATATATTTGAGGGGTACAAGCATGTCTCAAATGACACTATTGAGGCCGTATTTTGCATCTATGAGTAGATGGTGGACAATCTTGAGGATCAATAGATGTTGATTGTTCTTCATACCGATGGCCCATCTAGCCTACCTCCACATCCCACCTTGGGATACCACACCTTAGGCTTTCCCGGCATATTTTCCCTAATACTTTGCCCCATTGTCCAATAACTACAAGCAGACCTCTACCCCAAACTAGGGTAAATGATACAAGGAGATGGATCATCTTAGTCTATTTATGCCCCATTAGGCATTCAGTATACTCTCTATGATTTAGGCACTCATGAGTTTGTGGATAGTGTGTGTCATCATGCTTGCATATCCCTCTTATCCTAATAAGTGTGGCCAGTATACAATGAACTCACCTTGAAGGTCCTCTCTAATTTCAAGAAACACTACTCTAGAGCCAATGAGTATAACTACACCTTCTGCCTATTTGGATAGGAGAACACCCTCACTGATGCCAATATCAATGCTTTTCTTCTAGATATCAATAAAGATTGGCTAGACTTGTGCACTACAAAAATTCACAACTATCACAATGACATATTTACAGGAGGGAAATTATGTGAAAATATCACAATTCTACCACCATCCTTCCCAAATGGAACAAAAGCATTTTCAATTCACAACCATGTATTCTTCTACCTCCACAAAATCCTACCTTTCACCATCTTTAGCAGGGGAGGCACATAGGGTGGCATGAATATTGTGACTTGCATTTTATCTAGTATATGCTGAATGAAATCCATTGCAACTATGGGAGCACATTGATTGAGCATCTACACTTAGTGGTGATGGGAAACTAAGGTTCCCAGCCCAACACGACAGTTTGGTAACTGAAATCTCTACATAGCTAGATATACTCACATCCCCTTCCAGGTGGTGACGGAGACGTAGGGCTACAAGATTGATCTAATGTACCTTCAGACTTCTTCTAAGATACACACTTCATAGGAGTTAGGGTTCTACTTCATGACATTTAGGAATAGTTGATCCTTTCTCTCCCTTCCTACTCATGCTTATTTCATAATGGCAACTTTCTTTTATTACACCATCGATCTCTCATATCACATCCAATTCTACCTTCACGAGTAGCCTACAATTGAGGGTGAGATCTTGGGCACCAACAATTACAATAATACATGCCCACTCCATCTACCACTTGTCACACCAAGTGGCGGGTTCCAGACACTTCTAGCTCTTATGGCCCCTCTGTTTTCCCCAAGTTTCAGTAATAGCTATTAAGGACAATGAAACCTACATGAAGTTGGAACAATAGAGATGAGCCAACAACTCAACCACAAATATCTAATGTGATGGACACATGAGAAGTTCCATGTTGACTGAGGAAACTTTGACTACACACATATTCACTATCACAATTGTGGAACTGGTCAGACATACCCCCTTTCCCCTTGTCATTGTTGGGAGTTGTAAAACATAGAGGCCACTAGATACAATGCTTATCCCATGACATCCAGGGACCAAGATTGGTTTAGACAGCTACCTTGGGAGTCTTGTTAGCAGCATCTTCCACAAGGGCCATCTGAATCAGGGTGTCCATTCTCATTTTCTTTCTCCCCTCCATTATGGATTTAGATGTTTCTTGAGGATAAGAAAATTTCTATGTTTGGGTTTAGGGGTGGGTGGTATGTCTCCATTCCAAAGACATTATTATACTTCATGTTAGAATTTCATGATAGTTGTCCAATATCAAGCCCCCCCTAGATTCTTTTACCTTATTGGATTTCAACATTTAATATCATTTCATCATTTACCCCCTTAAATGAAGCAAGTTCTTGTATGACATGATTCACAATTTTTTTAATGCTAGAACCTATCATGTCAGCTATGACCTCAATTTATGTCACTCCATAGATTTGATGGAAAGTCATATGGGATTCAGTGAAACCAAATGCAATGTGTTCCTTAATAGTTAGTATAGGATTGTGTTTAAATGTCACTATTTGCGGGCTGCATGATATGATTTATTTGATTGCTAAGATTCTCCCTATGAGCTACATGCTAATATATGAGATGCATAGGTTCAAACCCTTTCTACACTTCTTTTATCACCCCTCCAAACACCAAACGTACTTATTTTTCATACACAAACAGGGAGGAAGAATGTATATAACAAGCATGACTGGACAAGTGCTATGTTGGCTGCTCAATGTCCCGTACGGATTCATCCCATCTGTATAAAGCCCAAGTCTTAGATTCCTAACTTCTTCACCAAATTTAGGGTACAATAGATCAATCTTCTTCCACTATGGGGAATCAGACGCGTGTCATAGGATCCCATCATTATTTTTCTTAACATCTGCATGCCACCTCAAATTCTTTGCATCTATCGGATTGGCAAACAAGCGTTGAAACCGTGATATTATAGGTAGATACCACATCACCTTGGCAGGAGAACCAATTTTTCACTCCCCCAAAGTCATCATTTTATACCGTGATGCACCACATTTTGGACAATATTTCAAATCCACATAGTCCTTTTGAAATAATACACAATCATTCGGGCATGCGTGTATCTTCTTGGCCTCCGTTCCCATTGGGCACAACAATTTCTTTACCTGGTATGTTGAGATTGGTAGCTCGTTTCCTTCAGGAAGCATTTCTTTCAACAAAGACAACAATGACGTGAATCTTTCGTCACTCCATCTATTGTTAGCTTTCATCTTATACAATCTCAACACAACGCTAAGCTTCGTAAACTTAGTACAACCTGTGTATAATGGTATCTCAACATCATGCACAATGTTTCTAAACATGGTAGGTGGATCGGTTTCGGTGTGCTCTACCCCACAACTATCCAGCATCACATCAATGATGTCTATTGGAACTGGTTCATTCACATCTACGTCATCGGAGGCAATAACTTCTTCCACACAAGCACTGCTATCGACATCCACTGGTTTCGGGTTTGAAATCTCTCCATGCCAGTTCCATTCTGTATAGCGTTGTGCAATCTCATTGCACATGACATGAATTTTGATTTCTTCACCAGTGTTGACTTTCAAGTTGTTACCGCAATGCCAACATGGACAGTAGAACCTATCTCCAAGTTGTTTCCTATGTTCCTTGGAAAATCTAATAAACTGATCAAGACCAGAAATAAACTCTGGGGTGCAGCGATTGTGAGTGGACATCCATGATCTATCCATTCTATGATCAAAGAGAAAACAAGTATATATTACAACAAGATTAGGGTCTAGGGTTAGCAGATTAGAGTTTAGGCATGGTTAAAACTTTAGGGTTTAAGGTCTTATATGTAATTAATGGTTAAAACATCCTAAGTGAGATTAGGTGTTCAAGAACAGTCCTGAAAACCTCTAGAGGGGGGGGTGAATAGAGTTTTATAGAGATTTTAAAATAATTTAAACTCAAGCAACCACAAAGAAAGATTAGACAAAGAGACACAAGGGTTTAGAGTGGTTCCTAGCCTTAGCAAATACTAAGGTAGTCAGTCCACTACCCGGTTGCTTACCCAACCGGGATTTGAAAAGAAATTATTTTATTACCTCGCAAGGATTTTACATAAAATACATTTCTTTTCCCTAAACCCTTCAAGCAGCCTTCACCTAGAAGTAATCGCCCAACTCGAAGCAGCCTTCCCTTGAAGTAGATGCACCAACACCCGTTGCACCAGCCTTCTGAAGTAGCTTCCCGTGCGATAGCCTTCTTGAAGTAGCTTGAAGTCCCCTTCTCCACCTGAGAAGTCCACCCTCTCCAATCCGCAGCCTCCAACCCTAGGAGTAGCAAGGAGAGTACAAGGAATAAAAAGGAACAAGAAAGAAATACAGAAATTACAATACCGTTGTAAGCACAAGGCTTGATTTTTCTATATCAAGCGTTTGGATCTCCCAACCAAGATATATAGCAATGTGATTATTATGTGTAGGAGATCCTAGTCTATAGGACACGAAACGGTAGCAATATGAATGTATAACAAGTGTGGGAATTGCACTATTGCTCTAAACAGATTGCCAATGTAGTGTATGCTCAAAGATTGCACAATTGAGTATATCAGTATCTTCTAGTGTCCTATGGCTTGTCCTATTTATAGGAATGGCCTAAGTATGCTTAAGGACGTTCTAGACAACTTCTAGGGGGTTCCTAGTGCTTAACTAGCCGTTAGGAATAAGTTAGGCGCATTAGCAACGGCTAGTTAATTAATTCTGCAGTTGCTGTCAGAGACCATCTCGGTCGAGGACTTGTCGACCGAGATGCCCGGTCGGTCGAGGATTTTTCGACCGACAGGCTCTCTGGATTAACGTTTATTTGCAACTGTCAACTGCTGTGTTTAACGGCTACTTTTGGTCAATCTCGGTCGAGAAGTTTGTCGACCGAGAGTGTCTCGGTCGAGGAGTGTGGTCGACCGAGATTGACTCTGTTTTCAATCTTTCAATTAAGATACTAAGTGAGTGCATGAGTGTGCATTATGTGATCCTATTAGAAGGAGATGTCCTAACTAAGTGTAGTGTTTAGTTAGGGAGATCTAACGCTTGATTTACATGAAGTCTAAGTACTTGTACATTATATGTTTGTACAAGTTTACATATGATTACATTGCATGACATTTATAAACATTCAAGCGTAAGGATTCCCTAGAACTTTGTCATCACCTTGTTCCTGCACACTTAAGTAGCTCGTTAGATTAATAAGAATGAAATGTTTGTCATCATCGAAACAAAGGGATTTATCATAATATCCAATTTATCCAACAATCTCCCCCTTTTTGAAGATGACAAACATTTCCTAAATATGAAATAAGGAAATATAAAGTATATGAGTTTCATACCTGAAAATTTACCTTTTGTAGCCATTTATGTTTTTCAAGTAAGTGCTGGCCAAGATGTGATGAAACTCTTTTATATATATTTTTATATTCTTTCTCCCCCTTTGTCATTTCAAAAAGATATCCAAAGTTGAATGTTTTATTTTTCTTCTCCCCCTTAATATAATGCTCCCCCTTAATTAGATATCCTATTAGGAACATTGATTTTTATCTAATTTATCCATAATTTGTTTCTCAATCATTTGCAAAGGATGTTAAGCCTTGAAATGAAATGAGATACCTTTAAGCATATGATGAAATGTATATGGATTTCTCATATATCAAAGGATGTTAAGCCCTAGATTAGATGAGAATCCTCTAAGCTTAGAGTACCTAAAAATGTCTCCATCCAAATGCAAGGGATGTTAAGCCCCATTTTGGGTAGAGAGTTCCTTCAAGTACAAGATACCAATTTCAATAAATTCATAACTTTCTTGAAAATATTCAGTTATACATAGTGATTTCAAAGTTTTTGTAAGCTTCTTTTAAACAATGATCAAGGTTTTAATGATCTCCCCCTTTTTCTTATGCTTTGCTCCCCCTTCGATAGATATCTCAAATGAAAGTTTGAATACTCAGCAAATACATAAAATGTCCAAGATTTTAACAAAGATGTATGCAATTATGTCAATCTGGAAAAACAGAAACCCAGTCGGTCGACAGTTGCTCGACCGACAATGTTCTCGGTCGACTAGTTGCTCGACCGAGAATGTTTCTGGAGAACTATTTTGTTATTTGAAAATTTAATTTTAATTTGTAATAGTTGCCTGTTTTAATTATTATTATTCCCTTATTTGCTATGCTCTACATTAATGAACTGATAACCCATATTTTGAAGATGTCATCATAAGCCAAACAAATAACCATGCAAATTTCATTCAATATCATGAAGAAGATTACAATCATATAGAATTTGACTAATCATTTGTATTACAACTATTACAACTCCAACACTTCACAGGAAAGATTTAAGAATTACATCGATGTCCGGATCTTTCCCAAGAAATGGCTCGGCTGCATAGTATTGGACCAGAGTTTTCCAATCCAAAGCACCAGTTGTAGTCAACGCATATGCTTCCAGGAAAGTGGGAACTCGGTCAAAACGGAAGTGAGCAGCTATGTCTTGCAATTGTATGGAAGAAAATTGAGTATGTGCAAGATCCATTGATGGTGAAGGTGGAGGTTGATAGTAGTTGTATGAGGGGTTAAATGGGTTGAGCATGCCAGGGTTTAAAGAATGCGGATATTCATCGGTTTGGTTAGGAGAAAGGTTTTGCATTCTTTGATTTAAGTATGTCATGGCATGGTGATTGTAGTTTAATTGTCTACTAAGATGGTATTGGGAGCCAGCAATATAAGTAAGGGTATTTTGGATGGGATCAATGGAAAGGTTAGTAGGAGGAGGGGGTGGTATATCCTGATGTGATGACTCTCCTTCTACTCTTGCCCTTTTATGGCCAAAGTCAATTCCCATCTTCTCTACGGTGTTCTTACTTATCTTTGGTGGTCTACGCTCCCATATGTATCCCATATCTTCAATGTTTGACTTAAGAAAATGTTGAGTAATCTGGCAAACAAAATCGGCATATGGTGGATTGCCAGAAAACTCAAGCATATTTTTAAGTATTATGCGAATGAAGTTGATGGGAATTTCTTTTATGATAGCATAAATTAGACACATACGGAAGATAGGAACCTCGGATTTATTGGCTCGTGGATGTATGTTGGTGGAAACAATGAGGTTTACTATTCTACATGCCGGTTTTAGGTTTATTGCATAATAGGTTCCCCTATCTTCATGACAAGTGGTATTGGCTTGAAATATGGCTCTTTTTATATCACTAAGACTAGTGGTGTGGTCATCATGGGAAAATAAGTTTATTGGATTGCCGGTGGAAAGGTCAAGGAAATCTTGATATTCATCTATATCAATTTCAAGCATGTCAAGAATATCCCCTTCGGAAAATTTAAAACTATGCCCATTGACCATGGTGTAGAAGAAAGTGATGTCATTTTCGGTGTGGGATAGAAGATTGGCATAGAATTCGTTGACTACCTTAATGGAGTAGGAAGGAAAGGATGGATTGATGAAGTCCTTCAGCTTTTGTACTCCAAAGAGATGCTCCAGGTCGACTATGTTGATGAAGTCCATCACTTCGACCGGACGTCGGGGAAGAGGAGCTTTAGAGGAAAGCCGAAAGTATCTATCTCCAGCATCTCCGTCGACGAAAGCTATGTCATTGATGATCGTCAGTGGCGGAGTGGCTTCCCTCTCTTCTCTTCTTTTTCTTCCAGCAACTTTCTTCTTCCCACGGACAGTTGATGATGAGGCCATTGTGTTTCTTGAGAGTGGAGAAGAAGCAAGGAAGATTTGAGGGTAAGAGTGCTGAAGGATTACACGAAATTGCACTAGAGATGGACTATGGAAGCAAGGAAATGCAAGTGTGAGTAAGTGGCTCGTTTTTGCACTTATTTATAGAATTCCAGCGACCCGGTCGGTCGACGACTCGTCGACCGAGTGTCCGCAACGGTCGAGTTGCAGACGCGCCACTTGGTCCTCCAACGGTAAAGAAAACGGTCATAACGGTCGGGTCGTAACGGTCATATCCAACGGCTATTTCTCGGTCGAGCGCTTGTCGACCGACATTGTCTCGGTCGAGCACTCGTCGACCGACAGTTTATCTGATACTGAGTCTGTTTAGAATTTGTCGGTCGAGTGAGATGGGCTGACCGAGTGGTTCTCGGTCGAGCATTTGTCGACCGACTAACTTACTGAGTTCAATTTTTGGCTGAATTTTAATGCAAATCATAGAACATTTTTGTAGAGCATATGTATATGTATATTCCAAGGGAGTAATAATATTTAAGGCTTCTAATTACCACAAATGATTTGACATTTTGATTTAAAAATATGCTAAGATTAAGTTCAATAAAATAATGTTCAAATAAACAATTTTTTATCAAAGTTTATTTTAGGTCGCCCTTGATTACGACCATGGCGCCCCTTGGTCAAATTTTATTTTAACCAAGAGGCATATTCTGCAGGTTTCCAGTATGAACATTCATATGCGAAGTATGAGTTCTGCAGATAGCTTGCAAATATCAATTTGAGACTCATTAAAGTGTACAGATTATGAGAGCTAAATAAGGACATCAAATATGATGAAGCATATTCAAGAATAATATCCATTCATGAATTTAAGATTACTTTGGATAGACTAAAATATGTGATGCTTAATATAAAAGCACACAAAAATTTATTTGATACATTTTATTCATTTCAAGTATTTCTAAAAAAAATGTGCAATATAGGTTGTATCTTATTCAATTACTTCAAAGATCAGTTTGAGATAAACATATGTGTATCAAGGTGCTATTAAATCTTTTAATTTTTGATTTTGTTATCCCTAAATGTTAAGTTGAGATAGACATAAGGATATACAAATTAAGATCTTTGATCATATCTCAACTTAGTCGAACCTATTTAATTTGGGGGTTTTGGAACCCATACCATCTCGACATTCTTCTTCTTGTATGGGCATGAAAAAGAATAATGTCCAAGGCGTGAGCAATAATGACAACAAATTGAATCAACCTCAAGCCTTTTTCTATGGTTTTGATTTAGGTTATTCTTGGGTATATACATTTTTGTGCCTCTAGGTATATAAGCAGATTGACTCGCTTGTGTCCTTCTAGGTTGTTGATGGGATTTCTCATTAGGCTTATAACCTAGTCCTCTTCTCCCTATTTGATGATAGGAATTTTCTAGTATTTTATCAAGGATTCCATTGTTGCTTAACTTACTAACTTTTTGTTGCAACTTAACGATCTCATCCATTCTTTTCTTGATATCTAATTTTGCTTGGTCTAGATTGGACGATAACATATTTCTTTCTTTCACTATATTGTCATAATCTACATGGGTGCACAATATAGGTTGTTTTTTAATATCATTTAATTTTGTAAGCAATTCAGCTTTTTCTTGACATAGAAGTTCATAGTTTGTTTCTAGAGTAAAGATCTTTACTTCACTGTTACTTAGAGATGATTTCAAGGTACGATTATCAGACATAATGCTATCTTTTTCAAAACCAAGAGTATTCAATTTAGCATATAAATCGTCATTTTCGGATGTAAGAGCAAGAAGTCTAGCATTTAGATCATCATTTTCTTTACTGGATTTCTTTAACTTCTTTTTGTATTCAACATATTTATTATGTGTTTCTTCAATAATAGCAACTAACTCCTCTTTGGGTAAATCAAGCAAGCTTACCTCTTCTTCTTCTTCCTCACTTATTGTAGCAACGAAACACTCTTTATGTGCATCTCTTTTCTTTGACCTCCATGGACATTTAGACGTAGAGTGCTTTGTTCCTAAGCACCAATTGCAACTTGTCGAACTTTGGTCCATGCTCCTTTTCTTGTGGTTGTAGTCACCTCCTCCCTTTATCTCTTCAAGACCTTGTTAGGGCTCCTTGAAGCCTGCTCTGATACCAATTGAAAACCTCTAGAGGGGGGGTGAATAGAGTTTTATAGAGATTTTAAAATAATTTAAACTCAAGCAACCACAAAGAAAGATTAGACAAAGAGACACAAGGGTTTAGAGTGGTTCCTAGCCTTAGCAAATACTAAGGTAGTCAGTCCACTACCCGGTTGTTTACCCAACCGGGATTTGAAAAGAAATTATTTTATTACCTCGCAAGGATTTTACATAAAATACATTTCTTTTCCCTAAACCCTTCAAGCAGCCTTCACCTAGAAGTAATCGCCCAACTCGAAGCAGCCTTCCCTTGAAGTAGATGCACCAACACCCGTTGCACCAGCCTTCTGAAGTAGCTTCCCGTGCGATAGCCTTCTTGAAGTAGCTTGAAGTCCCCTTCTCCACCTGAGAAGTCCACCCTCTCCAATCCGCAGCCTCCAACCCTAGGAGTAGCAAGGAGAGTACAAGGAATAAAAAGGAACAAGAAAGAAATACAGAAATTACAATACCGTTGTAAGCACAAGGCTTGATTTTTCTATATCAAGCGTTTGGATCTCCCAACCAAGATATATAGCAATGTGATTATTATGTGTAGGAGATCCTAGTCTATAGGACACGAAACGGTAGCAATATGAATGTATAACAAGTGTGGGAATTGCACTATTGCTCTAAACAGATTGCCAATGTAGTGTATGCTCAAAGATTGCACAATTGAGTATATCAGTACCTTCTAGTGTCCTATGGCTTGTCCTATTTATAGGAATGGCCTAAGTATGCTTAAGGACGTTCTAGACAACTTCTAGGGGGTTCCTAGTGCTTAACTAGCCGTTAGGAATAAGTTAGGCGCATTAGCAACGGCTAGTTAATTAATTCTGCAGTTGCTGTCAGAGACCATCTCGGTCGAGGACTTGTCGACCGAGATGCCCGGTCGGTCGAGGATTTTTCGACCGACAGGCTCTCTGGATTAAAGTTTATTTGCAACTGTCAACTGCTGTGTTTAACGGCTACTTTTGGTCAATCTCGGTCGAGAAGTTTGTCGACCGAGAGTGTCTCGGTCGAGGAGTGTGGTCGACCGAGATTGACTCTGTTTTCAATCTTTCAATTAAGATACTAAGTGAGTGCATGAGTGTGCATTATGTGATCCTATTAGAAGGAGATGTCCTAACTAAGTGTAGTGTTTAGTTAGGGAGATCTAACGCTTGATTTACATGAAGTCTAAGTACTTGTACATTATATGTTTGTACAAGTTTACATATGATTACATTGCATGACATTTATAAACATTCAAGCGTAAGGATTCCCTAGAACTTTGTCATCACCTTGTTCCTGCACACTTAAGTAGCTCGTTAGATTAATAAGAATGAAATGTTTGTCATCATCGAAACAAAGGGATTTATCATAATATCCAATTTATCCAACAAGTCCCAAACTGGGGACTTTCCAAGATTTACTGCTATTGAGTAAATCTTGGACGGGTTTCTAGGCCAACAAATACATGTGCTGTCATTCTTATATATAATAAATGTGTACCACCTATCCCATTCTTGAACACCTAATCTCACTAGTAAGTGTATAATGTGTATTGGGTTTGTAAGAAAATTTTGGTAGCATTTCCCCACTGTTCTCCAAGTACATATGTACTTAGAGAACAAACGGGGAAATGCTACCAAAATTTTCTTGAAAACCCAATACACATTATACACTTACATCCTAAGTGAGATTAGGTGTTCAAGAACAGCCCCAAATCGGGGACTATCCAAGATTTACTCCTATTGAGTAAATCTTGGATGGGTTTCTAGGCCAACAAATACATGTGCTATCATTCTTATATATAATAAATGTGTACCACCTATCCCATTCTTGAACACCTAATCTCACTAGTAAGTGTATAATGTGTATTGGGTTTTCAAGAAAATTTTGGCAGCATTTCCCCGCTGTTCTCCAAGTACATATGTACTTAGAGAACAAACGGGGAAATGCTACAAAAATTTTCTTGAAAACCCAATACACATTATACACTTACATCCTAAGTGAGATTAGGTTTTCAAGAACAGTCCCAAATCGGGGACTATCTAAGATTTACTCCTTATGAGTAAATCTTGCATGGATTTCTAGGGCAACAAATACATGTATGTTGTCATTCTTATACCTACAATCCTAATTTCATCATTCATATCATAAGTTTTGTGTAACATCATTTAATCATGCTTGTTAGTAAATACTAAACAGTAAATAAACCATGATTCCATATATAAAAGATTTGAATCAGGGGGTGATGTAGCCCTATTTTATGGCTCCATCCTGTTCCATTTTGTACTTAAATCACATCTAAACATGTTAGATTACAAGCTTTTGCCCTAATGTGTTTATCATTGCCAAATGCACTTATGATGTTCTTTGCACTATTTTCAGGTACTTGGACCATGCCTTAGATAGAAGAGAGAGAAAGAAGGAGTTCTAGGGCTCCTCCACTAATGGGGAGGTCCAAAGGAGGCCTCAAAATCTCCCTCAACCTACCTCCAATGGCCAAGAGTCGTCACCAAGCAAAGACATCCAAGAATGATGAAGTTTAAAGGATAATCAAGTGGTGCAAGCCTCATCACAGCCGTGGGTACTTGCCACGGTCGTGCAAATTCATGACCAAGAACCAGCATTTCAACAGGGTTTTTCCCCAAGTCGCCACGATTGTGGCCATCTTCCACGACCGTGGCCAATGAAGAACAAAATGACTGTGATGCTGCTCCATGGCCACATACCCCTCCTCCAAAATGGCCGTGTGACCCAACACGGCCTTGGTGCCACTCACCCACCACGACTATGGCACTCCGCCACGGCTGTGGCCACCAACATAGCATATCACCACCAGGCCCATACCACGACCGTATTCTTACCCCACGACCGTCCTATACTACCCTCACCACGGCCGTGGCACACCAACACGATTGTGGTGACCAACCTACCCTACCATACTTTTACACTGATTTTCCTATCCTACCCCTACTTACTCTAGTGCTTTCCCACCACCTATATATACATAGGTGGTGGTTGGGGCACGAGGCTGAGCTACCCTATGACCAGCCATAGCTTAGTCTTTCCTTGCTTGCTTAGTCTTAATTTAGTCTAGGGTTAACGTAGATTTCATTCTTCCCTTTAATTCCTCATTTGTTCATAGTAGTTTAACAATCAAATCACCTTTAAACCCTTAACCTTAGTCTACGCAGTAGGAACCCAGAAAAACTAACCTAGCTCTAGTGCCCCCTCTTTTCCATGTGGATCGACCATATACATATATTTTGTAACACAACTCATTAGGAAGAGAGACCATGAAACACCATGCATTGATTTGAAGTTTTCTTTCCCATCTAAGGTTATTTGCAATTTCATGCTTATTTCATTATCTTTCTTTCTAGTATTTCTACTTGAATTGCATATATAATCAATTTCATATAGATAACCACCACATTATGTTACTAATCATTACTTCATATTATGTCCTATGTAATTTTTACTTAAATAGGAATATGTCCATTTCTCTCCAAGTTACACATTAATAGCTTATGAATATTTAGATGCATTTATACTATCAATTCTTAGGGTTTACTTTTTTACATTAGCAAAATATAACAGGGGTTATTTTAATCATTTTGTTACTAAAAATTTCATGTCTCTATGTAACTTCCATAAATAAGCTATTATATATTAATATGATACTTTAATTGGTTGTGTTCATAGAGTCCACTTTAGGGTCTGGACAAAGGTCGACAGTTCTACCAAATAGATCTTCTATTTTAGAGGCAATACATATAGTATAAAGGTGAAAAAAAGTAGATTGAAGATATAATCATTTTAGAAATAGAATACCCACATGTTAGTTAAATTTGAGACACCAATGTATCTTTAATATGCATGTTTCAAGGTTCAAAACACATAATCAAATCAAATTGGGATGCTAGAATGGACAAGTTTGAATCTTATTTCAACATGCATCAAAATTTACTAAATTAGGTCAAGCATGAGGATTAGAAGCACAAATATATGCAAGCACAAGAGTTGTTCATATCCTAGGTTGATTTATAATAAAAACATCTAAATAAGTAAACTCAAAGCATTAGATAAATAAATATAATCAGTAGATAAACAAATACAAAGCAATAGATAAAAAAGTACAGCTCAGTTGATAAACAAAAGGGTAGATTAGAACCCTAATGTACTCAAACATGTATAAGATCCAACCCATTGCCCGCACCCTAAGGGTAGGGGGCCAAGAGAAGGAGCAAGGAGCAAGAAGAGGAGGAAGAATGGTACCATGAGCAGCGAGCGGGTGGTCGGAGCAGCAAACAGGAGAGCGGGTGGCGGTGGCGGTGAGCGGGCGATGACAGCGAGTGAGAGACGACCGGGGCAGGAGTAGGAGCAGAGGAAGAAGATTCAGAGGAGCAGATGAGTAGGAGGCAACAATAGCAAGAGGAAGTAGAGGAGCAGGCGGCGGCAGTAGCAGCAGCGGCATGAGTGGTAGGCAGGAGCGGCGGCAACGGGGAAGGCAGACTAGCGGTGGGGTAGGCGGAAGAGCAGTAGACAGAGGCGGAATCGCTAATCGCCAGACCCTAATGAAATCGATGAAAAAGAAAAAGGGGAAGATCCAGGCTCACACGGGTGCTATTGAGTTAACAATAGGCGTCCGTTATTACCATAAACTGATACTTCAAACTTTAAGCGTCGGTTACGACCAACACACCGACACTTATGTTCACTGATAGTCATCAGTTCCAAATAGAAAAACTGATGTCTATCTATATATGATGAAAAAAAATAAATGTTCTCAAATTATAACAATAGGTGTCGGTTTCCAGGAAAAAGCGACGTCCATTGGACAATCTTAACCCTAATTTTTTTTGCGGGGACGGTGCACGAATCCTTTTCAGCATCGGTTTTTCAAAAAAAACCGACGACCTTAGGAGGTAATTTTTTTCGTCGTTAGGTGTCGTTTATTAGGTACAAAACCGACATCATATGTGAAACTTTGGGGGGTAATTTTTTTTCACTCAAAAAATTGGATTTGGTGAGCTAGTTTAGGCGTCGGTTCGTCTTAGGGAACCGACGCTTAATAAAAAGTGATACCCGTGTCTGGCCAGTCTTCAAATATAGATGTCGGTCTTTGTAATTAGCCGATGTTGTAGGGTTTAGGCGTCGGTTTTTGGTAATAACCAACGTCTCTAAATGTGATGTTATAAGCTATTTTTGTATTAGTGAAGGACCTCTACAGAGGTATTTGGAAAAGCTTCAATCCATTCATGATTTGCTCTTTCTCGATCGAGGCGTTCCTAGAGGCAACCTCTCTTGAAGGTCATTCTGAGGCCAGACACACTGATGTCCTCTAACTCGGCAAGGGAAAGCACCTTAGAAAACTCCCGACAGCTTGACAGGTTGATTTTGTCACTGCCACTCTTCTCTTCGGGTGACAGGGTGGCGTTGAAATCGTCAAGCACCATCCACGACAGCGATGAGGCTGACGTGAGCGTGTTTAGATGATTCCAAAGGAATTTTCTTCTATGTTGTTGGGGACTGGCATATACACACATGATTAGGTGGTTGTTGTTAATGAGGTAGTGGATGAATTGGCGATGCAGGGCCAATATTTCCACTATACCTATGCTTCTTCTCCATAAAATCCAAATGCCACTAGAGTAGCCAATTGCTTCTACCCAGTGCGTTTCATCGAACTGGAGACCCCGAATGATACTATCCTATGTAGAGCTGCTCGTACTTGGCTCCACAATTGCTAAGATGTCTATACTCATAATGTTCTTATACTTACAAATTGCATATTGAATGTCCTCCTTAACTACTCCTTGGATATTCCATGATGCACAAATCATTAAACATATTTTTTGGTGATGAAGGGGTTGGCTTCACCCACCTTCGCCTAGTTTTCATCCTTTGGATGTTGTTGTTTGCCCTTCTTCCTGGTCTTGGGTTTTAATATGTCAGGCGATGCATAGATTTTCCAGTTCCTGAGGTGGATGCCCACTGATCCCCCCCTTGGAATGATTTGGGGTGTTTCCTGCCCTCTTGTTGCCTCCAGGATGCGGTGTATACTGTCTGAAGCAGAACGATAGGTTTTGTAGTGCGTTTCCTCCCGCACATGTAATCACCACTGTATCCTCCTCCGGTATATTGGTTGATTTGTGGATGTTCTCCTTTCTGTCTGCCTGACGACTTGCCCGCCTATTGGAGTATGCATCGTTGATTGTAGTGGGCATTTGTCTTAGGAGTTGCCTCTTCGATTGTGGCTCATTTTGCTTATTATTCTTCCTCGTGGCATCCTTCCTAGCCATCCAATCAATACCAGTAATTCTATTTGCTGCCTCCTGTGGGTTAGCCCGGATATTATTGTCCTCCTCTTCTTCTGGTAGGTTTGCAAACTCATTGCTAGGTGTTGCACGATCCTGCTGTGCTACTAGTGACTTGTGATGCCTACGTTGCATGGGCTTTGCGTGTAGGGCACTAGTGAAATCCTGGTTGGGATGGGTATAATAGGGATAGTGTCATCTCCTTCCATCGCAGTTCGGTTTGCAGCAACTGCTATCTCCTCTTTCACTTTGAACACTTCCTCTATATGACCGATTCTACCACAATACATACATATAGTGGGTAAGTTCTTGTGTTCCAACGAGTATCTCTCATCCTGAATAACAATTGAGGTTGTGAGAGGTTTGATAGTGTCTAGTTTCACTGCAACCCTAGCAAATTTGCCTCTTCTTTTCATGATAGTATTGTTGTCGAATTTCACTATAGAGCTAATTGAGTCACCAAACTCCTCTAGGATTCTTTGTTGATACAGGAATATAGGAAGTTTTAGAATTCTAACCCAGGCCACCATGTACCTCGGGTTTTCATCTGAAGGGGGGAATTCAGGATCCCAAGGTTGTACAGATAGATAAGAACCCATCATCATCCATGGCCCTCCAGTTAAGGCCTTTGTGTAGTCATCCTTGCGGAGTAACTACACCAGGTAGTAGTTGTTTTCAAGGTCGATCAATCTCATGTTACCGATTGGGTTCCACATGGTCTTGATATGTGTCTATAGCGCCATGAACCCTACATCCTTCCCCAACACTTTAACAATGATTGTGTAGCACCATGGTTTCATCAACATGTCGTACTTCCTAGGGTCTATCTCCATGTGTGGTGTTCCGTCTTGCACCTCAATTCGGATGTCCTCCTTATTCAAGATAACCTCCGCATCCTTGAAGCCCATGATTGTCTTGTTGTTACCACTCGTGATGTCATTATAGGAGACTGGAACTCTGGGACCCATGCGAGTCTGGGTCACAAACTCAGATGACTGGAAGGATTGTCCCCTTGTAGATTGGGAAATTCCTACGCGTCTAAGGATGCCCCATCTATCTCCATGTTGGATGTTGAGTGTTGGTATTGTTGTGGGGGTTTCTTTTTTACATACGACGCGTACTGAAGGTTAATCCCCATGCTATGGACGATGCACGTGGTGTTAGTTGCTCCATTTTGGGTACCCCCTCCATTGCTTTGGAGAGTGTGTTCTAAGGGGTTCGACTCGCTATCCATCAACATCGTCTCGTGGCCTTGCTCCTGTGCCTCCGTCCAACCTGGATCCCATCCATTCGGAGATCGATAGCCACAACCTCCTCCACCCTCATGACCGCCCTGGCCTCCGCCTCTCGTAGAGCCACCAAACCCTACCATATTTTTTTAAAAGTGAGAAAATGGTCATTTTTGCTGTTTTTTCTACATTTTGGGTGATTTTTTGCACATTTTTGTGTACTTATTTTAGGTTTTGTGTATTTTTGTTTTACATTCTTGCATACATAAAATTCAAAAAGCTTTTTGCAATGGTTATATTCTTAAAATGGTCATACTTTTTGGTGTACAATTTTGTACATTCTCACATACTCCTAATACATTTATCCATGCTTTGTGTATCTTGCGTAATTTTTTCTTACATTCTTATGTACTTGAAATTCAACGCCTTTTTGTAAACATCAGAATTCTTACATCAGTCTTGTTTTGGCTAACGATCATATAGTTTTCCACTGTCATATTTGTGTACTTTTTTATATATTTTTTAGTACTTCTTTTTACACTCTTATGTGCTTTTTACATATTTTGTGTATTCTTTTATATATTCTCACATTATTTGGATATGTATATTTTGTGATGCATAATTGAGTATAAGATGAGTGTTGTGTAACATTTTTCTTGAAAATATTAGATTACTTTGATACTCATAAATATGGTATCATTATTTCCTTATTTAAAGATAATGTTAGATGTAATATTCAATTATATTTTGAGTAAGGTATGCTCGAAGGAAAAGACATCAGTTGAAACTTGTTTCAACTAATTTGTATTAGAAAAAGGGAGAAATTTGGGTAACAACAACAATAATTACATTGACAACATCGCCATGCATATTTGTCTCGATGTCACATTGAAGAGATCACATCCTTCATCTCCTCTGACCTTAGTTGTGTCACACTCCTAATCATAGAACCTACACAAAGGCAACACAAGATAGGTGATTGGTAAGAGACATTGATATGGAGATTTACTAAACAAACTATTTTTCTAAGGTGATTAGCCCTAAGTTTGATCAAATTTCTATGTGCAATACTACTCACTCGTGAGCGCATGAATCTTATTATAGTATAGCTTATAAGGTCAAACATAAGAGACAACTATATCAAGAAAATGTTATCGAATCCAGAAATACAAGATCAATATTTAGGAAATGGTTAGTTGAATTGGTGACTAAAATATATGTATGGGAAAATAAATAACGGTAAAAAGATGAGTGGATCAAGAATTTAACTCACTAGGACACATCTGGCCTTGGGATTCTAAGTCTACTAACTAGCTATTCTGTCTATAATAGGTCTTGCCACATCTGGACTTGACGGAAATATCAGTTGTCCAGATAATTTGGACTCCTTTAAACATGCATACTCAAGCAGAGAGTCAAAGCACTCTCCCTTAACCTACCTACATCAATGGTTCCACAAGGTTTGACTAGCAGAGTAGTAATTAAACTAAGTACCACCGAGATCTCCTGTTGTTGTAGGGTACTTATATGTAACCATACTAAAAGTTTGTACCATTGGGATCCTTAATTAATATTTAGTACCACTGAGTATTACTGGTATCACCAGTTGATGTTGGATACCCCTACTATTATTCAAGAGGTTGTACATATTGGGTTTAACCCCTCGTACCCCACCAACACACTCAAACTTCCTCTCCTGGATGTTTCCAATGGGTAAGTGGTTTCCATCATTATGGCACATACTTCTGTAAGGAATCAATAGTGTTCAAGGTATCTATCTGTCTTATGATTTCTTAGTTTTACTTTTCAACTAATTACTAAATTTTTCTTAGATGTAGCCTATAATTAAATCATTCCATTTATATTTTTAGAATTCTACACTAGAACAATGCTATTGAACATAATACTCTACAAAAATGAGTATTTTTATACTCTAAAGATGCACTAAATGAACTACTAACTTTCAGTATTGTACTTCACTTGTATTAAGCATTTTATTTCACTTGCACTTAATATACTATGTATATCATAATGCACTGGTATGATATGTACTATAACAGTACCATTTATCTTTCATACTGAATAATACTTATTTTATTCTGATTGTTATGTATTGAATTGTTGATATATAACTCTACTTGGATAAATGAAGCATCAAATAAATAACACTAGACAGAATGATTCACTTTATCATCTCATATTTATATGTGAAAAGAAATCAAACTATGTAATAACACTTATTAGCATGTATTTTGATACTAAAGTTTAGGGAAAACCTGGATACATTGGTTGTAAGTAATGGGACATGAGATGGTATCCACTCCCTAATTTATAAAAATAATATATAAAACACCATTTATTCACAATCACATAATAATAACCTTCAAATAAAAGGGGTGCACAATATTTTCTAAAATAGATTGGTAGAAGAAACATAATTTTGGAGTAATGAAAAGGTGAATCTAATTATTATAATCATTTGTCTAAGTTCGACATGGAGGCCACAAAGGGCAACTAATGTGATATGAGATAAAATATAGTAGGATCGGTTTATGGTGAACAACCTACCTATCTCAAAAGACATCCTGAAGCAAGGCTTGAACGATGCATCCTACTTCTTAGTTCTTAGGCTATGCAACCTCTGGGTGGGTTGAGAGAAACACCACCCAAAATAGGAAGCAAATAAAAGAAAGGACATGAACATAAATTTTGTATGTGCAGTAAATTTACAACTAGGCATTACATAGGGAAATTCAAGATCAAAGTTAGATATTTCAATAAAGGGAAGTTGAAAAGAGGAAGTTCCAAAATAGTTAACAAGTCAAATGATGAGGCATTTATCAAAAAGGATATAATTACCATAAAGGGATCTTGTCATATAAAACAACATTATCAAATCATAATCAATACATATGAAACAATCAGACTAATTTATTCAAGTTGGATAAAGACCCATAAAATCTCAAGCGTAAATATTGAGTGGAAAACATACACCCTAGGTGGAACATGTGTTTTCTATATATATTAGTAGAATACACACACTCGGGACGGAATACACATGTCCAAATATTATGATAATAAAGATGCAATGCCACTATAAATAAGCTTAATATACTTTACACATACAAAATATAATGACTAGAAATAAGTTTATTGAACATCAATTTTGTTCAAATGAAGTGGATGAGATCATCTAAATATTTAATAGAAATAAGTTAGAGTAACTTCTATCATAATATCTCATGGATTTAATATCAAATAAAGAATGATTACTAAGAAAATATGATTTTTAAAGTGATTTAATAAAGCATAAGGATTAATAAAAAAATGCCTCTTGTGGAAAGTAATTTATTGGTCATATTAGTAATGTGTAGATAAATAAGGAAGATGCACATAAATTGACTTGATTATTTGGATTAGAGACAACCTACTACACTCTCAAGCCTAGATCTCCTCAAACCTACATATAATATTTTTACATAGATTAGGGTTCAGTAATATCTTATATAATAAAACTACAGAAATCTAACCTTGTAAATACATGTCTTAATTCATGTTATTAGCCTAGAAAAAGGGTCACATCTTACTGATCAAGATATGATTCATCTTTAGTTTCGAAATTCCTATATTTTATTTATAATTTTGCTCAAAAAACCAGATCACCAGATCCTACACATGGAATACGGATGTATAAACAATATCTCACCTTATCCATAGCTCTATCACAGATGTATTCAGCCAATCATAGTGAAACAACTCCAAAATATCTTGTATAAATAGTTTGTTTTTTTATGATTGACCTACAACATCTGCATCTATAGAAACATTTATAGGGCAATTTATATCATGTTCGCCTAACCATACTACCATACCCCTACAATTAGGACCTAACGGGGGAGGTAGGTCTTGTTGAACCCAACTTGGTAATGTAGGAGGTGGAGGTGGAGGCCTAGATACTCTGGGTGTCTTCATTTTAACCTGTATATATAATTTTAGATCAATTGACCTCATATATATACTAACAATTTAACGTAATGTAAATTTACCATACAATTTCAGTATAGACGACATCCGCTTTGGGCCACAATATCACTCCGCCTTCTACCTCACCAAGCATTTCACAATCTGGGTGGGCATATGACAATAGAAGATCTATCCAATTGGGGAATATACGTAGTGGGCTCACATGAACCCAACCATTTGGTAATGGAGACCCATGAAACATTTCCCCTGGAAGGGATGGGTAAGCTGATGCCTCTGCAATGACATATTCGTTACTTTTTAGATGGCATGGCTTCAACCCCTACAAATTTACGTAAAGAATGTTATATACATATATACATATCATCTTGAAAACATATCATCTTGAAAAGACTAGCTACTATGCCATAAAAATACTTACAGTGGATGTGCTAGGTGGTGGATCTACAAGATTACTCCCAACCTCTACAATAGGAGTAGAGAAGGACGCCATAAGTACTATCTAAGTGGCAGTTAGAGATGTCTGTCACTTGCTCATTGCTTCATGGAGTGTCTTATCAACTGCTTCCTTGACTCTCTTATCAACTATTTCATCGACTCTCCTTTCAACTATCTTATCTACCTATACATGGATAAAAGAAACGTTAGCTTCTGATTATTGAATTCCCTTTTATAGTAGTATTCTAAAAAAAGAATAGGTTACCTCTTCTCGTGAAATTTCCACTTTTGGGACATGTTTACGCTGGGATGGCCCAAAGAAAGCTTTGATGCCCACACCAGCGCCTGCACCCCTAACACATCCAGGATGCTCTGGGTTACCCAAAGCAACTGTCAATTCATCCCTTGTTCCCTCAGGGATAAACTTGCCTTGTTTCCTCAGCTCATGCAGCTCCCTCTAATCTCCATCAATAGAAATAAGTAAGTAAACACCACAAATAATCAATATTCGAATGATTGCTCTAAGAGTTGTATTTTACCATTTTTGCATCTGCCTCAGTAGTTGTGGGCTTCTTTATTTCTCCCTTCTTATTTTGTGTCCCAGCTATCCAGACATCATGGCGAGGTAGAGGTGTGGTACTTATAGTAGAGGACTTCTAAGTAGCAGTAGACTGAGCAGTACACTCAGCCTGTAGTCTTTGGTGAACGCCTACATATCCCTTTGGACCTATTGTGTGGTCATGCACATTCAGTGCACACCTTGCTCTTTGTGCCTCACTGATAGCCTAGTTAGTATGCACATTGATTTGGTTAGTAACACTAAAGGTTAATCTTGAATAGGTGAATACAACGTATATTAATTAAATAGGGAGTAACACATAATACCTTGAATTCATCAGTGTTTCTTGAAGCAACAAATGCGTCCCATTCTTCTGGGTCTAGGAAGTTCCACTGTTCAGTGGCTCACTTCTTCCTCTTCTCACCATCTTTTATGTATTCTCGGGTGAGATTTGTCATATAGTTACTTAGGACCCTCCCACAACATTGCATCACACATTTACGATGCATCTTTTAATCCAACGCAAATATACTCTGTAAAATAGAATTGCTATTAACCAGTATCCAAAAAATTAGTAATCTACAAAATAGAATTGCAAATAATAATAACTCATGCATAAATCCTTCCATATTAAGTCTTTCTTCCCCTTAGGAACTTTATGCCAAGAATCTATCTTACAACCACAATGGCTACGAGTAACATACCCTAGATATGAAACAAACAAATTACAGTTCACTCCAATTGCATTTCCTACATTATCAAAATCCACAACCAGTTTGGGTCCATTGCCTCTTAGCACTGTTAACTTCTTCATCATAGTGATGCACCTTCTCTTGTTAACTTTTTGGTACTGCTCATCAAGTGCCTCAAGTGTTTCAGAGGGTACATGTGCATCATCAACCTAAAGTTTGACAAAATAAACACACTTACAAGATATAACTATAAATGGACATATAAATAGAAATATATGATATATTTTTAAAACTTACATTGTGAGGCGGTGAATTGGTATCCTCACCATGCTCATCATGTACATCATGGTCATCATGCCCATGGTCAGCCATCTGAAAATTTCATTAAAAAATCAAACATTTAGCATTTGACATAACTAGAAGATAATGAAACATTGAAAAATGAAACATTGTATAGTTCACATATACAAATGAAACATTGAAAAATGAAACATATCAAAAAATATAAACATGCATGCCTCTAATATTGCGATCGTTTTTCAATTAAGAATCCTTCATTGTGATCTCCACGCACATACAAGTCATCATTAGCTTCAATATTTTGTGGTGTTGGAAACCCAACTGAGAATGGACTGGAGTCATCATACTTATCATAGTACTCTTGTTCATCTATAGGATCTTCAATGAACTGTCTTTTACCATGAAGAACAACTGACCATTTATCATTTGTAGGATCATCGATATAAAATACTTGTTTCGCCTGTGATGCCAATATGAATGGTTCACCCTTCTTGCCAATCTTTTGAAAGTTCACTAAAGTGAAACCCAATTCATCCACTATAACTCCTTTGGTGTTATCAACCCAATTACATTTGAAGAGCGAAATTATGAAATCTATGTAGTCAAACTCCCATATGTCTTCAATGAAACCGTAATATGACATTTTAGCATCATGTGGACTCTTATCCTTTGCACTTGCAAAAAACATAGTCAACGCTTGAAGGGTGACCCCACTATTTTGGATGACACTCTTATCATCTTGGCACATTGTGTAATATGTGAATCCATTAATGTCATACCCTTCATAAGACATAACATTCAATTTTGGTTTAAAGGTGAGGCATTTGATAGTTTCAGTAATATCATCTGGAGTTTGAGATAGTTGATGTAAGACTTTATCTTCAAACCACTTAATAAATGTCTTGTTATGCAATCTAGCAAGCTACATTGAATTGGCTCGAGGATATTGTCTCTTGATGAAATTGGTATGTTCCTCGATATAAACACTCACTTCGTCCATGTTGTGTAAAATATATAAGTGGCCTTGTTCCAACTGCTCAAGGCTGATTACTTTCACCCGTGATCCCAAAATTCCTTTGCCAAATTACTCCTCAATATTCTTGTCATTACCAGGAGTGTCATTACCACTCAGAAAGTCATTACAAAAATCCATAACTTCTCTTTCCACATAACACTCAATAAGACTCCCTTCAGGCCGATAACGGTTTCAAACATCACTTTTAAAAATGCTCATGTATCGTTCAAAGGGATACATCCAATGCAAGAAAAATGGTCCCATCATTTTCACTTCCCTAGTCAAGTGGACAATAAGATGTACCATGATATCAAAGAACGAAGGAGGGAAATACATCTCAAGCTGACATAGGGTAACAACCACTTCTCTTTGCAAAGTATTGAGAGTATTAGGGTCAATAACTTTGCTGCACAGACTGTTGAAAAAGAAACAAAGTCTGGTCATTGCAAACCTTACATGCTTCAGCAATATAGATCAAATTTCCACGGGCAATATTTGTTGCAATAGAGAGTGACAATCATAAGATTTAAGACCTATCAACTTTAGATCTTTCATTGATACCAATCTATGGATCTTGGATGAGTAACCTTGTGTCACCTTAGCATTTACCAAGCATTCACAAAAAGCTTTCTTCTCCTTTCTAGACAACGTGTAACAAGCGGGAGGTAAGTATGTTCTCCGATTTCCCATTTCACATAATTCTATTAATTCTGACCTTATTCCCATTTCACATAGGTCCAATCTGGATTTTATCCCATCCTTAGTCTTACCTGGTATATTCAACAGAGTACCAATGACGCTATCACAAAATTTTTTCTCAATGTGCATGACATCGATACAATGCATGATTGTCAAAGAACTCCAATAAGGAAGATCCCAAAATCGTTAGAAGAAATGGGACCGGCTTGATGCCCTTGTTGTAGAAGTTGTTGATAAGGGACTTGATTGGGGTCTTGGAACTGAGGGTTGTTTTGGTAATTGTTGTAGTTCTTGTTCTGGAAGTTGCCCCTATAGTTCCGTTGATTTCCAAAATACTGTTGTTGGTTGTTTGAACCAAATTGATGTGAATTTACCGCTCCCAAAGGATTTCCATATTGAAAACCGAGATGGTTCCTGTTGTGATTTGGATTGTAATAACCTTGACCAGGGATAGTGTTGATAGCATTCAGACTTTCCATTTGGCCATTATCTCGTTGTCCACTAACTTTGCCCGGAATAACATCATAGAGAACATTGTAGGATAAAGTAGAGTGATTGGTACCTTTACATGCTTCACAGAACAATGAAGTTGACTTGACTTGCTCTTGTTGTTGAGGGGGTGAGTGTCTTGTTTCATAAGCAATGATAGATGATTCAAGTTGGTCTTTCTTGGAAACTAGAAGCTTAAGAGACTCAGCAATAGACTTGTACTCAGGAGTAGCTTCTACCATAACAACCTTCGACACTCCTTTATTTATGGGTCTACCCCAGTTGGCTTGATTTTCATCTCCAAGGGTGACAACTTTCCATGCACTATCATAACTTTGACGCATGAAGTTTCCTCCAGATGAGGAGTCTAAAAACTTCTTGATATCATCATCCACACCCCTATAAAATATTTCGATGAGTTGATTATTAAGAATGCCATGGTGTGGGCATTTGTGTAGAAGCTCCTTGTATCTTTCCCATGCTTCAGCAAGGGTTTCTCTAGGGACCTGAGTGAATTGCGTTATTCGGCCCCTAATTTCATAGGTGAGAGAAGGAGGATAAAACTTTTCCAGAAAAACATTTTGAAGTTGTTCCCAAGTAGTGATGGGTTCACATTGCAAAGAGTTATACCAACTCATGGCTCTATCAGCAAGAGAGTATTTGAAGAGACAGAGTCTGATGGCATCATTTGAGACTCCATTTTGCTTTGTCATAGCACATAGATATATAAACCTTAGAAGAAGTTCTTGACTATCTTCTCCTTGCTTACCATAGAAAGGGCTATTCTGAAGTAGTGTAACCCAATGTGCTCTTATCTCAAAATTTGGAGCGTTGATGGGAGGAGGTTGCACTGGGTGATGAACGTCACCAGCTTTTTAGATTGACAATTCTCTCAGGTCATTTTGTAACTCAGCTTGTTGAGCTGCTTCATGAGCTGCTTGGAGTTCTTCTTGAACTACAGCTCGGGCTTCTTGCATAAGCCTATCTCTTTGCACATTAAGGGCTTGAGCTACCCTTCGGGCTATTTCCTCCTCTTGTGCCATCCTTACTTGGTTTTCTCTATTCTGACAATGAAAGGTTCTGTCTATCTCAGGGTCAAAGCTAGCAGAGAGTCCGGGACTGTCCGAACGGCGCATACAATAGACTTTCTGGGTACCTAGGATGGAAAGATCTTTCAGTAGTAAGATGGACAGAGTAGAACCGAATTCAAGTATATATGATCGATAGTATCAAAAGTAAAACAAAAACCTAGATTAGTCTCAAAAGAACTAGATTTGACTAGATGATTCTGTTGTCCCCGGCAATGGCGCCAGAATTTGACGTGGAATATTTTCGCACCAACAAACTCACCTAGGGCTGAAATCCATGAGTTTTTAACCAAAAACTTGTGCAATAATACCACCCGCAAGCAGATGGGTCATATTACAGTATAGTTGAAGATCGAATCCCAAGGGACAACATTTTAAAGAATCTTTTACTAGTTGAATCTAGTTGAATCAAGACAAATATTTAGAACAAGGTTGGTTGATTTGAGTTTAATTGAACTAAATGCAAGGAAAGTAAAGAGCAGGATTAAAAGTTGATTAAAGATTAATGATAGGAATCGATGGGATGGTCCCAGGTTTCACCGCCACTACACATGCAAACACATCCAATCACAAACATACAGGAAAGATATAACTATCCAAATAGGGCTGCTACAAAACCCCTCATATGGACGTCAGGTTCGCATAAGCATCACCTTAGGTATCATATGTCTAGTCACCATCTATATCACATACTTACAGCTCTGAAGATATAGATATCCAACTGAAGCTATGGGCTCCCATGCAGGCGTTAGGCACACAGAAGCGTCACTGTGCACTAGATGTCTCGTCACCTCACGGATCACATGCTTACTACTTCAGGGAATCCCAGCTGATTTCTCATTAGGGAGTCAACCACGTTAATAGACATTCAAATCCTACATATTGAAGTTTTCGCAACATAGGAAACGAACAAGATAAATGCAAGTAGGTGATCAATACACAAGCACACATCGATGATTAAGAATGAAATGAAAAGTTATATACAAGCCTTGGAATGTTTAATAAAAAGACATGTAAGCATGGGCAGCGGGGCTAGTCCTCACACCCCAGTGAAAAGAGACTACTTGCTCATAGTGAGAGAAACAAGAATAACAAGAGAGAGAGAGAAGATTCTGCCATGAGTATGGCAAAGAAGATGATCGTAGCTTGGTGGAGATACAATCCTCTACACAACATTGGGGTAGATCTGGATGAGGAGGGAAGAACACCATGGCAGACGAGGTAGATCTTCACTCTCCACCTTCTCTCTCTTCTCATAGTCCTCGCTTACAGCCAGAGGAGCAGCTCGTGTACGTGATAGCGATAGATGGAGCAGATAGATGGATGCAATAGATCTAGATCTGGATCTAGATCTCGATGGATGGAATGGCTTGCACCAGGGGTCGAACGCTTCTAAGGCGTAGCCTGGCTGTGGAGGAGACCGTCTCCTTAGGCTGAGGACAGACCTACAGCCTAACGATGTCTGGAGAGGGCTCCCCTAAATGGTAGGGGGTATGGGCCTATTTATAGGCACGGTCTATTTGGATTGAGTGCTTGGACCTCAGTCAAGGTTATCATAGACTGCAACTTCCTTTCTTGCATGGGTCGCGGTCTTGGATGGCAGGGTAGGTCGTAGTATAGGTGGTTGGTGAAGGCGGCACGATCACGGTTGGAAGCACTGCAGATGGAGGGTCACGATGCAACTTGCATTGCTGTAGAAGACCGTGGTGAAGAAGATGGGAACTGCAGCTGCGGATGGTGGAAGGGGAACGCGGTTGTAATTTGCTTGAGGTGCCACGATGGAGGGTGAAGATGTGGTAGGCGTTTGGTCACAACCTATCTGCTTCTGTGATGGCGGCGGGTGTGGGCGGAGGATAGAACTATGGTGGAAGCTGGAAGTCACGGAGTTGAGGCGACGTTGCATGGTTGTGATGGCGGAGAGGAAGAGGTCACGAATAGGAGGCGTGGTCTATGTGGATGTTCAATTGTGATGATAGAGGAGACGATCCCAGTGCATTAGGTGGGAGACCGCAGATAATAGGCACTGAAGACCGTGGGTGCTTTCCACGCTCTAACCACGGTTTGGAGAAGGTTGGTGGATGCAACCACAACTGAGGTGATGTCAAAGGAGTTGGTCGTGGTTGATGGTGGTAGAGGCAGGAGATCGCAGTGGACCCTTGAACTCGATCACGGGTGCAACAACTTGTGGAATCATGATGACCATGGGCTGTACAGGTTGTGGCAGATGGGGTGATCTGACCGAGGGTGCGACAGTGTGAAGGATGGTCGAGGTTTGGTTCATTGGTGGAGCAGCTGGCGTGTTCACAGTTTGGGTTGAGGGGGAGAAGAGGATCGTGGGTGGCAGTCAAGATGTTGATGTAGTATGGTAGAGGCCTCAACTGCGGTTGCAGTTGAGTTAGGTAGACCACAATCTTGTGATAGTGAAGCGGAGAGGTGGCAGGTTATGCTGCTGATCATGGTAGGGTGTTGTGGGTGGATGGATGCAGGAGGGTAGATCGCAGTTTGCATGGTGGTAGTTGGAGACCATCACGGGTCTGTTGCCGCTAGGGTAGATTTTGATCAAGTGGAGAGGAGAGGATCGCGGTCCCTATAGTTATAGCCTGATGGGCAGAGAAGGATGGGACAAGAGAAGATTGGGCCCAAGTTCCCAAATTTGACCTGCACAATAGGTGTAAAAATTGGATTAAATCAAGTATAAATTCGATTAAGCCAATTCAACTCACATATTAGAAGATAAAGCCAATAAAAGTGACTAATCATAGAATAATAGGGCCCGAGATGGCAACTGTGACCATGATGAATGTGCAATCATCAATATTCACCACAATCTAATGGGATAGATGAACATAAAAACTAAACCTTTATAGATATCGTAAATTCTTTACTTCAAACCTTAGGTCTACCCAACTTCATGTGGGGGGAAACTTTCAATACAACTTGCCATATTCTGAATAGAGTTCCCCACAAACATGTAGAGTGTAGTCCATTTGAGTTATGGAGAGAAAGAAAACCGAGTATCACATACCTTCTAGTATGGGGTGCCTTGCTAAGGTACTTGTCCCTGAACACAAAAGGAAGAAATTGGGACTGAGAACAGTTGATGCCATATTCTTGGGGTATGTAGACACAAGTTATGCCTATAGATTCTTGATTATAAAATCTTGATATCTCATGCATTAAGGTCAATACAATTGTGGAATTATGTGATGCTACATTCTTTGAAGATATGTTTTCCATGAAATTTGGTGTGCTCAATGAAGTATCTCAAGAGGATTCATTCACCACAGGTTCCATTCCCGAGCATGTAGAAAGGATGAAAATATGGGGGGTGACTTAGAACAAGCTATTTCTAAATCTAATGATTCTGATGAAATAGTTGAACCAAGGAGAAGTAAATGGTCTAGGACATCCAAGGACTTTGGAAATGAGTTTCTCACTTACAAAGTTGAGGATAATCCTATAACTTTCAAACAAACTATGGAATCTCCAGAAGCTAAGTTCTGGAAAGAAGCCATTAATGATGAAGTCCAATCAATTCTGTCAAATGGAACTTGGGAATTGGTGGATTTGCCTCCTAGTTGTCATGTAGTTGGATGCAAATGGATCTTTAAGAAGAAACTTAATGCATATGGGACAATCAATAAGTATAAGGTTAGGTTAGTTGCTAAGGGTTGCACACAAAGGGATGGAATAGATTATTTTGATACCTATTCCCCTATTTCCCATATTACAACAATCTGAGTGCTTATAGCATTTCCTTCCATTTATAATCTATGAATCCATCAGATGGATGTGAAGACCACTTTCTTACATGGTGATCTTCAGGAACAGATATATATGGAACAATCTGTGGGATTTGTGGATCATGGGAATGAGTCCAAAGTGTGTAAACTTGTTAAGCCATTATATGGCTTGAAACAAGCCCCTAAGAAATGGCATGACAAGTTTGATTATGTGATATCATCCTTTGGTTTTATTTCTAATGAGTTTGATCAGTGTCTCTACTGTAAAATTGTCAATGGTGGATTCATTTTATTATTCTTATATGTCGATGATATCCTACTTTTTGGTTCCGATATGAAAGTGGTAAATGAGACAAAGACATTCTTGTGTAGAAAGTTTGAGATGAAAGAATGGGTGTCGCTGATGTGATTTTAGGGCCTAAAATCATAAGGTATTGATGGTATAACTCTCTCTCAGTCTCACTATGTTGAGAAGATACTAGAGAGGTTTGAGTACACATCACGTAAACCTATTAAGACTCCATATGATTCATCCATGGCCTTGTTCAAGAATGAGACTGGGGTTCCAGTGTCTCAATTATGATACTCTCACATTATTGGAAGTTTGACGTATCTTATGAACTGAACATGTCCAGACATTGTGTTTGCCGTGAGTAAGTTAAGTAGATACACCAGTTGTCCTGACATGACCCATTGGAAAGCTCTTGACAAAGTTTTGAGGTATATCAAGGGAACTTGTTCTCTTGAGCTGCATTATGGCAAATATCCTTCTGTAGTCGAAGGATATAGTGATGCAAGCTGGATTGCCGTCAACTCTGGGAGTAATGGTGTCTCAGGATATGTATTCCTATTGGGAGGAGGAGCTATTTCCTGGAGGTTTAAGAAATATACCATTTTGTCTCGGACTACTTTTGTGGCAGAGTTGTGTGTTTTAGATGAAATTGGATTGGACACTGATTGGCTACATGGACTTATGTCTAGTTTACCTGTCGTATAGAATCCGCTTCCTGCAATTTTAGTTCATTGTGTGACAACACTACAACTATTGCCAAGATAAAGAGTCACAATTACAATAAAAAACAGCGTAGACACATTCAAGTCAGACTCAAGTCTGTAAGGGAGCTAGTGTCTAATGGGGTCGTGGCTATGGACTATGTCGGTACCAAAGATAATACAGCTAATCCTTTCACTAAAGGTCTTACCTTAGCTTTAGTGGAAAAATCCAAGTTAGGGATGGGACTGAAACCCCTCATTATTCATAGGCAATAGAAACCCAATCCAACAGAGTGGAGATCCCACAAATTGGGTTCAATGTAGTAATAACAAACTATCATGTAATTACTTTGATGCTTCATGCATCTGTGTGTCTATCCCCTAGGAAACCTGTTGGTGTCATGACTACAAGTACGTAAGAAATTAGTCTATGAATGGTGTCAATTCTTTGGAAAGGATGTTAGCAGTACATCTTTGGAGACTCCGACTAAATGATTGATGTTGTGTAGGACACAAAAGGAGAATTGGGTTGTTCTCTGTTATCAATCATGAAATAAAATTTTGTATACATGGTGTTAATGCATTATTTTCTTTTCTACCATGTCTTTATTATGTTGTTACCAACCTAGACTCTTGCACCCAAGGTTCAGGTTCAAGACTTTTATTCACCTAGTTCATGTGGGGGTCAGAATTGGATAACTCAGGTAGATTCAAACTGAAAGGTATTTGTTGAAAGTATAGTATGGAGGACTGAATGGTAGAGCACATTACACATTATACTTTGTGGGGGATTGTTAGAGATATGACTACTACAGTCATGTTTCTAGCATGGGTTAAGCCCAATGTAGTACAACTAGTACATGTGAGAGAGGTAGTTTTGTCTGTAGTGAAAATGGGAAAGAAGTTTTATCCCACATTGCTCACTCCTAGAACTTTTTTAGTCCTTACATGTAGGATCACATGGGACACTAGTGTCTATGGGTACTATGAGGAGGGTATTCTCACCTCGTTGGTGGGTATGGTGACCACAACACACACACGCACGTGCAAGTGCCACAACACACCTTGCCTTGCCTCGCCTGGCCTGGCCTGGCCGGTCAGGCCGGGCACAGGCTTGGACTTTTGGATTGTGAATTGTGGAGAACGTCTTCCGTCTTCTTTTTGCGCTAGGATACGACTATGTAATTAATTATTCATTTAATTAATTGTTTCTTTCTTATTCAGATTTATTAATCCTAACTGGAAAGTGTCTCTTTTGTGGAATTTCCCACAATGTGTACAAGAACAACCGAGTGGTCACATTTTAACAAGAATAGCATAAGTGGGCATGTAAGACTATAAATATACCTATAGTCATTAGGGTTAAACACATCTTTTGAACATTCAACCGTCATTGGAGTGTGTGTTTGTGAACCCTAAAGCCGAAGTCTTTCTGCCGTCGTCGCTTCTGTTGTGATACGTGGAGATCTTCTCTTGGACGTAGCAAGTTTGTCCATCCTTCCCTTCCAAGATGTAACCAGTCAGATGGTGGTTCATGTGGTTGCTGAGCTGAACTGGTAGTGCACTGTTCGTCTACAACGCTCATCGTCAACACGAATGAGACATCTCTTCTTTAGGTTTGTGATCGGGTCGACTAGGAGAACGACGTCTATCCAGAAGGGTTGTAAGGTACTAATTTTTTTAAGTATATCACATTCATTTTTAAACAAACGACCTGGTTTGGTTCCTGATCTTATTTACTTTTGTTCTCCTGCATTGGTTTATTCTACAATTTCTTATCTGGATCGGCTAAACTGTTAACTCAATTGCACCTGTGGCTGTTGCATGTAAGAACATAATTCAAAATTAACAACACATTTCACCCATATGGAGCCGATTTATAAACTTGAGGAGAGCTCTCCGCTTGTGAGCCCCTTTGAGCTTATCCACTGATATGTTCATCTGCCATGTACCTTAACCCATGTCTCTGTTCTACTATCAAGTCAAACTTTAGATGGTGCTTCACCCGACTAGCATTCATATTTATCCATGATTATGCTGGTTATAAACATAACGTGTCTACTATTCTTAATGTTAGGATTTTGTCTCTTATCCTAATTGGATAAGAAATAATATCTAACAATATTAGGAAAGTGCAATTAATGTTAGACTTGGAGTCTAAGACATTATTTCCTTATCCTTTTGTATTGTCGTTCCTAATCCCTATAGAATTGTCGTATCCTCTCGTATTATCTAACTGGGAGTCCCTATTTATAAATAGGGATAGACACCAATGTATATTGTGGGCCAAAAGAACACCGATGTGTGGGGTTCCAATGTGTGGTAACTTCAGGTGTTGCAACGTAGGACAACATCATATGTCAAAATGGGAAGCCACAAAGGATAGCCAAAGAGGGAGAGAATGAGAGTGGGTTATGAAATTCTATTGCGGGCACAGGATTGTGAGGGAGCGACAATCCTTGTAATCTTTTTGGAGTTTCTTAATAGAATTATGTGGTCTTCTTCGCCAATCATGTTCTCTGTTTGATTATTTATTTGGTGGTTATTGGCTTTGTCGATGTGGGCGGTCGTGACTTTTGTTGTGCATGCTTGGGTTGTATCTCGTGTAGGGTTTTTCTTGGGCTTGAAGATTCCGTATATCTCTTCAAGTGGTATCAGAGCAAGGTTCATGTGAGACGATCAGAAAGCGTGGAAGGCACCAAAAATCATGATGACGTCGACAACTACCGTTGGAGGCCATCTGGTTGTAAATCTTGATGGCAACATCATTATGCAACCAGGCGGGAGTGAATCCACGTGTTGTGAAATATCAATGTGTGGTGGAGTCGTGCAATTCACTTGCAAGGGGCAAGCGACAACAGAGGCTACCCGGTTCTATCGACTGGTTGGATTTTTTCTAACTAAAAGAGGAGCGGCTGATGAGAGGTCTACTGACTCGGAAGGTGTAGATGAAGCAGTAGCATGGCTGGCGAGTGTCATGAACCCGAAGATTGCTACATGTATTCAACTCTCACGGGCAGTCTGGTGCGAGATTGCAAACTTAGCTGTAAATTTCAACAGATGCAGAGGCAAAGTTGTCAACTGTTGGAAAGAGGAAGTCGTGGTTAGACCGACCACGTAGTGTCTTCAAGTGGGTGTGACTAAAAGAAGACACAACCCTATGGGATGGGGGCCAAAGGTGCGAAGGATGCAATTCTTTCAACTGCAGGTGGAGGCGGTGCAGTTTCTCAAACTGTACAATACAAGGAGCTCTCACATGAAGGGTCTGGACAATCATATCTGGACACACACTCCATGCAGGCGTGCATGGTGATAGAGCAGCTTCTGAGGGCGGAAGCACAAAAGAAGAAAGGAAGCAGACTTCTTGGAGGAGCAACTTCAGCGGATAAGATTCAAGGTGGAGATTGTTAGGATTTTGTCTCTTATCCTAATTGGATAAGGAATAATATCTAACAATATTAGGAAAGTTCAATTAATGTTAGACTAGGAGTCCAAAACATTACTTCCTTATCCTTTTATATTTTTATTCCTTATCCCTATAGAATTATCGTATCCTCTCGTATTGTCTAACCGAGAGTCCCTATCTATAAATAGGGATAGACACCGATGTATATTGTGGGCCAAAAGAACACCGATGTGTGGGGTTCTAATGTGTGGTAACTTCGGGTGTGCCAACTAGGACACCATCGTGTGTCAAAATGGGAAGCCACAAAGGATAGCCAAAGAGGCAGAGAACGAGAGTGGGTTACGAGATTCTATTATGGACACGAGATTATGAGGGAGCGACAATCATTGTAATCTTCTTAGAGTTGCTTAATAGAATTCTGCGGTCTTCTTCGTCAATCATGTTTTCTGCTTGATTATTTATTTGGTGGTTATTGGCTTTGTCGACGTGAGCGGTCGTGACTTTTGTTGTGCATGCTTAGGTTGTATCTCGTGTGGGGTTTTTCTTGGACTTGAAACTTCCGCATATCTCTTCACTTAAACAGTATTGTATTAGTAGTCATGAGCTGTTTGAATTTGTTGGCATGTACTCCATACCTGCATGTCACTTCGTTAGTCGGCGTTAAAGAACAAGGAACATAGGACAGCTCGACGGCCCTCTGGGCATGAAGTTCCGTCAATAATTGTTCTTTAATCAACATCAAATGTTGATCAGGAGACAACGTCTCTTAATAAAGCCACATATTCAGTACAAAAGCTTCACATTCAACCCCATCACATCATGCATTCACTTTAACGTTCGTTCAAATTTAACTATGACACGGTTCTTTCAGGTCAGCACAATGCGAGCCCCTAAATTGCCAATCCAGTTGGTAAATATAAACTTTAACTACGGGCATCACATTCTTCAATGGTGTACTTTATTTTTAGGATATTCAAGGAAATGTACTTGTTTTACACTAAATGGGCCAAAGGATCTATAGGGAGCGTCTATACGTGCCAACACAGCAGCATCATGACTCTAGAAACGGTTCTGGTATAAACAAAACCTGGAGCTGTGTCACTTTTTTGCTCTAAAGGGATATTGGTTTCAAACATCCGAAAGATAGATAAACAGTATCGCTCGTACTAACTTCCTCCCGTATCAAGCTTCAGCCAGCTTTAGTTTATACATCTAATAAGTATATTCCGTACGTATTGCATGGGTTTGATAATGAACAAGTGATTCATGTACTTAAAAACACACTATGAAACAAAACTTTTTTTTTTTTGGGGGGGGTACCGAGATAATTTATTCATCCTGCTCTCGGATTGCAGGCAAACTGGCTGGAGTAGTTATTACATGATTCGCCCGTTGTCCATTCCAGAGCTCAGCTGGTATGAACTCGGGGCATTGGGGCCAGGCAAAGAATTCCTTCACATGGCGGACCGCCCATTTGACAAGGAAGTCTGCTAGTTCATTCGATTCTCTTTTGATGAATTGGATCTGAATATCAGGCTTCAACGCCTTGAGAGCTTCAAATCTAGCGAGGAAGATCTTATACTTAGGCATGTAAGTTTCCCTAGAAGTTAAAATAGACCAAGCCAGTTTACTATCGGTTTCCATCAGTACATGCTCTGGTCTTTGGATTACTGCCTCAATACCCCTGCAGATTGCGAGAAGTTCCACTTCCAGGATCTGGTAGCCGCTGGTCGGCTGAGCCCCCGCCATGAGCCAATGCTGTTGTGAGTCCCCCACGACGAAACTTGTAGCCGCCTCATTTGTGCATTTACGAATTGAGCGATCGACATTGATTTTAATGGTGTTCCCAAGGATTGGTGTCCAACCTGCTGTTGGTGCCAGGTTGTACGTAGGTGTTTTGGGCCTGAAAGCAAGCAGGCTACAGTGTACTTTGGCCAAGATGGTTCTTGCAAGGAACAATGGAGGACGTTGTGTGCCATTCACTACTAAAAAGTGGGGTATAGGTGACATTTAAGCGAAAAGGTGACATGACTGCCTATCACTAATAAAATGAATGTCACCTATTAAGAGTGGGCTTTGTGCTATATAACCTATGTGAATGCACGTCACCTATTAGTGGTTTTCAGATTCTAGAACTTGACAATAGGTGACAGCATAGAATATCACCTACGTTAAAAAAAAATACACTAATGTCACTTATTTCAGTGGACTTATGTCAAACAAACACATTCACTGATGTCATCTATTTCAGATTTTATACTTCCATTTAGAAATCATACATATGATACAATAAAACTATCATCAAATTATAATTAATAGTAGCTCTTTTTCAACAGAGTAGGGACGTGCAAAAATAAAAACCATAAGTCTGGAAGTTATTTCTATTGATATATCAAATAAAGAGTTACACAGGGGAGGATATATGCCTTGCCCCTTGACATATTTACAGTAAGATTTTTTCAGCCGACCACCCTTGCTGCAGACGTCTTTAGCAGTGAGGGTTTAGCTAGTGACTTCTAATAGCTCTCAAAAAGTTAATTCTCAACCCGTACATCCATCATGCTTAATAGGAACCTCCATCTGCCTCAGGAGTTAGATTTTATTACTGTTGGATAGTGGAACATGGTCTTGTCACATGTGTACTTCCATCTTGGATACTGGTTTGATTTGTTGCTGACAATCACACACTCTCGTACAGGTGGAATATATATGGCCATTAGAACATTGAGTGTTTTTCCTATTGTGTAACACTATTATGCTTCCTAATAAAGTAGCACAAATGGCAAGTACATCCATTAAACTGGTTTCACACTCAATTCCTACAAACTAAGACTACAAAGAAAAATAGTTCAGTACATCTACTAACTAACAATCGTTGACAAACAAAAAGAAATTAATTGACACCAAGATTCTATGTCTCATGGATACCAAATATAACAGAGGTCGTTTAAATTTATGCATAGATAGCAAATATATTCTCAACTTATACAGAGCAACTTAGCCTGCAAAAGGAGTTCACTTGAACCCTCAATACGCCATTTCCGCTACAGAAGACCAGTAATGATGTCATTATAACATTTCAATACAATGAATGTTTAGTTACACTAGAAGTGTGCATCACGTAGTCAAGATAATATTGACAGTTAAACAAAATTATATGAATGAAGCTTGATTGTCTTTGTAGGCATTCATAAGATCCACAATATCCATCCAATATTTAGAAGAAGGAAAAAGAAACTTAATAATAGAAAATTACAATTAGAATTAGAATTTCAAGCCTGGAAGTGAACCTAAATTTAGTCTTCAGTCAAGTCTGTGGAAAGGAAGTTGGATAGCACAACAGTAGAAATCACTGCCACCTTTGACACATTGGCGTTGATGCACTGCAAGTCCAAGCCAAACGAGGATTCCCCTAGACTATTGATGCCCAATGAGTACTATTTCTGAAAAAGTCAGCACCATGATCACCGGCAAGCTATAGGAGCAGCCGGTGTGGGCTTCTTATTCAGAGCACCTCAGTATGGTTCTCATTTACTGTTTGTTTGGTCGGTGAAGTCATGGTGAAAAACTACATATTTTCTTTATGCCACGCCATGTTTAATGTAACTTATCAGTAACGTTGGTGATGGTTGGGTGTCACTGGTGCTGCTATGGAGAAGAAGGCAGTCATGTTGTTTGTGGGACAAATATCATTAAGAAACGAAAAAGCAGTCACAAAGACCCAAATGATGTTGATATTGTTGTTTGACAAAATGGTGATGATGTTGTGTGGCAGAGAAATCAATGTAGAAGTGAATTTTTTCTGGAAAAAAAGTTTCCACTATTATTGATAATACTCTACTTAGATTCTAATTCCATAGTTGAACAGGAAGGGGATGCAATTCTTGTCAAACCTAATTCTATGTTTCTCACTTCATGCAATCCCAATGAGGACCTAAGAAAGATTGGTATGACAAGGCCACTATGAAGAAGGAAGCAGTTGTGAAAGGATTTGCCTTAGCTCTTGAGGTGCTTGAAGTCTCAACAAGGACTTCCAAGAGGGTAGTAACATTTGAAGAGACGATACACCATAAACTGAGACTACCCCCATGAGGTCATGACCATATAAAGAAAGACTAGCACCATAGGTTCAACTTTTGTAGTAGAACCCTCCAAAAAAGGAACAACACCAAGGAGGCAAACTTCAATGCAAGTAAAGTCAACCGCGCCCAATCACTTGCCTAGTTTGAGAGAAAACCATACCATACATGCTCTATTGATGAAGTAAACTTGGTAGATATGGGGATCCAAAAAATATCTATAACAAGCTTAGTAACATAGGTATGCTCAATCTTGCTTTCGCACATGCACCAGCTACATTTGACTGACCAGAGAATTTATAAGTTCCACAGACAAAATCCTTGTGATGAATATTTAGGAGTGGGGGGAGTTCAAGATCTATGCTCACCCTTTCAACTGAGATATTTATCTATGACAAGGAGAACCTCAATGAACTATTTTTAGATTTTAGGAGAGTCCACATCTAGCACCACCACTACCCTCCAATGTGCACGGGGCATCATCATTGCCTTTTTGTGCAACAGAAAGAAACTCCACAATTAACTATATCTATAGATGTGTGAGCTTCTCTCTGATAATCCCTTACACTACACCATCACCTCATGAAATGGAAGAGACAAAATAGTTGGTGGAGGATCGCCTACATCACATATACCTCTCACTCACTCATGCAACCATCAACGATTTTCTGGCTTGACAAATAGTTGAATTTTCCTGATCCATCAGAGTAGTTGCAGGTTCTAGTCAGTAACAACCACAAGTGACAAACACCATCCTCTCCTACACTCACAACCCAACAAGAGGTTTCCATCATAAATATTGTGGGATTTGAGTATATAAGACCTGCATGGGATGGTCTCAACATATATAAGGATGTATCCTATGTATTCAGGGAAAATCTAAGAGGAGGATTCAACACCTATTAAAGAGTTGGATTAAAGAACCCTAATCAGATCATAGATGATGTTCTCTATTAGTTACCCATACATATGGCATAACTATGCCCTCCTTGAGAGGCACTAGTAAAGTAACAAACCGCTCTCCAACTACGCTTGAGGAACTACTAGAAGAAACATTTCCTTCTCCTGAGGCTTCCATGTCCCATACTAGATCAAAGCGGTCTTGAAACAAATAAAAGTGGTTGGTATATGAGGAAAAATATAATGCCATTGTAGAAACTATATCATCCAAGTATGCCACTACACAATATACTTCTTGAACCCCCCCCATGCCACCCAAGAAAATACCAAGGAAGAAAGAAAAATCATGGTGATGTGTAAGGGAGACACCTCTTGGAACATTCATCCCAATCAGGACATTGGTTCAAATTAATGAAGAATTATATGCAACTCCTCCTAAGAATGCAAAGTAGATACATTCTCTGAGCTAAAAATAAAAAATGTGCATGTTACAAACTCTAAAATACTACCAATAAATATTGATGAAGTAATTGAGTTATAAGATGAGAACGGAGTAGAATGAAAACCCATATCAAGCCAACATTCCTACGTATTTTCTTGCTCATGTCAAGTTGATTATGCAAAATAACCACCATGGAGATCATGGATTTAACTTTCTCTTTGTCAATAATGCATTAATCATCACTTACTTTCTTAGAAACTTGCTATACTATGGGAAAAAATATCATTCAGGACTAGATTTTGAGAAGTATATAAACATATATATAACTAAGAAACAAAAAAAATATATATTCAAAAGCAACAAACTTGATTCTCATCCATACCCTAGGATACGATACCATTTAATGATGCTTAAACTTTAGCACAATCTAGTAATTCTTAGCAAACTTGCAACTGTTGTCACGTCTTTCTTGTTCTTGGTATATCAAAGACACCTCCTATAAATATGTAAAATAGGGTACGTAAATAGAAATGGAATGCATATAATTCAAGAAAAAGTCATATGTATAGATCGAAGAAGAAAAAACTGTAGACATAAAATACATCTTGAAATCATTAGTGGTAGAGATTCGAATAGAAAGAAATCAACTTCAATTATAAAAATATGAATAAGCAATAAGTTTTACATTCCTTACCAATAGCTCATATTCAAACTCTATCAGAGAAACCCTTCGATCCAAATGTAAAGGATGTAACTCTGAGAACAACTCAAAAAGGACATTACCCAAAAATATTTACAAATATAAAAGCCAAATATTTTTATGGAAACAACCAAAGATTTCCTTGTCTAATTAAGTCCAAGGCAAGCTGCCCTCAAAGGCATGTCCACAAGTCACTAAATAATAAACTACCAAACATTAGACAAATATAATAGAATTGAAGAAGGTCTATGCATAACGTAAATGACAAAAAAGTAATGAGGAACAGAAAAGTAATAGCTGGATATGATAGCATGATACAAAGACACGATACATAGATGTTGTGCTCATTATCTCCAATTTTGATTATCTGCTCAACAGAAAAGTAATGATGAACTAAATGTTGGTTTGATTTGATATATAAAGCATGTACCATGTGATTATCACTCAATGAACAATTTACCTTTGAATATTTGCTCAGAGCAACATGCCCTGCTAATAAATCAGTAGTAAATCTCTGGAACATTTGTAATGCATCAAACTGTCACAAGATAAAACAATCTTTATGTATGAGGGTTCAAAAATGCACAAAAAAATCTACAACATGGAGAACTAAATCAAAAGGATGAGAGTGTAGTTTTTTCAGAGAGCCTGGTCCGGTTTACAATCAATCCAAGAAAAACTACTAGAGATGACATCCACACAGGGAAACATATCTACAGAAAGCTCAATTTTCATAGGTAAAGAGTCATATACAGTAAAATCATAAAGAATACGTGTACTATGCTACCAACCAGTGAGCATTACTGGTTTGACTTGCTATTCATTTAGCACACATTTCAAATCAAAGACGATTGCTAGGATGTTGAATTCCCTACGAAGAAGGTAAACATAAAAATTACCTCGAAATTCCAGGAGCCATCTCAGACCTCCTGAATGCCAGCGGATGGAGACCAAATTTTCATATCCAAGCCTCCCTCTGTACTCAGCGTATAGGATCCACCCGAACAAATTCTTAACAAAAAATGAACTGGAGAGGAGAAATTCCAACCTAGGTCAGTAGGTTGTGCGGAACATTTAGGTACAAGAGGCTGGTAAATGAGAAAGGGAGATGCCGCATGTGAAGAAGATAAAAAAACTTGAATCTTACTGTAACATTTCCGACGGCGCTATAGAAGATTTATGACCTAACAGAGAGGATGAGGCGTCCTTCTCGCTTCCCTTCAAATTTGGCAGCAAGGTCAGCATCATAAGCAGGAAGAAGAGGAGACAAATCAAAAATTTGTGGAAACAAGGGCGTAAGGTAAGGAGCGCCGGTATTGGGAGTCAGGGGATGCGGAGTTGGGGGTGGGGGCGGTCGTGCAGAGGAAGAGAAGTCAGAAGCGGAGGACTCGAGGACGGGTTCACAAATCGCAATTTTGATTATCGCGTGTGATGACGTGACAGTGGATAAAGACGGAGTGGGAATGCAGCGAATGCTTGGTTAGGAAAATTGCATACTTTTGACAACATTTTAACTATAAATTGCAGTATCCATTAGCTATATTTTAACTTGATTTTTTTATTGTTCTCATCACTTAGGAATGAGAGAGGAAAATATCTTCCTCCATATTTTTTCTAAAGTCAAAGATAGTTATTTATCAATTCAAATCAGATTGTGCTATTACAAGAAAGTCCCTACTAAAAGGACCGTGAACCATTGGAGGTTCATGGAAACTACAAGCATTAATGACATGATAATGAACTACCCCATTACACTCACATGGTATGAGGAAGATTTACAACATCAAATCTTCTGATAGGAGTAGGGTTCTTGGATGACTAGATTTGCATGGCCCCTCCACGAGCCACCTTCTTTGATTGCATTCATTGTTGCCTTGCAACCGGACTTGATATAAACGGCTTTGAAACCCATATGCAGATAGAGATTCAGCCATCATGAATTGCAATGTCGTTTGCCGTGAATGCCAATAAGAAACTACCTATTCTCTGTTAGAAGGTTGTCCTTAATTTTCCTTTATAGACCCAAATTGTGATGCCTATACCACTAAGCTCATTCAGCTTCCAATTTGCATACAAATTAATTTCCATCATCTCTTACGACTGTGAGAACCACCTCCTTGTCTTTAGTTGTTCTCCAATCATAAAAACACCGCTATACTTGTCATAATATTTCTTGTAATTGAAAATGAGCTTGTGAAAATTGGTGACCATCGGCATAAAAGCTTGTTCCTCATTAAAAAATTGCTTGTTTATAATAGTTTAGGCTATCCATAATAGCATCACTATAGTGACCACGTGTTTTGTGCCTTGAGAGTGATTTGACTGACACACCTTGCTTTGGTTGTGCTTGTAGAGACCTAGGTGTCTTGTCCTTGGTTGAGGTCATTGGGGTTTGCTTGTGATGATGTGTTGTTATTCGGGTGACATAGTGTAGCGGTCACTACTATGTTCAACCCTAGTTTTTCTTTGATTGAAGGATGTAGTGGACCTAAGTGGTTGCTACACTACCTTGTTTTTTATCACCCTTTATTTCATGCATGTTTAGAGTTCATGCAAGGTCGTGGTTTGTGGGACATGTGTCCTTAGGTGCTCTAGTATCTTGACACCTCACATCTTTCACCTCTTTCCTACCTTTGAGTGTAGATACCCTTCCTTTCACATTCAAGTATCCTCTTTATCTCTTTTCTTCCTCTTTTCTTACTTGTGCTCATCCTTGAGCTTGGTGGTGCAAGTGGAGGTGCTAATCTTGGAGAAGTTGGTCATTTCCTCCTTGCATGTGTGGGGTGCAAAGGAGATATGATGATGCTGACACGTCACAAATAAGGAACGCTAACGATGTGTCAAAGAATGTGAGTGTTGTCGATGCATCACAAAAGAAGGGAACCAACATTGCATCATAGGGGGGAGCTGACGCTGCATCACAAGGGAGAGACGACACTGCATCACAGAGGGAGTCGATGCTGCGTCACAATGGGAGCTGACGCTATGTCACAGGGGGGAGTCAACATTGCGTCATAGCGGGGAGCTGAAAGTGCGTCATAGGGAGTAGGGTGTCGATGACAACACGTCACAGAAGTGCGCCGACACATCACAGGAGGGGTGCGACGACGCCTACACCTCACAAAAGTTGGGTGTTGACGTAGATTCATCACAGAAGATGGAAGACGATGTTGATGTGTCACGGAAGGAGGGCGCCAATTTGGGATGACGAGGAGTTTCTTGGAATCAAATTCTTAAGCAACCTGTGAACAAGAAGAAAAAGGAGTTGGAATTCCCAAAACCTAGGATTGTAGATGAAGAAGTCCATGTCGAATTTGATTAGCAGGAGTTGGACATGAGGAAGAACGTCCAGAAGTAGAATGGACCATCACAATTGAAACAAGGCCAACTATCACAACCAAAACCATCCCAAGTCCTTGAAAACACATTTGGGAGGTTCCATGACACATATGATGATAATGTCATCTCACAGTAAGTCCTTAAAAATGCATTTGGGAGGTGTCAGGTCTCATATCATGACAACGTCCTCTCACAACAAGTCCATGAAAATGCATTTGGGAGGTGTCAGGGCCCATTACAAGACAAATGTTATCTCACATCAAGTCCCTAAAAATGCATTTGGGTGAAGTTTGGGCCCATATCATGATAATATCCTCTCACACAATGTCATTGAAAATACATTTGGGAGGTGCCATGGAGCATATGATCACAATGTCATCTCACAGTAAGTCCTTAAAAATGCATTTGGGAGGTGTTAGATCCAATATCACGACAATGTCCTCTTACAACAAGTCTATAAAAATGCATTTGGGAGGTGTCAGGGCCCATATCATGACAACGTCCTCTCATAATAAGTCTATCAAAATGTATTTGGGACGTTTCAGGGCCCATTTCATGACAAATGTTGTCTCACAACAAGTCCCTAAAAATGCATTTGGGAGGTGTCACGACCCATATGATGATAGCGTTCTTTCATAATATGTCCTTTCAAATGCATTAAGGAGGAGACATGGCCCGTATATTGATAGTTTTATCTCATAATAAGGCCGTAAAAATACATTTGGGTAACGTTTGGGCCCATATCATGATAATCTCGTCTCACGCCAAGTCGTTAAAAATTCATTTGGGAGGTGCCATGGAGCATATGATCACAACGTCATCTCACAGTAAGTCCTTAAAAATGTAATTGGGAGGTGTCATGTCTCATATCACGACAACGTCCTCTCACAACCATGGTACTAAACATCCTCGACATCTGGCGATATGTCCTTGGTGCTACATATGTCTACGCCTGTCGATGTCGAAACCTAGTAAACTTCCTCGACATCGATGTTGCCTACTTGTTGACATGTGGCAATGAATTCAGCCTACTTGGTGATGAAATTGACTTAGCTAGCTCAAAGCCTCCCATCTTCTCGATGATCTTTGTAGTTATTATTGATGCACACATAGTGAAGGCATTAAGAACTTGTAGGAAACCGTTCTTCACATTGAGATGACTACTTCCTTGGTTTCTAACTAAAGAGCAATGATAAGTTTATTCCACTACTAGATTTCCACAAGTTTAGCAAAATTTGGTATACACCTGATAAAGCAGGAAGAGGAGGAACTAACAGGAAGTGAAGGAGAATAGCGATCGAACAAACTGTGGGGTGCAAGCTCCGCTGCTGCTTGCGGCGCGATGGATGAATTTCAATGGAGTTGCGAGCTCCACTGCTGCGTGCGGCCTCACTGCTGCTCGTGGCCAAGATCGGGGGTGACTGGGAAAGAACAGGATTGAGAAACGATGAAGGAAAGGTAGATACAAACCGGACCCGAAGGGAAAGAGGGATCGAAGACCTTCACCTCACTACTGCTTGTGATCAATTGTGGCTGGAAGGGGAATTCTCATCGGCCAGACTCCAGAGGCTGCTCGTGATCAATCGTGGCTGGAAGGGGAATTTTCACCGTCCAGACTCTTAGAGGAAAGCGGAACTGACTAAGGATGGGGGAGAAAAAAAAGAAAGTGATAGGTATGGGTAGGGTAAGCGGTAGGCGTGGGGGGATTCGGTTGGGAATTTTTGTGCTGACCGGTCTTCCCAGCGCGGGTGTTTTAGGAAGTGACAGGATTAAGTGGGGGGAAAGTTTGTTACATGGGTATTTTTCACAGTGAAAGCGTAAAATATAATTGTATTTTAAATATACTTATGAAACTATGGTTTATTAGACGTTTCATTTAGTGATAATTGAGACTTTGATTGTCTAAATTAGGCAGGACCAATGATTTTGGAACCGGACTGGTGTTGACTAATCGTAGTAGTCGAACTGGTTGGGCCGGATTGTCAACATTGATGACATTAAAATATTGAATCGGAAGAAAATTGAACCGGTCAACATTGTATAAAGCAAGTTAGGTGTGCTTTAATTTAAGTTTGAATTATGTTGACATTAGTATTTTTTGTGTTATCAATAAAGTTGATGTTTGAATTAGAACAATGGGTTGACGTATTCAGACGATTTGGTTCCTATAAGGGTGAGAATCACCCTGATAAATACATAAGAATATACTACGAAATAACAAATACATGAGAACACACCAATTTTAGTTTCATTTGAACAATAATTCAAAGAAATGCAGAATATTATAGGTATCAAAATTAATTCCTTTTACATCATTTTAGAAATGGGTCTTCTTACATGTTATGCATTTTATACTAAAAGAATCGGGATCTCAAATGTATTGGTTACATTGCTTTGTACAATCTTGAATACTTATCTTTCAGGGCCAGACTCAAATTATTTTCAATATGCTTATGAAGTAGGGGAAGAATATACAAATCAAATGTATTAAAAGAAAAGACTGACCACAAACAAGAGCAAGGGGTAAGGGTTGGATATTCAACAAACAAAAAAGTTGTTTCAGGATGAGTGGTTGGGGATTCTTGTTTTAAACAAAAGCCATTCATATATTAAATCGATAAGGCTAAAGGATCTAAAGAGCACCAGCAATTCCCAAAACATAAAAATAGTTGCAGTCTGTTTATGATATTACATTTGGGAGGTCAAGGCCCATTTCAAGAGAAATATTATCTCACATCAAGTCCCTAAAATACATTTGGGAGGTGCCACGACCCATATCATGATAGTGTCCTTTTACAACATGTCCCTTCAAATGCATTTGGGAGGTTTCAGGGCCCATTTCAAGACAAATGTTATCTCACATCAAGTCCCTAAAAATGCATTTGGTAAGTTCAACGACCCATATCTCACAACACAACATCACGACTGTCTCCATGACACACATCGTGACTGCAATAGAATGTGATACAACAACGTTAAAGTGAGGCATCATGACCAGTGTTACAGATAGGCTTCACAACCCACCCTCACAACACAACATTGCGACTGCATAAAACGTAGTGACGTGACCAGACCAAAATGAAGTGTGATGTCCAGAAGCAGAATGTACCATCACGATTGAAACAAGGCCAACCATCACAACCAAAACAACACCAACTATCTCGACCTCAAACGCACATGGTACACATCTTTCTGGACCCAAAACACAAGAGAAATGATAGTCTTGACCAAAACAAGACCCAACAACCCATATCATGACAACGTCCTCTCACAACAAGACCATAAAAATGCATTTGGGAGGTGTTAAGGCCCATTTCAAGACAAATGTTATCTCACATCAAATCTCTAAAAATGTATTTGGGAGGTGCCATGACCCATATCATGACAGTGTCCTCTCACATTAACTCACAAAAATTGCATTTGGGATGAATATTGTGACCGTTTGCTCTCACAAAAAGTTTCAAGTGAAAATGGGAGGTGCCATAGCACATATGATGACAATGTCCTCTCAAGTTTGGGCCTATATCATGACAATGTCCTCTCACACCAAGTCCTTGAAAATACATTTCAGAGGTGCCATGGAACATATGATGATAATGTCATCTCATAGTAAGTTCTTAAAATGCATTTGGGAGGTGTCAGGTCCCATATCATGACAACGTCCTATCACAACAAGTCCATGAAAATGTATTTGGGAGGTGTCAGGGCCCATATCATAATAAATGTTATCTCACACCAAGTGCCTAAATATGCATTTGGGAGGTTCCACGACTCATATCATGATAGTGTCCTTCATAACATGTCCCTTCAAATACATTATGGAGGATACATGGCCCATATCATGATAGTGTCCTTCATAACATGTCCCTTCAAATAAATAGAATTAGAGCCCATAATCCATTTCTATGGATCTGGTTCTAAAAAATGTATCTGGAGGAGCCAAGCCCCCTATCATGACAGTCTTTTCTCACTACAAGTCCCTTGAAATTCATTTGTGAGGATCCAGGGATCATATCATGATAGTGTCCTCTCACAACAAGTCCCAAAAAATTCATTTGAGTGTATTTGGGGGCCATATAATTACAAATGTCATCTCACAGTAAGTCCCAAAAAATGCATTTGGGAGGAGCCATGACCCATATCATGATAATATTCTCTCATAAAAGGTCCATAGAAATGGATTATGGAGGATCCAAGTCCCATATCATGGCATTGTCCTCTCACATAAAGTCTCTATAGATGCATTCGAGAGGATACATGTCACATATCATCACAGTGTCCTCTCATAGAAAGTCCCTAGAAATGTATTAGGGAGGACCCACGACCCATATCATGACAATGTCTACTCACAGCAAGTCTCTAAGAATGATTTTGTGAGGAGTCACAACCCATATCATGATGATGTCCTCTCACATCATGTCCCCAAAAATGCTTTTAAGAAGAATTATGGCTCATCTCATGAAAGTGTCCTCTCATAACAAGTCTCTGAAAATGTATTTGGGAGGTTCTTGGGCCCATATCATGACAAATGTCATCTCATAGAAAGTCTTTAACAATTCATTTAGGAGGATCCACAACCTATATCATGGCATTGAGATCTTACAACAACTCCTTAAAAATGCATTAAGGAGGATCTAGTGCCCATATCTTGACAGTGTCGCTTCACAACAAATCTTTACAAATACATTTGGCTAGATTTGGGGCCCATATCACCACAATGTCCTCTCAAAACAAGTCCCTAAAAATGCATTTGGGAGGTGTCATGGCCCATATCATGATAGTATCATCTAACAACAGGTCCCTCAAAATGCATTTGGGATGAGCTAAGACCCATATTATGATGGTGATGTCTCACAAAAAGTCCCTAAAATTGAATTTGTGAGGGGTCAGGGCTCATATCATGATGTTTTCTTCTCACAACAAGTCCCTAAAATTCTTTTGAGAGGAGTCATTGCCCATGTCATGAAAGTATCCTCTCACAGAAAGTCTCTTAAAATACATTTTTGAGGTACTTGGGCCCATATCATGAAAAATGTCATCGCATATCAAGTCTCTAACAATTCATTTAGGAGGATGTATGACCTATATCATAACATTGAGCTCTCATAGCCTATGAAGTGTTCCACTCTATGAAGAGAGAAAAGGGGAAGAAAAAAGGCAGTCTTTCTATGATGTAGGACATGTACAAATCATACGACATGGTGGAGTGGAGTTTCCTTGATGTGGTGATGGAGAAGATGGGTTTTGGGATGAAGTGGAGGAGTAAAGTCAAAGATTGCACCACATCTGTCCAACACACTTTTGCTATAAACGGGAATCGGACCAAAAGCACAAAGCCTGCACGTGGACTTCACCAGGATGACCCTCTATCCCATATCATGAGAATGTCCTCTCATAGCATGTGGATGGAGGTGTATATGGGAGGATCTATGATCAATATCATGTCAGTGTGCTCTCACAGCAAGTCCCTAAAAATAAAATTTTGAGGAGCCATGACCCATATCATGATGGTGTCCTCTCACGGGAAGATCCCAAAAATGCATTTTGGAGGAGCCACATCACATATCATGAGAATGTCCTCTCCCAACATGTCATTGTAATTGCATCTGGGAGGATATGTGACCACCATCATGATAGTGTGCTCTCATAGTAAGTCCCTAAAAGTAAATTTCTAAGGAGCCAGGGCCCATATCATGATTGTGTCGTCTCACAACATGCCACTAAATATGTTTCTGGGAGGAACCAGGGCCCATATCATTATGGCATACTCTCACATCAAGTCTTTGAAAATGCATCTGAGAGGAGCCACCTCCAATATCATGACAATGTCCTCTCCCAACATGTCTTTGTAATTGCATTTGGGAGGATATGTGACCAATATCATGATAGTGTGCTCTCACGGTAAGTCCCTAAAAATAAATTTCCGAGGAGCCAGGGCCCATATCATGATGGTGTCATCTCACAACATGTCACTGAATATGTTTTTGGGAGGAACCAGAGACCATATCATTATGGCATCCTCTCACATCAGGTCTTTGAAAATGCATTTGAGAGGAGCCACATCACATATCATGAGAATGTCCTCTCCCAACATGTCATTGTAATTGCATTTGGGAGGATATGTGACCACTATCATGATAGTCTTCTCTCACAGTAAGCCCCTGAAAATAAATTTCTGAGGAGTCAGGGCACATATCATGATGGTGTTGTCTCACAACATGTCACTTAATATGTTTCATATAATTTCTCAAAAGATTACATAAAATCTCTCACAAAAGCGTAAGCAACAAACTAGGTTGCCAATCCTTGTTGGATGGCAAAACCCAAGGACCCAAAAATAAAATCATTACATGTAGATGAAGGCATCATAAGATTCCTATTTATATATGTTGAAGGCGTCGAAGAAGAGAAACTGCATCGTCGGCAGGCACCCCAAAGGTGTCAAAGTCGAAAGGTAGAAAATGATGTTGATTGGCCTCACATGCTGTTCTATGTTTATGAACTTTTTATATTGCTGCCTCAGACGCTGCCTGCCCTTCTTTAAAGTTTTTTTAAAGGATACCTATCAAGGGAGAAAATCCTGTTAGGTCAACACAAGCATGTTTTCCATTCATCCAGTGAAATAAAAGAATGTCTGTAGGTTGTAACGAATGAAAACCATCAGATTGAGTGCCAAGGAAGGCCAAAGGAGCTTCTTTCAAAACCTTTAACCCAGATCAAGTGCCAACATCATGACAAAAATTATAACTAGGCCGCGAGCAGAAGTGCACTGCATGATCACCAAAGGCATCAAGATCTGTGATGTTGCAAATTAGACAACGTTCATCACCTGGATACAAGGGAATCATAAGCCAATACTGAAGGATAGCTCGATACTCAATGGGTAACATAGACAGACCAAGGCCATCAATAGGAACAACCCTCAAAAAAATTTGTGCATGATCGGCTTGTAAAGAAGTGAGAATAGCATGTTGCCGTAAGGATAGGTCACTTGCCATGATTTTCTAGATGACCATTTTGTAGTAAGCATCTACCAAAATAGACTGGGTCTTTGGGGTGGTAGAATGTGTAGTTGTCAACATAGACCAACATAAAGATGGAAAGATATTGCATATGCAAGCATGTGCTTGGACAAAGGGGAGCCCTGTAGGCACGCATGTGACCTCACACAACATATGGTCTTGGATATCTTTAGTGTGTATCTGAGAGGCAACAAAAGCAAATTTACTGACATCATGAGAGGACTTGATCCCCAATCCCCCTAGATGCATAGGAAGTGTAGCCAAACACCATTGTAAATCACCAAAACATGGGTCGTCACCAACCACAATACGCTCCAGACAATGACAAAGACCGTGATAAAAAATATCCAACACAGGTGTGATAGAAGAAGGAGGTGGTGTATGAAGATCAAACAACAGTGTGGGCATCTCAACACAAGACCTAAGAAGAAGAATCTCACACTGTGGGTCCTGGAGTGAGGACATGCGATCCATCATAACAAGGGTATTCATCACACGTTTCTGGAGAAGTTCCTTCGCAAAGGATGTGTCTGTAGAAAATTGGGCCACCTAGAATCTTCACTCCATGCTCTGGATGGAGATGTCAGTTGGAAATAAGCCCACATTTGAGCCTCATCTAGGGTCATCAGATGGCCAAAAAATCTTTCTTCTTAGTATTGAGATGAAGACCATACATCGAGCCTCACTCCTGAATGAGGGATAGAGCCTTCGAAACAACCTTTGTGTCCCCAGTGAGGGTACCATCATCAAGGTAGAAAGAAAGGAGGTCAAGTTGACATGCATCCTTTTCCTATAAAATAAGAGGGTGGAGTCCCAAGGAAAAAAGTAAGGGGCCTAATGGGTCACCTTGTTGTACCCTGACAGAAGAAAAAGAAGACTTTCCATGATCCATATAGAGAAGAGATGAAGATCTATAGAAAAACTCAACCCATCGTACAATAGAAGGGCAATGAAGATGAAACCTCTCAGAATATGGTAGATCTATCAACCATGTTGAAGGCATTGTTGAAGTCAATAAGAGCCATGGTGACTGTAGTGTGGTGTTGTTGTTCATAGACAAGTCGAGTGACAGCATGTAGAAGGGCCCCAACACCACCAGAAATACCAACACCATACTGATGATCCATAAGATAAGGGACGACATCAAAACTTACACCATTTGCCGCAACTTTGGATACAAGGCGCTGCCAAATAGTACCCATAGCAATAGGCTGAATGCCATTGTCTGGTTTGAGAAAAGGAGTCAATGGAGCACTGGCAATGTATGGAGCTAGGGAATCTAGATAACGACCAGTGAGCCAAATATTCACCACAGTTGAAACTGCATTAAAAATTCATCTTTCACTGCAGTGGAAGCCCCACACATATAATCAATAAGATGTTGTGATTGTAGGCCATCACGTGCGCAAGCAGTCCCTTTCTTGAATGATAAAATGGCTTCTTCAATCATAGAGCAAGAAGCAACAAATGGAGAGCTAGAAATTTCAGACTGAGGTTGTACCAATGGCAGTGGAGGTTGAGGGCTTTTAGCTTCAAGATAAGAATAATTAGCAGCTTTTGTGGGGGTAACACCACTAGAGCATAGAACACGGATGGCAGTAGAAAATTGGCTATCTTTGATCTTAGACTTGGCACGTGAAATACAAGCTTCAGAAGAATGTTCTCGCCCGGTAGGACATAAATGAGCCAAAATCTGAGCCAGGAGTTGTTGAATGCCATCAGGTCCTGAATTCCAAGTCTCCAAAGCCTTAAAGATCATAAGTTGTTGTAGAGAGATGTATTTTTGAGAAGACTGTTCTTGAGCAGACTTAGGGGATAAGCGATACAGATGACATGCTGGAAGCAACAAAAGACAAATCCATGCATCAATAGAGCATGGGCAAGAAGCCACCTAGAGTAAGCAAGAACGAAGAGTGTCGGCAAAGGGAAAATGACAAACAAGAGGGATGCTCTTTACGGTAGGGACACCCTTGCAGAAGACAGAATCTAGAAGATCTGTGTCAAGCTATAGTTGGTCAACAGGTAGAGGCGGTGGCTCAATATGCTGACGAGTTGACAGGGTGCAAGGAATAGAATCTGGAAAGCCAAAATTGATGGGAGCAGGCAAACCAACTATCACATCGAGTGATGTCTCACCAGGCTATCGAGGTAGAGTGGTAGTAACATCAAAGCCATCAGAAGCTTGATGAGGACATGCTTTAGACCATGGCATGATGCCAAGGCATACACCACACATCCAATGCTTAGAAGAACAAAGAGAAAACACCAAGCCCTCCCAAACATCTGCATACTCCAACGCCTTACAGATTCCATCAATACGACTCAGTGAAGATAAATGAACAACCCAAAGATGATTACCAAAACTGTTAGCTGCTAACGATTTGCCGCGACATGTATGGAGGCTCCTAAAAGGACATGAAACTTGTGCAATAGGTCCAACCATGTTGGATGTAGGCCCCACGTGGTAAAGGACCACAGGAACAACCTCACAGATTTTCACTTGTGATGTAGCAAGATGGTCATAATGTGTCATTGACGATGTGGGAAAACTGATTTTTTCCATTAAAGAGAGTGGAACTGAGACATGGAGGGAACCCTCTCGTGTATGGCGGCCAGTAGGACAATCCTTCCTGCTGGGTTGACCAGTGCCAAGCCTGCTTAACACACGACTGTAGGGAACTGTGTATGGGTTGTCGCCTCTGGGGATCGATGTTGGACTCTATTGTATCGATCCTCGACGTGTTGAGACCTGGACGGCTAGGCACCATGGATGCTCCGAGTGCGTTCTTGCCCTAATCCCTTGCTACTATGGGCGTGGTTGCCGAAAAAAGGGAAGCCACCATTGGTATGGCCAAGTCCAACAGAAGTTGATAAGTTGAATCAGACTTAAAGTTATCGCCGAACCTTTCTAGTCACCTTCTGTCCGCATTCGGGAGACACTATGGTAAGTCGGATCTGGATACTATGGTGTGGGGGAACAAGACGAGTAGAGAACCCCTGCCATCAGCGATACTGGGGTAGGTGCAATAATTAATCAGAGGTAGGTGGGAGCCAAACATAATCGTCATCGGTGCCCATGTCACGTGCAGCGGCTCGGTGCCCTCGCATCGCATCATCATCCAGTGCACAGTGACCAAATAAGTGTTGATATATTCCAACAAAAATACACTCGGGAGGAGCCATGACATATTTCTTCTCATAAAAAGTCTCTTTCAATGCATTTCTTAGGAACTAGGGCCCATATAGTGACAATGTCCACTCACAACAATTTTCTAAAAATGCATATGTGAGGTTTGGGGCCCATATCATGAGAATTTCCTCTAACAGTAGGTCCCCCATAATGCATTTGTGAGAATTCAAGGCCCATATCAAGACAATGTACTCTCATAGTAATTCTGTAAAAATTCTAAGGTTAGGTGACATGAATTTATGTCATCTATAACTTTGGTGACACACATACATGTCACCTAAATGTTATGTCTCCTTGTATATTACACTTGACTCATATACATGTGTAAACCCCCATAAGAAATAGGTGATTCAAATGTATGTCACCTATAGTGTGTCACCCTTTCAAGTATGATAAAATGTTTGTCACCTATGTTGCACAAACTACACGTGACATACATGCATGTCAATTAATGTATGTCACCCTTTCAAATATACAAAAATGTATGTCATCTATTTTACGTAGGCCTACACATATTATAAGTCATGTACAAACATGTCACCTAAAGTGCGTAACTTTTTACATGACAGTCATCTATACTATGTTTTTTGGTAGTGATTGAAGACCCACTCATTCCTTTGCATCCATAGATGTTCCGTTAGCATGGAAAACCAGGTAGATCTTGTGCGGCCCCCAGTCGTGTGCTTCAGATTACGGGAGAACCATTCTAACAAGGTATTCCCCAGTTCAAATGCAACTTTGTAAGACTTGGTAATGTCATCCCTCACTTGTTGTCCGTAGGGGCAGTCTTTGAGGATATGGATGGTCGTTTCAGTAGTATGTCTACATCTGGGACATTTTTCATCCCCAGTGAATCCTCTTCTGGAGCGGTTGAGGTTCGTCATCAGGCCTTCATGGAGGGCTTTCCAGAGGAACACCTTGGTGTGTTGTGGTATCGCCAGTTTCCAAATAGTGGTCCAGTTGCCTGGGGAACAGATACATGCATCTTTCAGTAGCATTTTGTAGTAGTTTTGAGTTCTGAAACGGCCATGAGTGTCATCAAGATGGCACCATTCATCGGTACTGCCTGACTGAATCGGAGGGGTCATGTTGATAATCATTGCAGCAGATTCCTTAGTGAACCAGTAAGATATAAACTCTTCGTCCCATACGCCATTCGAGGCCATGGAGCTGACCTTCAGATCTCGAAGCTCGTCAGGAATCAATCAATGAGGTTTCAGAGTTGGTGTAAGGCTGCTCCGCACCCATTTGTCGTACCAAGCAGAGATGGTATTGTCGTTGACAATAGCCTTAGTAGCCCTATCCATAACCTTACTTTTTTATCCACAATAAATTTCCATAGACTAGAGACAATGGCTCTTCCTTCTCCATGCTGGTGCATATATTTAAAATTCATGACCTCTGTCCAGATATTCCCCTGGCTAGTGGTGAAATCCCAGATTGTTTTAGACAGAAGAGCTTCGTTTTACATCCTGGCAGGCTTGATGTTCATTCCCCCATGTTTTGGGCGCAATCATCTTCTTCCATGATACTAGGCTAAGACTTGTGCTAGCATCTGGGCCTCACCAAATGAAATTTTGAATGATCCTATCAATACTATCACAGACTGATATTGGGAGAAGACTGGACTGCATAATGTATGAAGGCATAGCATTGAGTGTTGATCTGGCCAATGTCACTCTCCCGGCTAGAGAGAGTATGCGAGTAGTCCATGAGCTGATACACTTGTCCAGTGCATTTAGTAGGTCTAAATAAACTATTTTTCTTGGTCTTTTATGGAGCATGGGCACACCTAGGTGTTTTCCTGGGAACTCCGTTTCTTTCATTCTCAATTTTATGCACACCATACATCTTGTAGCTTGATCAGTGTTTTTGGAGAAGTGTATTGATGACTTCTCAGGTGATAGCATCTGCCCCGATGCATCGCCGAATCTCTTGATACACTGGTTAATCAATCTAGCTTGTTCCATCGATGCTTCCACAAATAAGGTGATGTCATCGGCGAAACATAAGTGTGTCAACCTTGGCCTCGTCGAGTGATATGGAGTGGCTTCCAATTGCCTTCAGCCTCCAAGAGAGAAATTTCCTGGCTCAGTCTCTCTAGACAAAGATCAAATAGGTACGGGGATAGTGGATCCCCCTGACGGACACCCCTTGATGCTTTGAATTGTGGTAGCATCTTGCCTTTCCAATATATGGCAATGTCACTGCTGGTCACTATGTTCATAATCACCATGGTGATGTGAGCTCGTATGGGTGTTCTCTTTAGTGTGGCGTAGATGAAATACCATCTCATTCTATCGTATAACTTAACCAGATCTAGTTTTAGAATCATACACTTCTATCCACTTCTATGTGTACTCATAGAGTGAGCCACTTACTGTAGGAGAATGGTGTTGTCCGAGATCTGACGACCAGAGATGAAGCTCGTCTAACTTGGGGAGATCCATTCTCTTAGGAATGGCTTGATCCTCTCCACTATAATCTTTGAAATTAGCTTCATGCTTACATTATTTAAAGCAATAGGGTGAAGGTGATTGCAGTACTCCGACGTGATAGATTTTAGAATCAAGACTAGTGTGTGGAGGATGCCATCAGACTTGGGATTTGTTGTCTTGCAAAACACTTGAAGATGGTCAGTTTTAAAGAGTTTTTAACAGTGTGCCAATTCTTTTGTAAGAATCCAGCATCAATGCCATCTGGACCTAGGGACTTGATTGGGTTCATCGGATTAAGGACCTCCAATATTTCTTCTTCACTGGGCATGCGACCAACACACTGAGATGTCGATGGGGACCAGGGTGAAAAGAAAACTAGGTAGTGGATGGTGGCTTGCTGTGTGACGATGGGGAGGTCTCCAGTGAAGAGTTTTTGGAAGTGCTCCCTAACTAGTAACCGCAACTCCTCTTCATCCTCAATCCATTCACCCTGCTCATTTTTTCAGTTTCAAAATCATGCTCCTTCTTCTCTTCTCCATCACCAGAGCTTGGAACTAAGAAGTATTGGAATCTCCTAACTTCATCCAGTCACACTAATATTTTTGCCTCCATTCAGCTTCTTCCTTCACAAGGATGTCCATGTATTCACATTGGATCATCCCTATCTATTCGTCTAATTCCGTAGTGTAATAGTCACATAGTTCAGCTTGTTTCCTCGCCATTTGGGCTAGAAGGAAGTTCTTCTGCTATCTTTCTTTCTTCTATTCCTCCTTGTCCCATCTAATAGCCGCGACCATGAATTTGGTTGCTGCAGCAGTGAATTCCTCTTCGGTATCCCACCTACGGCCAATAAAGTTGGAGAAAGATTCATGAGTAGTCCATCTTGTTCTGGTTTTGAGGTCCTTGGTTTAGGCACCATTACGCTGGTTGGTTCGGACAAGGATGGGGGTATGGTCAGATGCAACTCTTGGAAGCACTACCACAGAACCGACCTTTGGTGTCAGTTATTTAAGGCCTTTGGCGACGGTTAAAAAGTGACACATATGTGGGTGACACTAAAAGGTGAACCCTTAGGTGTCAGTTTAAAAACCGACACCAAAACCCTTCGCGCCACCCAAAACGCGCCAGTAGGGGCACTATAGGTGTCGGTTATTAGTGCGGAAACTGACGCAAGAACCCTTCATGCCACAAAAAGGGCACCAACAGGGGCATTATAGGTGTCAGTTATTAGTAGGGAAACTGATGCTTAAACCCTTTGCGCCACAAAAAGGGCGCCAGTAGGGGCACTATAGGCGTCAGTTATTAGTAGTGAAACTGACGCCTAAACCCTTTGTGCCACAAAAGGGCGTCATCTAGGACACCATCAGCATCAGTTTCTTAGTAATAACCGACGCCATATCACCTGCCGCCACGTCTGTGCTGGCCAGCATGGCCATGTTGTCTGGCCACATTAGATTGTGGTTTTTTGCTATTAACCGATGTTGTAAGCCTTTTTTGTCAGTTTTTGACTAATAACCGACGCCTATGTTTTGATTTTATTTTTCTTATCAGTTTGCAGGCCTGTTGTGGCTGGTCGTAGGATGTAGAAACCTGCAGTTTAGTGGAACTAAACTGTAGGTTTACGACATCCATTGATATCAGCCAACAATAGGCCACAAACCTACAAATTTAACTAGATTCATTTTCACACATTTAGCAACCTGCAGTTCCATTCAATTTTCACACATGTAGAAACATTCAGACACATGTAGAAACATTCATGTAGCAACCTGTAGTTCCTTTCATTTTCACATTCACACAAGTAGAAACATTCAGACACATGTAGAAAATTCATGTAGCAACCTACAGTTCCTTTTATTTTCACATTCACACATGTAGAAACATTTAGACACATATAGAAACATTCATATAGCAACCTATAGTTCCATTTATTTTCACATTCACACATGTATAAATATTCAGACACATGTAGAAACATTCAGACATGTAGAAACATTCACACAAATGACAATTCAGAAAAATTCATTTACAAAATATCATTCTTTAGTCATTATCGCTATCAACATCCCAATTATATTTTAAAACCCCCACTACTTGTATGTCTTTTGCCCATTCTTCTCTTACATCATTTAATTCTTTCGTCGTATAGGAAACATGTACATCTAATAAGGACTTACCTGTAGTGGGGTCAGTTTTAAACACCTGCAAAGAGAATGATGCATAAGAGAATGATGTATATATATAATTAATAATATATAAATAAGATTGATATATTTCATATTATCTAATAAGACTATATATAATACCTCATGTATGGTATCGATGTCCACTGCAGCATATTTGATAATCATGTGCATAAATCACATCACATAGTATGCACATGCCCAGTCGTTGTCTTATGTAGTGCACTATAAATTAAAACATACAAAATATTAAAAAATACAACTAAGCACAGTTCACATAAATAATATATACATTAGAGTCGAGAACTTACTTCCATGTTCTCCCAAATTATTGGCTGGTTCTTTTTCCTGGGGAGCTTTCCTCCAGCCTTTTTGAACTCATGTAAACCCCTACATGTTAATGTAACACAATAAATTGCATAATTAAATAGTAATGTAATAACAGATGTTAACGGATATAAAAATGAAATATTTCTCACCGGAATAATACCATTTTCATTGCATGTCCATATTTTGGATTCAATTTAGTCCCCTTAGGATCTAGATAATAGACAGTGAACGTCTCAGGGACAATAACTAGTAACTTCCAATGCGTACCCCTAGAGGTAAAAAAGTTAAAAATTAATAACTCGAAATCCACAATAAAAATGTAATTTTCTTAAGTCCAAATTATAAGAAAAGTAAACTTACTCCACATTGAATGGAGCTATTATCACCGTCTTCTTATTTTGACCAAAATTTGTAAAAGCATCACAATAGTATTGTTGAACTGACGAAGGGTCTTTAGCTACTAGACCAATTAAAGATGGAATAAAAAATCCTACATGTTCAAATGAAAAATCTGCACATAGCTTGTCTAAGTAGCTGTAAAACATGTATTATGTATGCATTAATACAAAGTTACTGACCCCCCTATGACCCGTGGTTCGATCGACATGCTTCCCTAGTTGGTTGACCCAACTTCCTTACAACTTCAACAAAGCCAAGAATATTTGAGTGATTCGATTAAATGGGTCGATCAACCAAAGAATATTCAGAGACCCTCATCAAGAGCCATCTATGTTACAACTCATGTCTTGCTTAAATGCTGATTTGAAAGTTTAAGGCAACTTTAGTGTTAATTAATGTTTTGATTTTAAATAGGACTTAATAAACACATTGGATGAAATTCTGTTTGATTAAAAATTTATTCTAAGGATAACAATTAATCCTTTTAAAGTTACAAACATGACTTATACATACATCGAGATTTGAATTGTAGATAATATAATAATAATCCATACATGGTTGTAAAAATAGATTTAGGAATGTTTAAAGAATTAATAAATTCAGAAATTTGATTTGAGAATTTTATCCAAATTTTTCTGTAAAACTTTAGAAAGTTCAATTATGAATGCAACTCATAAATAACAAACCATATATGAGTTAAAATGAAAAAATTCGGTCACATTTGCTTTTCATATAGAAATACCTTTGGTCGACAAATTGTAAACTCACAAATAGATTGTTTAACAGACTAAAAAAATGATGGTTTGACAGACTCATAAACCAACTATTTATAAAACTCAAAACCAAAGCATTTGGTAGACTCATAGAACAATGGTTTTCCAAACTCACAAACCAATGATCTGTAGACTGACAAATCAATGCTTTTTTATTGCATCGCCATCCAGTACAACCAATCACAAAAAAGGATCTTAACTTCTACTACATATATCAGAATCTGATGAAATTTATTTTGATAGATTTATATTTTAATCCTATAAACAACCAAAGTCATAAAACATGTAAAAAGTGACCTCAAAGGTGACTTATAAGGTAAATTTTGGGGAAGAATGTGAAGAATAGTAGGAATAGAAAACCTACTCATAGATCTTTTGTTGCAAGTTGTTTTTGACTGCAGATTTCTTTTTTTATTTTTCTATTTCCCTTGATATATATCATATATAAGAGTCATCATAGATTTTCATATACCTCTCCTGTACATATTCTTCATCTAATAGGCTTTTTTCAGAGCAAGTAATCTTATACTAGGTTGTTAGAAATTAGATTTTGAAGCTTTTAGCCCTAACCCAAACATTGTAGACCAAAATCCATACATATCAAGTATATATCTGAAATCAATATCCTAAGACCAGATTCACTTGAGTGGAAATTCATCTTTTATCCATGGTTTTCAAAGAAGTTAAGCCAAAATGTAAAGAATGTGTATTCTCTTGTTTACTATTTTACTGTTCTTAGTTCAATAAGTCCTAATTATGATTTCTAGCCTATGAATAATTAAACTAGGTAAAAAATTTATGAGAGTGGGATCATTATACTTCTATAATGTGTCGATATGATTTGTATGAGTTATAAATATATAGAAACCTAGAGGCACAAGTGTGTCCAAGTTTTTTCCAAAATCCTTAGTAACAATATACATGCTAAGAAGTGTTACTACATGGTTTGATTTCTTTTCAGTTGTGAACATGAGATGATAATCTGCATAAATTCTTTATAGTATTTTTTATTCGATGCTTGATTTTTCCAGTTCAAGCTACATATTAGCACTTCAATACATGTTAGTATATACAAAATAAGTAGTATTTAGTATGAAAGACAAATGATATTACTATTGTACAAGTGTATTCTGATATGCTTAAGTTGCTAAGTGAATGTGAAACATGATACTTATCATAAATGAAATACACAAATAAAAGTAATCAATTCAGTTACATATCTTTCAAATGCATCGGAAACACTAATTTTTATTTAGTATGATATTCAAGAGAATTGTTGTAGTGTAGAATTCCAAAAAGATATTGGAATGATCTAGTTATGACCTGAAGTTTAGAAAAACTCAATTATTCATTGAAAAGTGAAACTAAACAATAATTAGATAGTCAGATTCATGAACATGATATACTTCTTATGGAGGTCTACACTGAACAAAATAGCTTACCCACTATCAATGTCTAGGATAGGAAGATGGAGTGTTCCAGTGGGGCATCAGGGGCTATGCCCAGCGTGGCGACCTCTTGAATAATATCAAAGGCATCCAACATCAATCATGGATTCTGATGATAAATAGTGGCATTAAAAAATAACTGTAGATCTCAATGACACCAAGTTTTACTTCATATAAGCACCCAAAAATAATAAAAAAACCCAATGGTACCCGGTTCAATTATACTTAATGAGTCAGCCCATGTGGAACCACTGATGTAGGAAGTTTATGCAGGAGTACTTTGACTCTTTGTCCAAGTATCTAGGTTTAGAGGAGGATTCCATTTTATCTAGCCATCAAATATAGCCATCCAAGCCAAATATGGAAAGGCTAGTTGCAGACAGGGTAGCTAGTTACATACTTTGAAACCTGGGACAAGTTAAATCTTTATACGATGAGATCATAGCTTGTTTTGATGCTTCCAAATGTTGTGGTACACCTCATACGGGTATAGGGCATTATTAAAACAACTACAAATTAATAAGTCAGATCTATGGTTTTTCTATTCAACGGTATAGATTTTTTAGTGAATTATTCTCAATGTATAGTATGTCTTAGTACTTTTCATCCACTTAATAAATAATATATATGTTATCTTTTCTATTTTTTGAATTTCTATTTAGTGGGCCAGTAACACACACTTTACTGAATAATTTTTTGGTAAACCTACTAGTTATGAAGTTATCTACAGATTTAAAAAGAGTCTTACCAAAGAACGATGTTACTAGTGTTTTAAGATATAATTAGACAGTATCAGTCCCTGTCTTCTCTAGGTCCTATATAATGAGAGTTGTATTAGTCAAGTTTAAAGCTTTGAAATATCTTTCCTTATAATACAGTTGGAAAATATATACAACATGTATATATTGTGTTGATCTATCAAGTGATCATTAAGCAAAATTCTTGTGGTTTAATTATGAAATGGATGTTCATATCATAGGGTTTTATTTATGTGTTATAACATGTAAATATATTCAAATAAGAAGAAGAAAATTCAGATGTGTTAGTATTAGCCAACTTTATCACCTCAGACCCCAATCAATGGTGTTAGAGAGATTAGGGGATTTGGGTCCTATTTGCTTTGGTATCAGAGCTTAGGTTTTGTCTTCAGGGACCATTAAGTTAGAGAGTTAGAGTTATAAGTGTGACAATTAGGAGTTGATGTGGTTATAGATTTGGGAAATTTGAGAATTTAGATACCCTAGTACGATACTGAATGCTTATGTTGATCAATATCAAGCTACTCGGTCTATACATATCTACATACACTAGATAGTTCGTATATGGGTTATAGAGAATTCCTAGAAGTATTAGTGTTAGAAGCACAAAAATTAAGAAAACAAAGTCATAATAATACAATATGATATTACATTTTTTATATTGTTGACTTGATTTTAAATGAATGCAAATGAACTTAAACTTGTGAATCCTAGAATTTTGAACTTTCAAAAGTATATGTTCAAGTTAAAGTAGTTGTACATTCAGAATTTACATCATATATTTTTTTTTATTCTTGACATAAATAGTCCCAAAGTTATTCTTATATGAGTTTACCATAGAGAATATCCTTTACATTTGTTTGATATAAATAGGAGTTGGCCAAAGCCGAATAGCTCTTGGATTCAAGAATGTAGGTTTGGCTTGATCTAGATGGTGGTATGTGTTACTGGGTTGTAATGACTCCTATTAAAAACATAATAACAATAAACTCTAGATAAAATATATTTGTAATATAGTGAGAGTGTCCATGCAATGGGATATTGAAATCTAAAGGAATGGATAGAATAAGGAAAATTTGTTTGGAATAAATAACTTTGTACAAGATTTGAACATAAAATAAGAAGCCATAATTTGAGGAATAAAGAAAAAAAGAATATAATTTTAGACTCAAAACAATAGGGAGCATATTAAATAATGAAATACCTTTAATAAGGAATAATAAGAACCCTTCTTATATCTAGCTTAATAAAAATAAAGGGATAATTTGGGATTTTTTAATAGCTGTGATAAAATGAGAAAGGTACATAAAAGAGTGAAATATGGTGGAACTAGATGTTTGACAATCAACCTCACATATTTAACCCTAAACATGAAAAGTTATGAGAATATGAGGGAAGTACAAATAAAAAAGTGATAAGGAAAGAATGGGTTAAGAGAACTAAATTGTATAGTTCATAGAGACATTCTATTCAGAATTTCAAAACAAAGAAAGGCCAAGAGGAAAACAGTTAAAGTATATTGAAGGATATTTAAAAAGTGTTGCCAGGACTCTTAACATTAAAGAATATTGGTTGAATATATCAAAGATAAGATCATAATCAAAATTCAAGATGCAATAAAGATGGACATGGGAATATTTGAACCTAGTTAAAAAGAAAGTTTATGTGTTAAGAGTGAGATGAAGTATGTGCCTTGCATAGTTGACTAATTATTTGTTATATTATGGTGTATTTAATGGATTCCTTGCATTTATATGTGATTAGGAAAGATAAATGTAGTTCATTCTGAACAACATAGAGTTTAGTATGTAATGAAAGGATTTATTCTTATATGAGCTTTATGACTTAGAATTAAAAGATGTCATGTGGTGAGCTTAATGATAAACTTCCAAGTACAATATTGAATCAAAACTTAATTTATGAAAATCATTTAGAGATAATTCGATTATTAGTGAAAATGTGAAGAGTGATAAAATATAAACACTTCAAGGAATGTACACTTCAAGGAATGTGATAAAAACTGACGAAATAGACTTGGATGAGAGGAAGGTAGTTGGCGATTCTTTAAGGGGATAAAATATCAGTTTGACATAAAGTGTTGTGTATTCTTTTATTGAGAATAACGAAAAAGAAATATACATCATAGGGGAAACAATAACAAATGTGTGGACATTCAAAGGACTTGTTAAGTATAAAGTTAAGGATAGGGAATTGTGATATATTAGACATGATAAGTAATTTACATGCCACCCTTATTAGGGAAATTTTATAACAAAAAGGGTCATAAAAGAAGCTACAGTACAAAGAGATAAGTTTCCAACAATGTTGAGTATAAGAAAAACCTAGATATCTAAATAAGAATAACATTTTCTTATCTATGAGTTGTTTGTATCTGTGTGTATGACCTTTGAATAACCTTAATTAAGATGATATCCTTGTTCGGTAAACTTTCCACTCATTCTTATCAACTTCCCATAGATATTAGATAAGATGTCTATATAAGACATGTTGGTGCTAGTAGTATAAGTGTATCTGATCTATCTTTCATTCCTATTTCCCTTAGCTTTTCCGCTAAGTTCTTAAACCATGGCTAGATCTTGTAGTAACAACTACATGTTTACATATCGATATCATAGTAAGGAAAAGACAGTTGAAAGTCTAATCATGTCATCTGATTGGCATATTAGAGTACCATATCAATGCATAGGCTAGATAAAACATAGCTTTGATTTAGATACCTTCTAAGTTAATTTTAAACAAAGTTGAAAAGAGAGATTATTTTGTATTTATCTATGTAAAAGAGTTATGGAGATCCCAGAAATAGAATAAGGTGATAGGTTGAATTTTATGTGGTGTGGCATTTTTCATCTATGTATGTCAGATAAGTTAAAGACCATAGAGTTATGTTATTCCCCTATTGATGGAGTGGAACTAAATCCACTAAACCCACTAGAAATAGAATACCCTTCTTAAGTCATGATATTTTAGAGAAATATGTAATAGTAATCTCATCTAGTGAGCAGAGTAACTCCTTAACGTTTCTAACACGCAAAACCATATGGTCATCCTTTAACTTACATAACCTCCAATCATGTAGCTAAAGGGGCAAGGATAAACAAGTAATGAAGTGATAAGAGGCATGTAGAAACATTTTAAATATTTTATAAAATGGAAAATTCCTAGAAGTATAATTATGAAGGGTATAACAAGGATGTAGAAACAACTTCAGACATGCACATGGGTGTATTGTAAAAGGAACAATAGGTTGTTCTTGTGTTCTTCATTGTTTAGTAGTCCAATCCAACTCAATTGTGTTACCTCATTTTTACAATTTATTGGGCTTCATGATTTGAAACCTAATTTGGTAAATTATTACAAGATATGATTTGAAACTTGAAACAATCTCTCTCCCTACAAGTTTGATATATAGAAAATGATATTCATATACTCTTATTATATACCTACAAGTTTCAAGGATGGAACTCCTTAAGGGAGAGAGATTGTTCCAACCCATATCTTGCTTAATTGGTTATTTGAAGGTTTAACACATCTTTATTGTTAATTACCATTTTAATATTGATTACACCATTTTTATTACCTTAAATGGCATTATATTTGATTAAGAATTAAATTTTAGGTTAAAACTTGTTTCTTGTTATGTCAAAGATTATGCATACATCAATGGAAGGCTGCCACCTGACTTCTTCGCCATAGACATATGTAGATGGACCAAACAAGGTATGAGAATGAAGGACTAGGAACAAGGCCTCTTTATGATAGAATGCTAGTACATTTGGAGATGCATAAATCAACATATCTTCGAGAAGGATAACAAGACCACTGAGCATATCATCCGATACATCACCATGAAGGCGGCTGCGACTGCGAACACATGGAGGAAAGATGAGACCCAACACACTGGAAAGCCTTCCAAGCAATGAGAAGACACCTTGAAGCGCCCTACCGCGGGGAAGTTGAAAATGAATGTGGATGCTGCTATAATCCGTAGGAAGTGTGCCACAACGCAGATTGTCAGAGATGAGGGCGGAAACTCGTTGCTTGGATTCGGGTCATCATCAACAATTACATCAACATTTCATGCAGAACTTCTGACCTTACACCTCACACTGTAGAAGGATGACGAATTGAAGATGGGAGACATGGATATCGAATCCGATTGCAAACAGGCTGTGAAAACCTTGCACACAGGACCTGTTGAACACCCAAAGTATGCACGTATTATCCATGATTGCCAACAATATCTTTCTAACAATGTGAATTGGATGTTAACATACGTTCAAAGAGCATGCAACAGAGCAACAGATGGATTTACTAAATACATTATCAGAAACAAAAGAGTGGTTTCACTACACAAGACCACCAGAGCCAATCTACAAATGGTTGGAAAGCAACAAGTGTAATGGTAGTAGTACTACCATGTTTACTTTACAATCGGAACCTTGTATGTTTAACTCTTCAAATTTAGCTGTAGGAGGAAAGCGGGATGAATAAGAAGATCTCATGACTTACCCAAAAATTGTTTTATAGAAAATTTAAGGAATTAACTAATAAAAAATGATTTGAGAATTTTGCCACACTCTTTATGTTGAATTTTAGAGTTGTGAATTCAATGTGAAAAGAACGAACCAAATTGAAGTTAAAATGAGAGATTTATGTCAATTTTATTTTCACAGAGAAATGCCTATATTAGACAAATTTATGATTCCACAGACTCACAAATTGATGGTTCGGAAGACACAAATCAATGGTCTGACAGACTCACAATTAGATGGTTTTGTGTTATGTTGCCATCCAAAACAATCAACTATGAAAATGTCCATAACTTTTATTATATATATCACAACATAATGAAATTTTATTTGTTGGATTTGTATATCAGTATTGTATGAAATTAGAGTCCTAAATAATGAAAAATAAGATCTCTATGGTGACTTATAAGGTGATTTTTTGGGAATAACATGAATAACAATAAGAATAGAAAACCTAGGCACATTTCTTTAGTCATAAGTTGGTTTTGACTGTAGATTTCTTCTTTCTTGCTGACTACCTTGCTTGAAACTATTGTAACACTCATTAGAAGTTTCCTTCTACCTCTCTTCTACATTTTTTTCATCTAGTAGGCTCTTTTGGAAAAATAGATCTTATATCATACTGTCAGAAGGTAGATTTTGAAGCTTTTAGCTTGAATCTAAGCTCTCTAGACCAAAATTTTGACACATGAAATACATATACAAGATTAATAACCTAGGATTAATGTTACATTAGTGGAAGTTCATCTCTTATCCGTGATTTTCATAAAACTTAATGAAAAACATGAAGAACCTATACTGGCTTGTTTATGGTTTTGCAATCTTAATTTAGTAAGTCCTACTTGAAATTTCTAAGATATAATATGAGAGTTGAAGATCTCAATTTTTTTTTGTCAAAAAGTGTGACACTTTATTAGAACCAAACTTTAATTATAAGAGAAGTCACACACCCATGTCTTACAAACTTACTGAACTACATAACAATGGCTTGTAGGCCAAGAGAAAAAAACTATCCTAAAGAGTTCAAACTAGAATCTATAAAAACAACAAGAAAAATACCCCTATGCATCAAAACAATACCTACATTCCTCATAGAAGGAACCTATATCACTAGCCTTGGAACATAAGAGCTGATGTAACAATAACTTCCATACGCCATATTGCCCTCCTACAGCAAAATGACACCTACATTCCTCATAGGGAGTAAATCTCAGAAGACCACTAATCATGCCACACAAGCCAGTAGGCAACTAAAGGAGAAAAAAAAGCACAGGCACACAGTCCTACAAGGGGAAAACTCAACTAAAACAAGAACACCAACATAAAGATCACATGGAAACTAGAACGTACAACTTGGAGATGTAAATCAGGTATACTCACCTCATAAGAATCTTTATCATCTTGAAATCATGCAACCTACAATCCATATGGTTTCTATAGGAACTACTACCTTTCCACAACTTCCCTTATAAACTATCATGAGTTCCTTGTGTCCTTGTGTGAAACTACAATAATCAAAACTACCTTTTCCAATAGGGACTACCTTGAATCATTTCCATGAGCAACTCCCTTGCTTCCTATACCATCGTCCACATCGGATGCACCTTGTGGATGTGAGAACCGATCACATAAAGGAGTTTACTAAAAACACTAAACACAATCGATCCCTAATTAAGCATGTATCTAGAAAATAAGGTAAATTAAAACCAATTTCAACATCACCACACGCTCAGAAACATTTGCCTAGAAGGCCAACATCTTGCTTGTATTCATACTATGCCAAGAATCTGATACAATTTGTTCCATGGCCTTAGCCACAACAAATACATATAGAAGATTATAATCCACATATGACACATTGTCCAAGCATAAAAATGCTACCAAAAGCTTGATTCGGTCGAAACATCGTATACAAACTTTCCCACCCAGACCTGAGAGTATAGGGATGACTTTAGGACACACCAAACATCTAAAAAACCTTTTGTAATGTCCATCATCATAGATTATACTCACTGCCACGGGTCTGCTTCCGATGTTTCCGATCACCTAAAAATATGCCATGACCCACGAGGTGAGACCCATGTCCCAGTGAGAGATATATAACAAGGTGTATAATGGGACTGATAAAACTATCATCATTAGCCTGACTATCATCATGTGTATTGCTAAATGTATAAGCAGTCTAGTGGCATAAGCATGATTAACATCATAAGCAAGTCTAGTATAATAGAATCTCTATCATCATGAATAAGTCTAGCAAATAGACATAGCCAATAATATTAGCATGTCTAATGGTTTGAGCTGATCTACATCAAAAGTAGAACTAATCAACATAAGCACAACTGTCTGCATAAGCATGACTAGTAGAATAAGCAGTCTAACTATAGAAGCATGACTAGTAGTATGAGCATAGCTAACATCATGAAATAGCTATCATCATAATCACAACCAATAGTAGAAGTATATCTATCAGCATAAGCATGCTTACTATATGTACACATCTACAAAGTGAGCATATCCACAACATGAGCATATCTACTATCTTTTAATGCACTAAATGCAATCTCTATGTAAAGACAACAAATAAGGATCATCATACAATGTGAAGTATTGTGTATAGCTCTAAACATATATGCTACATAGTTGTACTAAAAAATTTATTAAGCCCTGAGGAATTTGAGGATACCAGTCAAATTCCAACTGACCACTTCTAAGTCAAAATTAGTGCCATAAATGATATAGGAGAACCAGATTCCAAAGATCTTCTCTGATCTCGGTCAATATGAGTCCGCCAAAACAACACATAAGGTTAAGCTACTAACATCCTAGTCCATCCTAGGTATGGGTCATGGAACTAGTGAAAGGAAGTGGGCACACAAACCCTACCATCCGAGGTACAACTGCAGTTGTCTTCAAATCTCATCACATATATAATCATCGAGACACGAATGCATCCGTTATCAAACTGAGGTCTAGGTATGACAACAACCATCCTCCCTAAACATTTGGAGTCAACATGACAAGCAACCCACATGCTCAACATTATGTGCTCTGAGTTACCCTTAGGAATACTCATTTCACCATCCACCAAGTTTTAACACTCAGATGGATCTATGGCAAAGGGCACAACATGATTAGGGTTTCACTTGATTATTTATTGCCAATTGGGTGAATTAAGGCTACATCAAACAAGTGGACATAAAAACCCTAATTTATCTCTATCAAGCATGTAAGTATAACAACTTCAGGAAATATAGAATGTATGCGACACAATTGCTTATCACATCATCACATGGTACTATTCTATTGCCATAAGATTTAAATCCTTATCACATAATTCTTGGGTTCCAACCCTTGTCTCATCATGAAGTGGATTACACCTCATTCAAGGATCAACCATGAGAAAAGGTCATTAAGACCACCACATAATTACCTACAAGATCATCATTATCTTTCCATTCCTTATAACTAGGCTCAACAGACCATCATTTGTACATGTGATACACAGCTCAGCATGATATTGCATCAAAGAGCTTAAAAGATGTTCATAGGATAAAATAGTAGGGTTATCTTAGCATTAAGAGTATTCCTTACTTATATCAATCATATAAAAGGTTAGTTATTCTTGATCACTATTATACTTACAGTGCACATGTTTGTAAAAAAAATCAATTATGAGACTATGATAACAACTGATTAACATATTTGGGTTCCATAAACATTTAGAAAGATTATTCCATCCTCCTACTCACCCTACAAGAAAGGGTAGCATTATTAACTACCATCATCTATTTGCAATAGGGTTAGGTTCTACAAGATAAACTAAATTGAAGCTACAAATCAACTCTCATACACAAACCCTAACTAATGGCATACCCAACAGACCATAGCTACAAACGGGGAACTATTACCATAAAATCACATACTATCCTCACGTATGGATTCATATATAACTCAAGGTGTACCCATTATATTATAGCATACTAGGGTATCAACAATAATAAGGGAGTATTTCTTTATTCTATTAATCATTCAAAAGGGGTGGTCATGATAAGTCGTTGTCACCTAATTGCATTAGGGTTATGTATAACATGGTGTGCTATATTAGTTTACACATTCACTCTTTATGGTGACTATAAATTTCCTCCATATGAGAGAAAAGGTAATACTAAAAGTCAAGGCATCAAACTATTGAATTCTCATCCACAAAACTAACACATCAAATCATGGATCTTCACCCAAAACTATTAGATATGAGGAGGTACATCCATTGCTTGTAACACAAGAAAACTACTTAAACAAACCATCAAAAGTATCATTGAGTTGTGGTCACCTTCCAAACCTAAACAAACCATCATTTAATAACATAAAAGGGCACCATCAGTTATGGATTTCAACCCACCACTGGTTGTGCACTTAAATCAAGCCAACCATTAACAACATAGAAAGAGCCATCAGTTGACAACATAACAAGAGCCATCAGTTGACAACATAACAAGACCCATCAGTTGACACTCAAACAACTGTTGGTTGATGACCTAGACTATCCATTAGTTGTCAATCAACAAGTGGGGGAACTGCTCTAAAAACAAAGGCAAAACCATCGTTTGTCAAACCAAGTAAATGAGCATTTGAGTCACCACTTAGAAACACAACCCTAACCATTTCTTGTGAAGCGAAAACAATTCCCATAGGATGTTCTCAAGATATAGCATCTAAAATAGTATCAAAAGTTCCACCATTGGTTGGCACACAAAAGCTAAATAAAATAGCAAGTGAACTAGACCATCAGGTCAAGCACCAATGTGGAAAACAATCATTAAAACCCAAAATAAACCCATCATTTAGAACCACATAAAATGAGTATTAAAGTCTCCCACTTTAGGGGAACATAACCATGGGTTATAGGTACCATAATAATAATAAAAACATAACCAAGTGCCCATCATCAGCTATCAGACGGGCCCAACCATCGAATGATGAAGTAAACGGGAAAAACAAGTCTCAACTCATAGATAAAGCCATCGTTTCCTAGGGTTAGTGTAACCACCGACCATTAGTGACCAAAGCCACATAACCTTAAGTTCTTGGGTGCTCCATAGTAATTTAAACATCAACAAAGTAGAGACTATCAGTTGTTCATAGGTGCCAAACAGTTGACCACCAAGAAAAGAAGGAAAACATATCATTAACACATAGAAGGAACCATCATTTGTGATCCCAAGAGAACCATCAGTTCATGATTAAGTAAGATATAAGGCTTCCTATACCTAAGGAAGGCAGTACACATAGTTTTAGGTTCATTTAGAGTTAGAAACCAATCAAGGAACAACACTAAAATCAAAACTCTAGGAAAAGATATCTTCTTTATGCTTATATCTTTGTTTTAGAGCAAGCACAAGAGCATATCATCTAGTAGTAAGAAATAAAAGTGTGTAGGGTTCTATTACTTGCCTCTATGAAGAAGATCAAGCTCCAAATAGAAAGAAAAACTTGATCAATGAAGGTAGAGAACTCTAGTATAAGCATTAAACTCGTCCAACTAGCTCTTCCTCCTCAAAGGAAGCAAACCCTACGCATAAGGAGCATGAAAGATGAGCTCTTTGAGCTCTAGAGCAGGCTTTACCATGGAAAACCATGGTTCCATCCTATAATAACATAGGAGGAAGAGTAATTGCAAGAGAAACGAAGGAGGAAAGGAGAAACTTACTATCTTAGGTCAAGAACAAACGAAAGAAGCTCTACAGACCCCAAAGGAGGGTAAATCCAAGCTCTAGACACACATGCGTGGAGTTCGACCATCATGTTCTATCTTGGTAACCTTCTTTGCCACCAAGAAGGAGAGAATGAAGACATAGATAGGAAGGAAGATATAGGATCCATAGAGTTCGTTTGGGTGCCAAAGGAGAGGTATATAAGTTAAAAATATGAACGAACTGAAGCTTGAGGTGTCCATCTAGGTTGTCATGTGTCAAAGTTCATTTCGAATGTATGATTGAAGGTCCATAGGTAGTTATTCTATCTAACCATAATCGGTTGAAGATAGGAGGATCATCAACCATTGGTTTCAGGCTAAAAATCAGCCTCCACCACTTGTAAGAGCCATCGGGTCCCAAACTTTGCCATATAAAGAGCCAAAAAGGAGCAATATGCATCACCATCGGTTGATGGCCTTCAACCACATCAACCATTGGTTGTGCCACTTATAGGGTGAACCATATACCTTCATATATACATGGAAACCCTAGTATGGTACCATACAAGGAAAAACCATTGGTTCCCATGATTGCACACCTAGCAACTCCATCATCCATGCATAGGGAGAAACCCTAGTTCTCACCTATGTTCTCACCTCTCCTCCATAGGTACAACAAGGTTCCTCAAGGTGCAAGAACAAAAAAAACTTATAGAAAACTTGTGAAAAATCATCTACATATGACAAATTTTAAGAAAAACCCCAGATATGGGTAAATTGCAGAAAGCCTAAAACATGCACAAAATTGCATGACTTGCACAAACAATGTCCAAACTGGACCAAACTTGAAACTTAAGCTTGTCACGTGATATAAAAGCACCTAATAAGGTTGAATTAAGGTTTTAAGAATTAATTATGATAAGAAAATATGTTTAACCAAAATGTAAGGTCAGGAGTCTCACAACCATAAGCACCTAATAAGGATTTCGTCCCTGAAATCCAAGGTATGAGAAGATGGGTACTTTCTTTGCACCTCATCCACCACCATTCACATGTTTACTTCCATCTCATAATTATGTAACAAAATTATCATAGGAATAATTCTCCTCTCCCTCAACCCCTACATGTCTCAAACTTTGGTTAGCATAGGAATTTCACATAAGAAACATCCTCATGTAATTCCACCTCTGTTGCCTATATCACTTGTCTGGTACTTGGGTGGCACTTCCACAACATGGAACATAGAAACTAATGTGCCACCTGTACATATCTAGTAGTACCTTTCAAGTAGGGACTCTATCTATCATCCTAAAGTATTCTCTCTATTGTATCAACACATTACTCAAAAGTCATACTCACTCCCATTGCATGTTCTTCTCGTGATTATACATCTATGTATTTTCCAGATACATCATATGTGTAAAAGTGAGTCTCTTCATGTACTATTTCACTTAAAACATCAAAATCTAGAAAGAATGTTGACACCAACACTGACACCTATCTTTTTATATTATAAGGAACACCTTTCATAGTCAACCATGTTGGGGGTAAAGTAACAACAATGTCTTCACCTTGCTAGGGTTCACATAACACACTTAGGGTCATAACTCCAAGAGGATACTTTGGCTAATACTTGAACTCATTCTTGCTGATCTTAACCCACAATCATTGCTATTTCAGCAATCCTAAGGCTTAGCGAAGATGTTGACCATCTCTGAAGTACATTGAGATGTCATCAATCAAAACTTGCAACAACTTATAAGGACACGACCTGAGCATTCTTCTCATCCAACTCGTGAACATTGTTGATGCATTGATTAGTCTAAACAAACAATTGTTGACTTCATGGTGACTATACAACTGATGTCATCCACTCTGGTTCTTATCTAATGATATCATGTCCTCTAGTTTATTGAAGAAACATTATAGAACATGTTGACTGGTAACAACTCATCTATCATTGGCAGTGGTTTTATCCAGCTTCCAGTAGCCCATCTATTACACTTGGGAGTATCTCAACATCCAACTGTCTCTCTCTCTCTAAGGGAGAGGAACACTTTGGTACATACCTTCAAACTCATGTACCACTAGTACACCTCAGATACTAGGATTCCTTACCTTGGTATCCACTTCATGTGCCAAGAGGAAATTACATGATAATCTCATGCACTTCCTCAACATCATAACTGACTAAGGAGATATATGAAGGGTATTCCTAACTCTCAGAAGGATCAACAAGCATGCTCATTGACAAACATCATGAATTTTGAAATCATATTCCAAAGCATTCACGTGCTTTATCAAGATATCCACCTTCATTATTACAGCTAATCTACACATACCAAGTGGCATAAGACCCACTTGAAAATTGTACCTTAAAAAGGAAGAACACAAAGGGAAACACACTTCCCACCACACAACAATGTTGTCCAGGGTTCACTAGCAAGGGTAACTGATTCTTCATACATCAATTGGTTAAAAAAAATTATGTATCATTTTACATTTGTCAACTTGGGTTCCTTTCCATCAGCATAGGAATGATCAAGATTATCATATATCATTACTCTTTTATTGTTGACTGTTCAACATTCTTGTGTATGTCCTCTTGTGTTATCATGTCTTTCAACCACTTATCAAGAGGTAGATCATCATGTTTAACATTTTCTTTCTTAATCAAGGATCGTCTTCCTTAATTTCTTTCACATGTTATGAATATTTTACATTGACATTGTATTACTCGCATAGGTTGGTTTGAGATTGACTCAGGTTCCACTTTGTTCATCTATCAGTGTTCTTATTTATCTTCCATATCACACTTATCTCAGGAGTTCTCTCCATCATATGTGAACTTTATACTTTGAATCACTTCTTTAGAACAAATTAAACTTTCTTTTACCTCATAATCTTTCTTAAATTATAGTTTCAAGAACTACTTATTAGCTTATTTGTGTTCAAATTTGGGTTTCAAGGTGTCATATATTTCTATTTAGTTACCAAACATTTATGTTTTAATAGTTGTGATGTAATTCTCATCTTCCTTGGAGTAAGATTGAGATATTTTGAACATAATTTCTTATTCATTATGCTCCTTAGATTGTTTCAAAATGACTACTTGCTCGAAGTAATCAGAAAGATAACCATCTAAGGGTTACACACTTATCTTTTCTTCAATAGTAGAATACATGGACATGGCATCCAATTACTGAGATTAAGCAGCATGCACCATGTTTTCATGTCATGTTCCTTACTTAGACATCATCCTAGTCCTAAGTCCTAGTGTCCCTGTAGACTTAACAAAGCTAGAGCTCTGATACCAACTTGTGAGAACTTGTCACACTAAAGAAGTTTACTCAAAAACTAAAGAGAAATAATCATTAATTAAGCACATATCTAGAAAATAGTGTAAATTAAAACCAATTTCAACATCACTACATGCTAAAAAACATTTGCATTTAAGCCCAACATCTTGCTTGTATTCCTACTATGCTAAGAATCTAAAACAATTTATTCTATGGCCTTAGGCACAAAATATACATACAGAAGATTATAATACTAAGATGGCTTCTGCGGAGCACCTAGGGTTTGGGCGCGGAGGCGGCCGTGGCCGCGGAGGAAGAGGATGCAGAGGAATCCACGTTCATGGCAGTACGCCTATGAACGAAGACACCCACACCCCACATGCTAACGACGATCTGATCCAAAAAAATCGTGAAGATGTGACCGACGACGTCGAGACACAGGAGAAATCATATAAGGATGCTATGATGGGCCGCAAGGCTGCTGACACCATCAAGCTTGTTTCCCCAGACACCCTACGCACGGAGGACATACTGCTGGATCGCAGCAGAGCCCTACCAACGATCACAGTAAATCTGGCCTCTCTCACACTGCTCTTAGAGCCATGGAAGCATGCTGTTATTGTGAAACTAATCGGAGGTAACATCGATTTCCAAACCCTTGTTAACCGGCTGGCTCTCCTATGGTCGCCATCAGACTCCTTTAGAGTCATCGATCTTGAACTTGGCTATTATATCATCCAACTAGCGAACGAAGAGGACTTCATCAACGCCATGACAAAGGGGCCCTGGACCATTTTTGGCAACTATCTTTTAGTCCAATCATGGTCGCCCAAGTTCCGACCTTCAGACCCCATACCCCGCAAGCTTGTAGTATGGACTAGGGTAGTTGATCTTCCCGTCTTCTTATTCCAGAACCAACTCCTCTCCAGCATAGGAGATATGGTGGGGAAGTCAATAAAATTCGACGCCACTACAACTACAGGAGACCGCGGCAAGTTCTCTCTCCTGGAAGTGGAAGTCGACACCGCCCAACCCCTTCTTCTCAGAATCTTCTTGAATGGTGAACATTACCGTCTTGAGTACGAGAACCTACCAACGGTGTGCTTACGTTGTGGAAGGTTGGGACATGCCGACGCCGACTGCTCCTTCATCAAGCCTTTCACACCAGCGGAAGCCTCATCCTCGAAGATTGTCGTTCCACCAGCACCCTTCTCCTATTCGGCGTCAATCCATGATTCGAAGCCTATAAAGAAGACACAGTCGGAGAAGGACAAACCAAGCAACGAAGGAAGAAACAACCAATCCAAAACAAACCAAGCTCCAATAAAACCCATTCAAGAGACAGCCCACCCATCTGCAACACAAGAGGAGGATGGCAGATGGGAAAAAGTTGTCCACAAGAAGAACAAAAAGAAGTAGAATAACCCACCACCCAAGAGGACGACAATCAATGAACTTCCACAGGGCATCAAAACCGTAGTACAGGATGACACTGTCGTCATCCTAATTGATGACCAAATCTCTGAAGGCCGTGACAACCTCCCTAATAATGGGGAGGCCTTCGTCTTCACTGGGACGGACACTGAACCAAGGTCGGACATCCCTCCTGACAAATTCAGTTGGGGTAACATCACTAATGATAGCAGCGTCCTGCTCAGGAACAGACACGTCGTCTATCAGAATGTTATGATCAGTCCCAGGATAGAAAGAAAGAAAGGAAGGTTGGCTCAAATGTTCACCAACCCAAACCCTGGCCACACAAAGAAACAATTAGAGTTCAACAACCAGAATCAAGAAATGGATATCTCAGATGTCACTGTCATTGTGGGGCCAAAAGTTAATAAAGGAGGCGAGCAGCCTATTGGGCTACATGAAGCCTTCCATTAATTAACCCATCATCAACTTTATCCAGCTATTTTAATGGTAACATCCTTTGCTGGAATATACAAGAAGCTTGCTCCAAGGATAAGCTTCATCTAATTCATGATTATAAGATTAAGCACCATCTCCATATTCTAGCACTCATCGAGACCCGATGTAGTGGTAACTCAGCAGACACAATAATAATAAAGCTAGGCTTCTCCTCATCACATAGGGTGGAAGCACTCGGTTTCTCCGGTGTCATCTGGATCCTTTGGGATAGCAACCGCTGCAACGTCGAGATTAGTCTTAATCACCATCAGCTAATTCATTGCAGAGTAAACAACATGTGGCACCTTACAGTTGTTTATGGCAGCCCTCACCCTCTGAATAGGAATCTACTCTGGACACGACTCACTGAAATATCTATTACCATAAACGGCGCTTGGGCCGTGGTTGGTGATTTCAACACGATGCTTGACAAGTCAGAGAGGAAAGGAGGTAAATCCTTCGACCGCCGCAACTGTAAACTATTCAATAAACTGCTGCTAGATACTGGACTCACCGAAGTCCACACTAGTGGACATTACTACACCTTAAAATGAAAGCAACTCCTTAAGAAGCTAGACCGGGTCATAGCCAATGATTGCTGGCTCACAGTGGAAGGGGGGCTACATACATATGTGTTGCCCCGCCTCTACTCCAACCATAACCCCATCCTCATCTCCAATCCTCCGAACACAGACGGTAAGCCACATGTCTTCCACACCAAGGCAAGCTGGATTGTTAATCCAGAGTTCAACAATCTAATCCTCCCAAAGTGGGACTCTGGGGCGTCTTTCCTCCAGGCCCTACCGCCTTTCTCCAAATTTGTGCTAAGCTGGGAAAAAAAGACAAATAAGAATAGAAGGAAGACGAAGGAGGACACCATGAGACACCTCAGCCACTCCCAGGTAAAAGACTCATTTAATTCGAGCGTTACTAATGATTTACTAGTAGCTTCTTTCCAAGAGCAATACAACAATATCCTTCTTCGTGAGGAGATGGATTGGCAACAAAAAGCACACGTCAACTGGCTCCAATATGGTGATGGCAATACAAGCTTTTTCCATGCTTATGTTAAAGCCCGTCGCCACCATGCAAAAATAACCAGACTACGAAACGAGGAGAATGCTTGGACTGAAAATCCAGAAGAGCTCAAGCAACTCGTCTCCAACTACTTCATACGCCTGCTTATCGACGATGGACAGACCACAGCCAGGCCGGACGCGGCCGCTGGTTACGTAGGACATTTCACTCAACTCTCAAGTCAGGCGCTCAATTATATTGATCGCACACCTGGCACCGAGGAGGTTAAAAACACCCTTCTTCAAATGTCCCCTCTAAAAGCCCCAGGCCCAGACGGGGTATACACCAGCTTTCTCCAAAAATACTGGCAGCAAGTCGGACATTCTGTCACTCTCACAGTCCATGAGGCGTTCAACACAGGCAAGGTTGATGCTCGTTTGTCAGACTCATATATGGTCCTGATTCCTAAGTGCAGACAACCTCAAAAATGCAGTGAGTTAAGGCCGATCTCACTCAATAACACATGCTTCAAGCTTATTTCGAAAATCCTAATGGAACGTATCAAACCACAGCTGAGCTCGTACGTAAAGGCGACTCAAACAAGCTCCATCCCTGTCCGGCGTATTAGCGACAACATCATCCTTGTTCAAGAACTTATACACTCCATGAGACAGAAAAGGTCGGGCAAGCAATGGGTATGCATTAAACTCGATCTTTCCAAAGCATTTGATCGAATGAATTGGAACTTCATCTGGGATACAATCGTCAAAACTGGACTTCCAAATATTACTGTTAAATTGATCATGGATATCATCTCGAGTGGCAGCACATCTATTCTTTGGGATGGAGTACCTCTCGCCCCCTTCAGCTCAACCAAAGGGGTCCGTCAAGGGGACCCACTGAACCCATACATTTTTGTTCTTTGCATGGAACGCCTCTCACAGGCAATCTCTAAAGCTGTTGAAGACACCCGATGGAAACCTATCAAACTCACAAGACAAGGCACACCTCTCTCACACATCTTCTTCGCTGATGACATCCTCCTAATGGCAGAGGGAAATGTGGAACAGGCGAGTGTCATCGCCGATGTACTCTAAGAGTTCGCTACTGCGTCTGGCCAAACCGTCTCCAAAGAAAAATCGCGATGTTTCTTCTCCCCCAATACTTCACACAATAGCAAACACAGTTTTTGCCAGAAAATTAGGATTGAAAGCACAGATGACCTTGGGCGTTATCTAGGAGTACCTGTTATGCATCACAGACTCAATAAGATGACCCATAACCAAATTGCTGCCACGATCAGAGGAAAGATGAGTAGCTAGGCTGCAAGACAACTCTCCCTTGTAGGGAGGATTACTCTCACGAAATCCACCCTCCAAGCCATCCCGGCCTACACCATGCAGACCGTCTGTCTCTCACCTTCATTGAGCGATGACATAAACAAACACATAAAAAACTTCATCTGGTCTGGGAATGATGACAAGAAGAAGCTCTCCTTAGTGTCTTAGAAGAAGGTCACCTCCTACAAATCTAATGGTGGCCTTGGAATTAAAGATGCAAGAGACCAAAATACTGCGCTAATGATGAAAAATGCCTGGGATTTTCTAACTGACCACCCGGTTCTATGGGTTAGGATCATGAAAGAAAAATATATGCGAGCAGAAAAAACTATCAACACTCCATGCTCCTCTGTGTGGGCCTTCATCAAACGCAATCTGGATATACTAAGGGCAACCTGCCATAAGTCGATTGTCTCGGGATGAAATACTTCAGTGTGGAGGGACAAATGGATCCTGGGGAAGAATATCAGTGATATTAGACCGGACTGGCTAGTACCAGACGACTTATCTGACCTTTTGGTGAATTCGATGAGGCTGGATACTGGTCTTTGGGATTTCAACTTCATACGGTCATATTTTCCACCGAAAGTCTGGACAATCTTGCATTACTTACCCCCTCCTACTAACAATGACGAGCTGGATAACTGGACTTGGCTTCACAGCACAGACGGCTCATTCGCAGTTAGTACAACCTACAAATGGATCCACAAAGACAAGTGCATAGCTACACCTGGTAACTGGGATCTGATCTGGAAGTTAAAGGCCCCAGAACGAATCCGCACCTTCCTGTGGCTCCTCCAACATGGTGCGCTCTTAACCAACGTTGAGAAGCAATGACGCCACATGGATGTTGACCCTCTCTTCCCAAGGTGTAATAACGCACCTGAGACGCTCATGCACTGCCTACGATATTGTCCGATGAGTAAAAACATATGGAGAGCACTCAATATGCAGAATAGCTTCTTTGAGTATGATGAAGACACATGGAGGAATGCTATCATCAACATGAACAACATCAACAAACTCCAGAAATTTATCGCTTGCTGGTGACTCTGGAAGGTTAGAAACAACATCGTGCACCAATAACTGACCCGCAAGGTCCATGAAGAGGTGTGCTTCATCAAAGAGAGGGTTAATTCCATAATGAACCTGCCCAAGATTACTCCAAATGCACAACCCAGGAAATATGTTCCTCTGTTGCACGCCTTCATCCCTGATCACATTGTCTTCGTGGATGCTGCCTTCCGGGAGTCTTCCAACATGGCGGGAATAGGACTCCATATTATAAATAGCTCTGGCACTTGTTTGCTCGGTAGGGGGTCACCTCTGTATGCATAATCAGCGCTGGATGCGGAACTCCATGCCATTTATAATGCAGCTACCACTGTCAATACCATGAATCTAGGAAGAGTCATTCTTTTCTCTGACTCCATCTCCTCGGTTATGATGGTTAACCAGGCTATGCCCCTGGGACCCAAGATCCAAGCTATTTGGAGGAAAATTTGCACCATCACGGCCTCTCCCATCCATCTCTCTATACGTCACGTCCCTAGGGAGTTGAACGGAGTAGCCGATGCTATTGCAAAAAACACTCTATCTACCTTCAGTCTTTGTTCTTTTACTACTGTAAGCCCATCGTGGTTATATCAAGGCATTGATGTAAACATTTCCAATTTCTGGCTTGCACTAGAGAGCAGGATAAATAATACTTAATCTCTAGTTTTCCCAAAAAAAAAGAAGATTATAATCCATATATACAGAATTGTACAAGCATTAACATGCTACCAAAAACACAATTCGGTCAAAACATTGTATACAAACTTTCCCGCTTAGATATGGGAGTACAGAGATGAATTTATGATGCACTAGACATCTAAACAACCTTCTCTAGTGTCCATCATCACAATTTCTCCTTGTTGTCATGGGTCTGATGTCGCTATTGTTGATCACCTAAAAATATGTGTTGACCCACGAGGTGAGACCCATGTCCTAGTGAGACATATAACTCTCAACACCACTTATTGATTACTATAAGTTAAGTAATTAAATAGTTTAATAAGATCAAGCTAATTAAATAGATAAAAATAACTGCATACATGATTAACCATGTGTATAAAGGGAGTAACAAAACTATCATCATTAGCCTGATTATCATCATGTGCATTGCTAATGATATAAGCAGTCTAATGACATAAGCATAGTTAAAATCATAAGCAAGTCTAGTATCATAGCATCTCTATCATCAAGAATAAGTCTAGCAACATAGTCATAGATGATAGTATTAGCATGTCAAACTATTTGAGCATATCTACATCATAAGTAGAATTAATCAGCACAAGTACACTGTCTGCATAAGCATGACTAGTAATATAAGCAGTATAACTACAAAAGCTTGACTAGCAGTATAAGCGTAGCTAGCATCATAATCACAACTAGTAGTAGCAGTATATCTATCAACATAAACATGGCTACTATATAACATGAGCATATCTACAATCTTTTAATGCACTAAACGTCAACTCTATGTAAAGAGAACAAACAAGGAATATCATCCAATGTGAAGCATTGTGTAAATCCCTAAACAGATATGCTACACGATTATATTACATCTTTTATTACGACATGAGGAATTTGAGGATACCACTCAAATTCCACATGACCACCGCTAAGTCAAAATCTGTGCCATAAAAGATCTAGGAGAACCATATTCCTAAGATCGTCTCTTCCCTCGGTCAATACGAGTTATCCATAGTGATACATAAGGTCAAGCTGCTAACAACCTACTCCATCCTTGTTATAGGTCAAGTCACTAGTGAAAGGAGGTGGGTTTGCAAACCCTACCATCTGAGGTACAATCGTAGTTGTCCTCCAATCTCATCACATATATAATCACCAAGACACGGCCATAGTCATTCTCAAACTGAGGGCTAGGTATGACCATAACCATCCACCTTAAAAATTTGGAGTTAGGATGACAAGCAACCCACATACTCAATCGTATATGCTCTGAGTTTCCCTTAGGAATACTCATTGCATGATTTGGAAAGTTCTGACACTCAGATGGATCTATGGCATAAGACACTATATGATTAAGGTTTTACTTGATTAGTTATTTCCAATTGGGTGAATTAAGGCTGAATCAAACAAGTGGACAAACAAAACCTAATTCATCTCTAGTAAGAATGTAAGTATAACAACTTTAGGAGATATAAAATGTATGAGCCACTATTTCTTATCAAATTATCACATAGTACTATTCAATTTCCATTCATGAGACTACACCTGTCATAATATCACCATAGGATTTCAATCCTTATCACATAATTCTAGGGTTCCAACCATTGTCTCATCATGTAGAGGATTACACCTCATTCAGGGCTCAACCATGCCTAAAGGTCATTAAGACCATCACATCATTCCTTGCAACATTATCATTCTCTTTCCATGCCTTATAACAAGACTCAATAGATCATCATCATACATGTGATACATAGGCTCAGCATGATATTGCATCAAAGAGATTAAAAGATGTTCATAGGATAACATAGTAGGGTTATCTTATCATTATGAGTATTCCTTCATTATATCAATCATAAAAAAAGGTTAGATATGCTTGATCACTATTATACTTATAGTGAACATGTTTGTTAGAAAGAATCAATTATGATACTATGATAACCGCTAATTAATATATTAGGGTTTCATCAACATTTTAAGAGATTATTCCATCCTCCTACTAACTCTACAAGAAAGGGTAGCATGATTAACGACCATCATCTATTTGCAATAGAGTTAGGTTTAACAAGATAAACTACAGTGAAACTACAAATCAACACTCATACACAAACCCTAACTCGTCGCATCCCAAATGGACATAAGGTGAACTATTACCATCAAATCCCATACTATCCTCATATATGGATTCATACATAACTCAAGGTGTACCCATCAAATTACAGCATACTAGGGTTTCAACAACAATAAGGGAGTATTTCTTTATTCTCTTAATCATTCAAAAGGGTTGATCATGATTAGTCACCATCATCTAATTGCATTAGGGTTAAGTATAACAAGGTGTGCAATATTGCCTTTACACATTTACTGTAATGACCCCGCCTCCCAGTAACCCCCAATTAAGGGAGACCAAGAGGTTAGAGCCGTTATCCCAATTTCCGGATCAAAGGTTCGACGAATAATCTATAATAATTATCAAATTCTACTAAACGAAACTGAAAGGTTGTAAAAAAATATTTAAACTTCGCATACCTTTTTCAAAAACTTGGACATCTACTTCTATCCACATCCGGAGTCTATTCTAACTAATCCTCCTTTGCACTTTAATTCTCATTTAATTCCACATATGTCACTTTATTGTTTGTTCTTTTCACTTGTACCTAAAATGTCGACAAAAAAAACATCGGTCAGCATAAATGAATTATGCGGATATGTGGGGGAAACAATAATCATGCAATTAACTGTAACAACATATTGCAGTCAAATATGATTTGACAAGAAACTTTATGTTCAACATAACTGCTCAATCCTTACATACGCAAACCTCTACGCTGTCCCTACAGTGGACCTGGATGCTACCTTCCTCATGGTAGATCCCCATTAAACCCTGCATGATCCTACCTAGCAGGTAGATCAATTTCTAGGGTTGAGTCGCATGGCACTACCCATAGGTATCTCACTCCTTAACTCATGGTATGCTAAAGAGTTGCATGGCACTACACATAGGTAGCCCAATCCCTAACTCTTGATAGCCTAGACCTTGCTCTAGGTTACCCTTTTTAGCATTCACATAGCCACAGAGCAGGACCAGGATCTGAGCCAGTCATGTATGCATACTTATGGTGATAGTCATAGTCACTTTATAGTTGCTTGAAATAAAAGTCATCCAAGCAGTTATTTTCAGGCAACTGATAAAACAACTGGGAATCACCGTGAAACTAAAGTGATTATCCATAAGCATAACCACATACCTATCAGGCTGATTTGAGATAGAATAATCCAATCAAGAAATCTAAATAGGCAAGCAAGCACATTATGAGATCCTAAAATATGCATACAATTTCCTATTATTAATCATGACATCAAGATCAATTAAACCTAGCTCTCTTCCTAGGGTTTCTAGTCCAATCTTAGGGTTTCTATTGTAATTAGGGTTTCCCATCATCTCTTACTATTTTAAACAATTACTCACAAACCCTAATTATCTCATCTATTCTTCATGAAAGATACTAAGGTTATCTTTTAACAACATATAACCCTGATATCATAAAAAGCATAATTAACCATCAATTAAGTCCATTAAGCTTCATTTACATTAAAGCTACCATTTTTATCCTTTTAACCCATGACAAGATCATTATGCTCATTTATCATCAATTCATAGTTCATTATGGTCTAATTCACATATGAACTCTATTTGTCATTAATTCTACCTTTATCCATTAGAAAACCCTAATTACTACATTAAGGGTATTTATCCACAGTTAGGAACTTTTATAATTGAAATAGCTTGGAATTATCACATCTCAACTTTATTCACAATTTTGAATAATTAAAACCATTATGAGTCACATTACTAATATTAGGGTTTCAAGGCCCATTAAAGCATATTTATGCACATGAATTTCTAAATTAAACCAATTACATGCAAAGTTCGTCCTTTTTGTTCTCAATATACCTTTTTACAGTTAACATGTTAATATCAACTTTAATCATCCATTAAACCCTACTAAATACATTTATCATCTCCAAATAGGGTTTCTTAATATTTAATTCATTAAAGTTGATAACTTACACTACTTTTCGAATATCAAGAGGACTTAGCCTCTAAAACCATTTTTAATGAATTCCTCACATTTTTCTGAGCAAGATTCATATAATGTTCTTCTTAATATGAACTATCATTAATTTTCCACGAAATTTGCAAAATTTTACCTTTCAACCAATGATAGTGCGCCACATGTATTTTTTTTCTTTTTTTTTCTTCTCTGGCTCGTGGATCCTCCTCTGGGGCCTGGCTTCATCCTGACCCGGTGACCCTCCTTCTTCCTTCCCACACAAAGCAGCCATGCACAGGCTCTGTTCCTACGCTGGAACAGAGAACCTCCACAAAATGCTCCTGGTAACTGCCCCCTCCGTCGAGACCCCCTTCTATGGATCTCTACCAACGAATCCACCTCCTAGCTTGGGGCCCATATGTGCCCGGGGTAGGGAAGCAAGCCCACGATCATCTCCCCCACCTCTTCCCTTTTTTGCAACTACATGTGGCTCCATGGTCAACATCAGGTTGCCTCCCAGCTCCCAGGCCTCTGGGTGACTGGCAATGATGCCAAAACCTCTGCCTGGCCTCCCCGTATACAACAAGGCTTCAAACCCCAAGGAGTATCCTGGACCTGGGGGACGGGTCCTGTGTTGTTCGCACTTGCAACAAGGGAAATATTTGTTTCTTGCAGGGAGATTAGAGGCTAGGAGAGGGTTGGGGAGTACGACTGCAACTCGCAAAAGTATCCTCGTTCTCATAGGGGTATCTACCCCTTAAATAGATCTGACCTCCAGTCCATGGAGTCTAGAAGCAACTGGGATTTAGGCAAATCCTGTTCTCGCATGGAACCAGCCTAAAATTAGGACCGTTTGATTTAGTTTTGCCTCCTGAACCCAATGGGAGAAGTACCATATCCATTCATTCCTTGTGTGCCAAGTAGAATTGATTTGCAAGTCTCCTTTACTGTTCCTTTTTCTAATCTGAGATGAAAACCAGATACCATTGGATCTTGATCAGATGGCTAGCAAGCCTCATATTAGAACATCAATTGTGACATTTAATGTTATCTTTTGCACTTTGGGAAACTTGCAAAATTCATATCTCCCAAACTGTTTATCCAGTTGATCCCAAATTTTGAGGGAAAGTTAATAATAACTTAATCTTTTATTTAGGGTCCTTTTATTTAGTTGCAAGTTATCACTCAATTATATATATTTCTCACATATTTTCTCTTTCCTTTGCCATTAAATTACTATCTTGAATTCCTTATACCTTAAGGAACCTTAATATTTCGAAATACTTTTTAGTGGATACTCATTATCCTTCTAGATGGATCTATATTCATTATTTCTCATTATCTTGTTTATTTCTTATTAAAACATCTCTTTTTGAGGATTTCTCTTTATCTTTCTTTTTATTTTCCTCATTGGCATTCCATTTAACATTAGGAATCCTTTGGATACGAAAATCCATCAAGGGTAACTCAATTATACCTCTTTCCACTTATTTTGCACATTTTATCATTGTTTTCAATTTCTTTCTTAATAAAGAAATATTTACTTGATCTTTTCTTTTCTTATTGCATTCTCTTTGCAACTTTGGACTCCTTGGAACCCAAGAAACCCAAGAGGCACGAAATCCACCTTTGGATTAAATTCTTTTGCCTTCTAGAGGTTTCTACATTTTTCTTTTCTCCATTTCTTATTAATCATGGAATTCCTTTTGTCTTTTCCTTATTATTGGGCCCAATAGCCGATAAAGACCACAAAGCAATCATCATGGCTATTGTAAACGAAATCCATTTATTCAAGACAAATTATATCATTACTTGTTCCAATATCTTTAATATGAGAAATTACATTTCTCACCAAATGAACCCAAAAGTTGGGGTTGTAACATCCTTCCCCTGTTATAGGAAATTTTCCCTCAAAATTCCATCAAGCAAACAAACAATTCAGGATAAAAATTTTACATGTCCATCATTTGCCCCTATGTGGCTTTGCCCTATCCATGGCGCTTCCAAAGAACCTTTATCATCACATATTCCTTTCTCTGAGTTCTTTCTCCTTGGCATCTATAAACCTCATAGGTAACTCAGGTCATTACAACCTCCCTTGGGGCTCACTAGGTTCATTTCTCCGCACATGGTTCGGGTACCTCACATAATGCTCTAAATTGGACACATGAAACTCATCACACATCACATTATCTTGAGGGGTAAGGGCAAACTTAACCTTCTCCACCAAACCATGTCAAAAGAACCCATGCATCGGGGACTCAACTCTCTTAGCTATCACTTAGAGGGGTCGTATTTTCATGTCACATATTCCCCTACAATGAACTGCATGTCAGTCAACTTTTCATCAGCTTACAACTCATGTCGTCTCTGGGCTCCTTTCAACTATTGCACGATCAAAGCGACTTCATCTGCACACACTGTGGTCCTTTGTTGACCTTTGTGAGGTCCCTTCACTAACATCATCTCAATGAAGTGGTGACCGACACCACCCCCTTTGCAGAGCTTCTTTACATCCCGATACTTGCTATGGTGGTTATCATCACATCTTACAAAGGACAAAAACTGTCTCTATGTACCACCCTGAACGAGCACACATGATCTCATAAGACCCTCTAGTCTGGATCGTACTAACCATTAGCTAGGGGGTGATAAACTGTACTAACATCGAGTTCTTAAGGTATCTACTCCCACCTTATGGAAGTGTACCTTTAGGTTAAACACAAGAACCTTTGAACTCACATCATGGTGTAGTTTAACCATCTCCCGCATATGTAGTTCAACCAGATATGTCCCTTGACAGTACTCTTTCTTTTTCATGTCATCTAGGTAAGGTGATCTACCATAACCCATATTGCATCTTGACCTTCCTTGGTCTAGGGGAGACTTACAACATCCATAGTGATGAACTCCCATTCTATTCCGGGAACTTCCTTTATCCTCTATATCAAAACACTGGGTTACTAGTGTTTGTCCTTTACCTCCTATCATGCATGGTAACAAACCACATACAACTTCATCTTAGGCATCCAAAGTACTACTATCACTTACTATCTTTGTAGTACCAAGGTGTATCAGGATCTCCTGCATGTCATGGTTCCTCAAGATTGATTCATCGGAAACCCTAAACCACTCTAGTCGGGGTTTCATCACCTTCTTTTCTAGAGAAGTGCATATGAGATTCTACAACCATCCTTTTATCATGATAAGCCTAGGCTAGCTAACCAAAAATCCATTAACTTGATCAACTAATATTGTTACATCTGAGTGTTAGCCAAACTTATCTTTTTTTTTCAACTCTGGGTTAACCTAAAAACCTCTTCTAGCCTCCATCTAAACTAGGCAGCTGTATCTCATCCAGGGCATCCATTTCCACTTCACATCCTTAGATGTTAGGTAATGTTGAAGACATACACCTCCATGTATGTCACTTCTTACCTCATCTCAGCTCTAAGTCTACCTTCATCAAGAAAACTCTGAGCTTATTCTCTTGGTTTTTTTTCGAACTCAAACTTGTATAACTCATAGCTCATGATAAAACATCCTCATAAGATGAATACCTTGTTTCTCTTAATGTTTGTAAACCATCCATGTATCATGTGCTCCACCAGGGTATGTTATCATCTCTATCCTCATACCTCATGGCAACATTCCAACTCACATCACCTTTTATCCTTGGTGTATGGCATGCATATTGTCCTATCTCTCACTCCCATAACAAGTGGAAATATGCATTTGGCGGCCATCCAAATGCAAAGTTCTTCCTATTCTAAGAGTAGAGATGGTACATCCCACATTGCCAGTACACCTTCAAATCTAAGTTGAAATGTGCAACTTATGTCTCTACAAACATCTCGATATCAAAGTTACTTCCATGGAAAATTGGTCTTGAACCTACTTGGGTCACCACACAATCCTTGGTCATCTCCACTAGGTTTGTAGGGTGCCAACACTTTTGGGGTCATCCCTCTTTCCTTGTACATCCAAAGAGTGCCCTCCTCATCTGCTCTTTGGGTCCCATGAGTTCATGAAGGTGATCAATCTCCTAACCCATGGTCCTCAGACAATGATAGATGTTACCTCCTGAACCTACGGTCATGTGAACTAGGAAATTAGGCAACTCCTACTTCCATTGGTCTTATCCCTACCTGACCCTAGGATAGACTTAGGATTCTAACCTAGTACATGTCCAACTTAAAACCTTACCCAAGCCTTCATCATCTCTCTCTACATTCCTAGGCTAACTTTCATCCTTTCATAGGGGTCATGGCGACCTGCCTACCTTGGTCAGGCCCCAAACTGGTTACCTCCATGGTAACACATCCACATGCACTTAGAGATGGCTATCTATGGGTATACAAGTTCATTCTCATACTATGTACTTTTCACTTAGCTTCCCAAGATCCCATGAGACCTATTCATGGTCTTAAGGAACTCATCTTCTTAACCCTAGAAGTTAGATGCCTATTCCATAGGCACAAAGGTACCAGCAGTCTCATCTTCTCTCTAGGGTTTGGTTCCTCTAAAGGCAACCAAGATACCATCAACCTCCAGGGATCATGCATGAGGCAACCACCACCATCCACTTAGGTCACATCATCCCCACTGTTCCTCATATCTCAGAGTCTAAGCTTCCAACCTTCTTGCTTGGGTCCCTCTCTCTCTCCAGATCTAACCCTACACAAATCCTTGCTACTAGAGGTCCTTTCTCCATGAAGGATCAAGCTCACAAGCATACCCCTTCATGGGTGAAGCCTATGATCAACTTATGTTTGCTCAAGATTATCCATAGCCATTTATGCTTATCTCATCAACTTTCCAACATACTCCCTTGGCCAGGTTTTTAGCATGACTAACGTACTATGGGTGCCTATTATGTCATGCTCATATAAGCTCATGGGGTTTCCATATGTTCTTTTCTAACCTCATAAAAGAAGGAGCTATCCTTTGTTCTAACATGCACGACCCTTCCCAGGGTTGGATCGCCAAGGGTACTCGGTCATCCAACCTCTCCTGGATCATATGGCATCCAAGGCATGTCTATGCAAACACCTGGTCTACCATGACATCTAACTCAAGGTGTCATCTCTCTCTCTCTCTAACCACCACTTAGGGTTAGGGTTAGCATCATCCTAAGAGGATGTGCCAGGTCTCTACTTATAATGGAGGTCTCTACCTCCAAGACTAACTTTCTCCACTCATCCTCCTGGCAAGGAGGTCCAGCCTTAGGTCTCTCCTGAGGGCATGACAACTCATGTCATATGACCTAAGCATGCATCTATTCTTTAGTGTACGCTTAATCTATTAAGCTTATGTCCATGACATCTTATTTACATGCTTTTCATTAATTTGGTGGAGGATTCCTTAGACCTTATCAACCTTACCCATACCTAAAGAGGGTGAGGAAAAGAGAGAAAACCCTAATCCTTAAGGTCCTTAACAAAATTTGAGTTGAGAAAGGATGAACAAGATGAGAGAGTCCTAAATGTATCTTATTTCGAGTCAAATCCTAAGACTTTGGCTAGGAAGTCACACTAATCTAGGAGTCCTCGTATTCCGACTAGTGGTATAGAGGAAAATCTTACCATCCCCCAGACGTGATCCTTTTCTATACACCTCTATCTTTTGGAGAATCCTCTAATAATTCCCTTAGGTTCTACGGAGTTTGTAAAATTTAATAATTATTAAAGATTAAATGAGGAACCTATGCTCTGATACCAAATGTAACAACCCCACCTCACAATAACCCCCAATTAAGGGAGACCAAGAGGTCAGAGCCGTTATCCCAATTTTCGGATCAAAGGTTCGACAAATAATCTATAATAATTATCAAATTATACTAAACTAAACTGAAAGGCTGTAAAACAAAATTTAAACTTTGCATACCTTTTTCAAAAACTTGGACATCTACTTCTATCCACATCCGGGGTCTATTTTAACTAATCCTCCTTTGCACTTTAATTCTCATTTAATTCCACATACGCCACATTACTATTTGTTCTTTTCACTTCTACCTAAAATGCCGACAAACAAAACATCGGTCAGCATAAATGAATTATGTTGGTATGTGGGGGAAACAATAATCGTGCAATTAACTGTAACAACATATTGCAGTCAAATATGATTTAACAAACAACTTTATATTTTCAACATAACTGCTCAATCCTTACATACTCGAACCTCTACGTTGTCCCTACAGTGGACCTAGATGCTACCTTCCTCATGGTAGATCCCCATTAAACCCTGCTTGATCCTACCTAGCAGGTAGATCAATTTCTAGGGTTGATTCGCATGGCACTACCCATTGGTAGCGCACTCCTTAACTCATGGTCTGCTAAAGAGTTGCATGGCACTACACGTACGTAGCCCAATCCCTAACTCTTGATAGCCTAGACCTTGCTCTAGGTTACCCTTTTTAGCATTCGCATAGCCACAAAGGAGTACCAGGATCTGAGCCAGTCATGTATGCATACTTATGGTGATAGTCATAGTCACTTTATAATTGCATGAAACAAAAGTCATCCAAGCAGTTATTTTCAGGCAACCGATAAAACAACCGGGAATTGCCGTGAAACTAAAGTGATTATCCATAAGCGTAACCACATACCTGTCAGGCTGATTTGAGATAGAATAATCCAATCCAGCAATCAAAATAGGCAAGCAAGCACATAAGGAGATCCTGAAATATGCATACAATTTCCTATTATTAATCATGCCATCAAGATCTATTAAACCTAGCTCGCTTCCTAGGGTTTCTAGTCCACTCTTAGGATTTCTATTGCAATTAGGGTTTCCCTTCATCTCTTACTATTTTAAAAATTACTCACAAACCCTAATTATCTCATCTATTCTTCATGAAAGATACTAAGGTTATCTTTTAACAACATATACCCCTGAGAAAAATCATAATTAACCATCAATTAAGTCCATTAAGCTTCATTTACATTAAAGCTACTTTTTTTATCCTTTTAATCCATGACAAGATTATTATGCTCATTTATAATCAATTCATAGTTAATTGTGGTCCAATTCACATATGGACTCTATTTGTCATTAATTCTACCTTTATCCATTAGAAAACCCTAATTACTACATTAAGGGTATTTATCCACAGTTAGGAACTTTTATAATTGAAATAGCTTGGAATTATCACATCTCAACTTTATTCACAATTTTGAATAATTAAAACCATTATGAGTCACATTACTAATATTAGGGTTTCAAGGCCCATTAAAGCATATTTATGCACATGAATTTCTAAATTAAACCAATTACATGCAAAGTTCGTCCTTTTTGTTCTCAATATACCTTTTTACAGTTAACATGTTAATATCAACTTTAATAATCCATTAAACCCTACTAAATACATTAATCATCTCCAAATAGGGTTTCTTAATCTTTAATTCATTAAAGTTGATAACTTAAACTACATTTCGATTATCAAGAGGAATTAGCCTCTAAAACCATTTTTAATGACTTCCTCACATTTTTCTGAGCAAGATTCATATAATATTCTTCTTAATCTGAGCTATCATTAATTTTCTAAGAAATTTGCAAAACTTTTACCTTTCAGCCAATGATAGCGCGCCATGTGTCTTTTTTTAATTTTTCTTTTTCTTTCTTCTTTGGCTCGTGGATCCTCCTCTAGGGTCTGGCTTCTTCCTGACCCGGTGACCCGCCTTCTTCCTTCCCATGCAGAGCGGCCACACGCAGGCTCTGTTCCTACGCTGGAATAGAGTACCTCGACGGAATGCTCCTAGCAACCCCCCCCTCTGTCGAGACCCCTTATACGGCTCTCTACAAGAGAATCTACCTCCTAGCTTGGGGCCCATACATGCCAGGGGTAGGGAAGCAAGCCCACGATCGTCTCCCCACCTCTTCCCCTATTTGCAACTACAAGTGGCTCCATGGTCAACATCAGGTTGCCTCCCAGATTCCAGGCCTCCGGGCGACTAGCAATGATGCCAAAACCTCCAACTGGCCTCCCCATATACAGCAAGGCTTCAAACCCCAAGGTGTAGCCTGGACCTGGGGGACAGGTCCTGTGTTGTTCGCACTTGCAACACGGGAAATATTTGTTTCTTGCAGGGAGATTAGAGGCTAGGAGAGGGTTGGTAGTTCGGCTGCAACTCGCAAAAGTATCCTCATTCTCACAGAGGTATCTACCCCTTAAATAGATCCGACCTATAGTCCATGGAGTCCAGAAGCAACTAGGATTTGGGAAAATCTTGTTCTCACACGAAACCAGCCTAAAATTAGGACCATTTGATTCGGTTTCGCCTCCTGAACCCAATGGGACAAGTCCCATATCCGTTCATTCCTTATGTGCCTAGTAGAATTGATTTGAAGTCTCCATTACTGTTCCTTTTTCTAATCTGAGATGAAAACCAGATTCCGTTGGATGTTGATCCAATGGCTAGAAAGCCTCGTATTAGAACATCAATTGTGACATTTAATGTTATCCTTTACACTAAAGGAAACTTGCAAAATTCATATCTCCCAAACTGTTTATCCAATTGATCCCAAATTTTGAGGGAAAGTTAATAATAACTTAATCTTTCATCATGCCAAGCTTGGGATCATTATTCAAAGAAATCGGGTCCTTTTATTTAGTTGCAAGTTATCACTCAATTATATATATTTCTCACATATTTTATCTTTCCTTTTCCATTAAATTACTATCTTGAATTCCTTATACCTTAAGGAACCTTCATATTTCGAAATCCTTTTTAGTGGATACTCATTATCCTTGTAGATGCATCTATATTCATTATTTCTCATTATCTTGTTTATTTCTTATTAAAATATCTCTTTTTGAGGATTTCTCTTTATCTTTCTTTTTATTTTCCTCATTGGCATTCCATTTAACATTAGGAATCTGTTGGATATGAAAATCCATCAAGGGTAACTCAATTATACCTCTTTACACTTATTTTGCGTATTTTATCATTGTTTTCAATTTATTTCTTAATAAAGAAATATTTAATTGATATTTTCTTTTCTTATTGCATTCTCTTTGCAACTTTGCACTCCTTGGAACCCAAGGAACCCTAGAGGCATGAAATCCACCTTTGGATTAAATTCTTTTGCCTTCTAGATGTTTCTACATTTTTTTCTCCATTTCTTATTAATAGTGGAATTCCTTTTGTCTTTTCCTTGTTATTGGGCCCAATAGCCAATAAAGCCCACAAAACAATCATCAAGTCTATTGTAAACTAAATCCATTTATTCAAGCCAAATTATATCATTACTTGTTCCAATATCTTTAATATGAGAAATTACATTTCTCACCAAATGAACCCAAAAGTTGGGGTTGTAACATTTACTCTTTACGATGACTATCTATTTCCTCCATATGAGAGCAAAGGTAAGACTACAAAGTCAAGGCATTAAACTATGAAATTCACATCATCAAAACTAAAATATCAAACCATGGGTCTTCACCAAAAACTATCAGATATGAGGAGGTAAATAAATTTCTTGTAACAAAAGCAAACTCCTTAAACAAACAATCAAGAGGATCATTGAGTTGTGACCTAGGATGCGTCCCCTCCTAAATCTAAACAAACCACCATTATAATCAAGCCATCGGTTAGCAACACAACAAAATCCACTGGTCGACAACATACCAAGATCCATCAGTTGACAACATAACAAGAGCCATTAGTTGACACTCAAACAACCATTGGTTGATGGCTTCGACATGCCATCGGTTGTTAATCAACAGGTAGGAGACTTCTTCAAAAATAAAGGAAAAACCATTATTTGTCAAACCAAGTAATTCAACATTTGAGTCAGCACTTAGAGACACCAAACACCATCAAATATAGGAACCCTAACCATCATTTGTTAAGGAAAAAAAATGCACATAGGCTGTGCTTAAGATATAGAATCTAAAATAGTAGGAAAGGGACCACCATCTATTAGAACACAAAAGAGAAACAAAACAACAAGTGAACTAGACCATCGGGTCAAGCACCAAGGTGGAAAACAACGAATAAAACCCTAAGTAAAACCATCATTTAGAACCACTTAAAGTGAGTATTAAAGTCTCCCACTTTGGAGGAACATAGCCATTGGTTCTAGGTACTAAAAGAAGACTCAAAACAGAAGCAAGTGCCCACCATCGACTGTCAAAAGGGCTCAACCATCAGATGATGAAGCAAAGGGAAAAAATAGCTCTCAACTCATAGAAAAAGACCATCATTTTCTGGAGTTAAGGTAAACATTGACTATTAGTGACAAAATACACATAACATTCAGTTCTAGGGTGAACTAGAGTCATTGAAATAGCAACAAAGTAGAGACCATCATTTTTTCATAGGTGCCAAACCATCAACCACCAAGAAAAGATGGAAAACAATTCATTAACACATAGAAGGAACCATCATTTGTGATCCCAAGAGCACCATCGGTTCATGGTTAAGAAAGATCTAAGGATAACACTACATTAGGAAGGTGTAAAAATGATTTTAGGTTCATCAAGAGTTAGAAACCTTTCAAGGAACAACATTAAAATTGAAACTCCAGGCAAATATATCATCTATATGCTTAGATCTTTGTTTTAGTGCAAGAATACGAGTATGTAAGCTAGTAGTATGCAATAAACGTGAGAAGGGTTATATAACTCGCCTCTAAGAATAAATTGTGCTCCAAAAAGAAAGAAAACTCGATCAAATAAGGTGGAGAACTCTAGTATAAGCTCTAAACTCAGCTAACTAGCACTTCCTCCAGAAGGGAAGCAAACCCTAGTTATAAGGAGCACAAAACATGAGTTCTTTGAGATGTAGAGCAAGCCTTACCATGTAAACACATGCTTCCATCCTAGAGGAAGGTAGGAGGAAGAAGAAAAACAATAGAAACGAAGGAGTAAAGGAGAAACTTACTATCTTAGGTTAAGAACAACTAAAAGAAGTTTCACAAACCCTAAAGGAGGGTAGATACAAGCTCTAGCCACACATGCATGGAGTTTGACCACCATCTTTTGCCTTGGTCACCTTCTTCACCACCAAGTAGGGGAGAATGAACTCCTAGATAGAAAGGAAGAGGTAGGGATTCAAAGGGTTCATTTGGGTGCAAAAGTAGAGACATGTAAAGCTAAGGATAAGATGGAAGAGAAGCTTGAGGTCTCCATCTAGGTTACCATGTGTCAAAGTTCATTTTGCATGTCTGAAAATAGGTCCAATAGTTGTTCTTCTATCTAACTATCAGAGGTTGAAACTAGGAGGACCATCAGGCATCATACCTAGGCTAGCCATTGCCCCCCACCACTTATAAGAGACATCGGATCCCGCACTTAGCCATAAAGAGCCAAAAAGGAGCTATCTGCCCCACCATCATTTGAGGGCCTTCAACCACCTCAAACATCAGTTGTGTCACTTATAGGGTGAACCATAAACCTCCCTATATCTATGGAAACAATAATATGGTACCCCTACAAGGCAAAACCATCAATTCCCATGGTGCACACCTATCAACTCCATCATCCATGCATAGGGAGAAACATGAGTTCTCACGTAAGTTCTCACATCTCATCCATACATACAATGAGGTGCCTCAATGTACAAGGACACCAAACCTGATATAAAAACTTGTGAAAAAGCATCTACATGTAAGAAATTGCAAGAAAAAACTAATATACGGGTAAATTGGAGAAAAGCCCAAAACATGCACAAAATTGCATAACTTGCACAAACATTGTCCAAACTGGACCAAACATAAAACTTAAGCTTGTAACATGATATCAAAGCAACTAAAAAGGTTTCATTAACATTGTTAGCACTTAATTATGATAAGAAAACATGTTTAACCCAAAATCAAGGTTAGAGGTCTCATAGTGGAGGTGTTGGTTTAGGGTTTAGGGTCTCATTATAGTTCCAGGAAACCTTGACCAATAGCCTGCATTAGAGAAGCATCCTCCCATTTAAGATTCCCAAGATCTGATCATAGAAGAAATTGATCAAACACGGACTAGGCACAACCTGTGAGACCAATCTGCCAAGTCTTGTCTAAGGCCATAACCCTCCCTCTTTAGAGTAGAACTTGTGAGAACCAAGGAACAAAAGCACAATGGCTATATCCACAAGAGAAAAACGGGAAGAAGATGACACCAAGACAAAGTATGCACTACCCTGGTACCCTGGTATGAAACACTTCAAGACGTCCAAAAAACCTCTAGAAGGGTACCCAGGCCACAAACAGATGCACTTTGAAAAGGTACTAGTTCAGCTAGAGAACCAGCTTCCACGGGAGAAACATCATATCATAATCATATCAGGGAAGCATCCTGGAACTACAAAGCTTGAGGAACACCAAGAAGCCCAAATTGAAGGATTGAATCCAACTAAGTGGTCTTGAAATAGGTAGCTCTAAGTCTGTCACATGTGAGTAGGCTCGAAGGAGCTTAAGCCGTATCAGTCACCCTCATGGAATGTCTGAAGTTAGATCCAATATTGTAGCAGTGAAAACTAATGAAAGCCACTAGGTGTTCCCTATGAGGTGGCAATCCATGGATAGAGAGCATCCATTAGTGCAAGCAAGCATAGGCCAGAGAATTAGATCCCAGATGGGAGAATATCTAGGCTATGTTCCTCCATTGGTAGATATTATAAGGATCATAGATCACACCTAACACATTCCAGAACAAATCAAAGAGGATCCAGGCTAGTGAACTTCTTTGTCACTGACTTCTAATGTTAAAAAATGCATTGTGTCGACTCCATTTGATCAACTTCAAGATGCATTTCTTGATTGGAAATCCAACCAAATGAAGTGGCAAAGGCTTAGGACAAGATTTTAGTTTTAGAATGCATGCCTATGATTTGTATGAGTTCCAAATATAAAAAATCTAGAGGAACTAATGTATCGTACCCAAATGTAGGTACATATGCTATTTTTACCCTTTAGCATGTGATCTATTTAAAATCCTTTTCTTAACTTAAATTGAATTCGGAATGTAGATTTTTAACCAATAAATCAGTTGTTTGAGGCTTTAGTATGAGAAATTAGAATTATAAGCTAAATTAGGTCTAATTGTACAAATTCACCACATTTAAGATTTGAAGATCAAAATAAGTCATTTAGTCTTTTCCGAGGAGTAGATATGGGCAAGTGAGAGTCATAGATGAAATCTTGATATTACAAGATAAATGAATAAGTAAATATGTTAAAATTAACCTTTTCATTAAGTTGTGAGTTTTGTGTTTCTAATGTTGTCAAAAGACAAAATTGGCTTTTTAAATCGGTTTCATTAGGTATTGATTAGTTAACTTGCCAATTTTCATAATAATTGCATTTTTTTGCAACTCCAATTTGGTTTGGAAAGAAAAGGGATATCATTTTAATGTCACTATAATCAAAGTCTTGTTCGGATAAGTTTTTTTGGATTTATTGAGTGTCACACTATGTTTCAGATTTTGTATGGATGCATGCTCTTTCCTCTTCCATTAGATTCTGATTGGATTACTGATTAGATTACAGATAAGTCATCACATATCTCACAGATGTTTTGGAAACTAGTCAGTTTTTACACAACACATTAATCTCATGTTTTCTCCCTCCTCACTCCATATTCGCTCGAGATATTTTCACCATTGGTTTTGTAACATCCCAAAATTTCACATATGTAATTGTAAAATCTTAATGTAGTTTTTATAGAATAGGTTAAGAAATTTACATAATGGAAATATCCACAATTTATAAAATTTCGATCCATTAATGTCAAATTATGCACTTTATTCCTTTAAGCATTAAATAAAATGACATTATCCTAATATGAAAAGAAATGAGAACTAACTTCTTCTCTCTCTCTTAAAATGATCCCTTGATTTGTGCATTAGAGATAATATGAAGTCCTTGAATAGGTGAACACTATCCATCTCGAAATTTAACTCAACCAGTTCCTTAAAGAAAGGATAATTCCCTTTATTTCATATCTTAATACATATACACGAAGATAATGAGTTATACATAATTCATGGACAAAATTTTATGAAAACCTAGATCTAATTGAACATGTAGATTTTAGACTCCTTAATCCGCCTATGGTCCCAATTTAAAGTCATTAGGAATGGTTTTGACCCTTAAAACTAATTTGAAAGGATTCTATATAGTTATTAATTGAATTTAATCAAATATCATCGAATTTTCAATCCAACCTAAAAGTTTTTAAGTTTACTAAATGTTTTACAGACAGAGTCCAAAATGGGTCAGACTCTGACTCACATAGTCATCAATGACCTGGGAGAGCCTCTCCCTCACCCAAGTCCAACATGAGTCAGACTCTACAGTTTCTGACTTCCTTTCCCCTCTTGATTTCTCTCTCTATTCAACACTATGATAAAATAGTTCAATTTTCACCATCTTCTTGTTCGCCTGATCAGATCCATATCAAACTATGTACAGTTTCAAGCCCTAGAACTCCCAATTGATGAGAGCTCTTTTTGTCCCCTATTTATTGAACTCCTCTTGCCTCCCATTCATCTAAGAAATCTCCCCTATAATTCTAAAACCCTAAAAATCATTAGCACACCTCACAAAGTGTTCTGTTTTACACTAAATATCCTAGTTTCCCTTCCACTTATGGAAACCTTATTGGAATTGGATCAAATCATCACCAGAGATTTGTTCCCAACCTTCTGAATGCCCCGATACTTTATGAGGGCATGAGAATCATCAAGGATTCCTTGTGAAGCTTCAAAAACCTCTTTTGTTGTTCAATCTCACTTAATCTGGTATTTTAGTTTCCCCCATTTCATAGTAAACTATTATTCCATGGATAATGCCCATCTACAGACCTAACTCCTTCTCTTGGTTTCTTTTTGTTTCTCTATGTTGTGATTTCAAGAGGTCTCATAAACACAATTTGTCCAACATGTATGAATTTTCTGATGTTTATACCTCTGCTTCAGGGATCAATTATGGAGAACTGACATTTTTGCTCCTCTGATTGCCCTAGATCAAGAACCAAGGGCCTTTGTGATCATAAGATCATGACGAAGTCAAATGGTCTGGTCGCAGATCATGTTTTTTGATCCATGATTACAATTTTTGAGTTTCAGAGGTTCTCAAGAAAATGGAAAAGATTTTCTGTTTTGGTGGATTGATCACAAAAGATTCATATCAATTTATCTTATTCTTTCCCTTTCTCTAATCCCTGATATGTCACACTATGTATGGGTATATTTGGGTTTTGCACACCCTTTTCTCTTTGCATCGTGCTTTGAGATTGGTGGGTCCTTTTTCCCAATCGCTATGTGTCATTGGTCTACGTGAGCATGACTCAGACCCAATAGTTGTTGAGTAAGATAAAAACACCCACGTGGATTTTCTTTTGGTTTTCATTGTCCTATTCTTAGAAAAGTCACAACAATTCAATTGTTGGTAAGAAAATTTTGAATGAATAGTCATTGGAAAGGATTTTTGACAACAAATTTGATTTTAGGGTTTTGAATCCATGTTTTGCCTACATGTTCTAGTTTTTTCATAAGGATCTCTACAACTCTAATTTTGAGTAATATGTTCATTGAACTAATAACATTGAATAAACTTTTCCTAAATGGAATGACATAATCAATAACCCTAACCCTAATTTAATGCAATGAGACCATGTTTTCCTAAGGACCAATTTAGGGTCTAAGATTCTAATTTAAGTGATAATTAATAGAAATCATGCCATTTTTAGGAACTTAGGATTGACTCAAGACTAGGAGACTAAATTAGGATTTTCCTTTATCTAGGTAAGTGAGTCATGACACTGTACATATGTACATCGGTTGAGTTGTATGCTATGTATGGTTTATGAATTATGCTTGCAATTTCAAGTATAGTACTCAAATCATGTTCATCAAATAAATTGCATGTTGATTGCTATATTATATGTCTTATGATTATCATGTTCATTAAGATTAGAGATTATGATTTATGACCAATAATTAATGGATTTAAAGTTCAAGTTTGAAGAGGAAGAAATCCCATCATGTTAAAGATTAGAGTTCAATATTTAATTCATGTTGGTGGTAATGTTAATATAAAATGGAATTGAATCAGTTTTATATGCTTCTCGAATCATGGACCTCTAGGGGTCTTTATAGGCATTTGTGCCAATTAAGGGATATTATAAACAAATCATGGGCATTCATGCCAATTATAGGATTTCCTAGTATCAACAAATTTCGTAGAAATCCTATGCTCTTAAGTGGGCATCATAAAGATATGCATATATTTACTACTCAATTCATCATGAAATAAGAATTATGTAACAAAGAATGCTGAAGTCAAATACATGTCAATATCTTCTCTCAAGTCAAGTATATATATTTATTTTCTATTATTATAATATGTATAGTGCCACTTACTAATGTATGTATTTTTTTTGCATGGCCGTGGGACAAGATGTTCCTAGACAAAGGAGCAAAGGAATTTGAAGTTAGTGCTTCAAAGCAGACATTTCTAAGGCTTAGCTTGATAGTGTGACATATGCACCATAGAATATCCAATATCAAGTTTCTAAAGAAGATTTATGCCTTAAGGTCCCTTCTAACTTTCATGTATTATATTCTTTCTTAAAGATGAGATAGTTTATTTTACACATTTTCCCTTTCAAAGAACATTGCATGAGTCTATATTTCCAATCAATGCATGGTGTTTCATTTATATTTTTGCTATTGGATATCATGTTTTGTAATGTTCCTCCATGCCAAGTGACCCATGTTGTGGACAACATAGGGTTCCCTTCCACTGACATATATGTACTTGGAGGGGCATTAGAAAGTTGTATTAGAGCCAACAAACAGATGGCCACAACAAAAACTAGATTCATGTGTTCTAATCCTAGGTATAGAAGCAGTAGGTGAAAGATATTAGAAACAAAAGTAGAGGTCTAGATAGAAGACACAAGTTTAGATTAGGATCAGGGTTATGCACCTAGATGGTTTTGAACTTTTATGTTAACTCTTGAACTGTATATAGTATGCTCTCTCTCTCTCCCACATCTTTGTGGCATGGGACACATACTTATGGGATTTTGTAGAGAGAATGTTATATACACAATCATGCTCGTATTATCCTTTCAAGTTCATGCGGTATGGGACATGTGCATGATGGAGGTGCAAGATAAGTGTGATAAAACATGTCACCTCTAAATACATGAGTGGATGTCATGTATCTAAAGGAAATAAATAAAAGAAGAGTTAGCATTAAAACTTTGAGACGTACAGTCAGCTAAACGTAATCAGATACATAGTATGACCAAGCACGAATACAAAGGGTGGATAATTTGACATATATAAGTAAGAACCCTTAGAGAAGAGTAGAAGGTACTTTTTCATGTCAATGATGGTAAGACAGATTTATTAGTAGTATAACCACATGTTTATTTTAATAATGGGTTAAGATAGTGTTTACACCATGAGAATGCCATGTCCTAAGTATGATAATGAGACTTAAAGATGATGTTAGAGATTAGGATACACAGAATAAGGAAATCCCTAAGGTAGGTAGTATGTGGAAATTTTGAGGATGAAATTTATTTATGGTGGGTAGAATTTTAGTATCCCAAAATTTCACATATGTAATTTGAAAAACTTAATGGAGTTTAATAGTAAAGGTTAAACAATTTACTTAATGGAAATATCACAATAAAAATTTGATTCATTAATGTCAAATAATAGATTTTGTTCCTTTAAGCATTATATGAAAATAAATGAGCAATAACTCCTTCTCTCTCTCTCGTAAAATGATCCCTTTATTTATGAATCAAAGATGACACGAAATCCTTGAATAGGTGTACACTATCAATCTCCAAATTTTACTCAACTAGTTCCTTAAAGAAAGGATAATTCACTTTAATTTCATATTTTAATACATGTACATTAAGATAATGACTCATAGAAAATTCATGGACTAAAGTTTATGAAAACCTAGATCTAATTGAACATGGAGATTTTAGACTCCTTAATCCACCTATGGTTCCAATTTGAAGTCATTAGGACATTGTTTGACCATTTAACCTAATTTTAAAGGATTCTATATAGTTATTAATTGAATTTAATCGAAATATCATCATTTGTCAACCTAAACTAAAGTTTTGAAGTTTATTATTTCTCACACAGACAAAGTCCAAAGTTAGTCTGACTCTAACTCACAAAGTCATTTGTGACCTCGGAGAGCCTCTCCCTCACCCAAGTCCAGCGTGAGTTGGACTCTATAGTGTTTCATTTTCTTTCACCTCTATATTTCTCTCTCCATTCAACAATGCAAGAATAAAGCTCACTTTTCACCATCTTCATGTCAACCTGATCAGATCCATATCAAACTCTCTATGGCTTCAAGCCATAGAACAACCAGTCAATGAGGGCTCTTTCTGTCCCATGTTTATTGAACTCCTCTCGCCTCCCTTGAATCTGAAAACCCTCCCCTATAAATTTAACACCCTAAAAAACATCAGCACACCACTAAAGGTGTCTTTTTGGAAGACCTTTCCTCTCCACTACTAGAGCTCTAATAGATGTTGAAGCTAGAATTTTGACCCTAAGAGTGGGAAACCAATCTTTTGAATTCTATGCATCCAAAAGTGCTAAGGAGCGCACTCAAGAAGAAGAGGCATATTTTGTTGACTGTGTTAATTAATTCACTCAGATGCAACAACAATTCCTTTCTTCAAAATTTGATGTTCCCTCAGAAAAAGGCCATGATGAAGACAAGACTGAGAGCAAACCAGTGTATGAAGAGATGAAAGAAATACCACCAATTGTGGAGGAGACACCTCCCGGCCCTGTTGTTACACATACTAATCCTTCTCTGGGTTTCCATGAGCCATCCCATCTAGAAACAACTATCATCTTGAATGCACCAACAACCAAGTACACAGAGATTTCTCATTTCATCTTTCCTCCTCAGCAAGATTTGGATTGGGGTTTCTACCGAGAACATCCCCCATATCAATATCTGATAGACGTCAGTGACCAGAATTTTTGCAAAGAAGGGATAGTTCATTAACAAATAAACTTCTCCTTCTAGCCTCAACAACACTACATTATCAATGATGTCATTCAATTTCCCTACAACTATTCTCCAACTCGCATCGAGCAACAAAACTCAAGTGGTTTCCCTATGTGTTCTGACAATGTTCGCGCTTTATGGGGAAGAATAAAAGAGGCCAGAATCAAATCAAAGATAAATGAATGGCTGAAAAAGAAACCACCAAAAGAACATGTCAATCCAGCTCAAGCTCCACTCAGAGCCCCACCATGGTGATAGTATCCACGTCGAGCCATCAACGTAAAACAAAGGTGCTTGTCTGGAGGCAACCCAATTGATAATTGTGTTTTTACTCTCAATTTTGAATTAGAACTTTTCCTTAATTTTGTTTTTACTTTTTAGGAAATTTTGCATTTCACCTGGTAGACAATGCATCGCAAGATGTAGTCTTAAGTTCTAATAATTTTCATTTTTGAGATTTCAGATGGAGGACGCGTCGCCGAAAGGAATGCAACCACATCTGGTGGACCTACCAGCACGAGTTTTCCCTTCCATCTCGGATTTAGAGTTTGCTTAGGACGAGCAAATTTCTAAGTTTGGGTGGAGGGTGGGTGGTACATACTTTACTTTCCACCCTTTCCTATCTGTTTCAGACTTAAGATTCCATCGTTGCAATTTTGACCAAAATTTTCAAAAATTTTATGTTTTCAAAGAAGATGTATAGAAACTTGATGAAGTTTTGATGCTTTTGGTTTCAATCAAAGCCTTTATCTAGATAGCTAGTTCTTTTTCCATGCAGTTTTGAATCATTATACCCTCCTTATCCGAAGCGAAGCCTCAAGGGGGACAATTTCTGAAACTAGCCAATGGTTAGAAATCACCATGTGAAGCTTATTAATCCTAACATCATGATCAGCAAAAATGGCAAGTATCTGTCGAAGTGAGAGGGATCAAACACATTGTGCTTCCTAATTGACTAGTGGAACAATAGCATGGAATCTCCACTGGATCCACATCAAGTCATTATTTGAGCAGAGTAAGATAAAGAGAACAACTCAGTGCACTGAATTGTAAATCAAGTTGCATTCTGATCTGTACTCTCTTCTATGCTTCTTCCACCATCTTCTTACCCCTCCATCCATAAAAAAGAAACCAAAATAGCCAATATAGTGCCAAACCCTAAGTTCAGGGTGGCACACCCTCTCTCTCAATTCACTTCTTCCATAACCCTCGCTATGTAATAGGGGCATACCGCCAAGAAAAGATTCCAATGCACGTACAAAAAATGCAATCTCGAGTCGAATAGAGGAGAGATTCGCAAAAAAAAATGCAATCAATGAAATTGCAACCATATAATAAAAATTTTAAGTCAAATAGAGGAGAGATTTATTTCTTCCTTCCATACCACCCTTCACTCCCTTTTCCACCTACTAGCACAATGAATGCTTAAACTTACAAATATCCTAGAAACACTAGTGTCAGATCAGGTGCACACTTGTTGTTCTGTGGGTATCTCTGGACTCCTACAAAACTCTTAGATGTGCTTGATGTTGGAAAAAGTGGAGAGGAAGCGTGTTTGAGAAACAAACTCAGGAATGAAGATATTGTAAGATGCGTTCAGTGGTCTCAGGAAGTTGAGATGCTTAGTCATACAGAGTAGAGAAGAAATAATCGTGATGTGAAGATGAGGCAATCACATGAGTTGAAAGTATTCATTTGGCGACTGTTCCAGATTTTGTGTTACTCGAGGACGAGAAACATTTAAGTTCGGGGTATTTTGATGATTGCACATTCATCATGGTCACAGTTTCCATCTCGAGCCCTATTTTGCTATGATTAGTCACTTTTATTGGATTTATCTTCTAATATGCAAGTTGAATTGGCTTAATCAAATTTATCCTTGATTTAATCCAATTTTTACACCTATTGTACATGTCAAATTTGGACACTTGGGCCCAATCTTCTCTCATCCCATCCTTCTCTGCCCATCAAGCTGCAGCTATAGGGACCATGATCCTCTCCTCTCAACTTGATCATGATCTACCCTAGCAGCAACAAACCCGCGATGGTCTCCAACTACCACCACGCAGACCATGATCTTCCCTCCTGCATCCATCCATCCACAACACCCTACCACAATCAGCAGCATAACTCACCACCTCTCCGCTTCACCATCAGCAAATCGCGGTCTACCTAACTCAACCACGACCATAGTTGAATCCTCTACCATAGCTATGTCAGCATCATGACTGCCACCCACGATCCTCTTCTCCCCCTCAACCCTAACTGCGGACACATCAACTGCTCCACCAACGAACCAAACCTCGACCATCCTTCACACCGCCACACCCTTGGATGGATTACCCCATCTGTCACGACCTGTACATCCTGCGGTCATCACGATTCCACAAGTTGTTGCGCCCGCAATCGAGTACAAGGGTCCACCACGACCTCCCGCCTCTACCGCCATCAACTACGACCAATGTTACAACCCCAAATTTTTGGGTTCTTTTGGTGAGAATTGTAATTTCTCCTATTAAATATATTTGAATGAATAATGATATCATTTGTTTTGAATAAAAGGTTATCGTTTACAATAGCCTTGTTGGTTGTTTTGTGGGATTTATTGGCTATTGGGCCCAATAACAAGGAAAAGACAAAATAAACTCCATTATTAAATAAGTAATTAAGAAATGGAGAAAAGAGTGATGTAGAAACCTTTAGAAGGCAAAGAATATTATCCAAAGGTGGATTTTTTGCCTCTTGGGTTCCAAGGAGTCTAAGTTGCAAAGATAATGCAATAAGAAACGGAAAAGGTTAATTAAAGATTACTTTATTAAGAAGGAAATATGAGATAATGATGAAATTACAAGGAATATGTGGAAACATGGATAATGGATCCATATTAGATGTTATTTCGAGTACACATGGGTTCTAATGCTAAAAGGAAGAAAAAAAAGAAAATAAAAAGATTATGAAAGAGAAAATATGCTTAAAATATGCCTTATTAAGAGAAAATTTGCATATAAATAAAAGCATCTCATACTTTTGAGTTTCAGTCCCAAATTTGGTACATACGTGGACTAGTTCATTATGGACTTTCCCTCACAATTAGGGATCAATTGAAAAAACGGTTTGGGAGATATGAAATTTACAAGTTTCCTAAAGTGTAAAGGATAACATTAAATGTAACAATTGATGTTCTAATACAAGGCTTTCTAGCCGTTGGATCCAGATCCAACGATAGCTGCTTTTCATTTCAGATTACAAAAAGGGAATAGTGTGATGTGAAATCAATTCATTAGATCACTTGCCCTGATCATCCATGAGTCCTAAAAAGGCAATAGTTGATTTCGGGATATTAATTCAGACCTTTACATCCCCGGTTTGCATAGTTGTCGTGCGAGATGTGGATATCCCCAAATCTCAGTCTGTTCACGAAAAGAACTCCTATGGGAAGTGATTTCTTGATAGCCAGTATATAAATAGGATGCCTCTTGAGGGATCTTAACTCCAAGGAAATCCCATAAATACCTTAGCCCGAGTACACAACAGTTCTGGAGAGACCGGTGGGCGTAGAGGGGCCCTAGTCCCCTACTGTCGCGAACCACCTGACATGGGACAGCTCCTGGAGTAGCCACCCTTGTGCGGCAACGAGACATGGATAAGGGTGGGTAGGTTCCATGGAGAGGAGCCATGGACTCGTGTACCTGTGCGGGAGTCGGAGGAAAGAAGGGGGGGCACTACGGTGGGCAGGTGGCCGCCGCCCAGCTGTACTCTGCTTTACAGAGTAAACAGGGGGCAGAATCCCCCCATCCGCGAAGACAATGAAGTTGAGCGGGTCAGTCGGGGTCAGGCGGATGCCATATCTGGGGGAAAATCCGCAAAGCAATGGAGTTTTTGGCGGGCCGTCGTGATGACGTGACGCCCAGCCATTGGTCCAAAAGGTAAATATTTCGAAAATTTATAGTAATTAATAGAAAACTCTGATGATAAAAAGTTATACATGAAAGTTGCTAAGAAAAATACGAGGAACACAATAAAATTGGTTTGAGAACCTAAATAGCTTCCTATTTGCAAATGTGTGATAATCTAATGAAAAGAGCATATGTATTAGATTAAGAAACCCTAATTGAGCATTATGGTTAAGTTCATGATACTTAGTTGATGAAATTGAGTAATTGCAACCTATTGAATAGTTAATGATGGACTTGAACCTGATCTAGATGTTTCTTGCTTAATTTAGGGTTTTTACCTCAAATAAGAATGATTAAGCACTTAGAAACCCTATTTGAGTATAAAGGATGAACCTTTAAGGTTTAATAGGTTAATTTGTGAAGTAATAACCTGTTGAATATTAAAGTCTAACTTCAATCTATTTTACATATAAAGTTGATTAATTTAGGGTTCCATGTATATAAATGAGCTTTAATGGGCCTTGAAACCCTAATGTTAGTATTTAGGACTCTTAATGGCTTTAATTGTTGAAATTCATGAATAAGGCTGAGATATGATGGTTCAAAGCTATTTTGAGTATAAAGGTTTCTAATTGTAGATAAATACCCTTAATTTAGTAATTAGGGTTTTCAAATGAATAAAAGGTGGAATTAATGATAAATAGAATTCATATGTGAATTAGATCGTAATGAGCTATGAGTTGTTAATCCAGAAGGAACCCAAAGATGATGATTGGGCCTAATAAAATTGTCATAGATTAAAAGGATAAAAATGGTAGCTTTAATGTAAAAGAGGATTAATGGACTTAATTGTTCTTTTTCTAAAATTAGGGTTATATGTTGTTAAAAGATAACCTTAATATATTTTGTGAAGAATTGATGAGATAATTAGGGTTTAAAATAGTATAATGAAGTGAAATCCTAATTGCAATGAAAATCTTAAAAGTGGATTAGAAAACCAAGGAAGCGAGCTAGGTTTGATAGATCTTGATGGCATAATCAATGATGGGAAATTGTATGCATATTTCAGGATATTGTTGTATGTGCTAGCTTGCTTGGATTTCTTACTTGCATGGAATATTTCTATCTCAAATCAGCTGGACATGTATGTGGTTAATTATGATTAATCACATTAGTTTCCCGAAGTTTTCACGGATGATTAATCGCATTGAATGCAATGTATCAGTTTGGATATTCATAATTGCAAATTATAAAGTCACTATGATTATCACAATTGTAAAATAAATGTATATTCTTGCACCTACATGCCACCCTGATGGATGATGCAAAAAGGTCAAGCCCAGGAGGGAATACCAATGGTCACCATGAGAGGTGACCCCAAGCACCAAGATCGGGATTGAGAAGGTGGCCTATGATATTGCATGACTAAAGGGCACCATGAAGGGTGACCCTAGGCACCAAGCTCGGGAATGAAAAGGTGGCCTTAAGTCAATGGAAAAAGAGAAACCCGAAAGCGGGTATGCCAGGGATAGGGCAAAAGAGGTGGAGAATGTCACATTGAATGTGTAATTTGGCTTGTTAATTAACTTAATTATGTTATTTAGATTGTTAGTCATATTTACAAAATTTTCATTGTCCCCACATACCGACATATTTCGATATGCTGATCGACATTTTGTTTGTATCCATTTTAGGTACAAGATTGAAAAGGACAAATAGTAAAGTGGCATATGTGGAATTAAATAAGAGTTAAGGTACAAAGGAGGATTAGTTAGAATAGACTCCAGATGTGGATAGAAGTAGATATCCAAGTTTTTGAAAAAGGTATGCAAAGTTTTATTTTGTATCCACTTTCAATTTAGTTGGTAGAATTTGATAATTGTTATTGATTATTTTCAAACCTTTGATCCTTTTAATTGGGATGATGGCTCTGACCTCTTGGTCTCCCTTAATTGGGGTTTACCAGGAGGCGGGATCATTACATTTGGTATTAGAGCATAGGTTCCTCATTTAATCTTTAATAATTATAAAATTTTACAAACTCCGTAGAACCCAAGGGAGTTATTAGAGGATTTTCTGAAAGACAAAGGTGTCTAGAAAAGGATCACGTCCGGGGGCTGGCAAGATTTTCATCTGCACCACTAGTTGGAATACGAGGATTCCTAGATTAGTGTGACTGCCTGGCCAATGTCTCAGGAATTGACTTGAAATAAGATACCTTTAGGACTGTCTCATCTTGTTCATCCCTTCTCAACTCAAATGCTATTAAGGATTATAAGGATTATGGATTTCTCTCTTTTCCTCACCCTCTTGAGGTATGGGTAAGGTTGATAAGGATTAAGGAATCCTCCACCAAATTAATGAAAAGCATGTAAATAAGATGTCATGGACATAAGTTTAATAGGTTAAGCGTAAACTAAAGAATAGATACATGCTTAGGTCATATGGCATATGTTGTGCCCTCAGGAGATACCTGAGGTTAGACCTTCTTGTCAGGAGGATGAGTGTAGAAAGTTAGTCTTGGAGGTAGAGACCTCCATTATAAGTAGACACCTGGTACAATCCTATGAGGATGATGCTAACCCTAACCCTAAGTGGGGGTTAGAGGGAGAGATGACATGATGAGGTTAGTGAAGAAACTATAGAACCCCATGGGCTTATGCGAGTAGGGCATAACATGCACCCAGAGTACGTCAGTAGTGTGGGAAGTAGGTTGAAACCCTGGCCAGGAGAGTATGTTGGATGGCTTATGAGATAAGCACAAAGAGCTATGGATAACCTTGAGAAAACATAAGTTTGAACATAGGCTTCACCCCTGTAGGGGTGTGCTTGTGAGGTTGATCCACCTTCATAGAGAGATGACCTCTAGTAGTAAGGATGTTTGTAGAGTTAGCTCTAGAAAGAGAGTGAGCCGGAGTCGAGTAAGAAGGTCGGAAGCCTAGACTCCGAGATATGAAGAAAAGTGGGGAGTTGAGGATGATACGGCTTAAGTGGATGATAGTGGTTGCCTCATGCTTGATCCCTGGAGGCTGGGGATATCTTGGTTGCCATTAGAGGAACCAAACCCTAGAGAGAGGATGATGCTTCTGGTACCTATGTGCCTATGGTATAGGTGTTTACCTACTAAGATGAAGAGTGCCTTAGACCCTAAGGAGGTTTGAGTAACCAGTTGTGAGGCTTTATACCTAGTTGGTTGTCCTTGAGGAGAACTCAACTCTGAGGTGTTGCTTGAATAAAAGGATCATGGGATTGCATGTCATACATTGTACTTGTTTGGTTCGTGGTTAAGAGGTTGAGCATGCAGTTGGACACCCAAGAAATGAACCTAGGGTTCTTAGGCCTAAAAGGGGAAGTGGTGTACCTGATGCTCATGATGAGTTTTGAGTTTCTATAGATTTGAGCATGGCACTCCGCATGTTTAGAGGAAAGAGAAACCCCATGAGTCAAAGGTATGTTTGATGAACCCCTCATAGCTAAGTTGGTGACATGGGAAGGTATGTTCTTGGTCCAATGTGGAGGAATGAGAATAAGTATGACCTAGCAAGGTTTAGTAGGTGGTCTTCTTGTGCCTTAGTAGCTTGATAAAGTTACGCATGCTTATGTGGATGTAAACCCTAGACCTAAGGATGGTTGTGACCTTTGTTATCGAGGTGTAGTTTCCTCCCATCCTGGGAGAGGGACCCTTTTGTAGGGTGTATACCAGTTTCTGTTGGTTTTGAGGTAACCTAAAGATGTCTCATAGGATCTTGAGAAGCTAAGTGAAGAGTACATGATAATAGAATGAACCTGTAGACCCATAGTTAACCATCTCTAAGTGTATGTGGATGTGTTACCATGGAGGTAACAAGTGTGGGGCCTGACCAAGGTAGGCAGGTCACCATGACCCCTGTGAAAGGATGAAAGTCAGCCCTTAAATACAGATAGAGATGATGGAGACTTGGGTAAGGTTCTAAGTTTTTTTTGAAAACTAAAGCCTTATATATTACTTATGCAACATCTGGATTCCTTACATAAAGTAGGGAAATCCTCAGAACAGATGATGTCTCCATCCCACCCCAAACCCATTTTTGCTAGATTATGAGCACAGCAGTTACCCTCCCTGTTAGCAAAAGAAATATTACAATACATAAACGACTCCTTAACCTCCTTAATCTTCTTGTATATTTGTGACACATGCCCTCGCCCCTCCGCTTTCTTCTTTAGTCTTTGAACAACTCCCAACACGTCCGATTCAACCCAGATCCTATGGATGTCCCTCTTAACAGCAATCTCCAGGATGAAAAGGATCGTGTAGGCTTCAGCAGTCGAAACATCCCAGCCCACTTCCCTCGTCCTGGTGGCTATGAGAATTAACATCCCCGAATGATTCCTGAACACGACACCACAACAGAAACGAGCATAGCCGAGCGTAGCAACATCTGTATTAACTTTGATAGTGAACTCCTCCGGAGGCTCCCAGCTGACCACCGATCTGTCAATAGGTCTTGTAGCCCGATCATGATTGTCCCTAAGATGAGGCTTGTCAGCCTCAACCCAGTTCTGTAAACCCTAGTTTATCAAATTAATGTTCGTCAGATTTGTAGTTAACATCCTTTCATTTCTGGCAGCCCAGATGGCCATACAAGAAGATACAAGATGTTTGAAATCCTCGGAAGAGAGCTTAGATAACCACCAGCTGATCATGTGTAAAAGGGATGATCTAGGCATCATTAAGATCACCCACCTCAATCTGTTGTGGGACCAAAAATCCGTAGCCTGTGTGCAATCAAACAGACAATGGAAAGAATCCTCAGCAGCCAACTGACACAACGAGCAGACATCATTGGGAGTAATGTGCTTTTTCATGAGGTTTTTGGAATTCGCAATATAATCCTTACCCATTTGCCACAGGAACGTTTTCATCTTCAGGGGACCCTTGATCTTCCAAATTCTGTCCCAAACAGATGTGGGCCTCTGATCCTCCAACATCCAGTTCCTAATATAACAGTTGCTGCCAAGAAGATAAGCAGTTTTGACCGAGAATGCCCCATCCCTTGAGGGATACCAATACCACTCGTCAGGACCCCCCTTACAGAGAGGGATGTTTAAAATGGTAGCCATATCCTGCACCGAGAACAGTTCGGCTACTCTATCTTTCTTCCAGTTCTTCTCATCATCCTCGATTAGCTCACAGACTTTATAGAGGTTTCTATCGCTAGCAGAATCGAAGAAGCCCAGGTCAGAGCAGTAGCCTTTGGCATTAGGAAGCAAAGGGTTTAGCCACACATTAATCCCCTCCCCCACTTCCCACCCTCCATCTAAGGCCCTCCTTGAGAAGGTATTTCACGTTCCAAATAGTCCGCCAAGAATAGCTCGGGTCATGCCCTCTATAAGTCTCCAGAACATTCGAGTTCCTGTAGTATTTAGAGCCCAACACTTTGTTAACCAAAGATAAAGGATTTATCAAAAGGTTCCATGATTGTTTTACCAACAACACATCATTGAAGATTCACAGATCCATGAAACCCATACCCCCCTCGCCTTTGGGTAAACAGAGCTTCTTCCATTCAGCCTAGTGTATTTGTTTCTTCTTGGAAGTGCTTCCCCACCAACAATTTGCCAGCATCCTATAGATATCAGAAATTATATTATCAAGCATGTGAAATATGCTCATCATATACAAAGGTATTGATTAGATCACAGACTTTAGAAGCACCTCTTTTCTCTCTTGACTAAGGTACTTTTCCTTCCACCCGTTCAGTTTAGCCCATATTCTATCTTTGATTTCTTTGAAAATATCCTTTTTTGAATGACCAACAAGGGTAGGGAGACCAAGGTACTTGTTATGCTTCTCAACTTTCATCATCTTAAGAATATTGATGATCGGGGTTATCTTCTCAGGAGACATGTTTCTCCTAAACACCACATCCAACTTTAAGAAGTTTATTTTCTGTCCAGAGGTACTCTCATAGTAGCTAATCACATTAGCTATCGTGGTAGCCTCCTGCGGAGTGACTCTCGCAAAAATCACATTGTCGTCAGCAAAAAACAGATGTGATATGCATGGGCAGTGCCTTCCAGCCTTTAAATCGTGAATGTTGCCCTCCTTTACAACATTGTTGATTAAGCTAGAGAAGACATCCACACCTAAAATGAAAAGAAAAGGGGAAAGAGAGTCACCATATCTCAAGCCCCTCTGCGGCAGCGATAAACGTTTCCTATTCCCATTGATGATAACAACGAAGGAGACTGTTTTAAAGCACTTCCCGACTTTTTCACACCATTTAGTACCAAAACCCATATTTTTCATAACCATGTCAAGGAAACCCCAGTCCATCATGTCATACGCTTTACTCATGTCGAGTTTGATCCCCATCCACCCCTTTCTTCCTTTGGTTTTCCATTTCATCTTATGGAACAACTCAAAAGCAATCAAGGAATTGTCAGTGAGAAGGCGACCGGGTATGAAAGCGCTTTAGTTCTCTATGATGATCTCATTTAGAGTCCCCTTGATTCTATTTTCCATCATCTTGGATATCAGCTTATAGAACGTGTTGCACAGGCTAATCGGTCTAAAATCATTTGTACTAGTTGGCTCTTTGCACTTGGGAATCAACACTATATTAGTTTTGTTGATCTCGTCCAGCTTTTGATCTCCTATATGCCAATATTTAATGAAATTTATCACATCATCGCCTACTATACTCTAGAAGTTTTGGAAAAAACTCGCGTGGAAGCCATCGGGTCCTTGCGCTTTTGTAGGATGCATTTGCTTCAGTGCTTCAAGGACTTCGTCGATGTTGGGTTCCTTTGGCAGATGGTAGTTCATAACATTGTTAATGCTCCTCTTTATGTTCTTGCTAGCCTCCTCGAGTCTTGATGAGCCCTGCGATTTGAAAACAGAAGTATAGATATTAGTGATGATTTCCTCCACCTCACTCTCCTCCATTTTTTCCTCCCCTTCCTCATTTTTCAGCTTGCTAATCTCATTCTGCCTTCTACGTTGAGTAGCTTTTTTGTGAAAATAGGAGGTGTTCCTATCTCCGTTTTTCATCTCATTGGCTTTAGCACGCGCAAACCAGTAGGTTTCGTTGAGTTTAGTCAGCTCTTCCACCTCCATGCTGATCTTATCTCCTAACAACATATTTTGGTTAGACATCGGCTCTCTCTGAATTTTAATGAGCTCCTCTTTTGCTTTTTTTAACCTTCTTTGGATATTCCCAAACTTTGTCCTTACCCATTCACTCAGCTCTTCACTAACATTAGTAAATTTCTCCACCAGCGATCTTCTACTGCTCTCCCTCCATCCTCTCTTCACTACCTCCCCACATTCACCATTTTCCAACCAAAAGTTTTCAAACTTGAAAGTTTTTGTGATCCTACACTTCCACCTGTTGGTTTGGGTATTAATCATGATAGGGGTATGGTCCGAGACATTGAAAGGAAGATGTTTGACCCAAGCATAAGGATAAAGCATCAACCAATCAATAGAAACAAGGGCCCTGTCATGACGTTCTCTGATGGTCGTAGATTCCTCCAAACCCTTTCTCCACGTAAATTTATTCCCCACATAACCCATATCAGTAAGGGAGCAACACTACACTACTTCTCTAAACTCTTCCACATGTCTCACACCATTGGCGGACCCCCCTTATTTTTCATCTGAGCTCAAGATTTCATTGAAATCACCCACATAAAAAATGGGACCTTCATTAACCTCCCTCAAAGATTTCATCAGATCCCACATCCTATACTTATTTGGATTATCCGCCCATCCATACACCCCCACAAACGTCCAACTCTCACCATCTCCGTCCATAATGTTAGCCATAATATGGTGTCTAGAATAATTGGTGATGGAGACATTAACATCTCTCCACCACAAACCCATACCCCCTGATCTTCCCGTGCTACTAAGGCAGATGCCATTGGTGAAGCCACATTTTCTTTTAGTGAACTCAAGGTCGTTATCGCCGATCATAGTTTCCATTAGAAAGATGATTTCATGCCGTTCTCTCCAACAATACCTTTGGAGAGTTTTGATAGTGCCAAGGATGGCCATTCCTCGGCAATCCCAACTGCACGTTTTCATTGTTGTTCACGACGCTGGGTTGCCCCAGTCGTCGTTAGTTTTTGGTAAGACTCCAAAATCATTTTTGTGTCCTTCTCTTTTCCTTTCTTGGCTTGTCTTTCTTCCTGATGCTGGTCCAGCTTTTCCTCTCTGTCTTCTTCTGTTCTTTTTTTCCTTTTGTTATTGCCTTTTTCTATTGCTGCTAGTGGCTCTATTATCATGTATCTATTTTTAAACTTGTCACTAGCTCTGCTACCCTTCCTTCTTGTTCCACTTAGCCGTTTCCTTGTGCCTTCTCCAGCCATTTCCAGCCCCACTTTTCCTCCTTCTTTAATGCCTAAGCTTCCTTTTTCAGTAGGCAGTAAAAGGTTGGTGTATACTTCTATGTTTCCTTTGTCTGCCTCCTTACTCTTATTTACTAGGCTCTGTTGTGGTAAAGTCTTAACACTCTTGTTTCTTATCATTTCGTTCTGCCCTTCCATTATATTTTCAAACACCTTCTAAGCACTCTTCCCTACCACTTCCTCCTCTCCTCTTACCCCGATAATTTTAGTAACTATATTACTGGTTGTATCATCCTGCACCCCCCTCCTGTGTCTTCGAAGAAAACAACCTCCACTGTCTCATTTATGCCCCCACTAGCCCGCCCCTCCCACTCGCCTTCTTCCCGACCGCCTTTCCCTCTTCCTCCTCATGACCTCCCTATCTCGGCAGTGTCACTTTTTTGGCTGCTTGCATTGTTGTCCTTCCCGCTGTCATCCTCTCTGGTAGCAAAAAGATTCTTCTTTACTCCCCGGTAGTTGGCGCCTTTATGTTCGGCCGCTTCTCCATAGCTGGCTGACTTGTATTCATTACTATTTAACCTCCTTGGTGAGGCTCTGAGCCACGCTCTCCACAACTCAGGTTTTTCCCCCGTGTTGTCATCCTCCCATGGGCACTCTTTGCCTGTGTGGCTGATATGCCTGCACTGGAAGCATAAATGCGGTAGTCGTTCGTATTTTATCTCCACCTCTACTATCTCCCCATTGACATCCCTCATCCTCTGCATTTTCTTGAGCGGCTTCTCTATGTTCAGGTTAATACATGCTCTTCTGGCTTTCGCCCAACCCTCCTTGTCCCGCTCCACCTCCATAATTTCTCCTATGGAACCAACTATCTTCCTGACAGCCTTGTCATGTCTATATGCGATCGGAATGTTGTAAAGTCTGACCCAAAGGGGGCAGAAGTTTATTTCGATTTCTGATGACTGCTCTCCCAGCTTCACCTCTTTTGTTAGCAGAACGTTTTTTTTGAAGTTCCATGGCCCTCCTTTGAGAACTCTTTCCTTGTCTTTCTTGTGTGAGAACTGGATCGCTATCAAGTTGTGCTCTATTTGCTTAAACATCACTTTTCTGGACAACCTCCACGTCTGCTCCATTGTCCTACACAGCGCAAAGAAATTGAAAGGCCTTTGTGTAAGGAGCTTTGCGATGATCATCACTTCGACAGGCCCACCTCGGATCTCAACACTCCCATCTGTGAAATCCACTGTGTCTTCGTCTTCCTTGTTGATTTTTAGGGCTTCACATCTTTCATTAAGCTCTTCTACCATTGCTTTCTCATCCACACTCTCCAGGAGAGTAGAGAAAACTTCACCGCTCAGAGAACCTGAGGGGAGGAGAAAAAAAACTTCCTAAGACACCCTGCCGCCGCAGCCGCTGCGTAGGATTCCTAGAGCTCTAGGGGTAAGGTTCTAAGTTGGACATGTACTATGTTGGAATCCTAAGTCTATCCTAGGGTTAGGAAGGGGTAAGACTGATGAAAGTAGGAGTTGCCTAATTCCCTAATTGCACATGACCATAGGGTCTAGAGGTAACACCTATCATTGTCTGAGGGCCATGGGTTAGGAGATTGATCACCTTCATGAACTCATGGGACTTAAAGGGAAAATGAGTAGGGCACTCTCTAGATGCATGAGGGAAGAGGGATGACCCCAAAAAGTGTCGACACCCTATAGACCTAGAGGAGATGACCAAGGATTGGGTGGTGACCCAAGTAGGTTTAAGACCAGTTCCACATGGAAGTAACTTTGATACCATGATGTTTGTGATGTAGAGACATATGTTGCACGCTTCAACTTAGATTTGAAGGTGTACTGGCAAGGTGGGATGTGCCATCTCTACTCTTAGAATGGGAAGAACTTTGTATTTGGACTGCAGCCAAATGCTTATTTCCTCTTGTTGTGGGAGTGAGAGATAGGACAATATGCATGCCATACACCAAGGATAAAGATGATGTGAGTTGGAATGTTGCTACGAGGTATGAGGACAGGGAGGATAACATACCCTGGTGAAGTGAATGATACATGGATGGTTTACAAATGCTAAGAGGAATAAGTTAGTCATCTTATGAGGATGTTTTTAGCATGAGCTATGAGTGATATAAGGTTGAGTTTGATCACTAGGAGGATGAGCTCAGAGTGTTCTTGATGAAGATAGAGTTTGAGCTGAGATAATAAGTGAAGGTGTATGTCTTCAACATTACCTAACACCTAAGGATGTAAAGTGGTAATAGATGATCTGGTTGAGATGCAGCTGCCTAGGTTAGCTAGAGACTGGAAGAGGTTGTTGGGTTAGCCCTAAATTTGAAAAGGGAGATATGTTTGGATAACTCTAACGAAGGTTGTTGAATACGTTAGTAGTTGTTTGGATAACCAGCCTAGGTCTTGATGCAATAAAAGGATGGTTGTAGAACCTCAGATGCACTTCTCTGGAAAAGAAGGCAATGAAACCCCGACTAGAGTGGTTTAGGGTTTCTGAGGAATTGATCTTGAGGAATCATGACATATAGGATATCATGATTTTAAGATCACCAGACACCGTGGTTCTACGAAGATAGTAAGTGACAGTAGTACTTTGGATGCCTAAGATGAAGTTGAATGTGGTTTGTCTACACGCAAGCCAGGAGGTAGAGGACGAACACCAGTAGCCCAGTGCATTGATATAGAGGATAAAGAGTCCCCGAGAGGGAATGGGAGTTCATCACTATGGATATTGTGGTAAGTCTCCCCTAGACCAAGGAAGGTCAAGATGCAATATGGGTTATGGTAAATCACCTTACCTAGATGACATGAGAAATATGGTTCAACTACGCCATGATGCGAGTTTAAAAGTCCTTGAGTATAACCTAAAGATTCGCTTCCATGCGGTGGAAGTAGATACATGAAGAACTCGATGTTAGTACAGTTTATCCCCCCTAACTAATAGGATGATCCAGACTAGAGGGTCTGATGAGAGCATGTGTGCTCATTTAGGGTGATACGTAGACATAGTTCTTTTCCTCTGTAAAATGTGATGATAACCACCATAGCCAGTATTGGGATGTAAAGAAGCTATGTAAGAGAGGTTGTGTCGGTCACCACTTCATTAAGATGATGTGGGTGAATGGACCTCATGAAGGTCAGAAAAGGACCAAAGTGTGTGCATATGAAGTCGCTTTGATCATGCAATGGCAGAGAGAGAGAGAGAGCCCAGGGGTGACATAAGTCGTAAGCTGATGCAAAGCAGACTGACATACAGTTCACTGTGGGAGAATATGTGATGTGAAATCCGACCCCTCTAAGTTATAGTTAAGAGAGAGCTGAGTCCCAGCTGCATGGTCCATTTGAGATGGAATGGTAGAGATGGTTGTGTTTAGGCTTACCCCTCAGGATAATAGGATGTGTAATGTATTCCATGAGTCCGATCTAGAGCACTATGTGAGGTACCCAAGACATGTGCCGAGCCCTAAACCTATTCAGCTTTATGAGAGGCTGAAATGTCCTAAGTCACCTATGAGGGTACGATATACCAAGGTAAGAAATAACTCAGATGGAAGAATATGAGTTGATGAAAGTTCTTGGGAAGCACCATGGAAAGGGTCAGGCCACATAGGAGCCATGATGGACATGAGAAGATCTTAACCTGTTTGTTTGTGTGCCTGTGGAATTTTGAGGGCAAAATTCCTATTAGAGGGGAAGGATGTTACAACCCCAAATTTTTGGGTTCTTTTGGTGAGAAATGTAATTTCTCCTATTAAAGATATTTGAACAAATAATGATATAATTTGTTTTGAATAAAAGTTTATCATTTACAATAGCCTTGTTGGTTGTTTTGTGGGATTTATTGGCTATTGGGACTAATAACAAGGAATGGACAAAAGAAACTTCATTATTAAATAAGTAATTAAGAAATGGAGAAAAGAGAGATATAGAAACCTTTACAAGGCAAAGAATATTATCCAAAGGTGAGTTTCGTGCCTCTTGGGTTGCTTGGGTTCCAAGGAGTTCAAGTTGCAAAGATAATGCAATAAGAAAGGGAAATGATAAATTAAAGATTACTTTAATAAGAAGGAAATATGAGGTAATGATGAAATTACAAGGAATATGTGGAAACATGGATAATGGATCCATATTAGATGTTATTTCGAGTACACATGGGTTCTAATGCTAAAAGGAAGTAAAATAAATAAAATAAAAAGATTATGAAAGAGAAAATATGCTTAAAATATGCCCTATTAAGAGATAACTTGCATATAAATAAAAGCATCTCATAAATTAGAGTTTGAGTCCCAAATTTGGTACATACGTGGATTAAGTAATTATGGACTTTCCCTCAAATTTTGGGATCAATTGAATAAAATTTTTTGGAGATATGAATTTTACAAGTTTCCTGAAGTGTAAAGGATAACATTAAATGTAACAATTGATGTTCTAATACGAGGCTTGCTAACCGTTGGATCTAGATCCAACGATAGCTGCTTTTCTTTTCAGATTAGGAAAAGGGAATAGTATGATGTGAAATCAATTTGTTAGATCACTTTCCCTAATCATCCACGAGTCTTAAAAAGGCAATAGTTGATTTTGGGATATTAATTCAGACCTTTACATCCCCAGTTTGCATAGTTGTCGTGCATGATTTGGATTTCCCCAAATCTCAGTCTATTCACAAACAGAAGTCATGTGGGAAGTGATTTCTTGACAACTAGTATATATATATGATGCCTCTTGAGGGATCTTAACTCCCAGGCAATCCCAAAAATAACTTAGCCTGAGTACACAACAATTCTGGAGAGATTGATAGGCGTAGAGGGGCCCTAGTCCCCTGGTGTCGTGAACCACCGGACCTGGGACATCATCCGAAGTAGCCACCCTTGTGCGGCAGTGAGACGTGGCTAAGGGAGGGTAGGTTCCGCAGACAGGAGCCATGGACTCGTGTACCTATGTGGGAGTCGGAGGAGAAGAAAGGAGGGGCTGCGGTGGGCAGGTGGCTGCCGCCCAGCGGTACTCTATTTTACAGAGTAAACAGGGGGCGGAATCCACCCGTCTGGGAAGATGATAAGTTGAGCGGGTCAGCCGGGTCGGGTGGAAGTCAGATCTTGGGGAAGATCTCCGAATCAATGGAGTTTTTGGCGGGCCATCGTGATGACATGGCGCCTAGCCATTGGACCAAAAGGTAAATATTTCGAAAATTCATAGTAATTAATAGAAAACTCTGATGATAAAAAGTTATACATGAAAGTTGCTAAGAAAAATACGAGGAACACAATAAAATTGGTTTGAGAACCTAAATATGTTCCTGTTTTCAAAAGTGTCATAATCTAATGAAAAGTGCTTATGTATTAAATTAAGAAACCCTAATTGAGCATTATGGTTAAGTTCATGATACTTAGTTGATGAAATTAAGTAATTGCAACCTGTTGAATAGTTAATAATGGACTTGAACCTGATCTAGATGTTTCTTGCATAATTTAGGGTTTTTACCTCAAATAAGAATGATTAAGCACTTAGAAACCCTATTTGAGTATAAAGGATGAACCTTTAAGGTTTAATAGGTTAATTTGTGAAGTAATAACCTGTTGAATATTAAAGTCTAACTTCAATCTATTTTACATATAAAGTTGATTAATTTAGGGTTCTATGTATATAAATGAGCTTTAATGGGCCTTGAAACCCTAATGTTAGTATTTAGGACTCTTAATGGCTTTAATTGTTGAAATTCATGAATAAGGCTGAGATATGATGGTTCAAAGCTATTTCGAGTATAAAGGTTTCTAATTGTGGATAAATACCCTTAATTTGGTAATTAGGGTTTTCGAATGAATAAAAGGTGGAATTAATGATAAATAGAATTCATATGTGAATTAGATCGTAATGAGCTATGAGTTGTTAATCCAGAAGGAACCCAAAGATGATAATTGGGCCTAATGAACTTGTCATGGATTAAAAGGATAAAAATGGTAGCTTTAATGTAAAAGAGGCTTAATGAACTTAATTGTGTTTTTTCTGAAATTAGGGTTATATGTTGTTAAAAGATAACCTTAATATCTTTTGTGAAGAATTGATGAGATAATTAGGGTTTAAAATAGTATAATGAAGTGAAAACCTAATTGCAATGAAAATCTTAAAAGTGGATTAGAAACCCTAGGAAGCATGCTAGGTATGATAGATCTTGATGGCATAATCAATGATGGGAAATTGTATGCATATTTCAAGATCTTATTGTATGTGCTTGCTTGCTTGGATTTCTTACTTGCATGGAATTTTTCTATCTCAAATCAGTTGAACATGTATGTGGTTAATTATGATTAATTGCATTAGTTTCCCAAAGTTTTCACAGATGATTAATCACATTGAATGCAATGTATCAGTTTGGACGCTCATAATTGCCAATTATAAAGTCACTTTGATTATCACAATTGTAAAATAAATGTATATTCTCGCACCCACATGCCACTCTGATGGATGATGCAAAAAGGTCAAGCCCAAGAGGGAATACCAATGGGCACCATGAGAGGTGACTGCAAGCACCAAGCTCGGGATTGAGAAGGTGGCCTACGATATTTCATGACTAAAGGGCACCATGAAGGGTGACCCTTGGAACCAAGCTCGGGAATGAAAAGGAGGCCTTAAGTCAATGGAAAAAGAGAAACCCGAAAGGGGGTATGCCAGGGTTAGGGAAAAAGCGGTGGAGAATGTCACATTGAATGCGTAATTTGGCTTGTTAGTTAACTTGATTGTGATATTTAGATTGTTAGTCATATTTGCAAAATTTTAGTTGTCCCCACATACCGACATATTTCGATATGCTAACCGACATTTTGTTTGTCAGTGTTTTAGGTACAAGATTGAAAAGGACAAATAGTAAAGTGGCATATGTGGAATTAAATAAGAGTTAAAGTACAAAGGAGGATTAGTTATAATAGACTCTAGATGTGGATAGAAGTAGATATCCAAGTTTTTGAAAAAGGTATGCAAATTTTATTTTATACCCGCTTTCAGTTTAGTTGGTAGAATTTGATAATTGTTATTGATTATTTGTCGAACCTTTGATCCTGTTAATTGGGATAATGGCTCTGACCTCTGGTCTCCCTTAATTGGGGGTTACTGGGAGGCGGGGTCGTTACATTTGGTATCATAGCATAGGTTCCTCATTTAATCTTTAATAATTATTAAATTTTACAAACTCCGTAGAACCCAGAGGAGTTATTAGATGATTTTCCGAAAGACAAAGGTGTCTAGAAAAGGATCACGTCCGGGGGCTGGCAAGATTTTCATCTGCACCACTAGTCAGAATATGAGGACTCCCAGATTAGTGTGACTGCCTGACCAATGTCTCAGGAATTGACTTGAAATAAGATACCTTTAGGACTCTCTCATCTTGTTCATCCCTTCTCAACTCAAATGTTGTTAAGGATTATAAGGATTAGGGTTTTCTCTCTTTTCCTCACCCTCTTGAGGTATGGGTAAGGTTGATAAGGATTAAGGAATCCTCCACCAAATTAATGAAAAGCATGTAAATAAGATGTCATGGACATAAGCTTAATAGGTTAAGCGTAAACTAAAGAATAGATACATGCTTAGGCCGTATGACATATGTTGTCATGCCCTCAGGAGATACCTGAGGTTAGACCTCCTTGTTAGGAGGATGTGTGTAGAAAGTTAGTCTTGGAGGTAGAGACCTCCATTATAAGTAGAGACCTGGCACAATCCTCTGAGGATGAAGCTAACCCTAACCCTATGTGGGGGTTAGAGAGAGTGATGACATGATGAGGTTAGTGAAGAACCTATAGAACCCCATGGGCTTATGCGAGTAAGGCATAACATGCACCCAGAGTAGGTCAGTAGTGCGGCCAGTAGGTTGAAACCCTAGCCAGGAGAGTATGTTGGATGGCTTATGAGATAAGAATAAAGAGCTATGGATAGCCTTGAGCAAACATAACTTTGAACATAGGCTTCACCCATGTAGGGGTGTGCTTGTGAGCTTGATCCACCTTCGTAGAGAGAGGACCTCTAGTAGTAAGGATGTTTGTAGGGTTAGCTCTAGAAAGAGAGAGAGTAGGAACCAAGTAAGAAGGTCGGAAGCCTAGACTCTGAGATATGAGGAAAAGTGGGGAGTTGAGGATGATGCGACCTAAGTGGATGATAGTGGTTGCCTCATCCTTGATCCCTGGAGGCTGGGGATATCTTGGTTGCCATTAGAGGAACCAAACCCTAGAGAGAGGATGATGCTTCTGGTACCTATGTGCCTATGGTATAGGTGTTTACCTGCTGAGATGAAGAGTGCCTTAGACCCTAAGGAGGTTTGAGTAACCAATTGTGAGGATTTATACCTAGTTGGTTGTCCTTGAGGAGAACTCAACTCTGAGGTGTTGCTTGAATAAAAGGATCATGGGAGTGCATGTCATACCTTGTACCTATTTGGTTCGTGGTTAAGAGGTTGAGCATGCAGGTGGACACCCAAGAAATCAACCTTGGGTTCTTAGGACTAAGAGGGGAAGTGGTGTACCTGTTGCTCATGATGAGTTTTGAGTTTCTATAGATTCGAGCATGGCACTCCGCATGTTTAGAAGAAAGAGAAACCCCTTGAGTCAAAGGTATGTTTGATGAACCCCTCACAACTAAGTTGGTGAAATGGGAAGATATGTTCTTGGTCCAATGTAGAGGAATGAGAATAAGTATGACCTAGAAAGGTTTAGTAGGTGGTCTGCTTGTGCTTTAGTAGCTTGCTAGAGTTAGGCATGCTCATGTGGATGTAAACCCTAGACCTAAGGAAGGTTGTGACCTTTGTTATCGAGGTGTAGTTTCCTCCCATCCTGGGAGAGGGACCCTTTTATAGGGTGTATACCAATGTCTGTTGGTTTTGAGGTAACCTAAAGAGGTCTCATAGGATCTTGAGAAGCTAAGTGAAGAGTACATGGTAAGAGAATGTACCTGTAGACCCATAGTTAACCATCTCTAAGTGCATGTGGATGTGTTACCATGGAGGTAACCAGTGTGGGGCCTGACCAAGATAGGCAGGTCGCCATGACCCCTGTGAAAGGATGAAAGTCAGCCCTTGAACACAAAGAGAGATGATGGAGACTTGGGTAAGGTTCTATGTTGGACATGTACTATGTTGGAATCCTAAGTCTATCCGGGTTAGGAAGGGGTAAGACCGAAGAAAGTAGGAGTTGCCTAATTCCCTAGTTGCACATGACCATAGGGTCGGGAGGTAACACCTATCATTGTCTGAGGGCCATGGGTTAGGAGATTGATCACCTTCATGAACTCATGGGACGCAAAGGGCAAATGAGTAGGGCACTCTCTAGATGCATGAGGGAAGAAAGTGTCGGCACCCTATAGACCTAGAGGAGATGACCAAGGATTGGGTGGTGACCCAAGTATGTTCAAGACTAGTTCCACATGGAAGTAACTTTGATATCATGATGTTTGTGATGTAGAGACATACGTTATGGGAAGAAATTTGTATTTGGACTGCAACAAAATGCTTATTTCCTCCTGTTATGGGAGTGAGAGATAGGATAGTACGCATGCTATACACCAAGGATAAAGATGATGTGATTTGGAACGTTTCTACGAGGTATGAGGACAGGGAGGATAACATACCCTGTGAAGTGAATGATACATGGATGGTTTACAAACACTAAGAGGAATAAGGTAGTCATCTTATGAGGATGTTTTTAGCATGAGCTATGAGTGATACAAGGTTGAGTTTGATCACCAGGAGGATGAGCTCAGAGTGTTCTTGATGAAGATATAGTTTGAGTTGAGATAATAAGTGAAGGTGTATGTCTTCAACATTACCTAACACCTAAGGATGTAAAGTGGTAATAGATGCTCTGGTTGAGGTGCAGCTGCCTAGGTTAGCTAGATACTGGAAGAGGTTGTTGGGTTAGCCCTAAATTTGAAAAGGGAGATATGTTTGGCTAACTCTAATGAAGGTTGTCGAATAAGTTAGTAGTTGTTTGGATAACCAACCTAGGTCATTATGCAATAAAAGGATGGTTGTAGAACCTCAGATGCACTTCTCTGGAAAAGAAGGCAATGAAACTCTGACAAGAGTGGTTTAGGGTTTCTGAGGAATCAATGTCTATACAATAGGAAGGATGGTTTGTAGAGACATACCTTGTCCCGAGGCTTGCTCAGTTACGTTATATCACGGCTTGCGTGATCTTCACCTCTAGTCTTGGAAGGTGTATGTGTAGCTCCTGGTCTCACTGGGACTGTCAGGATTGACAACTGTCCTCTGAGCGACAGAAGTCTCCTGCCTCTGCAGTCGTCCAAACAGACTGCCTGGAACTCTGATCACCTTGAAGCATAAGGCATCAGAAGGATTCGTACCCTCCTGTCGGCGTACTAGTCAACGACACACTCTCCTTCCACTAGTCACTTCTCTACAGTTGACTTTCCCTTACTGTGCCTCCCTTATCGGGTAGCACTTGCTCGGGCTCTCCTAGTTACCACAACCAGAGAGAATGAAAACTTTGCAGACCAACTGGTGTTCTGAGTTGTGTTGTCTGAGAAGCCCCCAATACCCCTATATATATAGGAGGGTCATGGGACATGGTTATCTACCTCGGGCAATGTGGGATTAAAGAAAGAGTAGAAGGGTTCTTGATTTTCCACAAAATCTAACAAACTGCGCCAGTTGAACCGATCGTTTCAAGCACGAAATGGTCGGTTGGTGACCTGAGCCGACCGGTTCACACCTGAACCGATCGTTTTGGGCATCTGAGCCGATCGGTTCATGCTCCTGGTCCAACTCGAATTGACTTTCATGTTCATTTCTAACTAATCATATATTAGTCCTTATCCAAATCAAATTTAACAAGTGAAACGAACTCATTTGGTCACCTGACCAGTTCAACAATGTGAACCAATCAGTTCATTGACCTGACCCAGTCGGCTTACTAGCCTGCACCGATCGGTTCATCTCTATGAGTCGATCGGTTGGGGCAGTAGATTAGTCAATTGCAGTTTCAATCAATCCGATACTCTAATCATATGATCCAACACCTTGAACACTATGATTTTGAGCTATCAATCGATTGGGGTATTAATTGAACTACTAAACTCCTTTAGTAATCAATCCAAACAAGATTTATGGAGAAACTCATATTCCAGGAACATGTCCTAGTGTGTGTGACCCTGCAAGTCCATTTCACATTGGCACTGAAAGTCCATAACACTTTTGACTTCACAAGCAAAGAGTGGTGCCTAGTCACACATTAGTACTACCCAAGTGAAATAGAAAGTTGGAGAACAACTTTCAATCCTACAATATGTGAATGGTGTTATAGTGAATGTATAATTCCTTTGTCACTAATGTCTTGAATGAACTCAAGGCATGGTACAATCATCCTTTCAATGTTCATCCATTTCCTTGATCTCAGAGCAGACTGGGTGAGATGTGTGTGACATCAATATCACATACTGATTCACACATGCATGCACATGCGTTTCTCAATCCTACTCATCAAGTGGCCATGGACATCAAACTCCCATAGGAGGGACAAATCCCATATCTATCACTCACCCCTTAAAAGCCCAAAGTCACCCAATCATCACCTTTATAACAACCCATGTTTCAAGACTGCGTTTGATGATGTGAAAGTGTACCCAACGACATGTGTTGAGTGTAGTGATTTTAGGTCAAAGAATCACACTCACAACCATCACTGTGAAAATGTACCCAACGACATGTGTTGACTACCAAATCATGGTTCCATGTGTCACTCTTACGGTGGGTCTGTCCGGTACACTTGTTCTCTAACAAGTACCTATGTGTTTGGTTTGATATCACTATATCATGACTAATGAGATTCTGTCATCAACCAACACACAATCTCGTCTTTAGTGTTATTGATGTCTATGGTTATTTCAACAATAACTACCGACTAGGGACTGAACAAGAAAGTATACTCTTAACAACCGTATGATCTCATCGTTTAGGTCCTCAACCCAAAAGCATATGTCATCAGGTAAAACAATTCTTTGGACATCTATCATGTTACACTATCATCTCAGAAACAACTAAAACATATTGATGTTACACTATCATCTATCTGCTACTACTGATACAGAGGGTTGGTTCTCACCGAGACTGATGTCACCGTGCAGGGAGCCTGGGTGCGGGCCGTCGCCGGACCCCCACCGCAGATTAGGGGCTCTGTGGCTAGTGACCCGAAGGAACCTTTCAGCAAAGAAGGGGATTGACGGACTTGGACGAGGTTCACGGAGCTAATCATGGAGGAGATGGAGCATTACCACCAATACTCGGCGATCGTTCAGATTTTGGGGAAGAAGAGCCATCCACAACAGCTCAGAGGGTGGATGGTGAGGACTTGGAGACCAAAAGGGGAGCTGGAGCTCTTCTCTCTCAAGGACGAACTATTTCTGTTTCGCTTCGCCTCCGAAGCCGACCTGAAAGGGGCCACAACGCGCGGACCGTGGTTTTTCGACGACCAGCTCGTCCTTGTGCGGTGCTGGACACCGGAGGCAGACACAAGGAGAGCTGCCTTCACGACGGCTCTGGTCTGGGTCTCGCTACCCAATGTGGGTAAACACTGGACCCCAAGGGCCATTGCGGTGATCGCCAATGGCATTGGGGTTCCAAGAGCGATTGATAGAAGAAACGATGGAACCATCACTGGATGCACCAAGGTGTGCTTGGACATATCGGCAGCAATCGAACCTCTGCCAGAGGTGATGGTGTAATTTCCCAACGGCGATGAATGGGAAGTCAAAGTCCAGTATGAAGCTTTTCGTGAAAGATGCACGGTTTGCAAGGTGTTCGGCCATGAGACTGGAAAATGCCTGGGAGCCTGCAAAGATATCATCTTTGACCCTCCAATTATCCCTAAGAAACCGAGGGGTAGACCGAGGAGAACCGGGAAATCCAAAACTCCAAACCAGAGAAAAGGTAAGGAGAAGATGATCGATCCGACTGGTTCGACTGAGCCTGGCCAAGCGTCAGGCGAAAAACATATGGGAGTCGACACCAACCCCACCGTTACAATAGGGGAGGGGGAAGTGTTAAAGGAAATGCCGATCGTCGAGCAAGTTACTGAGGTGGCTACAGACGTGGTGGAAACCAACCATGAGCCTAACGGGGTGGTGATGACTGCGAGTTTTCCCAACCCAGGTGAGATAGCAGCAGGTGGATACGATGCTAATCCATTTTCCATTCTCGAGCATCTAGAGGAAGACAGCAATAGGGAGAACAAAACAGACAGAGGAAGCAACCAGAGGGAGACCAGGAGCTCCAAGTAGAAGAACATGCAATCCAACCGCTCTGGAGAGGGGAGTGGAAAGAAGACATCTTAATGTCCATCCTCACATGGAATATGCGAGGAGCTTCCCTGGTGGGTAGTCAGAGGGAAGTAAGGAAGGCTATAAATGAAGAGGGACCTAGCCTAGTCTTGTGCTTCGAGACTAGGATCAGAAGAGAGGTAAGGGACAAGGTTGTTTCCTTGTTTCTAGTAGGATGGAGAGCTTTGTCCAATCTGGACCAAGTCGATGGAAGTAGGATTATTATAGGTTGGGATCCAAGAGCTTGGGATATTGATGCGATCAGCTTCACTGACCAAGTTTGCACGATCAGCTGCTGCAACAAGGGTGGGATGTCGTTCATCACTTCTGCCATTTATGGTGAAAACCTCGAGAAGGACATAGAGAGAATGTGGGACACTCTACTCAACACAGTGCAGGAAGAGGTACCCTGGCTCGTTATAGGTGATTTTAACAACATCAGAAAGGCAAGAGAGAAGTTTGGGGGGAGAAGAGTCCCAGATAGAGTGATGGATTCCTTCAACAACATGGTGGACAGGTTTGGGCTTATTGAACTGGTTGTGAAAGGGGGTAGAACCTCTTGGTCTAATAAACAACAGGGTGTGAGGAGAATCGCTTCTGCCATTGACCGAGGGCTAGTGAATGAAGCATGGCTGGTTATTTGGCCCAACTCAGCTATCAAAATGGGTGCTAACCCACTGAGTGATCATGCATGGATGAAAATTGAGCTTGCCAACATAACTCATTATCCCTGACCCTTTAGATTCATCAATTGGTGGTGTGAATGGGGTGGTTTCAAGGATGTGGTGAAAGAGGCTTGGAACCAAGAAGTGATAGGAAATCCTCTGTACGTCGCTCTGAAAAAACTACAAAATACAAAGAAAGCTTTGAAGCTATGGAGCAAGGAGAAAGCAAACCTCAAAAACCTACTGAGCAAAGCAAAAATGGAGTATGAAAATGATGCGATGGAAGTCAGATTTGACCCCTTGAATGATGAGAAGATTGAAAAGGAAAAAACCTCGGAGAAAAGATTGAAACAACTAAAGAAGGCCAAAGAAACCTTCCTATGGCAGAGAAGTCGTATGACCTGGATCAAAGATGGTGACCACAACACGAGGACCTACCATGCGGCCATAAAGAAGAAAGAGATACGAGAGACTATACATGAGCTCATTAATGAAGAAGGAGAAACGGTGGAGGGTAGGGCTACTATCACCATTAATGCGATTAACCATTTCTTCCATCTTTACAATAGAAAAGAAGGTAACCACCCTATTAAAGAGGAGTTGCTACTGGGGGCACGCATATCTGATGAAATGAACAGGGAGCTATGTAAGATAGCCTCTGAGGAGGAAATCAAAGCTGCAACCTTTTAAATTAACCCATCCAAGGTGCCTGGGCCAGATGGGTTTAATGGGAAAGTTTTCCAATCTGTGTGGGGCGTCATAAGGAGGGAGATAATTGAAGCCGTGAGATGGTTCATGGGAGGAGGGAGGATGGTGAGAGCGGTGAATCATGCTTTCATCAAACTTATACCGAAGAAGAAGGAGGCTACCAATATGAATGACTTTAGACCCGTAGCTTGTTGTGGGGTTCTCTAAAAAATTATTGCTAAGCTAATTGCAGGTAGATTGAAGCCTATCTTACCCAAGATCATCTCGAAAGAACAAAGAGACCTCATCCATGGCAAAGGATTGCTGACAGTACACTCTTGGCAGACGAGTTCATGGTGGGCTTCAACATCAAGTGTGAGCCAGCTAAAGCCTGCATGAAGGTCGATTTGTCTAAAGCTTATGACCACATGAGATGGGAATTCTTTTGGAAAGTGATGAGCAAAAGGGGGTTTGACCCGAGATGGACAAATATGATTAAGGAGTGCGTTCAGACTACCTCCTTCTCCATCCTTATCAATGGCTCACCGGAGGGGCTGTTCAAGGCTAGTAATGGACTGAGACAAGGTGACCCTATGTCCCCCATCCTGTTCACCCTGGTTATGGAAGGGCTCACTAATATGCTTCATAAGGTGGAAGAGAAAGGTAACATCAAGACCTTCCACACCAATGGTACAAAAGTTCTATCCCATTTAATCTTCGCAGATGATGTGATGCTCTTCTCAGTGGGAATTGTGAAAAGGCTACATGAAATGAAAAGAGTCCTAATCTAGTTTGGCAAGATGTCTGGGCTCTACATCAACCAAATCAAATCTAAAATCTATTGCTCCAGGTCTTGTGACAGCAGAAGAGGCAGATTGAAGAGGGCAATAGGAATGGGAGATGGGGAATTCCCTACGAGGTACCTCGGGGCACCGATTGCAGGAGGGAAGGGAACTACCAAAGACTTCACGACCTGCCTTGATGGAATTAGAACAAAGGTGGAACAGTGGAGTGGGATTAAAATCTCCATGGAAGGGAGGTTAGTCGTTGTCAGATCGGTCATCCAAAGTATGATTCGCTTTTGGGGGGACATATGTGAGATACCAAACCCAGCGATGGATAGAATGAAAGCCGTAATAGCCAATTTTGTTTGGGGTGGCAAGAACCATAGTGTAGCGTGGGAGATCATTGCTGAACCTTTTGAAAAAGGTGGGCTGAATATCAAACACCCTTTGGATATTGTGGACAACTGTAGATTGAAGAGGATGGATAGATTTCTAAGGGACAAAGATAATGTGTCGACGAGCTGGATGAGGATCAGGTATGGCCTCATCCCTTCCTTGAAGATGCAACAGTCAAGAGCGTGGAGGTAGATGTGCTATAGCTGGGAGAAGGCACAAAACCTCTACAAAGTGGGTGACGATGGTATGATGGTGTTGATAAACCAACACATCACACCATGGACCAACTTGGGCGATGTTGCACGTGTCTACTGGTTCAAAACTCTATGGGGACCCTTTCATATTCCAAAGTGGAGTAGAACTACCTACAAAGCTATTTTGAAGAAACTCACTACTAAAGATAGGATGCGTAGATGGGGGTTGCAAGTTAATGCCCGTTGTTGTCTTTGTGACAGAGAAGACGAGGACCATGATCACCTGTTTACTGCCTGCAGATACTCCATGTACGTATGGAGAACCATCTTCCTCAAAAATGGTTGGGCTGCTAGCAACCATAATTGCTTCGAAGATTCCATCAAGGTTTTTGATATTTCTAACAAATCCAAGTTTGAAATAGGGTTTGCTGGTATGTGCATTACCTTGTTTTGCTACACGATATGGGGGGAGAGAAACAAGAGAATACATGGCATCAATAGGACTACGGAATCTGACCTTATTCAGAGAATATGTATAGATATGAGAAATGTGGTTAGAGCTAGAAAAGACCTTGTCAAAGGCAGCTCACCACTAGCTAGGAAATTTTGGGGCATTTTTTAGAGTTACGCCCTGGGATTGAGCTACATGTTCTGTTTGTACGCTCATAGTTGTAATGTTTGACGGGTAGCTCCGCTACACCTTTTTGTCAATACTATTTACCTATTTCAAAAACAAATTGCCTTTATTATTATTCAAATCATTTACAAAGTATCCCATTACAAACATCACATGACTTGCTATATGGGCATACAAACTAATAGAATCCCACTTGCACTTAGAGCCAGCCACCTAGGAACCTCAGTCCTTGTGACCTAGCATGACCATCATGCTTTTGTTGAGAAAGGGCCATAGTCAGTTGATCAACTATGTTGTCTTCAGTTGGTACTTTGCAAATCTTCATATCTCCTTGATGTACGATCTCTCGTATGAGATGGAAGTGCCGCAGTATGTGCTTGGACCGCTGATGTGATCTAGGATCCTTAGCTTGAGCAATAGCTCCATTATTGTCACAATAAAGCTCAATTGCATCACAGCTATTGGGAACTACACCAAGTTCAGTGATGAACTTCCTGATCCACACAGCTTCCTTTGATGCATGTGAAGAAGCGATATACTCGGCCTCAGTAGTAGAATCGGCAACTGTTTCTTGCTTGGAACTCTTCCAGCTCACAGCTCCATTGTTTAGGAAAAATAAAAATCCTGATTGTGATCTATAATCATCTTTGTCGGTTTGGAAGCTTGTATCGGTGTAACCCCTTATTACTAGTTTTTCCTCGCCACCGTATACAAGTAACTGATCCTTAGTCCTTCACAAGTACTTGAGGATGTTCTATACGGCTATCCAATGAGCATCCCCAGGATCTGACTGGTACCTTCTCGTCATGCTGAAAGCATATGAGACATCTGGGAATGTGCACAACACAGCGTACATGATGGATCCAATTGTTGATGCATATGGGATCCCATTCATACGCTCCCTCTCTTCACAAGATTGGAGACATTGAGTTCTAGAGATGGTGACTCCATGTAGCATGGGGATGTTGCCTCTCTTTGAGTTCTCCATGCTGAACCACTTCAACACTTTGTCAATATATGTTCTTTGACTTAGTCCGAGAAGCCTTTTAGATCTATCTCTATAGATCTTAGTACCTAGAATGTAGGATGGTTCTCCTAATTCCTTCATTGAGAAAGTATTCCCAAGCCAAGGTTTTACCTTCTCTAAGGCTGAGACATCACTCCCCATCAATAGTATGTCATCTACATATAATATAAGGAATGTGGTCATGCTATCACTAACCTTCTTGTACACACAAGGTTCATCTTCATTTTGAATAAAGCCAAACACTTTGACTTCCTCATCAAATTGAAGATTCCAACTCCGAGATGCTTGCTTCAATCCATAGAATGACCTTTGTAGCTTACAAACATTATTGGCATTCTTTGGATCTACAAAACCTTCAGGTTGTGTCATCTACACATCCTCATTTATATTCCCATTAAGGAATGCAGTTTAAACATCCATTTGCCAAATCTCATAGTCATAGTAAGCTGCAACAACAAGCATGATCCTGATGGACTTAATCATGGCAACTGGAGAAAAAGTTGTCATAGTCAACACCTTGAACATGTCGAAAACCCTTTGCAACCAATCTGCCTTTGTAAGTTTGTACATTTCCATCCATGTTGGTCTTCTTCTTGAAGACCCATTTGCACCCTATGGGTTTTACCCCCTCGGGTGGTTCCACCAAAGTCCATACTTTGTTGGAATACATGGACTCCATCTCGGATTCCATGGCTTCAAGCCATTTCTCAGAATATGGTCCCTCCATAGCCTCTAGATAGGTAGTTGGATCATCGTCTATGATCAAATCACCACCTTCTTGAGTCACAAGGTATCCAAACCTCTCAGGTTCAAGGAGGATCCTACTAGATCTATGAGGTCCTTGTATTACTTGAGGAGACTGAGATTCCACAACACCTTTTGAATCTCTATGTTCCTTCTGTACATCTATTGGTTCAATGTTTTCTTATTGGGCTTGAACCTCTTCAAGCTCTATTTTCCTCCCACTGTTTCCTCTAGAAATAAATTCCTTTTCTAGGAACACATCATTCCTGGCAACAAACACTTTGTTGTCATTTGGGTGGAATAAGTAATATCCCTTGGTCTTCTTAGGATATCCTACAAAATAACATTTATCAAATCTAGAGCCAAGCTTGTCAAGAAACATTTTCTTGACATATGCCTCACATCCCCAAATCCTCATAAAAGATATATTGGGACGCTTCCCAGTCCATATCTCATATGGTGTCTTTTGAACTGATTTAGATGGTACCCGGTTATGTGTAAATGCAGTGGTTTCAAGAGCATGACCCCAGAAGGAAATCAGAAGATCAGCAAAACTCATCATTGAGCGCACCATATCCAGTAAAGTGTGATTCCTTCTATCAGACATACCGTTATGCTATGGTGTTCCAGGCGGAGTCCATTGTGATACGATACCATAGGCTCACAGAAGGTCCTCAAACTATTGGCTTAAGTATTCTCCACCTCGATCGAATCGAAGTGCTTTAATACTTTTACCATGTTGGCTTTGTACTTCATTCATGAAATCCTTGAACCTTTCAAGGGTTTTTGACTTATGTTTCATCAGGCTCACAGCCATACCTACCAAAGTCATCAGTGAAGGTAATGAAGTACTGATACCCACCTCTAGCATTAGTTCTAAAAGGCCCACATACATCAGTATGTATGAGTCCTAATAGATCACTAGCTCTCTCACCTTTACCTGAAAAGAGAGTCTTTGTCATCTTGCCCAACAAACAAGATTCACATGTCTCTATTGATTCACAATCAAAAGAGTATAGATAACCATCATTATAGAGTCTAGAGATGAGCTTCTCATTTATGTGCCATAGACGACAATGCTAAAGATATGTTTTGTTTGAGTTGTTGAGTTTTTGCCTTTTGGTGTTTACGTTGTATACACTTGTCTTTAGATCTATCAATTATAGACCATAAGACATTGGGGAACTTCCATAAAGGATCCCATCTTTTGAAATGGAACATTTTCCATTCTTAATGAGAAATTCAAAATCATCCTTGTCTAAACAAGAAACAAAAATGATATTCCTATTTATGGCAGGTACATAATAGCAGTTCTTCAACTCCATTATTAACCCACTAGGAAGAGTTAACTCATAGGTTCCTATGGCACTGGCGGCAATCCTTGCCCCATTGGCAACATGTAGTTCAACCTCGCCTTTCCCCAAAGGCCTACTTCTCTTAAGATCCTTCACATTTGAACAAATGTGAGATCCACATTCGGTATCAAGTACCCATGATAAAGATGTAGTAAAGTTAATCTCTATCACATATACACCAGAAGTAGAGATCTCTATCTCTCACTTCTTCTTCCATCATTCCTTCCACCCTCTCCATGTTTTGAGCACAAAAGATTCTGACATTGGTTTGACGAGAGAACCCTTTTGTCCCTCACCTTTGTCCTTGGACTTTATTCCATTGATCTTCATAAATGAACTATCCTTCTTCTTATTTGTCTAAAACAATGCATTAAGCGTACATAGAGTGGACTCAAAGACTACTGGTATATCTGGATTGTACAGAACACTTCTCACAAACCCTAACCAGTTATGGAATTTATTCTCAATTAATTTTCCCATTTTAAAAGATGATTGTTTTGCCATTCCACAAGAGAAAAATGCATTTATCAAAACTCCTTTTGATTTGATTTGATTTGAATAATATTTGATGATAGTTAATTAGGCCTTTAATTAATTACCTCTCCCACTATTTTGATTCAAATTGACAACCCTCACAATCAATTCGGAAGACTATAACGTACAATCTTCTAGTGGGTCCAAGATCCATATTTCATCCAATCATGAGTCAACTTTGACTGATCGCCCATAATATAGATTATTTAGGTAGGCAACACTTGCCAATTGCATCCTATGCAACTCTTGGATGGATGAAATGTGCAACTCCTTTCCACTCATCCCATGCCTCTGGGCTTGACTCTCTAAGAATCACCAGTTAAATCTAACCCAAAAGCCGACATGGTAAACATGCATCCTGCTTTGGAAGATCCTACATGTCTACCCTTCACACTTCCGCAAGATGGATGGTGCACCATGCTTTGGTGTAACCTACGCTTGGTCGATCGAGTTTTTCATGTGTGTCGCTATTGGAAGGCGTATAAGACTTAATATTTATTGAGGGATTTGGTTTTATAGGTACATATACATCACCACGATATATAGTATGTATCATATACATGCTATATCCCACAGAAACATGTGAAATGATAAAAGTGATGATTATGGCCGTCCTAATGTGATTCCTCGAGCCAAGAGGAATCACAATCATCTAGGTCCACATCACATGCAACCTATATAAGATGAACTCTGTGTTTTGCCATTTTGGGTTTGGTCAACTCATCTCCATGATTGATCGGCTCGCCATCAGGCCGGTCGGTTTGGTGCGACCAGCCGACCGACTGGTGCCTCCAGCTGATCAGTGCACTAGTCATCATGCATCTCCTCAAGTCTGCCACCCGCTCGTCTCGTTCCTCGAATCGGTCGTTTGGAATGCCAACTGATCGGTTCATGCTTTGAACCGATCGTCCCAATCGTCGTCAGGTTTTCTGCCGTTCTTTTACATAACAGGAAGTAAAAGTTCTATCCTATTTACATTTGAATTGAGAAACCCCGAGTTACATTCGGGGGGAGCAAAGGTAGGAAAGAAATCTCGAGTTATTTTGAGTTACATCAGGAATAAGAGTTAGGGAATCAGTACACAGACCGAGATGCAAGCAACCACATCCAACCAAACACACATACATAGGGTTTATTGACCATAACATATATATATATATCACGCTATACATCCACCACAAAACTCATTTAAGGGTGACGCGTATCAAGTGTATTCATATTACATATCATATATGTATATTGGGATTTGTGGATTTAGGATTGGACTTGCATAAAGCCAATTTTATTCGCATCGTATGCAATAAATAAAGGCGACAAACCAAAATCGATCACATCGATAATCCTAAAGTAGAGAGCAGTTGATGTGGCTCTGATACCACTGTAGGGTTTTAGGGGAGACAGAGAAGACAGTAAAAACAAAATTTTTCTTCTCTCTGAACCCAATATAAAGGAATCGCTTCAACGTCTATATAATAGGAATGATGGATTGTAGAGACATACCTTGTCCCGAGGCTTGCTCGGTGACGTTATCTCATGGCTTGCGTGATCTTCACCTCCGGTCTTGGACGGTGTCTGTACAGCTCCTGGTCTCACTGGGACTATCAGGATTGCCAACTGTCCTCCAAGCGGCAGAAGTCTCCCACCTCTGCAGTCATCCACACGGACTGCCTAGAACTCTGATCGCCTTGTTGTACAAGGCACCAGAAGGATTCGTACCCTCCTGTCAGCATACTAGTTACTGACACACTCTCCTACCACAAGTCACTTTTCTGAGGTTGTCTTTTCCTTGATGTGCCTCCCTTATCGGGTAGCACTTGCTCGGGCTCTCCTGGTTACCACAACCAGAGAGAACGAAAACTTTGCAGAGCAACTGGTGTTCTGAGTTGTGTTGTCTGAGAAGCCCCCAATACCCCTATATATATAGGAGGTTCATGGGATATGGTTCTCTACCCTGGGCAATGTGGGATTAAAGCAGGAGTAGAAGGGTTCAAGATTTTCCACAAAATCTAACAAACTTTGCCAGTTGAACCGATTGTTTCAAGCACGAAATGGTCGATTGGTGACCTGAGCCGATCGGTTCCCACCTGAACCGATCGTTTGGGGCATCTGAGCTGATCGTTTCATGCTTGAGCCGATCGGTTCATGCTCCTGGTCCAACTCGAATTGACTTTAATGTTCGTTTCTAACTAATCATATATTAGTCCTTATCCAAATCAAATTTGACAAGTGAAACGAACTCGGTTGGTCACCCAACCAATTCAACAATGTGAATTGATCGGTTCATTGACCTGAGCTGGTTGATGCACGTCATTGTACACACATCAATCACTAGGAAAAGTCCTAGAGTTTAACCTTCTAACCCGGTTGTCAACTTATTGTGAACAACAAGTCAACATAGTATAGATAGGTATCGATCCAAAGGACGACAGAAAAGAAAAGTTGAAATACAAATCCGATCGCAAGTACAAGAATTAAATCCCGATTTAAGAGAGTTGTTAATACTAAGAACATAAATAAAAGTTCTGAAATAAAATTTAACTAATCAAGAAATAAAGATATGGGGTCTGGAAGATCACCACCAAAACCACGTTCCTATTCAACTAATAAAATTCTAAACTCTAAGGATCAAATCAGGACCTTGTGTTTACATGTCCTTATGGACAAACTCACAAGGGTCAGACTTCCCATGAATCTGTTGGTCCCGACATTCACGGATCATTGCCCAACCGTCCAACATGCCATTATCTACGGTCATATCAAAAAGCATGTGAATTCAAACTGGCGTTCAAACCTAATGGCTTAGGTGGTCACGTCATCAAGGATTATAATAAGAATAATATTAAATAGATGAAAAGATGATAATCGCAATTAAGAAACTATTATTTCATTCTTACATAGATCCACAGTCATATCACTCCATAAGAATATATCAGATCATCCAAATAACCACAAAGAAACATAGAGAAGACATTTGTTCGATGGAGGAATATAACTGATTATATTGAATAGAACTGGGCTAAGGGGCTACTCCCATACCCCATAGAAATTTACTCAGACATAACAAGATCAGAAGAAATGCAAACTAAAATGAGATCCAACATTATACAAGATGTGGTCTACAACTAAAAATTAGATGAAATGGAATGAAGAATGAAATACTTTTACAAGTGAAGAGTCTCTCCTTTTATAGGAGGGGGAGGGGGTAGGCTATCCTCAAAATAAAGGGAAAAAAGATAGGGAGATCAATTTTTGAATTTTCTAGATCTGGTCAAATTGAAAGATGATTGTCTTTAATTATCTTGACCATGTAACTCTCTTTAATGTAGATTCTCACAGCAGTGATTTAGAATATATTTATCTCCTGTCAAAAGCACAAAAGCGGTCTAAATAATAATATATTCTTTTAGTAAATTAAATTCCCTTTCCAGTGAATACTTGTACACTCAATTTGGAATTTCAATGCAAGAGTTATGTCACTTTTGGTGGCGGGTATATATGAATTTCAGGACTGGTGCAAATTGTATAATTTTCCTACAAAACCCAAGAAAATATAATTAAAACTCCAATTATAGAGAAAAATCTAAAATAACACAAATATTTATGAAACTAAGAGAATAAATAACAAAAAAATTCTAAACAAATATCAAAAATATGTAAATAAAAGGGATAAATACACATTTATCAAAATACCCCAGACTTGAATCCTTGTTTGTCCTCAAACAAATAAAATCACAAATTATTCCAATTTATACTAACAACATATTTATCATCACTCTTGTAACATCACCTTATTCCTTAACTCCAAATTTGGCCAAGCAACCCAATCTCTTAAAACCACAAAACACAAAATTCTATATTTCCTATTAAAAACAAATATCATATCTTGGTTCTAAATCAAGATTTTGTAGAAAAACATGCTTCATCTTACTTTTGCTTTGACACTCTCATTTTTATTAATGTATTTTTTCTATGTGAGTTGTTTCACAAGAACAAGATGAAATTAGGGGGTGTGAAAACAATGAAGGAAGTGATGCATTTTTTTTTGATCCCTCCTCTATTCGACTTGGGATTTAGATTTATGGAGTTGTGCCTACATTGGTCACAATTTTTTTCATGTGCTCTTTTGATATCTTTTGATGGTACGCCCCTTTGTGGGGTATGAAATTTTTTTATGGGAAGCATGCCACCCCAGACTTAATATTTGTCTGGTGGTGATTCTTTGCTTCTCTTTTTTTAGAAATAAAATAAGGGGGAAACAAAAGGTGTCCTTGTTCTTATAACTTCACACATTTATTTTCTCCCCTTTTTTTTAAAGTGTCATTACATCAGAAAGAACATTCATGTCAATCACATTATATAAGATTTATATCAAGTTAATCAACAATTTAAAAATAGAGAAAATTTGTGTTTGATTTTGATTAATTCCATACAGCTTGCCAACTTTTCCAAAGAGTGATGCTATTTTGGGATCCTAGGTGACATGGTGGTTTTAGATATGGCAATTTGTAACAATATTTGCAAAAAGATTTACTAAATTCAAAGGGGTACAATGATAAACATCTATTCATATTGGCCGACTAGATAAAGGCCATTTTGCAACAAAAGAAATAAAAACATGGCCGACTAGATAATGGCCATGAACAAAGAAACTATATGCAAAACAAAAAAGACGGTAGAAATAATGCAAGAAAAAAAAATAAGGGGGTGTAACAGAAACATACCACCCACCTCCACCCCGGAATTAGATTTTTTCTCCTCTCGAGCAAAATCAAAACCCGAGATGGAGGGAAGAGAAGAGCGAGGATTTCCAGGTGGCCCAGGTAGCTCAAAAAATGTCCAGCTGAAGGGGATGTGTATGAGGGTTGGGACCTTTATCTGAGGAGCTTCATTGTGTACCCTATGATAGGGTAATTGTGGAAGCTCAGTGGGGTGTTCATATTTTCTTTCACCTCGCATTCCCTCCAATAATATCCATAGATATTCCTTCGATAGAAATGGAAGTGTTGAAGATGGATGTGGATTGGGATAATATCCATAGATCTTCCTTCGATAGAAATGGAAGTGTTGAAGATGGATGTGGATTGGGGGAGGTTGAAGAGTACCAGACTAGTAATGCCAGTGGAGCATGATGAACTAAGTCGGGTGGAGGATCCGGTTCAGGTTCTCCACCATCATGATGACCTGCATATGGGATAATTGATGCTAATACAAAAATTTTAAAATCATTTACAAAAGTGTTTTGTTTCTCCTTAAAATTAATGCCATCAACATTGGGTTTAGTAAGTTTCATTGTTGATTTAACATATGTCTCTAATGCTTTTGTACAAGGGTTCCCCAAGTATTTAGGAGGGATGATGATGTCTTCCTTGCAAACAATAGAATGGGGTGTGTGGGCTTCTTCCAATGGTGGTATCTCCCCTTCTAGATCAGCCATGTGTGGGATGGAAATTGGATGTGATGGCTTGGGAAGAATCATAAAGGGGATTAGATGCTCATTATCCAAAATAGACTCAAAAGAAGGGTATTGGTTTATGGTATCATTCAGATTTATGTTGAGGATGGGAGGAGTTGTTGGAACTTCAGAATGACTCTCCTGCATTGACATTTCATATTCAAGTAATAGAGTCTCTAAAGGATAGATAGGGATACCAACGTCCTCATCACACACAAAATATGGCTCCATGGTTTGTTCTATTTCTTTAGGATCTGACATATATGACACAAAATAAGGATCATCATCGTCGTCGTCAGGAAGAACCATCTTGGGTTGCTCAAGCTCTATAGGGGGAGTTTATGATTGATCCTCTAGTAAGGTAGCTAACATGGCTTGACTGGATTCAAGTTTTGCTTATCCTTCTACTACCATCTTTTCTAGGGCCTTAAGTCTCTCTTCCAGTTCAAGATTAATTTGCATTTGACCATAGGATTTATACACCCTAAAATTTTGGTCATCCTCGCCACACTCCCCATAGTGTCCTTGGCCATATACTCCTCATATTGTTTTGGGTGGCATTGCTCCTCATAATAATCTCCATAAGATGGTGGATTGTAATTTCCATTGCGTCCATCTTGGTAGGAAGATTAAATATTATAAGGTGTCACCAAATCATGAGGAAACATATTTGAACAATCTATATTTTGGATTTGGGCTTCTAGTAGGGCGGTTAAGAAGGCTTGGTTGGCTTTTAGTTTTGTTTCTCCTTCTACTGCTATCTTCTCTAGGGCCCTAAGTCTCTCTTCTTGTTGAAGATTACATTGAGTTTCATAAACATGCTCATAACCCCCAAGGTTTTGTTGGTTACACCCCACAAAATGTTGTTGATCATATCCCCCATTAGAATATGGATAGCAAGGTTCCCCATAATGGTTCTCAGAAAAATGTGGATTCACATTGTACCCACTAGGATGAAAGGGCTTGCAATTAAAAGGGGTGCTATTATAAGCATGGGGTAGAGTCGAATAGGCAAGAGATGCATGGTAGTAGAAACCACAATAATAACATTGTGGGGGATATTGGGATGCCCACTCCATTTGAAAAGAAAAGTTCCTGAAAGATATGTCAATCAACGAACGAGAGAAGAAAGATTGCGAGATAAAAGGTTAGTCAAAATTACAAACAAAACTAAAAATTATAAATCTAAGAAATTATGAAATAACTAAAATTATAAAAAAGAAAACTAGAAAGCAATACTGTTGGAATGGAAACTCAGCAGAAAGAGGAGATACACTTCCAGAATCCTGCTCAGAAAGCAAAAAGAAATTACAAAAATCTAAAAGAAATTATAAAAAAGACTAAAGTTATGAAAGTTAGAGAATATGAACAAGGATTATACAAGATATACAGGAAACCAGATCTGAAAAATAATTGTGCCATCCCCGGCAATGATGCCAAATTGATGTGCATTGTTGTACATGCAACAATCACTAGGAAAAGTCCTAGAGTTTAACCTTCTAACCCGGTTGTCAACTTATTGTGAACAATAAGTCAACTTAGTATAGATAGGTATCGATCCAAGGGACGGGGGAAAAGAAAAGTTGAAATCCAAATCCGATCACAAGTACAAGAATTAAATCCCGATTTGAGAGAGTTGTTAATACGAAGAACAAAAATAAAAGTGCTGAAATAAAATTTAACTAATCAAGAAATAAAGATTTGGGGTCCGGAAGATCACCACCAAAACCACGTTCCTAATCAACTAATCAAATTCTAAACTCCAAGGATCAAATCAGGACCTTTTGTTTACATGTCCTTACAGACAAACTCATAAGGGTCAGACTTCCCGTGAACCCGTTGGTCCCGGCATTCACGGATCATTGCCCAACCGTCCAACATGTCATTATCCACGGTCATATCAAAGAGCATGTGAATTCAAACGGATGTTCAAACCCAAGGCTCAGGTTGTCGCGTCACCAAGGATTCTAACAAGAATAAGATTAAATAGATGAAAAGATGATAATTTCAATTAAGGGACTATAGTTTCATTCTTACAGAGATCCACGATCATATCACTCCATAAGAATATATCTGATCATCCAAAAAACCACAAAAAATAGAGAAAAGACATTTGTTCGATGGAGGAATATAACTGATTATATTGAATAGAACCGGGCTAAGTGGCTACTCCCATGCCCCAGAGAAATTTACTTAGACATAACAAGACCAGAAGAAATGCAAACTAAAATGAGATCCAACATTATACAAGATGTGGTCTACAACTAAAAATTGGATGAAATGGAATGAAGAATGGAATATTTTTACAAGTGAAGAGTCCCTCCTTTTTTAAGAAGGGGAGGGGGTAGGCTACCCTCAAAAGAGAGGGAAAAAAGAGAGCGAGATCAATTTTTGAATTTTCTAGATCTGGTCAAATCGAAAGATGATTGTCTTTAATTATCTTGACCATGTAACTCTCTTGAATGTAGATTCTCAAAGTAGCGATTTTGAATATATTTATCTCCCGTCAAAAGCAGAAAAACGGTCCAAATAATAGGATTTTGTTTTAGTAAATTAAATTCCCTTTCCATTGAATACTTGTACACTCAATTTGGAGTTTCAATGCAAGAGTTATGTCACCTTTGGTGGCGGGTATATATGAATTTTAGGACTGCTGCAAATTGTATAATTTTCCTACAAAACCCAAGAAAATATAATTAAAACTCCAATTATAGAGAAAAGTATAAAATAACACAATTAATTATGAAACTAAGATAATAAATAACAAAAAAATTCTAAACACATATCAAAAATATGTAAATAAAAGGGATAAATACACATTTATCACTGGTCGGCTCACTAGCCTGAGCCGATCGGTTCATCTCTATGAGTCGATCGGTTGGGGTAGCAAATCAATCAATTACAGTTTCAATCAATCTGATACTCTAATCATATGATCCAACACCTTGAACACTATGATTTTGAGCTATCAATCGATTGGGTGTTTAATTGAACTACTAAACTCCTTTAGTAATCAATCCAAACAAGATTTATGGAGAAACTCCTATTCCAAGAACATGTCCTAGTGCGTGTGACCCTGCAGGTCCATTTCACATTAGCAGTGAAATTCCATAACATTTATAACTTCACAAGCAAAGAGTGGTTCCTAGTCACACATCAGTGCTACCCAAGTGAAATAGAAAGTTGGAGAACGACTTTCAATCCTACAATCTGTGAGTGGTGTTACAATGAATGTATAATTCCTTTGTCACTAATGTCCTGAATTAACTCAAGGCATGGTACAGTCATCCTTTCAATGTTCATCCATTTCCTTGATCTCAGAGCAGACTGGGTGAGATGTGTGTGACATCAATAACACATATTGATTAACACATGCATGTACATGCCTTTCTCATTCCTACTCATCTAGTGGCCATGGACATCAAACTCCCTTAGGAGGGACAAATCCCATATCTATCACTCACCCCTCAAAAGCCCCATGTGTCAAAGTCACCCAATCATCACCTTTATAACAACCCATGTTTTAGGACTACGTTTGATGATATCAAAATGTACCCAATGATGTGTGTTGAGTGTAATGATTTCAGGTCGAAGAATCACACACACCACCATCACTGTGAGAGCTGACTGTGACTACCAAATCATGGTTCCATGTGTCACTCTCATGGTGGGTCTATCCAGTACACTTGTTCTCTAACAAGTACCAATGTGCTTGGTTTGATATCACTATTTCATGACTAATGATATTCTGTCATCAACCAACACACAATCTAACCTTTAGTGTTATTGATGTCTATGGTTATTTCCACAATAACAACCGACTAGGGACTGAACAAGAAAGTATACTCTTAACATCTGTATGATCTCATCGTTTAGGTCTGCAACCCAAAAGCATACGTTATCGAGTAAAACAATTCTTTAGACATCTATCATGTTACACTATCATCTCAGAAACAGTTAAAACATGTAGATCGGAAATTGCCTTTATTATTATTCAAATTATTTACAAAGTATCCCATTACAATCATCACATGACTTTCTCTATAGGCATACATACCAATAGTCATGTCCAACACATACAAGATAACGAGATGTGTTCATACGTGATTGATCCAATTGTGAATGCATATGGCATCTATCCAAGTGTTCCTTGTTCTTCATAAGAATTGGGACACTTGGCTGTTGAGAGACTGACTCCATGGAATATGGACATGTTTTCTCTCATCATGTTGAACCCTTTCAACATCTTGTTGATGTATGTTCTCTTTCATAGGTAAAGAAGGCCTCTTGATATATCTCTATAGATCTTGATTCCTATCACATAGAATGCTTCTTTAAAACTTTAGAATGTGCTTTGTTTCTAGGTTTTAATATTTGTAGTATAAGGATGTTATTCCACGTCAATATGTGGAATATACATATGCTCCCACTAAATTCTTGTAATCACACATTACTTCTTTATTTTAACTCAAGTTAAACACTTTGACTATTATGTCTAATAGAAGATCCCAGTTCTAAGGTGCCCACTTCAATCCAAATATTGATCTATGCATCTTCATGGACTTTATTTCCATTAAGCTACAATAGCAAGCATTATCTTGATGGATTTATCCTTGGTAACTGCTGAAAAGATTTCATCATGTTCAACACCTTGAACTTGTTAGAAACTCTTTGCAACCAAATTACCCTCCATGTAAGTCTACTTCTGGAAGACCTAAAAGTACCCTATGGGTTTTACCCCTTCAGGTGGAACAACCAAGGTCATACTTTGTTGATGTACATGGAGTCCATCTTGGATTTCATGGCTTCAAGCCATATCTTAGTTTATGGTCTCATTAACTTCTAGGTGGACTGTTGACTCATCATATGATCAACTCACCACCTTCATGTCCATAAGATATCATATATCATTCAAGATCTTGGCGTGTTCTACTAGAACCATGAGTTATGTGTGTTACTTAAGGAACTCTGAGATTCCACAACATTTTGTGATTCTCTTTATTCCCATTGTACCTCTTTAAGTTCAATGTTTTTCTTATTTTTGTCAACCATTTCGAGTTCTACTTTTCTCACCCATTGATTCCTTTAAAACCAAGTTCTCCTATAGGAATGTAGCCATCCAAAACACCTTTGTTGTTGGATTTGGATGTCAAAGTAGTATTCAACAAAATAACATATATAAGATTTGTGGACAAAACCTTCTAAGAAACAATTTTCTTATTTAGGCTTTCAATCCTAATCTTTAGAAAGACATTTCGGGACACTTCCTATTCCATATCTGATATGGTGTATTTTGAACTAATGGTACATTGTTTTAGTGTTAAATATGTGCTAAAAAGGAAATTTGAAGTGTAGCTAGTATTCACACTCTGACCTATGAAGGTGTGATTCCTTCTTTTTGATACACTTCTTCTGATACACTATCATTGTATTTCAGATGGAGTCCATCATGATACATTATCATGATCTTACACAAGGTTTCAAACTCTTGGTTCAAAGTATTTCCATATCGATCATATCAAAATTTTATACTTATACCAAGTTTGTAATGTACTTATGTAACATCCTCAAAATCCTAGATCTATTAATGTACCTTAATGTGAAACCCTAGCTTGCAATTTTAAGCTTTTAGCTAACAAAATGGAATTCAATGGGACCTCTTAGTCCAATATATAATGAAATAATCTCATAAACCTAGCTTTGGCTTAAATAGATCATTTAGTAAATGATAATTCTATCAATGTCACATTTTTATAATGCATGTATTAAATTAGCAACCTACATGAAATTGATGAACAAAAGAGAAAAAAAATACAAATCCAATTGGATAGAGAGATTCTAGACCCTATAATTAGCTTATGGTCAAAATTTGAGCCTAATCGGACTTTGTTTGGCCCCTCAATCTTTTTGGCAAGTTTCACTATAGTTTAAAACCCTAAAATCTAATGATTTTGATTTAATCTCGTCAATTTTATATGGTTTTGCATTCATTTAAATGTCATGCAAATGATTTAAGATCAATGATTTCGGCTTATTTTTTGACCGTCTGATGATGATCTGATGGCTCTAGACCCATCTCCTACCTCGGGTTGGAGACCGTATACAGTAGGTCTCTGGTGCAAACCTCTCTGGCCCGGTTTTCCCTCAACCGACCATGGATTTGTTCGATTTCTTCGCCAATGGAACCGGGAGCAATCCTCGGTTCCAGTGATCCCTAGTTAGATGGGTTTTGGTTCCCTAATGAGAAACGCCCAAAAGGACAAGGACTCCTCCACCGCCCTTGGATTGCAGAGGGCTCACCAGCCCACAAACCTTTATATAGTTGGTCCTAAAGGACCATGTGCCCTAGAAAAAACACTCTACTATGTTCAAGTTTGATCGTGTGTGCCCTACACCACTGTCACCTACTCAGTCTTCCCTCCGGTGACCTTCACCTAACCCCGTCTCCTCCGGCCATCCTAGATGAATTGCCTCACATGTGAGCATCATGGACTCTTGTTCTTCGATTCCACAGTGTTTGTTTGCCGTGGATCCTTCCCAATTGCCGAGATCTGTAGCCCCCACCAATGTTCCCACCGGTGCTCACCGCCTGGGCCAACCTGTGGCTCGTTGGCCACAAAACCCATGGAGTTGTCTTTGACCTCCTCCCTAGATCGGTTTCCCGATTTTAGTTGAATCTTTTCTGCCTTGTTTCCCGATGGATTTGAAGCGAGTTCAATGCCCTGTTTCCCACGTGTTGAGGCCAGCGACCATAGTCGTGGACACCGTAGGTCCCCAGCTGTGGCCCGATGGCCCCGGTGGTTTCATTCTGACCTGTTTGGGTACTCAGATGCTCTTTTGAGATGGCCTTTGAACCCTGCGAGTTAATGTTCTGTTGTGCTTCGGTTGTAATGGATATCAGGGTGTTTTAGGCACCGCATGTTGCTCAGATTGTCTTATCAGGTTTGTACGGCAACGTGGATGACTGTGAGCTCCTTTGTTTCATTGGTATGTAGGGCACCATGATCTAGATCTTCGAACAAAGCCCCTTGGCACTGAGCTTCGTCTTCCCCCTGGAAGAAGAAGCAACGAGGCCCTTTTTTTCCAGTCTTGCCGTACTGTTGATTTTTGTTTCTCGCACTCCTATAAGGGCAAAGGAGGTATTTTGTTTGCCCGATCGATTTTTGACCATGGCCTAGTTTTGGGAGGCCCTTGTCAGTTGGCCGGTTCCAATTGGACCAACTGTACAAAGAGTCCCGCCTTTGGATAATTGATTTTCCTATTTGGATTTTCTTTGAATTCTGATTGGCCGATCTATGAAAAATCGTAACTTCTAATTGGTAGATCGTATGGGGACAAGTTATATATGAATTTTGCTAAATTTTTTGAGATCTATCCAATGGTCAGGGTTTTGGGACATGTTTTGGTTAGGTTTTCATGAAGTGTCACGTTTGAGACAATTAGGGTTTAAGGTGTAATTAAATTAATAATGAATGCAAACCTGATTAATTTTAGGAACCTAGGACTCGACTCAAAATTAGAGAGAAGGAATTAGGTTTTGCTCCAATAAAGGTAAGCGGGGCCATGAACTTTGAGTATTTAAGTAATGGTTTTCAATTTCTTTAAGATTATTGTATCATGATGATCAAGTTAAAATCATATGATAGCTATGTATTCAATTTTCCGAAAAACCTTGAATTAATGTTCCCCAAAAGTTAATATATGATGCCTATACTTTCAAATTTTATGTTCAAGAACTTATGTCATGATCAAATGAAATTCAATTAAAGTGAACAATTGCCAAGTTATTGAATAATCATGTAATTGATTACATTATTTTGTCCTCATTATGTTAATGTTGAGCCCTCGGGACTTATGAGTTCAAATGGAACATTATGGCACTCAGGTGAAAATCATGAGCTCAAGTGGAGCATAATTATGGCACTCAGGTGCAAATCATGAGCTCAAGTGAAGCATAATTATGGCACTCAGGTGCAAATCATGAGCTCAAATGGAGCATAGTTATGGCACGTTTGTGCAAATCATGAGCTCAAGTGGAGCATAATTATGGCACTCAGGTGCAAATCATGAGCTCAAGTGGAGCATAGTTATGGCATGTTTGTGCAAATCATGAGTTCAAGTGGAACATCAGTTAAGCCTACGGGTCTTATAAGCAAAGTTGGTGCATAAGAGTAGAGGACATTATAATTAACCATTAAGAGCATATTATGTGGAATCAGTTTTTATTATTCATATACTATTATAATTTTTCTTATTGCCAGTTATTATGTTAGTATAATAATATTCAATGTCGCTTACTCTAACATGTTTTCCATTTTGAATGCATGGCTGGGGACGTGATGTCCGCATGAGGAAAGAATAAGGAAGGAGCTTAAGCAAGGAACATACATCTCGAGGAAAAACTAAGAAGCTAGAGTTGGTGGGGTGCCATCTACCATTCAATAGATCCTCGTCTAGTTTATATTTCCATGTTTTAGATTTTCTTATCTTACATGTGTTAGACTTGAGATTAAGATGAGATAGTTATGTCTTTCCCTTTTTATGAACAATATATGAATCTATTTTTCATTTAATGCAAAGTGTTTCATTTATCTTATTGCTTTTGAGTATCATGTTTTGTATTGTTCCTCTGAGCCAAGTGACCCATGTTATGGACAACATTGGGTTTGCTTCTATTTCCATGTATCTGCTTGGAGGGGCGTTACGATATGGTATCAGAGCAATGAGTAAATGGCCACTGAGCTAAAGATTCATATGTTCTAACCCTAGATATAGAAGGAGTAGGTGAAGGATATTAGGAATCAAAGTAGAGATCTAGTCAGAAGACATAAGTTAAGATAATGATTAGGGTTATGTGCCTAGATGTTTTGGATTTTTATGTTAACTCCTGAACTGTATATAGCATACTCTCTCTTTTTCTCACGTGTATGTGGTATGGGACACAGGCTCATGGGGTTTTGTAGAGAGAATGTTCTATGCATAATCATGATTATCTTGTCCTTCCAATTGCATGTGGTATTGGACATGTGCATGAGAGAGGTACTAAGATGAGTGTGATAAGATAAGTCAGCTTTGAATATATGCCTGGCCGGCATGTATCCAAAGATGACTAATAAAAGAAGAGTTTGCATTAAAAGTTTAAGACACATAGTCACCTAAACCTGGTCAAGACACATAGTAAGACCAAGAATGAGTAGGGGGAGTAGATATTTGGCATAGATAAGAAAGTAAGATCCATGGTAAAATTTGAAACCCTAGAGAAGAGTTCAGAGATGTAAATGATGATGTTAAATAGAATCATGAGTAATATACCCACATGGAGGTCAAGATAGTATTGTACCATGTGAATGAGACTTTAAGATGATTAGTGTAGACAGAATATGTGAGACCCTAAGGTGGGTAGCATGAGAAAATTTCGAGGATGAATCTTATTTAAGGTGGGTAGAAATGTAACATCCTCAAAATCCTAGATCTATTAATGTACCTTAATGTGAAACCCTACCTTGCGAGTTTAAGCTTTTAGCTAACAAAATGAAATTCAAGGGACATCTTAGTCCAATATATAATGAAATAATCTCATAAACCTAGATTTGACTTAAATAGCTCTTTTAGTAAATGATAATTCTATCAATGTCACATTTTTATAATGCATGTACTAAATTAGCAACCTACATGAAATTGATGAACAAAAAAGCAAAAAAATGCAAATCCATTTGGATAGAGATATTCTAGACCCTCTAATTATCTTATGGTCAAAATTTGAGCCTAATCAGACTTCGTTTGACCCCTCAATCGTTTTGGGAAGTTTCATTACAGTTTAAAACCCTAAAATCAAATGATTTTGATTTAATCTCGTCGATTTCATATGGTTTTGCATTCATTTAATTGTCATGTGGATTATTTAAGATCAATGATTTTGGCTTCTTTTCTGACCGTCAGATGATGATCTGATGGCTCTAGACCTGTATCCTACCTCGGGTGGGAGACCGTATACATCAGGTCTCTGGCGCAAACTTCTCCGGCCCGGTTCTCCTTCCACTAACCACAGATTTGTTCGATTTCTTCGCCAATGGAAATGGGAGCAAGCCTCGGTTCCATTGATCCCTAGTTCGATGGGTTTTGGTGCCCTAATGAGAAATGCCCAAAAGGACAAGGACTCCTCCACTGCACTTGGATTGTAGAGGGCTCGCCAACCCATGAAACCTTTATTTAGTTTGTCCAACATGACCGCGTGCCCTAGAAAAACACTCCTCTTCGTTCAATTTGATCGCTTGCGCCCTACACCGCCACCACCTACTCAGTCTTCCCTTCGGCAACCTTCACCTCACCCCGTCCTCCTCTGGCCATCCTAGATGAATTGGCTCACAGGTGAGCATCTTGGACTCTTGTTCTTCGATTCCGCAGTGTTTGTTTGTCTTGGATCCTTCCCAATTGTCAGGACCTATAGCCCCCACCAATGTTCCCGTTGGTCCTCACCGCCTGGGCCAACCTATGGCTCGTTGGCCACAGAACTAGTGGAGTTATCTTCAACCTTCTCCCTAGAAAGGTATCCCAATTTTCGTTGAATCTTTTCTGCCTGGTTTCCTGATGGATTTGAAGCGAGTTCAATGCCATGTTTCCCACGTGTTGAGGCCAGCGACCATCTCCGTGGACACCTTAGGTCCCCAGTTGTGACCCGATGGCCCCGTTGGTTTTTTTCTGACCTATTTGGGTACTCGAATGCTCTTTTGAGATGGCCTTTGAACCCTGTGAGTTAATGCTCTGTTGTGCTTTGACTGTAATGGATATAAGGGTGTTTTGGGCACCATAGGTTCCTCAGATTGGCTTATCAGGTTCATACAACAACGTGGATTACTGTGAGCTCCTTGGTTTTCATTAGTATGTATGGCTCCATGATCTAGATCTTCAAATAAAGCCCCTTGGCACTAAGCTTCATCTTCCCCCTGGAAGAAGAAGCAGTGAGGCACTTGTTTTCCAATCTTGCCCTGCTGTTGATTTTTGTTTCTCGCACTCCTGTAAGGGCAAAGGAGGTATTTTGTTCGCCCGATCGACTTTTAACCATGGCCTAGTTTTGGGAGGCCCTTGTCAGGTAGCCAGTTCCGATTGGACCAACTGGACAAAGGGTCCCGCCTTTGGATAATTGAGTTTCCTATTTGGATTTTCTTTGAATTCTGATTGGTCGATCTATGAAAAATCGTAACTTCTAATTGGTAGATCGTATGGGGACAAGTTATATATGAATTTTGCTCAATCTTTTGAGATCTATCCAATGGTTAGGGTTTTGGGACATGTTTTGGTTTGGTTTTCACGAAGTGTCAGGTTTGAGACAATTAGGGTTTAAGGTGTAATTAAATTAATAATGATGCAAACCATGATTAATTTCAGGAACCTAGGACTCGACTCAGAATTAGGGAGATGGAATTAGGTTTTTCTCCAATAAAGGTAAGAAGATCCATGAACTTTGAGTATTTAAGTAATGGTTTTCAATCACTTTAAGATTATTGTATCATGATGATCAAGTTAAAATCATATGATAGCTATGTATTCAATTTTCAAAAAAACCTTGAATTAATGTTCCCCAAAAGTTAATATATGATGCCTATACTTTCAAGTTTTCTATTCAAGAACTTATGTCATGATCAAATGAAATTCAATTAAAGTGAAGAACTGCCAAGTTATTGATTAATCATGTAATTGATTACATTATTTTGTCCTCATTATGTTAATGTTGAGCCATCATGCCTTATGAGTTCAAATGGAACATTATGGCACTCAGGTGCAAATCATGGGCTCAAGTGGGTCATAATTATGGCACTCAGGTGCAAATCATGAACTCAAGTGGAGCATAATTATGGTACTCGGGTGCAAATCATGAGCTCAAGTGGAGCATATATGGCACGTTTGTGCAAATCATGAGCTCAAATGGAGCATAATTATGGCACTCAGGTGCAAATCATGAGCTCAAGTGGAGCATAGTTATGGCACATTTGTGCAAATCATGAGTTCAAGTGGAACATCAGTTAAGCCTATGGGTCTTATGAGCAAAGTTGGTGCATAAGAGTAGAGGACATTATAATTAATCATTAAGATCATATTATGTGGAATCAAGTTTTATTGTTCATATACTTTTATAATTTTTCTTGTTGCCAGTTATTATGTTAGTATAATAATACTCAATGCCGCTTACTCTAACATGTTTTCCATTTTGAATGCATGGCTGGGGATGTGATGTCCACAGGAGGAAAGAATAAGGAAGGATCTTAAGCAAGGAACATACATCTCGAGGAAAAACTAAGAAGCTAGACTTGGTGGGGTTCCATCTACCATTCAGTAGATCCTCTAGTCTAGTTTATCTTTCCATGTTTTATATTTTCTTATCTTACATGTGTTAGACATGATATTAAGATGAGATAGTTATGTCTTTCCCTTTTTATGAACAATGTATGAATCTATTTTTCAGTTAATGCAAAGTGTTTCATTTATCTTATTGCTTTTGAGTATCATGTTTTGTAATGTTCCGCCGAGCCAAGTGACCCTTGTTATGGACAACATTGGGTTTGCTTTCGTTTCCATGTATGTGCTTGGAGGGGCATTACAACTTCATTTATGATCTCCTTGAACACCTCAAGAGATTAATGTTTGTATTTATGAAATACAAACTACCATATCTACTGAGGCCATTAGTAAATATATTGAAGTACTATTGATTACCTTTAGCATTTATTCTAAAAGGTCTATATACATCAATATGTATAATCCTTAATAGATTAATCGTTCTCCCACTACATCTAGTGAAGAACCTTTGTCATATTGCACAATGAATGAGATTGTCATGTCTCTATTGGTTCAATAACCAAAATGAGTCCAGATAACCATCATATGAATTTCTAGAAATGCAATTCTCATTTTTGCACTACACATGACTATGCTATAGGCATTCAAGTTTGAGTTATCATGCCATTCATTACATGTGTCACACACATTTGTCTCTTTAACTATCAAGTATAGTTCATGAGACATAGGCATTGCCATCAAAGATCATTTCTTTGAAATGAAATGTCAGTTCATTACACCCGTGTCCATACCAGATGTATGACTATTTCATTAATGGCAGATAATAGCAATTCACTAATTCTATTATATGCCCATGAATGTCATATTGTAACTGTAATGGTAGCAACTCTTGCTCCATGAACTTTCTAGCTTACTTCTTCTTGTTTCCTGAAGTAGAGATCTCTATCTCTCTTTCATCTTCCTGAGATCCTCTATAAAGAGGTTATTTCCCTTTCCATCTTACTCCTCTCCATATCTTGAGTGATGAAGACTTGGACCTAAGCTTGGCTTTAGAACACTTCTTGACCTTTCTTTACTCTATGAACTTCACTCTGTTGATCATTATCATAGGTTTTGTCCTTTCATTTATGATTTGGCATCAATATGCCAAGCACTTCTGAAAATGGCTTGGCCAATGTTTCTCAACATTTGATAAACTGGCTATATGATTCACACAATGATTTGTAGAATCAAATATTTGGTCAACTCTTAACCTATAAAAAATCATAGTTGATCTATATGCACAATCATATTGAGCATATGAGATTACACTTGATCTCCATTTGTCTGATTATACTCAAATATTACTTTGAAGACATTATACTCTTCACGCTTTACATGATTCTTAAGATGTATAACCATCTCAAGAATGTCCATGCTTCAAGCTATTTATGCAACTCATAGTTCATATAGCTCAGCATAAGGTTCTTGATGTCTTAGGCATCATTGGCATACTTCAAGTAAGCATCCAATTTTAGCCTTAGGAGTATTTGGAGTGGTTCTACTATCTATGGTCTTTCATGGACTTTAGAGTTTACACTCACGATTGAGAATGCTTTTGAAAGTCCCAAACTAGATTTAAAGTTTATCCCATTTATGAACTGATCACAACAATAATGTATTTGTGTTTGTCATTTGGATTCTACAAAAGAATTTTGCAACATTTGAAAACATTTTTGATTTGTTTGATTTGATAAAGTTGATGATATTAGTTAGGTCTTTAATTAATTATTTCTCCCACTGTTTTGATCAAATTGATAAACCTCATGTATTAATTTGGAAGATTGCAGCATACAACCTTCTAGTGGCCAATCTCCATATTTCATCAAATTATGAGTCAACTTTGGTTGATCGCCCACAACTTGATTATTTAGGTAGGCCATCATGCCAATTGCATCATATGTAACTCTTGGATAGATGACATGCACAACTCTTTGCCATGATCATATACATGCCTCTGGATCCTAGACTCTCTAAGAATCACTAGTTATGTCTGACCCAAAAGCCGACATGATAAACATGCACCCTACATTGGAAGAACCTACATGTCTACCATCACAGTTCCATGAGATGGACCATGCACCACACTTTGGCATAACCTACACTTTGTCAATCAAGCTTTTCATGTGTGGTGCTTATGGAAGGCATCTTAGACTTAAATATTTTATTTGAGGGGTTTGGTATTTATATACTTATACATATCCAATGACCACATATGTAGTATGTATCATATACATGCTATATCCCACAAGAAAACATGTGAAGTGATAAAGCGATGATTATGGCCATCCTATTGTTATTCCTTAAGCCACAGGGAATTACAATCATCTAGGTCTACATCATATGCATCCACATGTAGTTGATGAAGATTTGTTCTTGAGTCGTTCCAGGTTGATCATCTCATACTATGATTGATCGACTCACCTCTTGGCCGGTTGGTTGGCTATCACCAAGCGATCACCTGGCTCCTCCATACAGTCAGTTTTTTGAGTTGTCATTCTTCTCGTTAGGCCAACAACTAATTGTGTTGCACCATCAGTCGGTCATCTGGGTCATTCAGTTGTCTGTCTGGGCCCCCACCAGTCTTCGACATAACAGGAAATAAAACTATCCTGTTTTTACATATTTCTTTAGGAAACCCGAGGTACATTCAGTGGGAGAAAAGGTAGAAGTGAAGGCTAGAGTTATCTCAAGTTACATATAGAATAGAAGAAAATACTCGGTACACAGACCGATATGCAAACAACCACAACCAACCAAGCACACACATAGAGGTTTATAGTCCATAACCACACTAGACATTCACCATCTAAACTGTTTTAGGGCGACACATATCGATTGTATATATATACCATATCATATATGTATATTGGGATTTGTGGTGTTTAGTTTGGATATGCACATTATCCAGTTAAAGTATTCACATCACATCTAATAAATAAATGGCAAAAAACCAAAATCTAATCATATCGATTAATCCTAAAACATAGTATGTTGACATGGATTTGATACCACTATTGGGTTTTGTGGGACAGAACAAGCAGTGGAAACAATTTTTTTTAATCTAACCACAAACCCTTAACCAACAGATCGCATCAACAACTTTGCAATAGGAAAGATGGTTTAGCGCGTTATACCTGGTTCTGAGGCTTGCTACTAGTGTGGCCTTCAACTACCTAGTCTTCGATGGCATCTGTGCATCTCCTAGTCTTGACCTAGACTGTGGTTGATAGTCGTCCTCCTGAGTAGCAGAAATCTCCCACCTCTATAGATAGTCCACACGGACCATCAGGAACTCTGGTCATCCTGATGGATAAACTAGAAGGAGTTGTCCCCTTCTATCGGCATACTAGTCACTGACACACTCTACCACCACTAATCACTTTTTTCTAGTTGTCTTTCCCTCGTTGTTCCTCCCTGGATGGGTAGAACTTGCTTGGGATCTCTCGGTTACCAAAACCAAAGATAACAACAACTTTTCAGAGCAACTAATGTTCTGAGTTGGAAGCCCCATGTACTCCTCAATATATAGTAGAGGGAAGGGTCAGGGTTCCCAATTTGTGCGGGAGTAGAAGGGTCTGAATTTTCCATGAACTGATTATAGTGTGGTAGGTGAGCCGATCGGTCCATAACTGAACCGATCATTTGGGAAGGTGAGTCGATCGGTTCACCTAGTGAATCGGTCATTTCACTTCCCAGACTTTCCCACAATTGACTTTTCTTATTTGTTTCTAATTAATGCAAAGATTAATTCTTGTCCCAATTGAATTGAACAAGTGAAATGAGGATCTTTTCTCACGAATCGGGAAACCCAACACATGCCTATTTGGTCCATGTGAACCAATTGGTTCACTGGAGTTAACCGGTCGTCTCACTGACCATGAGCTGATCGGTTCACCTAGTGAACCTATCGGTTGGTGGTCCGAGTTGTGCAGAAGTCAATCAATGCAGTTCTCAATCAATCTGACACTCGAATGAGTTGGTTCAACACTTGAACTTGATGATTTTAAGTCAAGTCTATTGATTGAATGTTTAATTGTGTACCTAAACACTTTAGTAATCAATCTGAACATCATTCATGGGTAAAATCATCTTGTAGGTTAATCCTATGTGTGTAACCCTATAGGTTCCATTTCACATTGGCAATGAATGTCCATAACTAACTTATGACATCAAAAGCAAAGAGTGGTGCCTAGTTGCACATCAGTTCTACCCAAGTGAAAAGGAAAGTTCGACAACAACTTTCAACCTATTATCTGTTATTGGTGTTGCAGTGAATGTATAGTTCCTTTGTCACTGATATCTGGATTGAACTCGAGGCATTGACTTGCCATCCTCTACAAATGTTCAATCCATGTTTCTTGATTCAAAGTAGACTGCCTGAGATATATGTAAGCTCAATATCATATATTGACTTACATGTGCATGGCCATGCATTTCTCAGTCTCACTCCTCAAGTGGCTAGGATATCACACTCCCTTATAATGGATAATTTTCATATCTATCACTCACAGTCAATTCACCATGTGTACAAGTCACCCAATCATCACCGTTATAACAACCTATGTTTTAGGTCTACATTTGATGATGTAAAAAAATACCCAACGACATGTGATGAGTGTAGTGATTTCAGGTCAAAGAACCATAGTCACCACCAATACAATAAGAGATGATCCTGACTAACCACGCCTGGTTTCCATGCATCACTGTTATGGTGGGTCTGTCCGATACAATGTTATCTAACATGTATCTATGTGCTTGGTTTGATATCATATATCATGAATGATGATATTTTGTCATCAAAAGACACACTCTGGTCTTTTGTGTTATTGATGTCTATGGTTATTTTCACAATAACAACTGACTAGGGACATAACAAGAATGTATACTGTTAACATCTGTATGATCTCATTTTTCAGGTCCTTAACCTGAAGACATATCTCATTGAGTAATACAATTCATTAGACATCTAACATATTATATCATTATCTCAAAACAGATTAAAACATATAGATGGAAATTGCCTATTATTATCAAATTAAGTATCACATTATGCATTGCAATCATCATATGATTGACTCTCTGGGCATACTATACCAATAGCCTCCCCCGTGTGATCTCTGAGGAAACATCTCTAAGAAAGTCTATGAGATTTTACTTCTGTGCACTAGGAAAAATAAGAACTTTGGTAGTCAATTCCATACATTATATGAAAAATCCTTAATATGGCACATGTGGAACTAACTAGATATGCCTATTAACAATTTATTCCTTCACATCACATGAAACTATTGGATGTTATACTAAATTTATTAATAGGAATTTCCTTGAGGATGTGTACATGGCACATATCAAAGGTTTTATTGCTCCAAATGAAGTATACATAGTCAATAAGAAATAAAGGTCTATATACAGATTAAGGCAAGCATATCAAAGTTGGAATCTTCATTTTGATGAGACAACCCAACCATTTGGTTTTATCAAAAATGAAGATGAATCATGTGTTTACAAGAATGTCAATGAAAGCATAATTGTATTCCTTTTATTGTATGTAGATGCCATACCATTAATGGTAAATGAAATCCATATTCTATAGTTGGTTAAAACATTATTGGGAAACACCTTCTCCATGAATCACTTAGGGAAAACATCATGTATTATAGGATTCAATGTTTATAGGGATATAGATATATGATTCTTGTTCTAAGTCAAAGTACATACATTGACAATGTGTTGAAAATATTCATCACGCAAGAGTCTAAGAGAATAAACTTACCCATGTCTAATGGAATAAGTCTCTCTAGATCAGAATGCCTTCAGTGTTTTAAAGGCAGTAGATACATGAGTAAGATTCCATATGCATGTAGAACTCAATCTCTCATGTATATGATGTGATGTACACATCACAACATCTAGTTGCTTTGAGCATGATGACTAGGTAGTATTCAGATCATGATGAAGGTCAATGGACTGTTCTGAAGAACACCTTATGTACTTGAAAAGAACTAAGGATTGAATATTTATTTATGGTGGTGAGGAAGAGTTTGTTGTAGAGGGATAGACTGATGCAAGTTTCAAAACATACAAGGATGATTACTGATTGCAATCAACTTTTATGTTTTGCTTCAATATGGGAGCTATGATATGGAAAGTTCTAGAGAGACTATGGCTAAATTTACAATAGAGGATGAGTACATTGGTGTCTCCAATGCAATAAAGGAAGCTCTTGGATCAAGAAGTTCATTGGTGAATTGGAAGTAGTTCCATGAATTGATGATACAATAGAGCCATAGAGAAACAATAATAGAGCCATTGCAGAAGTTAAGGAGCCCATATCAAATCAAAGGTCCAAGCTTATACTATGATACCACCATTCCATACAAGAGATTGCATAATGAGGAGATGTAACATTTACTAATTACCAACCAAAATTAATGTTGTTGATCAACTTTTATAATAAATATCATAGCAAACAAATGATTGTTCATAAGTGATTGCTTTTGGTGCAAGTTGGAGACTATTGGTAGTGTGACCTAAGAGCTACTGTTGGTAGTGTGACCTAAGAGCTAGTCATATGATTATTTTAAAGGTGAATAGTAATTTATGAGATTATTAATAATGGAAACTACAATTATTATGTTTGCCTCAATATATGATATTGGACCAATATAAGAATCTCCTAAGAATGTATGACTAAGTGACGTGATTTCAAATTGAGGACCTAAACATGAGATCACGTGTAAGATAATAATCTTGATTCTTATCTAGGTCTCTATTCAAATATTATTGTGGAAATTAGCATGACAATGATACATCAAGACTAGTATGGTCATTGACTAATGACTAAGTCTCATAAGTCATGATATTGGGTATTAAGTCAAACACATAAGTACTTGTTATGAACAAATGTACTAGACAAATACAACTTAAGTATGATACAACAAAGCTGAAAATAGAACTCAAAATCATATCTCGATGTGATAGTGGTTATTGTGGTTTGTAGACTTGAAGTTACTACAATGATCACTTGTTGTTCAATATACTTTAACACTACTAACATGACATTGAATAAGGGTTTCCATACAAGTAGTTCTTGGGTGTACTATGACACATGTGGGTTATTATGAGTGATGTCAATGGAATTTGTCCCTCCTATTTGAGCAATATTTCATCCACATGATGAGTAAGATTATAAAATGCATGACCATGCTCATATGAGTCAATATATGGTATTGAGCTTGCATGTATTTCATCTAGTCTAATCTAGATCAAGGAACAAAGACGAACATTAAGAGGATGGAATTTCAATGACTTAGATTGAATCTAGATATTGAAGACTAAGGGATTATATAATCATTGTAACACTAGTCACAATTACATGGTTTGGAATGAAGTCGTTATATATACCAATCATTGCAATTGAAGTCATAATATGATTATAGACATATGTACCAACGTATGCGGATCCAATAGAGACAAACACATAAGATGTACATGCATGAGGAGTATAATAATAGACACACATTTAGTTGGTTACTACAAGGTTTAGGAAATCAACTATATCATTGAAAGACTGACAGGAAGCCCAAATAACTGATTGGCAAATCCAATCGACATAGTAGATAGACTAGTTGTTCAACTAGAAAGTCTTGTTGGTTAAGTAAGTTGAGATGATCCCAATCAGTCGATTGGACAATACAATCAGATGATTGGACAAGATTAGTGAGTCAACTGTCATACTATAGAAACTTCTGATGTAGCCTAGTTTCCTGAAGAGACTAGGCACTCGAATGAATGACTGTCCTTCAATGACTTCTAAATAAAGCCATTACATTTGTTTCCCATAGTTTTTAGATGTACAACTTCCTTCCTATGTGAAGGGTCATGAAGACCATTTTTTACTACACCTTTTGGCACATGAATCCTATCAATCATTACCAACAAGAAAGAGAAGTAGATAGAGTCTAATGCCAACATGCTTCCATCAAAAGGGATTTTCTTTCCGTGCAAAGTATTGTTGTGTGATGTCAAGTTCTTGTTATTCACATAGATAATAAAGACATGTTGACACTTTAATTACCACATTGGAAGGACATTATCAACATCTATATATGTGTCTCATATTCTCTACGAGTAACATCACTGAATTTACTTGACAATATGGTATACATCACATCCCTCTTTCCCAATATATTCTTTTTGATGATATCTTATTCTGGGAAAATGGAAAACTTCTATTTCTTCCAGTGTGCCTCTCAACTCCACAATTCCCAAATGAATACATGATGCATTTTATTAATAACTTTTTTAGGAATTTTTGGGCCTTCTCCTTGAAGGTAAGTTTAAAGATTTTTGGAATTCTAACAATTGAAAGATTTTGATCGAGAAGGAAATAAAAAAATGTGTCTAGACACTAAGGACTAACAATAACTTTGAGTTCATCTCATAGGAGTTCACATTTTCTTTTCCAATCTCAAGGTGATACCATACATCACATTGTTAGTTATACATCATGACATAATGGTGTCAAAGAGTGTATGAATAAAAAACTTTTAGACCGAGCAAGATGCATGCTGCTTCATTCTAGACTTGGGAGAGATTTTTAGGTAAAGATTTTTCTACATTTAGGTACATTATTAACCGCTCTCCATCTAATCCGCACAGTTTCAAAACTCCTAAAGTGGTTTGGTTTGGTCATCTTTCAAACTACTATAACTACTATAGCATGTGTGTTTTTGTCTATCATGCTTCTGTGTATGCCAAAGTTGTAAAGCTTGACCCAAGGGACATGAATGCAATTTTGAGTTATGTTCAAGGTGCAAAAGGGTAAATATTCTAGTGTTTAGACCCTAAGTATTTGAAATTCTTCATGGAAAGAAATGTTAAAATTTTGATGATTCTACTATTTGTTCTAATAGAAAAGGATAATATCACTAGTTTTGATACAATTTCTTCTCCTAGTGTCACCAAGTAGGCTGATCAAGAAATTGATGATGTATCTTCATCATGACATGATAGTTTGACACATCCTATTACAAATCATCAAGATATATTTGAGAATGTTGAAAATGAGGTACCAAATGTGCAACCCTATGAGGTTACTCATGGTAGAGAATAAAGTTAGATTCGACCACCAATAAGACATTCATATTACATTTGTGCTTATGCTTTAGCCACATCGAGGAGACCTATGTTTATGATGAGACTTGTACTTCTTGCCATTTCCCAATCTTCTATGTGGGTTGCTACTATGTATAAAGATATGTAATATCTTTGTAATAATTAGACTTGGGAGCTTGTCAAGACTACCATTAAGAAGAAGTTGGTTAGTTCTTTGTAATAATTAAACTTGGGATCTTGTCAAGAGTACTATTGATAATAAGTTGGTCAACAAACATAATCAAGTTGATATGCACACAGATCTATTTCCACTTTCCATGTCCAGTATTTGTCTAGACTTGTTCAGCCTTCAAAGTTCATAATGATGTCTTAGGGGATGAATGAGAAGAAGTTTATTTTTTGTTTACAAAAGAGGTGAATTCAAATCAAGGTGAAAATTTGTTATGTCTTGAAGACTCCTAGTCCTAATCCTAATCCTAAATGGAATGGTTGTCGTAGATTGGATTTTATCTTGGATTGAGTTCAACCCACATTCCCTCATTATGTTGGATTGATATACATAATTAGGAGCTGATTTTGATTTCTTTGAACACCTGTTATGATTGATTATTCCTAGTCAAAGTATTATGGATTTTAGCACAAAAATAGGGCCCTTAGGTATTGAGTTTTCTTTTGTGGAAGAGTTCCTTCTCTTATTTGGGTGTAACCTCATCGTAAACAAACCTTTTCATTTCTTAAAATTACATAGAAAACCACTTTCTATCAATTTTTTCAAACAAGCTCGAGACTCCTCTATGGTTTTCCAAACTAGAACCATGTCTATGACTTCCTAATCAAAACATTACATTATAGTGAAGTAACCCTAAACCCACGATCAAAACATCTTAAAAATCTGATTAGAAAGAAAGTGGTTAGGATTTTTTAGAGGATATTTCTTGGTAAGTATAATGTGCTACACTAATTTGTAAATTATTTGCACGTTTTATATTGCATATAAAAATGAAAGATAGTTGATCAATTACATTGCACATGTAAGCATATCATTACAATAAACACTTCTACATCCATGTAACAAAGAGTGACTAATGCATCGTACACTACTAGGACTAATACTGAACTTGCGATATGATTTTGTGAAATTCTCTTTGCTTTCACTATTAAAGAAGAGTCCTCCCTGACTACCATGATCTAGTTTCTCTTCAAGAGCCTTCACAATGAATGAAAAGTGAAGAGTGAGGATCTTTGCTTAAGCATGAATTACCACTCAACTAGAGAAAAGTAGAAAATATTTGATGCAGTATATTAAATTGAATACATCATAAAGAAGCATATACGATAACCTAGTGGACAAGAAAAATATAAATATATTAGGAATTAAACTTGGATTAAAATTTGACATGTGTATAAATCAAATATCTCCTTTTTTATCCTATACATTCATAATCATGTAAATAATTTTACTATGAAACCATCATAAAATAACCAATTTACTAATAGAATATCTATTAATTCAGTTGAAGAAGTTAAAATTAAGGTTTTCTTTAACACCTTGGGCTCACTCAGCTTTTCTATCCAAGAAAAAGTCATGCAGTTGAGTCAAAGTGACATAGTATAAGTCTTAAAGTGTGCCCATACCTTAAAAGTATTTAGCTAGTAAACACATGTTGAAAGATTATCCAATGAGAACTTTTGGTTAGTAATCTCAAAGTATTTATTAAATAATAACTAATTTTTTTATTACAAACGAATTTGAGTGTAAAATCATCATCATCATCATCGTCTTTGTCATCATTGTCTTCATCATCACCATCACCATCACCATCACCATCACCATAACAATCACCATCACCATTTGTAAAATTAAACTAGATAAATCTTTTAAAACTCTTTATATCATGGCTATATTGGGATATAATTGATACTTCCCAATGGTTTTTTAAATATATTTATAGTATTAAATCAAATAGCTCTACTATTTATTCAAACACTAATGACATTGTTTAAATCTAATGGAATGAATAACACACAACAAACATAAAAGAACAAAATTTTTAAACTAATAAATTTTGTATTTCACATAAATAATTGCTCATCACATAGTGGAGACATGAACACTCTCCCTTAATCTATATAAATTGCAGTGATAACGAGATTAAAATCTAAGGTTTTATAACTCAATTGTGTTCTTGTAATGATTATGAATATTGCATGCAAATGACCCTCCTGAGTATGTTGAGAGAAACCTTAGGTGATTCTAAACCATATGCCTTGCACAATTGGACATTTTGGTTAATGAGAACATATTCTAGAATAAGTCATGTTAAAAGCAACCCCAGATCATAGAAGTGTACCATTTCATCTGCAATGAATTCTTGAGCAAAAATTCCAACATCACCATCAATAGACACATTCAACTTGATGTCCCTACATTTTAAAGAACAACTACATTATACAGTACAATTTCCAGCCAGAATATATGTATATATAAAATATTTCCAATAAATCATTCTAATAAAGGTTTTCTTTTATCATTTGAGTGAAAATTCCATCCATATTGGAATTTAGTATCAAATGGAACTCCACTTATTTCACCAAGTATCACTCTAAAGGAAAATTTGAATAGTGGCAAGAAGGAGTTTAGACCATACAATTACATTAAAAAGTTTACTTTTAGTACAAGGAGCAAAGATGAGTGCTCAATTTGTTTCAAGAATGATCAAGATAGTTGAAGTCATCCATTTATTATTGAAAAAAATAATTCATATGTAACTGCCATGTTTCTGTAAGGTTACCAATGATGTGAGGATATGCACTAGATGCCCTTATACCTTATGTATTACAAGTGTGCAGGGCCAGAACCAAGTGGAGCAGGTAGGGTCCATGGCCCCCTCCCAAAAGAAAATATTATAAATAATATATATGTATACATACATATATTTGTAATGTTATATTGATAATATATATCATGTATACCGGATACTGGGCACAAATATAGACTTGGTGGAGTGGTTTGTAGCTGCAGGCATGTCTAGGAGGTCTTGAATTCGAATATTTTTGTACACATCATTCATTTTTTGCAATATATGCAAAATGCATTTTCTATATATATGCTCTTTGACACAAGAAAATATATAACTAGACATTGTGTAGTTGTTAGCATGTTTGTGTTGTACTTGAGGTTGTGAGTTCCAATACTATATTGATCATTTAAATTGTTTTGCCCTGCCCATCTATCAACTCCTAGTTCTACCACTACAAGTGCCCCACATAGAGCCCCCATGGATTTACTTTTCCATACTTGGGCATTGCATATTATATTCAACAAAATATGGGTTGCTCTTCACTAATTTCATCCACTAACATGAGATTCTCTAACTCCATTTAATATTTAGACAAGGAGTAAAGGTGTGATTGCTTAGAGTGGATTCTCCTCAAAGTTTTGTTAAGAGGCTTTATGGAGATCATAGCTGAAGAGTAATCTAAGTAGAAATAATACAGCATAGAGTTGAGTGTTCTAAGATGTAACATTTTATACACTGAAGAGGCCCAAAAGAGGACCCATAGTCCATTGTAAGAGAAGTGAGGAGGATTTTGATAATGCAGAGTAGCCACAAGATAGTTAATTGTAAACGTGGTAGCAAGGGGAGTAAAAGGCAATTTCCATAACTATTTTTTGCAAAAATAGTTAAAGGATCAAAGATACCTATTCCTCTTCAATTCTAGTATGTTAAATTTTGAGGGAGAGAAAGCTCTGACAAATGGTCTATGAATTTTATAACTTATGATGTAATGTAAATATGTAGTAGGCAACCCTCAATGTTTGTCTTATTAATGATCCAATAAAACATAATCCAGATATAAAGATGAATAGTGTATCCTTCAATTTACATGCTAGAGGGATCTCGCACTGTTCTTCCATACTGACCTAGGTCACATAGGCATTTTTTGTAAGACCACACATCAGTACGTCACGGATTATGCCCTTGATGAAAGGAAAAGAAAAGAACCTTTCCAACAACCTTATCATGATGGTGTATGTTCCTAGTGATAAACTTCAAAAATAATTCTCTGATATGTTCTATCTGATTGTAGACATATTAGAAAATAAAAAGTTTACACTTAGTACTAAAATAATAAATGAAAAAGAAATAGAATATGAATAACCTAATGAGCTATCTCATTTACCTTCATGACTTTGACGTCAGATATCTTGATGTATATAAAACATTTTGAAGTTTTTTAATCGACTACTAGTTTATATTAGAAACATATTACAAAAATATCTTTCTTATCTTGATGACTAGATACATAAGAATTCATTATTAGGAAAGGTATGGTTTACACATTGATACAGAACCTATGAAAAATCCAAATTCATAACTTCTATGAGCTATACAAATACCATTGCACTATTAGTTAACTACAAACTAGTGGTATAATCCTTTTTTTTATATTGACATGTAGTCTCTAGGAGTAGTTAGCTACTCTCACTTCCTACCTCTTTTGTCTATGACTTCAATCTTAATTTCATATATTTTGCAAAATATTTATGACCATTGCATCCAATTTTTATTTAAAGTGTTGATATAACATGTCTTCCTTTTTTTACACTTTAGGTAGTCAAAGGGATATGTAATCTACATTTTATCAATCATAAGTTATAACAATGAAACTAATTGAAAAATGAAATTTCATACCCAATTAGTTCTTTTACAATGTAATTGTCTTAATTTTGTGTGAAAAAGACAAAATTGCTTATTATTACCTAGGCAATTATGCATGTATCTATAGCAAACAAATTATGTAAAAAACTTTTTTTGAATGTAGTATAAACTTTATGCATATAGGACATTTTCACCTTCATATTTCTGCTAACGTCCTACCTCAAAAAGATTCATGAGTAATCTTTGTCAAGGACCAACCAAATACTAACCTACTTGTTTGGGAGGAGGAGGGAAGGGATGGATGAGAACTAACTAGCAACATTGATGTTAGTATTCACTAATTTTGCATTAACCCCCATCCAAATTGAATTCACATAATCGTGCCAAGAGTATTTAATAGCAACATCGTTTATATATTTGTTCCATATAAATATCAAGGACTAAATCCTCTTCCAAGTGATATGATGCTAGAGATTGTATGCAACCCAATACATTGATGTTTGATTTATTGTATTAATAATTATTTTGTAAATGATGTCACTCTTAGACAGCCAATTTTACATAAGAAACTAGGCATAATGTTCTTCTACTAAGCTTTCATCTAGGTGAAAACACCCACCCCTCAACCAGTTATAAAATCAAGTTGTTATCTTATTTTCTTCATCCCTTACCATCCCCTGTATCAGAATGCCTAACCATTACAAACAAATTTTCATATATATTCACAAAACTCTACCAAAATTAAGAGTCAGCCCACCACTTCTGTTTGAAAATACCAAGGACCTAGATGGAATGACAATCCATTATTCTACCATCATTTCTACAAACACTAGACAATCAAATGAGCCCTAAAATTCCCTTGTGACTGGTGTAGCATGATACCCCACAAAACCCTTTTCTGAATTTTCCTTACATATATAAGTATCGCTTAGAAAAAACTTATATATATTGCTAGTCACTGGTAGATTTATATGCATCAACCATTGGGTTCTTTGTATGGGCTTTTTTCGGAATTACAAATGGCTATCCTCACCGGCTCATTATATGTTGACAAAAATTTTAGCATAAGGGACCATGATGAAGGGGGCACCATTGTATAACCTACTATATTCATGTATTACTGCAATGACATAAGCCTCTTGAACCCTAGTTTGGTAGATTGCATCGACTTTTTGTGACAAAATCACTAGAATATATTTCTACCAGAACGATGAACATGACTTCCTTATAATGGACCCCACCCATTTTCTTTGTTATTCTTAGAGACATATTGTTTTGATCAACTTGAGGTACCTATTTATGCCAACAACAACAAAAACATCATGGAGATTCAGTCTTTTGAAAAAACCTCTAGTCGCATAAGAGTTAAATATGTCTTGGTTGATACTTTCAAATGTTTTTATTTTGTTCCTCTTACTCCATCCCTCACTAAATTCACACAATCAAGCATATTTCCCCCAACGACTTCATTGTCAATGAGTTATGCATAACACAACCATTATCTCAAACATCACACAAAACAATCCATTATTGCAAGCCAAAAAAATTGTGTTGTCACACACATCAAAACCTTCTATCCTTAGTGTTGCCATATGTGTTAAACTTAGTTGGATGTAATTGCCATTAACTCATCCTAGCCTACGACTAGTCTTTCACAAGATACCCTGGCCATCAAACACTCAATAATACAAATCATATAAGATTACCATTTCAAGTCCAAAGTTTTATGTCATTAAATTATGAAGCCACCCCATATCACACAAAACAACCTAGTTGTTATAAACCATCACACATATGCAATCTTTCATCACTCATATACTAAACCTAGGAGGATATATTCAACCAGATAAACAACCTCCATACCACAAAAACACTTTTATAAAAAGAAATTTGAAATCTCAATAATCATCACAAAACATCCAACATCTCCCTTGACACGTCATGTGAAGATCTTCAACACCCACCAATATCCTCCCTACACTATTCACATTCTTATCCAAGTAGGGACCCCATAAAAACATGTAAAAATCCACTATTTGTAGACCTAGTTTATTGTACATTACATCCATGCATCCCTAAGCACCCCACATACTACATACCTCGAAATGATTTAATGACCCACTGTTACAACCTCAATTTTTGGATTCTTTTGGTGAGAAATATAATTTTTCCTATTAAAGATATTTGAACAAATAATGATATAATCTATTTTGAATAAATGGATTTCGTTTACAATAGCATTGTTGCTTGTTTTGGGGGCTTGATTGGCTATTGGGCCCAATAACTAGGAAATTCGATTAGTAAATGAATAATTGAGAATTGGAGAAAAGAAAGATGAAGAACCCTCGAGAAGGAAAAAGAATATAATCCAAAGTTGGATTTCGTGCCTCTTGGGTTCCTAGGGTTCCAAGGAGTCCAAAGTTGCAAAGATAATGCACCAAGAAAAGAAAAGATCAATTAAGTATTTCTTTATTAAGAAAGAAATTGAAACCAATGATAAAATGTGGAAAATAAGTGGAAAGAGGCATAATTGAGTTATCCTTGGTGAATTTTTGTATCCAAAGGATTCCTAATGTTAAAAGCAATTCCAATGAGGAAAATAAAAAGAAAGATAAAGAGAAATCCTTGCAAAGAGATATTTTAATAAAGAAATAAGTAAGATAATGAGAAATAATGGACATAGATGCATCTAGAAGGATAATAAGTATACTTAAAAAGGAATTTAGAAATATTTGAGTTTCTTGGGGTCTAAGGAGCCCCAAAGGAGAAAAAGAAAGAGAAAATACCAATAATATAAAATAAGAGGATAATATGATGCATAATGAATGGATTTTGTGTGGTATTGTTAAAGAGGTGGTATTTTCTACTAAAAGAAAATAGAATTTCGTGGCCAATAGATTAAAAGTCAAAGCTGAGATAATGAAAGAGGTAAATTTCGTATTTCTATTTATCCAAGAAATAAGGAGTATCAAAGAGATAGTGAGGAGAGAGAAAGCTTGCTTCCTAATTAAGGAAAATTGTTTTCCTATTAGGAAAAGTCTTGGTTGCTTCTTGGGAAAGCATTCTAGTGTGTGGATACCCTCCCCTATATAAGGGGTAGCAGCCTTGGCCGAATCCAAGAGGATTCTATACATCCTTCTCCCTTCTTCTTCCTTGTTTTCACTCAAAAACCTAAGATAAAGGAATAGCTCTATCTCTTGAGCAGCGAGGGACCGTGTGTAGTCGAGATGATGGGTGGATGCCCCACGAGGCTGGGGAGAGGCTTTGCCATCGTGGCCCTACCCTAGCACAGGCGCAGCAGCAGCCACACGACTACAACACTGGTCGAGGTTGTAGGTCTACCCAGCCCAACCTAGACGCTCTGATCGAGAGCTGGGTTGCACCCCAAGAGTGGAAGGAGGTGGCAGAACGAGAGGAACTATCTATGATGGCTTTCGAGTCCAAGAGGAGGAAGAGAAGCCGCGCCAAACTTGGTTAGGGTGGCTGCAGCGCGCCGTCAGGAGGAGGAAGACGACGAAACATGCTTTGGACGGTTTTACCCCTCTACGGGCTGAAGGACCAGCATCTTAAGTGGGGGCATAAGGGTCTTTTCATTATGTTTTCCAAACCAGCGGGCTGCGTTGCATGGGAAGGGTGACATGGCAGCCTATCATTGGCTCAAGTAAGTAAGTTCTTACAAAATTCATAACTAATTAACAGTAGCTCGGATGGATGCGCATAATATATGAATTTTTCTCATAAGAATATGAGGAATGCAATAAAAATATAGTTGAAGCCTTTTTCTAAATGGAATTCGAAAAGCTATGGAATTTATCAACTTTAATGCTTTAATGATTAAGAAACCCTATTTTGAGATGATTAATTTATTTAGTAGGGTTTAATGGATGATTAAAGTTGATATTAACCTATTAATTGTAAAAAGTACATTAAGAACAAAAAGGATGAACTTTGCATGTAATTGGTTTAATTTAGAGTTTCATGTGCATAAACATGCTTTAATGGGCCTTGAAACCCTAATAGTAGTAAAAGTGACTCTTAATGGCTTTAATTGTTCAATTTCATGATTAAAGTTGAGATATGATAATTCTAAGCTACTTTGAGTATAAAAGTTCCTAATTGTGGATAAATACCCTTAATGAAGTAATTAGGGTTTTCTAATGGATAAAGGTAGAATTAATGACAAATAGAGTTCATATGTGGATTAGACCATAATGAACTATGAATTGATGATAAATGAGCATAATGATCTTGTCATGGATTAAAAGGATAAAAATGGTAGCTTTAATGTAAAAGAAGAGCAAAATGGACTTAATTGATGGCTAATTGTGCCTTTAATATAAAATTAAGGTTATATGTTGTTAAAAGGTAACCTTAATATCTTTAGTGAAGAATAAGACGAGATAATTAGGGTTTGTGAGTATTTGTATAAAATTAGGGTTAAAATAGTATAAATGAAGTGAAACCGTAAAAGTGGACTTGAAATCCTAGGAAGTGAGCTAGGTTCAATAGATCTTGATGGCATGATCAATAATAGGAAATTGTATGCTTATTTTAGGATCTCATTGTGTGCTTGCTTTGGATTTCTTGCATTGATTGGATTAATTTTGTCTCAAATCAGCCTGACAGGTTTGTGGTTAATTATGGTTAATCGCGTTAGTTTCCCGAATGGTTTCTCAGATGATTCATTGCATTGAATGCAACTTATTAGTTTAGATGTTCATACTTGCAAATCATAAAGTCACTATGATTATCACAATAATAGTATAAGTGTGTATTCTCGCACCTACATGCCACCCTGATGGATGATGCAAAAAGGTCAAGCCCATGAGGGAAGACCCATGGGCACCATGAGTGGTGACCCCAGGCACCAAGCTCGGGATTGAGAAGGTGGCCTATGATATTGCATGACTAGAGGGCACCATGAGTGGTGACCCCAGGTACCAAGCTCGGGATTGAGAAGGTGGCCTTAAGTCAATGGCAAAAGTGAAACCCGAAAGGGGGTATGCCAGGGTTAGGGCAAAAGTAGTGGAGAAAGTCACACTAAAAGCATAATTTGGCTTGTTAATTAACTTGATTGTGATATTTAGATTGTTAGCCATATTTGTGAAATTTTGGTTGTCCCCACATACTGGCATATTTCGATATGCTGACCGACGTTTTGTTTTTCAGTGTTTTAGGTGCAAGATTGAAAAGGACAAACAGTAAAGTGGCATATGTGGAATTAAAAAAGAACTAAAGTACCAAGGAGGATTAGTTAGAATAGACTCCATATGTGGATAGCAGTAGATATCCAAGATTTGAAAGGTATGCAAAGTTTTATTTTATACCAGTTTTCAGTTTAGTTAGTATAATTTGATAATTGTTATTGATTAATTGTCAAACCTTTGATCTGGAAATTGGGATAACGACTCGGATCTCTTGGTCTTCCTTGATTGGGAGTTACTGGGAGACGGGGTCGTTACACCCACCCTACCCAGGAAATCCTATTCCTCTTATATACAACTCCACTCTTCAGGTATATTACAAGAAAACCCCCCATATAGTTCCTTCTCACAAGGAATCCATCACACATTAGACTCTCATTGATCCAAATACATTTCAAGGATAAACCAATCATACTAACACCTTACAAAATAAAAAATGCCTTGAGATCCAAACTCATCGTTGCACCATTTCCAACTAGATAGACTCCTTCACCCCCACTCACTTTATTCCTACACAAACCTAAAGCTTCATATCCTCTCACAAAAAAAGCATGGATCCATACCCAAGCCTTTATTATGTTCTAGAGAAGCATGTACTCCCATTCTATAGTTTTATAAGAAGTTCATAATGACATTTTCTTCAACTTCTTGATAGCTAACATTAACCAAGACCACATCATTAGTTATAGAGGCATTGTAGCTAGGGTTAAAATATGTTCTAATATACATAACTTATTAGTCAGATATGTCAGTTCAACACCTTAGTGACCTCCTACCAGGCATAGAAAAGACAAGATCTAACTCTAAGTTGTGATATATCCTTCGTTCACAGTTTATGTTAATAAAGTTGAAGGTTGTTCCTTATTTTTAGTTGCAGAGTAAAGAAGAGTTTAGACCTTCATCTTTAGATTGGACTCGGGATGTAAATGGGTATGGTATGGTGTGGGTATGGTCATATCCACAACCATAACCATCTAGTTAAGAGGGTAGGGGTATAGGTATATACCCACTTTGTCAAAATCTATACCCACATCATACCCATATCTGAAGAATCACTGGGTATATGGAGGGGTAATTGGGCATACAATTATGGATAAACTTGATGCAATAATACACTAAAATTTTTGAGATAAATCAAACTACCACATTGAAATGGGTAGGTTATGGAGAAATATTATTCAAGGCACAAACGAGAGAGGATCAGATCAAGAGAATGACTTTATGACTTCCTCAATTTAGTCAAAATGTGCTTATGTCTCTGTGAGGGTGCGTTAGTGGATTTATATATGTTATTATTGCATGTACTTATATATTCTAGATGTGAGTGCTATGGTATGGAACTTACATTAATATAAATGTTTACTGTGATAAGGTCCTTATACTATCTAGTTGTGAGTCCTACATGCACGATTATATTCTAATATAAATTATATACATAATCATACAATTAAATGGGTATATGGATATACAAGTATCAGTATATGCATGACCATACCCTTTCCTAGTGAGATGTGGGTACATTGTCATAAGGGTAAGAATTTATACCATTATAAAAATTTATACCCATGATGGGTCTAGAGAGTATGGGTTTGAGGGTATGCAGGTATACCCCTATCTATTTACAACCCTAGATTGGACATTTCCTTTGGTTCCAGTGCCTCCTTGTATAGTCTCATTTACAAATTCATCTATTCCATACTACACACTCATATCTAGATATATTGAATTTTCCAATTTTTGTCCATGCATGGGGTGCCCACCTCATCGACGTCCTAGAATGCATAGAAAACCCTTCTATCTTCATACATGCTAAAATACTTTCCCTTTCTATAAGGATTTTACAGGACCATCATCTTTACATTTCATAAGAGGACACCACATATACTCTTTGGTGTTCTGCTGGGTAAATTAGGATCCTATTTGGTGGTTTTAGACATGGTTGGACCATACAAAAACATTAACTTCATTTAAATAAGCCATAAAATTTACCGCATTAGACATATAATTTTGATAAACCTTCCTCCAACAGACAGCGTAAACCATTACTGTTTATAAGCATGCTTCAACTCACAAAACACTTTTGACATCTTTAGAAACAAAATGCCTAGAGCATACTAGCTTCTTCTCAAAGTGACCCCTTGCCACCTTTTCTTAGTGCACTGATTCAAATAATAAGAATAAGAAATCAATGGTTGATCAGGAGAAATGATGACCCTTGACTCAAGGTCCACACCGCAAAATTAACTCAACTAGTCACCTAGTCATCAAAATGTGAACATGTACATATCAAATACCCCTATTTCATATTAACTGCACTACCTCCAATCTACGATAACAACTACATGCCACCTGAATAAATATTTGACAACAAAATTTTATCTCCACCAAGCTATAAAGGAGCATATTGCAAACCAAAATTCTTCTTTAAGCTTATAGAATCAACTCTAATAGTAGGAAATTACAACTCTAACACACACATAAGAAGCTTCCTCGAAAGATATAGAAGTTGATTACAATTCTTTCCCAACTCTATAATTTTGTTGTTCCTAATCAACACACCACTCTTCGTATTAAAGTGGTCTTTATAATCTCTTGTTGGGACACCATGTGCACCACATCACAACCTAATACATAATCTTTCTTATACCTATCATGGCCCCCAAATCATATTCTAATTTGGAAAAATAAACATTATTGTATTCCATTTTTGAAATTTGGTATTTATTATATTTAATCATGTTGGATAGAATAGTGCTCAATTGTCAATCCACAATAGATTTTCATTGTTATAACCTTGTGATCAAGGTGCTTTTAATATCTTTTTGTTTCCCTACATATTCAGTTTATTATACTGTAGATCTATCAGAATTCTTGATTGTTTGTTTATCATGGCATCCTTGTTGTTTATTCCTAATATGTTACTCTTAGAATATCAATGGTCCAACTTCTTGTAATAGGAAGGATTCCTCAAATACCTGATCAGAAAACAAAAAGAATGGCATCATCATCATCATCTAAGAAGTGAATGCCTTCTTTCCCCACAAAGGAGTACCGTATTAGGTTATAGATTGAATTGTTTGTTCCAAATGCTTGCTAGCTTATCCTTTTTTTGGAATCTTAATATGATGCAAAAACAACAACCACAATATTTAGAGTGCCTCCTATTAAAATTATTGATTATAATCAAGTGACAAGGTCCTTATCAATAACTCATGGACCCTTATTGGTTTCTATGGAGAACCCTCATAAAAAAACACTTCCATGAAATTAATGAATATGTACAAGCTCAGTGCCTGGACATTAAGGTGCAATTATAGTATCATGAGTTTCTCCATGAGAGATCCAGACCACTAAATAATTTCATCACCAATGTGAAATGATTCAATGACTTCATTAACAATAGTTTTCTATTGGTCTTGTAGATTCAAGCTAGTACTACACACGATGTCGTAATCAATGGCGGGTCTAGGAAATTAACTTAGGGGGAGCTAAGTAAAATAAATAATGACCCATTCTTTTGGTCAGATAGGGACATGTCTATGGGTGTTCCCACACTCCTATATCAACCACTTTCTTCGTGTATTCTACTTATAATACTAAACTTATTAACTGAGTAGTTTGATTTTTAATGTATGTATAGCTATTATAATAAACATTGTGTTTAAGTTTTTTACCACATAGTTATTTAGACAATGATATGATCATTCTAAGTCATGGTGAGATTGAATAATCAAATTTTAGTCGTATTATCAAAAACCAGAACTGAAATCTAATTTTACCCAGGCCGAAAAAGATCGAGTTCCCAACACTAAGATCACGAATCAGCTGAAGTCCATAGAAATGGAAATGTTTGAATGCATTACTTTCAAGTTTATTTTCATATCATACTCACATGCAAAGTAACACCAATGATGAATCCAAATTATGATGATGAACAAAAATAATAATTTAAGCCACAAATGTAAATCAAACAAATAAATTACTAAAAAACTTTTATTGTTAATATCCTATGATATCATCAAATAGTTAATAGACCATCTTGTACAACACACATATTATATTTGTCACAGATTATTAGGTAACCATGTTATTATAATAAGCAAAGAGTAAGTAGTCAATAAGAAGAAACCATCTTAAGTATGACTTGGGTTTACCTTAACAACTTAGAATTTCTTCACGGTTGGTGCAGACACTACCCTTCCAATTCTATATCATGCACATCATCCTAGGTCGTATGACCATCTTCTATGATTGATTATGTTAATACAAGAGCTTGGCTTTTTTCTCAATTATCCTAACAGATCAAACATCACGAAAACAAATGTGTCGTAATCCTAAGAAAGCTAAAGCCTGTACAATCCATAACCTAAGACAATACATGGTGCGGTGTAGGGAATAGCAAACTGAGTCGGACTATGTAGGGTTTTCTACATATTTTCTAGTATTCATTAAAATTAAAAACTTTTTGATGTACTACTTTTCTTATTAAGAAGTTACGTTGTTTATGGTCTCGTGGGCCACTGGATGAGGCAATAAATCGGCTAGTCTTTTCACCCACGAGTGCTTTGAGAGGTTACAGAAAGTTGGAAAATAGTCAATATGTAATTAATGAGATGTGTATGAGTATAGAGAGAATAAACAACAAGAGATGGAACAACAGTACATGAAGGAGTTAATGAGGAAAGGGGGGGATTCAGCCCCAGTAGCCCCCCTGTATATCCACCCCTGGTCATAATACAAACTCTACCTTTCAAGTCAAGATGTACATATTTCCTTATTCACCATCATGATCGATCAATATTCTTGCACACATACTTATACCACCCATAAACTTATATACAAATACAATCCCATAATTTTGGTCAACAAACAAATCTTCTGGGGACATAGACATTTTTAATTTGAAAGATACAAGACCTTACTCCCCACATTGAAAACCCTCATCAACTATGTTTGGCATAATATAAACCTTTTTTATCTTAATAATGTCCATGTTGAACCAAAACTTTAATGCATGATATTATCACTTGTGCTAGAGAAAATTGTCTCTCTAATGAAAAGAGCTTTGCATATGATCACCTTAAACAATTTCAATATCTTGACCACTTAGACAATGCTCCAAACATTAAAAAAAGTTGTCCAATCCAATCTCTAAGATCTCCTTTGTAATTAAGAAACCTAATGAAAAAAGATATCCCAAATTCTTTGGCCAGGTTAAGTATTTTTGAATAAACTATCTTCCATATATAATGTCAATCAAACAAAAGACACAACACCCTTACTAGTAGTACTGTGAATGACACCCAAAATAGTAACAAACTAGATATCACTAAAGCTACCTAAACTAGTTTCACCTATTAATGACTCTATCACATGTTCACTACATGATGACATCTTCTACCAAAGGTTGGTCCCTCAATTGATTTCTTTAATGCAAATCTCACATGTTAAGATATATGGGTGGCTACATTAATCATAAATCATGAAAAAATACCTAAATTTGATGGGGTCATCAACTCCTTCTACACTTTGTGTTGGCCTTACATGAAAAATGACCTTGTAAACATTTTGAAAACTCCCACTCATATATATTTCTATATAGCCTTCTACAAGATAAAATGCTACCCCTAGCTCTTATTCCAATCAAAAATAAAATTTAAGATACATATCTAATTATAAACTGATCAACCTCTTCAATTTTATATGGTCTTTAGTTCTAGATTCACACTAAAACAAAATCACATCATTACAAAGAATCAAGTGGCCTTTGTCAAATGTTAAAGGATCCATGATGTTTTCCTCACTACAAATGAAATTGTCCATCACCATTGGAAGTATTTGGAACCCCTAGACATTATTAAAGTAGACTTTGAGAAAGCTTTCAACCTTCTTAATTTAAATTTCATATGGAAAGTCATTTAGGGTCACAACTTTCCAATAATTGAATTAACGGGATAAGATGACATCTTATAATAGCATCCTTTTCTGTCATCCTTAAAAATGCTCCTCATGGCTTTTCTAAAAGCTCCAATTTCCTTCAAGAAGGTGACCCCCTCTCCCCACACTTGTCATTACATCCACACAATGTCTTAGTAGAATTTTCCACCTTGTAACAACAATTAACCTCATAGAGCCTTTATATATTCACAAACAAATTGGAATTATTATTAATTATATAGATGATATCTTACTATTTATCACACATTCTGCACAAACTTTTGAAACATCAATGATATCATTTGTATATTTCAAGTATTTTATGGACTCAAAATCAATTACACAATGTCATCCCTTCTCAATTTTCACATACCATTGGAGGATCAAAACCTTTTCTCTAACACCCTCCGATATAGTATTGATACCATCCATATATAACACCCATGCCTTCCTTTAACTCTGGAAACCATTAGGTGACATGTTTGGAGCTCTATACTGAATTTACCCAGGCAGAAACTATAATATGGGCCAACCTCTCTCTCTCTCTCTTTCTAGTTGACCATTTGGTCCCAAGAAATGTTGTCCTTACACATTCTGACCATCTTTGTGTAGTCGTTCACCATTCCCAAAATATAAAAAGTTTTCCCTTGTTAAACTTCAAAGAGGTTTGCTTTGAAAGACTACAAATATATACTCAACAGTTGGGATACAACTACCTCCTGAAGCTCGAAGAATGTTGGGGAGTTTGCAACCTATCTACATGGCTTCCAGCTATGTGCTAAAAAGCCCCTTACCCTAACATAGAATCTGGGCACTCCCTACTTCTCAATAGTTGTTTTTAGATATACAAAATCTCCCTTTTGGGGCCCCATTTCTTCATGCAAATTGTGTATATATGGAAACATGTAGAAAAACATGTACACATCCTGAGGATCATCACCAAATACCCGATCAATAATGTCTGTGAAACCTCCTTTTGGTTCCACCCACGGGTCCTTGACGACAAACCCACTTTTTAATTAGATACCGCTTACCCTTCTACCATACATCACCCTCCCCCAAATCACTGGGAAGCCTTCTTAGTTACAGAAGTAAGAAGTTCAGAATGTTGGGAATAGGAGTCCGGCCCACATCCGAATTGGATTGGGACTAAAAAAGGAATTGGACATGTGTTGCCAATCCTAATACGAGTCAAATCCAATAGGAAACAAGAAGATGGTTCCCTTTATGCATCATGGAGTTGGACTAGGAGTGAGACTGGGATTTGGATTAGGAGTCCTAGTTGCAACGACATGGATGGCGGCCTATAAATAGAGACCATGGGGGAGGCCATTGGGATCATCCCATCAGTTGTTCGTTGTTGGTGTGTTCTGTGGTAGAAGAGTTGTAGAACAAGAACAACAGGTGGAGCTCTCTTATGAATAAGAGAGGGCCAATGACTTTGCCTTGAAACAGAGTAGCGGTTGGCAGTCGGCAACACAACAGAGGGCATTGACAGCGGAGGCGGATATGAGAACGGAAGATGCACATCAGTTAGTGGCGGTTGTTGGTGTTGTGACTATGGCGGTTTTTTGTCCGGTCAGCGGAGGACACACACTCCCTCTATCAGGTGGAGAGAGCTTTCAGTTTACAGCAGCGTGCCGAAATCCTAGTTGGAGGAGCCAACTAGAATGAGTACCGCAGGCAACGACGAGGTAGGCGACCTTGTCACTGGTGGCGACGATCGATCAGCGATCGTAGCGGCAACAAGCAATCCCCAACAGCGACAATGGGGTCGTGAGGAGATAAAGTTAAGAGAGAGATTTTGTACACCTTGAGTGTGATTGTCTTCTTCCTTATCTTTGTTCTCGTGTGGGGGGAGCTACTCGGATTTAGGGGTGATTACATCTTGGCGGTGTGAGTTGTAATTATTGATTACATAGTTCTTGTTGACCGGTATTGCCCCGTGGTTTTACTCTCCTTAACTTGGGGAGAGTTTTCCACGTTAAATCTTTTACCTTGAGTCTTGCAGAGTATTTCCACTTTTTTCCCAACAAGTGGTATCAGAGCAAGGTTGGAAGGTTGAAGTGGATGTGACAATGACGTCTGAAGACGGGAAAGTGTGCATCGACAAGTTTGATGGCAAGGACTTTGGCTTCTGGAAGATGCAGATTGAAGACTATCTGTACCAGAAGAAACTGCATCAACCTCTGGCGGGGACTAAACCTGAATACATGAAGCAGGAGGACTGGGATCTCCTTGATCGTCAGGCACTTGGAGTGGTCATGTTGACATTGGCATGAAATGTTGCATTCAACATTGCCAACGAGAAGACAACTGCGGGACTTCTGAAGACGCTATCAAATATGTACGAGAAGCCAACTGTTGTGAACAAGGTATATTTGATGCGTCGCTTGTTCAACCTGAACATGAGCGAAGGAGCCTCTATAGCTGATCACATCAACGAGTTTAACGTCATAATCACACAACTCAACTCTGTGGAGATCAAGTTTGAAGATGAAGTTAAAGCTCTTATCCTACTCTCCTCTTTGCCCGAAAGTTAGTCTACTACCGTGACAGCAGTCAACAGTTCGTCAGGAAGCATAAAGCTAAAGCTTGACGAAATTTGGGATTTGATCCTGAGTGAAGACATCTGCAAGAGGGAATGTACTAGATCTGATTATTCAGGTTCAACTCTACTCATTGGAGGAAGAGGAAGAAATCAGAGTCACAATCACGGTTCTAACCGCAGAAAGTCGAAGACAAGGGGTAAAGAATGTTACTGTTGTGGAAAAGTTGGACACTTCAAGAAGGACTACAAGGTATGGAAGAGGGTGTCACAAGAACTCACCAAAGAACAAGAGGATGATGAGCAGAACAATTCAACTGTTACTGCAGAGGAAGTGCTTACAGTCCAAGAGCAGTGTCTGAATACAAAGGATGATGTTGAGTGGACGATAGACACGGTAGTGACGTGTCATGCTGCATCTCACAAGAAGTTCTTCACAAGATACAGAAGTGGAAACTTTGGCAATGTGAGGATGGGGAATGCTAGCTACTCAAAGATCGTTGGGATTGGTGATATCTGCGTAAAAACAGATATCGTGTGTATTATCACGCTCAAGGATGTTTGTCATGTTCCAGATCTGAGACTCAGTGTAATTTCTGGTTCCTTATTGGATAGGAACGGATATCATCTCGGGTTCGGCGGAGGCAAGTGCAAGGTGACAAAAGGGTGTTTGGTGATAGCTCGAGGCAGACTATGCTGCAATCTATATAAAACCACATTCAGAGTGCACAAAGACAGGGTTCAGGAAGTGAAGAAGTCAAAGCCATCTCAAAGAAGACGGAATCATGGAGGACTACGAGGAAGTTCTACAGATAGCCGCATGACTGAGATGTGGGATTCTGTCAATGATGTCAGAAAGGGTAGAAAAGTGGATTTCTACATGCATCAGAAGATGCAATGTGCTGGCTCCCAGTTAGAGAAGATCGCTCCAAATACTTTCTCAAAACAACACACATGTGAGGAAGGAGGGCAATACATTGAGGATGTAGTTGCTACACCTAGGCTGGAGGATCAGACTCTTGATGTAGACTTACATCGATAGGGGGAGCGTCATAAGAAGGTTTTTGAAGCTTACTGTAGAAGGCCAGAAATATGGTTTTCATCCAGGAGAGCTCGACTGACCGGTCAGGGGGAGCCGACAAAGTTCCAGGTGTGGGCATGGAGAGAGAAGTAGTGTGGCCAAGATACTTCTTCTCTGTTTCTTGGGAACAAAGTGAAGTCAAGGTGGGACTTCAAGAAGAGGGATGAAAACAACAGGATGCTGACATGCTTGAGGAGAATGACCACCTATCGGAACCCATCACAGGTGGTGATGGAGTCCAGAAGATACTTTGGATGATTCATGAAGACAACGTCTCCCTTATGGGCCGGAGGGAGAGATTGTTGGGAATAGGAGTCTGGCCCACATCCGAATTGGATTGGGAGTTAAAAAGGAATTGGAAATGTGTTTCCAATCCTAATACGAGTCAAATCCAATAGGAAACAAGAATATGGTTCCCTTTGTGCATCACGGAGTTGGACTAGGAGTGAGACTGGGATTTGGATTAGGAGTCCTGGTTGCAACTACATGGATGGAGGCCGATAAATAGAGACCATGGGGGAGGCCATTGGGATCATCCCATCAGTTGTTCGTTGTTGGTGCTTCTGTGGTAGAAGAGCCGTAGAACAAGAACAACAGGTGCAGCTCTCTTGTGTATAAGAGAGGGCCAACGACTTTGCCTTGAAGAAAAGTAGCGGTTGGCAGTCGGCAACACAACAGAGGGCATTGACAGTGGAGGTGGATCCGAGAGCGGAAGACACACATCAGTCAGAGGCGGTTGTTGGTGTTGTGACTATAGCAGTTGTTTGTCCGGTCAGCGGAGGACACACACTCCCTCTCACAGGCAGAGAGAGCTTTCAGTTTGCAGCAGCGTGCCGAAATCCTAGTTGGAGGAGCCAACTAGAATGAGTACCGTAGGAAACGATGAGGTAGGCGACCTTGTCACCGGTGGAGACGATCGATCAGCGATCGTAGCGGCAATAAGCAATCCCCAACAGCGACAACGGCGTCGTGAGGAGATAAAGTTAAGAGAGATATTTTATACACCTTGAGTGTGATTCTCTTCTTCCTTATCTTTGTTCTCATGTGGGGGGGAGCTACTCGGATTTAGGGTGATTAAATTTGGGCGGTGTGAGATGTAATTCTTGATTACATAGTGCTTTTTGACCGGTATTGCCCCGTGGTTTTACTGTCCTTAACTTGGGGAGAGTTTTCCACGTTAAATTTCGCGCCTTGAGTCTTGCAGAGTATTGTCACTTTTTTCCCAACATAGAAGATCGATCTTCAACATCATTTGCAACATCAATCTTTAAAAATTATGAAGCTTATAGCCTGTCCACTAATCAACATTGCCATCTAATGACTCTAGGGTCATTCTTCTCAAAACAAGTATATAATTGTATCCATCCATCAAACGTTGTTGCATACCTTTAGAAAAGATTGCACCATCAAAGATCGGATCTTAATTGGACTGTTATGCGCTAATAAGCTGTTCCTTGGACCACACCTCCATTCCATAGATATACATGGACATTTTCCGTTAATGCATACTATGTTGGGATAACCTAGAATCAATTAAACGCAGCTTTTTCTCTTGTCATTATTCAACAACAAACGGTGTGCCTTAAACCTTCATACACTAGATTATCTACTAATACCTACATCCACTGTTACATCAACATATCACCTCCTACATGTTTAGCCTCGTATCAGAGAAACAAAGCCTCATAAGCCACAGTCTTCGGCACATTTGGTTAGAACACAATCAAAGAGCAATCAACAATTCATATACTACTCCATTCCACACAGTTGATATAATAATTGTTGATCTTATATGACGAGTTATCATTATTTTCTTTTCTAAACACAAGTATCTGCTGTTATAAAGTGCCAGGACCAAGTACCTTTAGACGGCCCAACCACCCCAGCCAGCACCAAAAGAAATGGAAAAGATGATTCCCTGGACCCAGCCAAATCGTCGGCTTCGTAGCACACAGAACCGAATCTTGTTTTCGTAGTTAAAATCACTACCGTTGCTTGTTCTATAGGAGTGTGCCCTCCTATGCACAAACTCATTTTACTTACCATTCGGGACTATATCAGGGGAGCTTCCCCCCATCGATTTGTGAACATTTTGTTAGAGATATGGCTGCTACCGTTGTGTTTCTAGCATGAATTAAGCTCAATGTAATGCAACTAGTACATGTGAGAGAGGTAGTTTTGTCTCTAGTATAAATGAAAAAGAAGTTTTATCCCACATTGCTCACTCCTAGAATTTTCACTACAAGAAACGGGGGTATAAACGTCAAAGATTACGACAGCTTTATTATGTTGTCGTAATTGCTACACTAACAACGACAAGTAATTTTTATGGCCGCTATCGGTATATGTTTTAGCGACAAAAATATTTGTCTGACGTAAAATGTACAAATTTTCCGCCGTTAAAAGAGTTCTGAAACCCGACCCGACCCGGCCGGTTCAACCGGTTGAACCGTCACCCGGAAGGCTGGGCGGGCCCGGTCCCTTCAAAATCCGTTTTTGCGGTCTGGAAAGGGTTAAACCGGCAACCCAAGCAGTTGAACCGCTGACCCGGTGAACCGATTACGGTTTTGTTGAACTGGCCGGGTATTTGCTAAAACTAAAACCCTACTGGACCAACCTCTATTACACGCAAAACCCCCCCCAAGAGGCTACTCTCTGTCCCCACCCCCCCCCCTCCCGCGATACTCCCTGCTTCTCGTTCATGTGCGTTGAGGTCTAGGGCTCGCCTGCTCCCATCGATTCACCCAGCCGCCAGAGATATTCAGCTCTTGCCGCTGCCGCCGCAAGGTCTTCCGCCGCCGCCGCAGCTCCCTGCTCTCGCCACTCACATCTTCTCATCCGTTGCTTGGTTTGGCGTCTCTCGTTGGCCCTGCGCCCTTCTCTGTCGCGGGTCGTGGCCTCCAGCTTCTTTGTTCTGCCTCCAGCTGCTGCAAGGCCAGGCCGGAGACGCTGCTTCTATCAACAGAGCAGCCGCCTAGCGTGGAACCAACAACAATTTTGTGCTAGCACTACTGATAATCTTAATTTTCTATTTATTTCTGTCTTCCCCCTATTACTCCTCGTCGTGTGACCATGTCTCTCTTTTTCCTAACCTCTTCCCTTCCTTCTACCTTGAAATTTCGTCCTAATTCCCGCCCTTTCATCATCAGAGATATAGAATTTGCGGTTGTTCCTCAATAAGATTTGAACCTTGCTGTTAGAAACTGAAACAAATGTGGTGTTTGGTGTTGGGAGGTTAAATTGGAGGCTATAGCACTCCATATCAGGTAATAATCGACCTGTGACCTACGGCTAATTGGCTATACATTTTACTATTTGCTGCAATTTTGTTTGAATGGATTGAATCTTACTGTTGGTTGGATTTGAGATTATGAGTTATGAATGTCTATTTTAAACACAATGACCGTGGTTACTTGCGTGAGTTACTTGTAAAATGTGTACTATAAACGTCTAAAATGTTGGTCTTAACACCCCATATATATATATTCAGAAAAATTGTTTCAAACTTTATGTATTTACATCAAATTTATAAAGCTTAAACGTGTAGGTTGACTTCAAGCTAACATCCTAACAATAATGCCTAAAATGTGAGGGCTGCGTAATAGACATCCCAATCCACATCTTGTCCTATATATATTGCAAAACTATATCAATGTAAATTTATATTGCATGTTGTTCTTAATGTATCTTCTATTTAACGAATCCAAGCATTAATATTAGAATATATACGCATAACATATGTATAATGTTTTATTGTATTATTGTGTGTGTTTATAAATGCTTGTGACTACTTTTTGTTTTATATGTTTAATTTGTTTGGTGATATGACGATGTTGTTAAACATTTATTCCAACTACACTACAAAACTGGTTTCATGGTATCAAGTTAACACGAGTGTATATGGATATATCTACATTGGATCTATAAAGAGACTAACTGATGTTTTAGTTAAGTATATTTCCATTTCCAATGTCTTTTGAGATGAAGTTTATACAAATGAGTGATTCATCCTTGTTTTGTTGCATTTTATATCACGAAATATGTTTTGATGACATATGTGTTGAATAACAATTTTCCTTGAAAGGGCCACCAAAATTGGATCAAAATTTTGCAGGAGTGGAGGCTAGAAGGTGTTGGAATTATTTGGTAAGAGACTAGCATCCAAGCTCACACTACATCACATCACCCAATAGGACACATGAGCAAGATGTGGTTCAAAAGAGTCCTTATATGTGTTTTCAATTTCTATGGGACCATTCTCTAAAAGGACATGTTGGCATAAATTGTGATTATCATGTATACTTGTTTTATGTGGTTGGGATTCATTAGGATGGAGTGATCAAAGGTTCCAAAATCCATACACATGGTGTCATAATTGCTCCAACTAGGTACTTATCTTTTTTACCTGGTTTCTCTCATCGTCTAGTTGCTTTTTTCTCTCGTTTTACATGTCAAAATGATTTACTAATATTTTCCTTATTTCCAATTAATCACAAGTAGTTTTTGGTTTACTACATGCATCTTATATCGTTTATAACATCCAATTTATTATGACCTTTTTATATTAATTAGATAATGCATTTCTTAGTGTGCTTTATTTAATTTTTTTTCTTAGTTGATCTTGTTGTTGTTGCACTCAACTTGAGTTTAATCATTGAATTACAAGTGGACATCAATAAATAGGTGATCATACTATTTCTTTACATGCTCATGTTACAACAAATGAAAGTGAATAAAATGTATTCATGTCATTCTTTTAAAGTGTGATAGTCCTTTTCTACTCATACACCTTACAAGCCATGAATGCTTGCTTATGTTGTTTCAAGGAAAATTGTGGGTGGGACTTTTCTCCCTCTTGGTTGGGACAAACTTTTGATCCCTAGAAACTACACTAGTTTATTTTCTTGCCACTGTGAACCCCAATCAAAACCCCGAATCAAGGATACTTGTCAATGAACAATATGTCAAAAAATTCACTTTATAGATCTAATTGCATCCTCATCCAACTCCTTTGTTCCCTCTTAAATGGGTTCCAACATATTCATCACACAACCCATCAATAGATAAATCACTAAAGAAAATAAAGGCAAAGCAACATATAGGACACATATGTTTACTTGTATTTAGACACATTGGATTGTAAATTAAGTGAAGTCTTGCAGTGAAAAACTTCTTGAAAAACCCTATCTATTCCCTAAACTTCTAAAAACATGATGTTTTGTTTTTAGACGCACAATATATATGTTGTTTTAGTTTTTCAGTGAGCATATGGAAAATATGCCCCATAGCACATGTGGAAAATGTGTCCATTGCACATTCGGAGTTATGTGTCCGTTGCACATTTGGCTTTATGTGTCTGACGCACATCCGGAGATATGTGCATTGTATGTATAGTGTTACTAATTCACTGAACTTTCTTTTGCAGGTTCTCGTTTATTGTTAAATGATGAAAATTGATATTCACATGATATGTGGCATGTACTTGTGGGACTAGATTATGTATGGTTGTCTTCTTCTATACGTTCTTCACTTCTATGGTCACTTCATTTCTTTGGTGCAAAAAAATCAAACAAAGTAAGTGTCCTTCATTTATACATATTAAATATGTGAATGTAGGTATTTTTCATCTATTCATAATAGATATATAAAATAGATTTGACAATTCATAGTAAACATACAAATTATATCTTACAATTTATATTGAGTACTCATACATTCAAATAATCTATGTTGAACCACTTGATTGTACCTATGACTTGTATACACTATATTAGAAGTCACATATTTAGATGTCCAGAACAAATATCACTAAATTAGAAGATGTTGAGCCATATCATGTCGTGACCTAGGAAGCACAAACACTTCCCAGAGGCTTCCATGTCTGTGTCCAATGTGTGTCCAACATGGACACAACTTGGACACACCTGGACACGTGGTAGACACGCCTCTGATGTGTCCACTTATATTTTTTTATTGAAGTGGTAGACATGGCTTGGATACTCCATGGACACATTCAAAACACACCATCCCTACCTAGTTAAGCCTAAGGCCACCTTTGGTACGAGGGATTCTGGGCAGGATAGAACTCATAATCCTATAAAAATATGTATCCCGCATTTGTTTGGGTAATATTCATAATAGGATTGTAGTCCTTGGGTTTATAAGTATCGACTGAGCGGGACAAAGCCATTAGACACTCCCCTTTAGTAATAGCATTGGATATGTATGCCCCAATGCCCAACACTCATGATTCACAAATCGTCTTTATGCGCTCGACCCTACGGGTTGTGGCAATCGTCGTCATCTCCATGCTTCACTTTTATAATTGTTGGTATGTGAACCCCCACCCACTTACGGTCCTGCTCACACTGATCGACTTATGGTCCTTCTCACACACCTTCAATTAATCTCGCTCCAATCAACACACAATAACTCTGGATACACCTGTTAACTTAGCAACGACCATCTACAAGGGAAACCTCTTTCTCTATAGACAACAAACTGACATCCCCGAGCAACAACTTCTCAAAGAACTGATCACCTCTTATTTCATCCGGGTCCTTCACGTTCCTACCCATATTACCACCCCTCCTTTTACTCTTCTTCTTGCTCCTCATGGTGAAGTTTGAAGAGTATTGCCCTCCCTACTTATTTTCTTGCTTCTCTACATCTACATCTCTACTCCTCTTCTCTTACCCATCCATCTTAAGTAGATATCCAACATATTCCCCATCCTTTTCTTCCCTCTTGACCTCTAAGACACCTTCATTTTCCATATCCTCCACCACCAGTAACAAAATCCTAAATAGTTTGCATTTTATTTTAATATCATGTTTTTAAAGATAAATTTCACGTTAACTTTTATTTACAGTAAAGCTATGTCTCTGTGTGGTTTCGAACCTGAGTCTCTTCATTGGGGACCAACGGAATTTGACAACTGGGCTATTCCCTTTCCGACATATATTTATATATATATATATATATATATATATATATAGGAATCTGGTAAGTACATTCTGACGTTCCCCCTAAAACAATTTAGGGGGTCAAGAGTACATGTAGGCCCAACGCCATACACCCAACTCGTCAATACAACTCACACATCTAATCAATATCTAATCTACGCCTAATGCATTTACATATTTTTATAGAAATAATACTAGCATCAGTAGACTTTCTGTGGTGCTTCCTCACGTTCCTTTCTTCCCAAATGTGGTAGTAAAGGCCCGCCAATAGTAGATTTTTCCTCGCGTCCATTTTGCATCTAGTCGGCATCCTTCTTGGTTCAACATTGAGTTGGATTTGTACTTTGAAATTGCTGCAGATATGATTCCAAATCTCCTTTGTGAATTTACATTCACCAGCAAGATGGAAGCGATTTTCCTCCCCGTCCTCACAGAGCAAGCATACAGTGTCTACATCATAGTTCCAGCTTTTAATTCTATCCAGCATAGAAAGGATGTTGTGTAGAAATTTATAGACACATATGCTCCATTTTGGCATGTGTCTCTCACACCAAATGTGATCACTCACAAGGTCCTTTGCGCCTCTCATTCGGGATAGCTCCCTAAGAAGCCATCTTCCAGCATCATTAGCCACAAACTAGTGTTTGATTTGAGGCCAAACTTCACACATAACATTGACCGATATGGAGTACCCTTCTGTTGTTTTTCGAATAAAATCCAGCCCCCGCAGATATCTATCTCTCATCCACTTCCCCCACACAGAAGTGCCTTCCTGATAAGAAACAATCCTCCTCATGGATCCCCATCTAGCAATATCTATGGGGGTCTTCACATCAAGTCCACCTTCATCTTTTGGAAACACCAGTCTTGAATATTTCATTGGATGATGCTCATTTCCCCATAAGAAGTTAGCAATCTTCATTTCTATTCTGTCAAGGACTGAAACGGGGATCTCTCCTTGTTGTACCCAGAAGATAAGAAGACCCTCAATGGCTGATTTGATCAATGTTCTACATCCCTCCATGGATGTTTTTTGTGTAGGCCATATATATATATATATATATATATATATATATATATATATATATATATATATATATATATATGTATGTATATATATGTGTGTGTGTGTGTATGTTTGTATGTATATGTCTGTGTACATATACATATGTGTATGTATATGTATATGTATAAATGTGTATGTCGTGTATGTGTCCTATATATTTTTAAATCACTGTGTCCCGTGACCGTGTCCCTCCCGTGTCCGTGTCCATGTCCATGCTTCTTAGGTCATGACATATTTTCCACATGCTTGTACAAGTTATAACATTTCATGCATTATCTATTCATTTTTTGTTTGTCATAGTTGTCAATTCAACCTCAAATGCAACACAAATTCTCTTTTTTCATAATTTCTTCATTCAAAGCAATGTATTACTCCTTGTTTGTGCTTAAGATGTATGACAAGGTATTACCCTAAAGGAATGGTAATATGTTACTTCAATAATTTCCTAGGTGAATGGTCATATGTTACTCCTCTTTCTATGTACAATCTATTTGTAGATGAAATGTATCTCTAAGATTGAAATCCCTTCCATGCAAAATTTAAATAAATTTTCTGAATATGAGGATGTTTAAATGAAATTTGCAATCACTATTGGAACACTTCATGAGGTTCATTCTTTCAGTTGAGCTAGAATCCAATGTTGTTCTATATACATTTGTCTTCTGGTATCATCGTCATCTTTATATGTTTTGTTCTAATTTTAGGTTATTCAACTTGATGAATTTGACTTACATCATATTGAAAAATTTGGGAATCTATATTGTATTATTTACTTGAAATACTTCCTTATCCATAGCTAACATCACATTAAAGGAGTGATCGTTTGTGAAAGAAATTCTTCCTTATGCAAAATATGAACTGGAGAGAAATTTATATATCAATATACCGCACATACTTGATTGGATTTGGTCTTCTATTTCAAATAAGTAAGTTTTCAATCATGAACTAATTAATTTATTTCTTTGATATATATAGATTCATAGTTATTTCACTATATTTTCATATGTTTCTTTGCATTTTCAGGTTTTTGCTGATTTTACCCGGGAAAGATTATGTGAAGTCTTGTAGTGAAACACTTTTTGGAAAACCCCTTCTATCCCCTAAACTTCTAAACGCATGATGCTTTGTTTTTCAATGCACAATGTACATGTTGTTTTGGTTTTCGAGTGAGAATATGGAAAATATGCCACGTAGCACATGCGGAAAATGTGTCTGTTGCACATGCGAAAATGTGTGTGTTGCACATTCAACTTTATGTGTCCGACACACATCTGGAGATATGTGCATTTCATGCATTATGTTTCTAATGCATTGAAATTTCTTTTGTAGGTTCTCATTTATCATTAATTGATGACAATTGATATTCACCTGATATGTTGCACGTAGTTGTGGGACTGGACTATATATGGTTGTCTTCTTCTATATGTTCTTCACTTCTCTGAGCCCCTCATTTCCTTGGTGCAAGAAAAATCAAACATGGGCATTGAAAAATTAAGTACTCTCACTTCTATACGTTCTTCACTTCTGAACAAAGCTCATTAAATTAGAAAATGTTTGACCTTATCATTTTATAAATATGTGCATTGAACTAGATTTTGAAACATAAATTTATTTCGGTCTTTATAAATCATACATGTAATATACATTCATAGATTAAGTCTTATGATAAGTGATCACACAATAGAATTTTAAAGTTGTATTATCTACCTGGAGGTTGTTGTGTCTGTGTCTAACACATTTCTGACATGGATATGCTTGGACACACGAAGAACATGCCTCTGACATGTCCACTTAATAGAAAAGTGTTGTCATCCTTATTTGCTTATCTCAACAAAAGTAGTAAAAAGTTCATCCTTATGCCTCCTCTTTCCTTGCTTCTCTACATTTCCATCTCCCCTACTCTTCTCTTATCCGTGCATCTTAAGTAACACTTGAATGTATTCCTCTTCTCTTTCTTCCCTCTCAAACTCCAAGACACCTTGTCTTCATCTTCTCCATCACCTCTAACATATTTCTTTACCCCTTCTCATTCTTCCTCCAAATAGTACATGTTCACTATTACTTACATAAACAAAGAAAACTATCACCTCGAAAATTTTTCTTCCCTTGATTTTACCATTCCATGTATTCTTAGTGCAATACTTTTATAATTAAGGATCTTAATATATTTGTTGAGTTAATTTGTACTCTGACTTGTGGATATATTATATATGTTGATTGTTGGTTGGATTCCATAGAGATTGCGTTCATGGATGATTTATTTATATTAGTTTGTGTGTTTATACATAAAGTTTAATATATGTCAAAATATTTATATATAAATTGACATATTTGTATACATATAAATTAGTCGTTCCTAGTGTTGCATCCTGCATTGTTGGAAATTTTGGTTTCTGTTGTCTATGGAGAAATCCATGCATGTGTACGTGTTCATTTTCTTAGGTGAGGATCCAAGTGTGTTGCAAACGTGATGGACAAATTTAGGAATTTAGTTTTTTTTGTCAATATAGCTATTTACAATGAAAAAAAGATGTCGTTGTTGACCTTTGTGATCAAGCCTGTTAGTCGTCATTACTAGTATCAGTGACAAGTTTGTGTGGTCGCAAATAGTATCAACGTCAGACATTTAATTTTTTTGTTAAAACTATTAACGACAAACTATATAAGTCGTCATGATTTGTATTAGAGACGAACTGAAATTTTTTGCCATTATTTTTATTAAAAGAAAGACCAATAACGACAAGACGTGATGACTTTTTTTTCTCATCGCCAATAGTTTTAACGACAAACTTATTCACATTTATGACCAAATTTTTCCGCCGTTATAGCTAAGTTTTCCTGTAGTGAATATTTTGGTTCTTATATGTAGGATCACATGGGACACTAGTATCCAAGGGTCCTTAGGAGAAGGGTATGTTCACCTCCTTGGTGGGTATTGTAACCACAACACACACATGCACGCACGCATGCACGTCACGCCACGCCTTCTCGGGCTGGGCTCGGGTACGGGCATATGGAATGTAGAGAATGTCTTCTGCCTTCTTTTTACACTAGGGTACAACTACGTAATTAATTATTCATTTAATTAATTATTTTTTCCTATTTAGATTTATTAATCATAAATAGAAAGTGTCTCTTTTGTGGAATTTTTCACAATGTGCACAAGAGCAACCGAGTAGTTGCGTCTTAATAGGAATAGGATTAATGGGGCGTGTAAGTCTATAAATATGCCTCCGGTAATTAGGGTTAAACACATCTTTCAAACACACATCCATCAACGATTTGAGTATGTGTTTGTGAATCCTAAAGTCAGAGTCTTTCTACCACTGTCGCTTCCATGGTGCTATGTGGAGATCTTCTCCTAGACATAGCAAGTTCATCCATCCTTTCCTTCCAAGACATAACCTGTCAGGCGGTGGTTCATGCGGTTGCTGAGCTGTACTGGTAGTGTACTATTCATCTGCAATGTTCGTCGTCAACACGAATGAGACATCTCATCTATAGGCTCGTGACCGGGTAGAATAGAAGAACAACAACTATCCAAAAGGGTTGTAGGGCGTTGATTTCTTTAAGTATATCACGTTCGTGTTTCAACGAACGACCTGGTTTGGTTCCTGATCTTATTTGCTTTTGTTCTCCTAAATTGGTTTATTCTACGTTTTCGTATCTGGATTGGCTTAAACTGTTAACTCAATTGCACCTGTTTCTGTTTCATGTAACGACGTAATTCAAAATTAACTATGGTTGATTCTGGCATGAAAATTGATATGTCTAGTATGTCTGAAAAAGTTATTGGGATTTATTTTGCTCATTGGTAAAGTAGGATGTAAATCTCACTTAACATGGTAGGGTATGGTTAGTATTTAGAAGAAGACGAACCAAAAGTAGATGAAACAATTACTGATAATGCTAATATAATTGCAACCTAGAAGAAGGGTGACAAGATGTGCCGAGGGTTGATTCTGTTTGTGTTAAATAACAAACTATATGACTCATACTCTAAGTCGTCAGTTACTACATCTAAGATTTTTTGGATAGCATTAGAAAAGAAATACAATACTGAGATTCAGGGAACTGATAAATATTGTGTCTCTAAATTTTTTAAGTTTCATATGTCTGAGGGAAAGTCTGTTTCTGATTGAACACACAATTTTCAACTCTTGGTACAACAGCTCACTGATGCGGGCATGAAACTTTTGGAATTTTTTTTTGCTATGTCAATCATTGAGAAATTCCAAAAATTTTGAGAGTCGTTTGGCATGACTCTTAAGCATCACAAATGAGACATATCAATGAACGATCTCATGATGGACATTAATATTCAGGAAGATCATCTGAAAGAGAAGACTATCAAAGTACCAACTGATGTTAATGCGACTGGTAATTTTACTACTATTCAGAACGAGGATAAGAAATCTAAGAATTCACTTAAACCTAAGGCCAAGATCCAGAAGAAACCGAAGAACAAACCTTGTTGGACTTGTGGACAGGTTGGCCACTGCAATAAGGATTGTTCTTCAAAGAAAGCCATGAAAGTTGTCGCATCTGCAGCTGAGGAGGTTGTGGTCAACATGATGACTGCATCCTTGAACCTCAATGATGGGTAAGTATCTATAATACCTGAAGTGCTTTATATTTTTGAACCACTATAGTGGATTATAGACACTGGGGCTAATGTGCATGTGTGTACTGACAAGTCTCTATGTGTGTCTTATCAGACCTCTAAAGGTCGATCCGTGACTTTGGGTGATTCAACACTGTAGAACTCAAACGAGAAAGATTGGTGGACTTGAAGTTTCCTTCAGGAAAGGTTCTGACACTTCATAGAGTCAGATGTGTTCCATCAATACGACACAACATTATTAGTGGTGCAATTTTAGTTAGAGATGGTTTTAGAATAGATTGTAAATGTAATAAAGCTATTATTACTCGCCTTTGAGATTCTTTATTTTTTGGCAAGGGGTATCTTTGTGATAGGAGAACTTATTTAATATCCTTGTAGAACCTGTTTCAAATTATATTTTAAATTTGAATGATATTAGTTCTTTATGCTTGAATCTTATATCATCTGACGTTTGGCGTGCACATTTGGGACATGTGATTGTCGGCTCAATGAAACATATGATGAATCTGAATTTGATCCCTAAATATGAAATTAGCAATAATAAATGTGAAATATGTGTGCAAGCGAAATTACCAAGGAATCCTTTTCATTTTGTGAATAGGAATTTGGAAATATAGTATTTAGTGGATACAGATATCTGTGAATTTAATGGTTTTTCTATAAGGGATCAAAAATGTTATTTTATAACTTTTATTGATGATGCTAGTAGATACTATTTTTTTGCTTAGAAGTAAAGATGAGACATTGGATAAATTTAAAATTTATAAAAAAGAAGCTGAAACTCAAATTGGCAAAGTACTTAAAGGATTAAGGTCTGATAGGAGAGGAGAGCATACCTTGAATTTATTTTTAGAATTTTTCCAATTACATGGTATAGTTCATGAGGTTATTGCTCCGTATTTGACATGGAATATTATCGCACCAACAGACTCACCTAGGGCTGAAATCCCTGAGTTTTTAACCAAAACCTTGTGTAATAATACCACCCACAAGCGGATGGGTCTTATCACAATATAGTTGAGGATCGAATCCCAAGGGACAACATTTTTAAGAATCTTTTACTAATCGAATCTAGTTGAATAAAGACTAATATTTAGAACAAGGTTGGTTGATTAGAGTTTAATTAAACTAAATGCAAGGAAAGTAAAGAGTAGGATTAAAAGTTGATTAAAGATTAATGATGGGAATCGCTGGGATGGTCCCGGGTTTCACTACCACTACACATGCAAACACATCCAATCACAAACATCCAGGAAAGATATAACTATCTAAATAGAGCTGCTGTAAAACCCCCCATACGAGCGTCAGGTTCACATAAGCATCACCTTAGGTATCAGATGTCTCGTCACCATCCGGATCACATAGTTACTGCTCCGAAGATACATATATCCAATTGAAGCTACGAGCCCCCCATGCGGGCGTCAGGCACATAGAAGCTTCACCGTGGGCTAGATGTCTCATCACCTCACAGATCACACACTTACTACTTTAGGGAATCCCATTTGATTTCTCATTAGGGAGCCGACCATGTTAATCGACATTCAAATCCTACATATTAAAGTTCTCGCAACATAGGAAACAAACAAGATAAATGCAAGCAGGTGATCTATCCACAAGCACACATCGACGATGAACAATGAAATGAAAAGTTATATACAAGCCTTGGAATGTTTAATAAAAAGACATGTAAGCATGGGCAGCGGGGCTAGTCCAAGCACCCCAGCAAAAAGAGACTACTTGCTCATAGTGAGAGAAATAAGAATAAAAATAGAGAGAGAAGATTCAGCCATGAGCATGGTGAAGAAGATGATCACAACTTGGTGGAGAAATGGTCCTCTACACAACGTCGGGGTAGATCTAGATGAGGAGGGAAGAACACTACGGCAGACAGGGTAGATCTTCATTCTCCACCTTCTCTCTCTTCTCAAAGTCCTCACTCACAGTCAGAGGAGCAGGTCGTGGACGTGATAGCGGTGGATGGAGCGGATAGATGGATGCAACAGATCTAGATCTGATGGATGGAGTGGCTTGCACTAGGGGTCAAACGCTTCTTAGGCACAACCTGGCTATGGAGGAGACCGTCTCCTTAGGCTGAAGATAGACCTGCAGCCTAACGGTGTCTGGAGAGGGCTCCGCTAAATGGTAGGGGGTATGGGCCTATTTATAGGCACGGTCTATTTGGATTGAGTGCTTGGACCTCGGTCAAGGTTATCTTAGATCGTGACTTCCTTTCTTGCATGGGTCACGATCTTGGATGGCATGGTAGGTCGCAGTATAGGTGGTTGGTGAAGGCAACGTGATCGCGGTTGGAAGCACTACAGATGGAGGGTCGTGATGCAACAGGCGTTGCTACAGAAGACCATGGTGAATCAGATGAGAACCACAGTTGTGGATGGAGGAAGGGGAATGTGGTTGTCATTTTCTTGAGGTGCTACGATGGAGGGTGAAGAGGTGGCAGGTGTTTGGTCACGGCCTATCTATTTCTGTGATGGTTGCGGGTGTGGGCGGAGTATAGAACTATGGTGGAAGCTGGAGGTCACGGCGTTGAGGCGACGTTGCATGGTCATGATGGAGGAGAGGAAGTGGTCACGAACAGGAAGTGTGGTCGATGCAGATGCTCAATTGTGATGATAGAGGAGACGATCACGGTGCAGTAGGTGGGAGACTGCGGGGAATAGGCACTAAAGACCATGAGTGCTTTCCACGCTCTGGCCACGGTTTAGAGATGGTTGGTGCATGCAACCACGACCGAGGAGATGTCAAAGGAGTTGGTTGTAATGACCCCGCCTCCTGGTAACTCCCAATTAAGGGAGACCAACAGGTTAGAGCCATTATCCAAATTAACATGATCAAAGATTTGACAAATAATCAATAACAATTATCAAATTCTACCAACTAAATTGAAAGCGGGTATAAAATAAAACTTTGCATACCTTTTTCAAAAACTTGGATATCTACTTCTATCCACATCTGGAGTCTATTCTAACTAATCCTCCTCTGTACTTTAACTCTTATTTAATTCCACATATCCCACTTTACTATTTGTCCTTTTCAATCTTGTACCTAAACCGACGACAAACAAAATGTCGGTCAGCATATCGAAATATGCCGGTATGTGGGGACAACCAAAATTTTGCAAATATGACTAACAATCTAAATATCACGATCAAGTTAATTAACAAGCCAAATTACGTATTCAATGTGACATTCTCCACTACTTTTGCCCTAACCCTGGCAGACCTCCTTTAAGGTTTCTCTTTTGCCATTGACTTAAGGCCACCTTTTCATTCCCGAGCATGGTGCCTGGGGTAACCCTTCATGGTGCCCTTTAGTCATGCAATATCATAGGCCACCTTCTCAATCCCGAGCTTGGTTCCTGGGGTCACCTCTCATGGTGCCCATTGGTCTTCGCTCCTGGGCTTGACCTTTTTGCATCATCCATCAGGGTGGCATGTAGGTGCGAGAATATACATTTATTTTACAATTGTGATTATCATAGTGACTTTATAATTTGTAATTATGAACATCCAAACTGATATGTTGCATTCAATGTGATTAATCATCCATGAAAACTTTGGGAAAATAATGCAATTAATCACAATTAACCACATAACTGTTCAGCTGATTTGAGATAGAAATATTCCATGAATGTAAGAAATCCAAGAAAGCAAGCACATACAACAAGATCCTAAAATATGCATACAATTTCCCATCATTGATTATGCCATCAAGATCTATCAAACCTAGCTCACTTCCTAGGGTTTCTAATCCACTTTTAAGATTTTCATTGAAATTAGGGTTTCACTTCATTATACTATTTTAAACCGTAATTATCTCATCAATTCTTCACAAAAGATATTAAGGTTATCTTTTAACAACATATATCCCTAATTTCATAAAAAGCACAATTAAGTCCATTAAGCCTCTTAACCTAAAAAAAAAGTCCATTAAGCCTCTTTTACATTAAAGCTACCATTTTTATCCTTTTAATCCATGACAAGTTCATTAGGCCCAATTATCATCTTTGGGTTCCTTCTGGATTAACAACTCATAGCTCATTACGATCTAATTCACATATGAATTCTATTTATCATTAATTCCACCTTTATTCATTCGAAAACCCTTATTACTAAATTAAGGGTATTTAACCAAAATTAGAAACCTTTATACTCGAAATAGCTTTGAACCATCATATCTCAGCCTTATTCATGAATTTCAACAATTAAAGCCATTAAGAGTCCTAAATACTAACATTAGGGTTTCAAGGCCCATTAAAGCTCATTTATATACATGGAACCCTAAGCTAATCAACTTTATATGTAAAATAGATTGAAGTTCAACTTTAATATTTAATAGGTTATTACTTCACAAATTAACCTATTAAACCTTAAAGGTTCATCCTTTATATTAAAATCGGGTTTCTAAGTGCTTAATCATTCTTATTTGAGGTAAAAACCCTAAATTATGCAAGAAACATCTAGATCAGATTCAAGTCCGTCATTAACTATTCAACAGGTTGCAGTTACTCAATGTCATCAACTAAGTATCATGAACTTAACCATAATGCTCAATTAGGGTTTCTTAATCTAATACATAAGAACTTTTCATTAGATTATCACACTTTTGCAAATAGGAACATATTTAGGTTCTCAAACCAATTTTATTTCGTTCTGCATATTTTTCTTAGCAACTTTCATGTATAACTTTTATCATCAGAGTTTTTTATTAATTACTATGCATTTTCGAAATATTTACCTTTTGGACCAATGGCTGGGCACCACGTCATCACGACGGCCCACCAAAAACTCCATTTCTTCATGGATCTTCCCCTAGATCTGGCTTTCACCCGACCCGGCTGACCCGCTCAGCTTCTTCGTCTTCACAGACAGGGGGATTCCACCCCCTATTTACTCTGTAAAACAGAGTACAGCTGGGCGGCGGCCACCTGCCCGCCACAACACCCCCCTTCTTGTCCTCTGACTCCCGCACATGTGCACGAGTCCATGGCTCTTCTCCACGGAACCTACCCTCCCTTAGCCACGTCTCACTACCGCACAAGGGTGGCTACTCCCGAAGCTGTCCCAGGTCCAGTGGTTCACGACACCAGGGGACTAGGGCCCCTCTACACCCACCAGTCTCTCCAGAACTGTTGTGTACTCTGGCTAAGGTATTTGTGGGATTTCCTGGGAGTTAAGATCCCTCAAGAGGCATCCTATATATATACTGGCTGTCAAGAAATCACTTCCCACAGGACTTCCATTCGTGAACTTACTGAGATTTGGGGAAATCCAAATCCCGCACGACAACTATGCAAACCGGGGATGTAAAGGTCTGAATTAATATCCCGAAATCAACTATTGCCTTTTTAGGACTCGTGGATGATTAGGGAAAGTGATCTAACGAATTGATTTCACATCATACTATTCCCTTTTCCTAATCTGAAATGAAAAGCAGCTATAGTTGGATCTAGATCCAACGGCTAGCAAGCCTCGTATTAGAACATCAATTTTTACATTTAATGTTATCCTTTACACTTTAGGAAACTTGTAAAATTCACATCTCCCAAACTGTTTATTCAATTGATCCCAAATTTTGAGGTAAAGTCCATAATGACTTAATCCACGTATGTACCAAAGTTGGGACTCAAACTCGAAAGTATGAGATGCTTTTATTTATATGCAAGTTATCTCTTAATAGGGCATATTTTAAGCATATTTTCTCTTTCATAATCTTTTTATTTTCTTTATTTTGCTTCCTTTTAGCATTAGAACCCATGTGTACTCAAAATAACATCTAATATGGATCCATTATCCATGTTTCCACATATTCCTTGTAATTTCATCATTATCTCATATTTCCTTCTTATTAAAGTAATCTTTAATTAATCTTTTCCCTTTCTTATTGCATTATCTTTGCAACTTGGACTCCTTGGAACCCAAGGAACCCAAGAGGCATGAAATACACATTTGGATAATATTCTTTGCCTTATAAAGGTTTCTACATCTCTCTTTTCTCCATTTCTTAATTACTTATTTAATAATGGAGTTTCTTTTGTCTTTTCCTTATTATTGGGCCCAATAGCCAATAAATCCCACAAAACAACCAACAAGGCTATTGTAAATGATAACCTTTTATTCAAAACAAATTATATCATTATTCGTTCAAATATCTTTAATAGGAGAAATTACATTTCTCACCAAAAGAACCCAAAAATTTGGGGTTGTAACATCCTTCCCCTCTTATAGGAATTTTGCCCTCAAAATTCCACCACACACACAAACAAATAGGATAAGCTCTTCTCATGTCCATCATGGCTCCTATGTGGCCTCACCCTTTCCATGGTGATTCCCAAGAACTTTCATCATCTCATATTCTTCCATCTGAGTTCTTTCTTACCTTGGTATATCGTACCCTCATAGGTGACTCAGGACATTTCAGCCTCTCATAAAGTTGAATAGGTTCAGGGCTCAGCACATGTCTTGGGTACCTCACATAGTGCTCTAGATCGGAATCATGGAATACATTACACATCCTATTATCCTGAGGGGTAAGCCTAAACATAACCATCTCCACCATTCCATCTCAAATGGACCATGCATTTGGGACTCAGCTCTCTCTTAACTATAACTTAGAGGGGTCGAATTTCACATCACATATTCTCCCATAGTGAAATGCATGTTAGTCTGCTTTGCATCAGCTTACGACTCATGTCACCCCTTGGCTCTCTCTCTCTCTCACCCATTGCATGATCAAAGCGATTTCATCTGCACACATTGTGGTCCTTTTCTGACCTTCGTGAGGTCCATTCACCCACATCATCTTAATGAAGTGGTGACCAAAACAACCTCTCTTACGTAGCTTCTTTACATCCTGATACTGGCTATGGTGGTTATCATCACATTTTACAGAGGACAAGAATTGTCTCTATGTATCACCCTAAATGAGCACACATGCTCTCATCAGACCCTCTAGTCTGGATCATCCTATTAGTTAGGGGGGATAAATTGTACTAACATCGAGTTCTTCATGTATCTACTTCCACCGCATGGAAGTGAATCTTTAGGTTATACTCAAGGACTTTTGAACTCACATCAAGGTGTAGTTGAACCATCTTTCTCATGTCATCTAGGTAAGGTGATTTACCATAACCCATATTGCATCTTGACCTTCCTTGGTCTAGTGGAGACTTACCACAATATCCATAGTGATGAACTCCCATTCCCTCTCGGGGACTCTTTATCCTCTATATCAATGCACTGGGCTACTGGTGTTCGTCCTCTACCTCTTGGATTGCGTGGCGACAAACCACATGCAACTTAATCTTAGGCATCCAAAGTACTACTATCACTTACTATCTTCGTAGAACCACGGTGTCTGGTGATCTTAAAATCATGATATCATATATGTCATGATTCCTCAAGTGTAAAGGATACTGTACGGATCTAGAAGTTCATATGGATGAACTTATGGGAGGTTCTGACCATTGGTGACTCAGAAGTAATATAGTGACAATAATGGAGCTACTGGTTAGACAAAGGAATTTCAGATAGCATACTATGGCACTTCCATCTCGTACGAGTTGTCATACAATGAGGGGATGTGAAACATGCAATATACCGACTTGAAGAAAATGTTTCTCACCTGCTATAAAAGCACTTGTGCAACACAAACATGATGGAAATGTTAAGATCACTTTGAATATGATTCGTGGGTGATTTCTTCAAAGTAAAAGTTGGAGTCTGTTGGTATAGTATGCCCAGAGAGCCAATCATATGATGATTGCAATCAGGCATGTGATACTTAATTTGATAATAACAAAGGCAATTTCTGTCAATATGTTTTAGTCTATTTTGAGATAATGATATAACATGTTAGATGTCTAAAGAATCGTATTACGCAATGATGTATGTCTTCAGGTTAAGGACCTCAACAATGAGATCATACAGATGGTAAGAGTATACATTCTTGTTATGTCCCTAGTTAGTAGTTATTGTGGAAATAACCATAGACATCAATAACACAAAAGACTAGAGTGTGTGTTGGTTGATGACACAATCTCATCAGTCGTGATATATAATATCAAACCAAGCACACAGATACATGTTAGAGAATAGTGTATCAGACAGACCCACCATAAGAGTGATGCATGGAAAGTACACGTGTTTAGTCATGATCATCTCTTATTGTATTGGTGGTGAATGTGGTTCTTAAACGTGAAATCCCTACACTCATTACATGTCGTAGGGTACATTTTGACATCATCAAACGCAATCTTAAAACATGAGTTGTTATAACGGTGATGATTGGGTGACTTTGACACATGGGGACTTGTCTGTGAGTGATAGATATGGAATTTGTCCCTCCTAAGGGAGTGTGATATCCTGGACACTTGAGGAGTGAGACTGAGAAATGCATGGGGAAGTAAAATGACCAGTTCACTGGGTGAAATGATCGGCTCGCCTTCCCAAATGACCAGTTCAGTTATGAACCGATTGGCTCACTTGCCGCAATGTAATTAGTTCGTGGAAAATATGGACCCTTCTGCTCTCGCACTGACTGGGAACCCTGACCTTGCCCTCCACTATAAATAGAGGGGCACAAGGGGGATTCTTAGAACACATAATTCAGAACATCAGTTTCTCTACAAAGTTGTTGTTCTCTCTGGTTTTAGTAACTAAGAGAGCCCAAGAAAGTTCTACCCATCCAGGGAGGAACAGTAAGGGAAAGACAACTATAGAAAAGGGACTGGCGGTGGGAGAGTGTGTCAGTGACTAGTACGCTGATAGAAGAGGAAAACTCCTTCTAGTCTGCCCATTAGGATGACTAGAGTGCCCGGTGGTCTGTGTGGACTATCTATAGAGGCGGGAGATTTCTGCCGCTTAGGAGGACGACTGTCAACCGTAGTCTTGGTCAAGACCAGGAGTTGCATGGATGCCATCGAAGACTAGGTGGTTGAAGGCTATACTAGTTGTGAGGTATTGCCACTGATCAAGCCTCAGTCCCAAATGTAACTCACTAAATCATCTTTCCTATTACATAGTTTTTGATGCGATCTGCTGGTTATAGGTTTGTGGTTAAATAAAAAAAATTATTTCTGTTGCTTGTTCTGTCCCACAAAACCCAACAGTGGTATTAGAGCCACATCAACATACTATGTTTTAGAATTAATCGATATGATAGGATTTTGATTTTTGTCCATTTATTTATGGCATGCAATGCACATACTTTAACTAGATAATGTGCATATCTGATTAAACACCACAAATCCCTATATACATATATGATATGGTATATATATGAAATCGATATGCATCGCCCTAAAATGGTTTTGATGGTGGATGTGTAGCATGGTTATGGCCTATAAACCTCTATGTGTGTGCTTGGTTTCTTGTGGTTGTTTGTATATCGGTTTATGTATTGAGTCCTTTCTTCTATTCTGGATGTAACTCCAGATAACTCGAGCCTTTTCTTCTACCTTTTCTCCCCCCAAATGTACCTCAGGTATCCCAAAGAATTATATAAAAGTAGGATAGTTTTATTTCCTATTATGTCAAAGACTGGTAGGTGCCCAGACAGACAGTTGAAGGATCGAGATGAATGGTTGATGGTCCAAGACGAGCAGTTGGTGTCCTAATGCGGAGCATGACAACCCGAAAAAATGACTATCTGGACGAGCTACATGATCAGTTGGTGCAACCAACTGACCAGCTCAGAAGTGAGCTGATCTGTCATAGGATGAGTTGATCAACCCAGAATGGCTCAAGCATTGATCTTCATCAACTAAAGGTTGTTGCATATGATGTAGACCTAGATGACCATAATTCCTTGTGGCTCAAGGAATTACAATAGGATGGCTATAATCATTGCTTTATCGCTCCGCATATTTTCTTGTGGGATATAGCATGTATATGATACATACTATATATGTGGTGATTGGATGTGTATAAGTTTATATATACCAAACCCCTCAAATAAAATATTAAAGTCTAATATGCCTTCCATAAGTGGCACACATGAAAATATTGATTGACAAAGTGTAGGTTATGCTAAAGTGTGGCCCACGGTCCATCTCATGGAAGTGTGATGGTAGACATGTACGTTCTGCCAAAGTAGGGTGCATGTTTATCGTGTCAGCTTTTGTGTCCGACTTAACTAGTGATTCTTAGAGAGTCTAAGCTCCAGAGGTATGCATATGATCATGGCAAAGAGTCATGCGTGTCATCTATCTAAGAGTTTCATATGCTGCAATTGGCATGATGGCCTATCTAAACAATCATGTTGTGGGCGATCACGCAAAGATGACTCATAATTTGATGAAATTTGGATCTTGGCCACTAGAAGGTTGTACATTGCAATCTTCCAAATTGATACATGAGGGTTATCAATTTGATAAAAATAATGGGAGTGATAATTAATTAAAGACCTAATTAATATCATCAACTTATCAAATCAAAAAAATAAAAAATGTTTTGAAATGTTGCAATTTTTTTTGTAGAATCCAATTGACAAACACAAATACATTATTGTTTCGATAAGTTCATAAATGGGATAAACTTTAAATCTAGTTTGGGACTTTGAGAAGTGTTCTAAATAGTGAGTGTAAACTCTAAAGTCCTTGAAAGACCAGAGCCAACAGAACCACTCCAAATGTGCCTAAGGCTAAAATTAGATGCTTACTTGAAGTATGTCAATGATGCCTAAGACATCAAGAACCTTATGCTGAGCTATATGAACTATGAGTTGCAAAAATAGCTTGAAGCATGGACATTCTTAAGATGGTTATACATCTTAAGAATCATGTAAAGCATGAAGTGTATAATGTCTACAAAGAGATACTTGAATATAATCAGACTAATGGAGATCAAGTATAATCACATATGCTCAATATGATTGTGCATATAGATCAACTGTGACTTTTTATAGGTCAAGAGTTGACCAAACATATGATTCTACAAATCTTTGTGTGAATCATGTAGCCAGTTTATCAAATGTTGAGAAACATTGGCCTAACCATTATTAGAAGTGATTGGCTTATTGATGCCAAAGCATGAATGAAGAAAGGACAAAACCTGTGATAATGATCAACAGAGTGAATTCCATAGAATAAAGCAAGGTCAGGAAGTGTTTTAAAGCCAAGCGTAGGTCCAAGTCTTCATCACTCAAGACATGGAGAGGATTAAGATGGAAAGGAAATAATATCTTTGTAGAGGATCTTACGAAGAGGAAAGAGAGATAGAGATTTTTACTTCAAGACCTAAGAAGAGGTAAGCTAGAAACTGTATGGAGTAAGAGTTTCTACCATTATAGTTATAACATGACATTCATGGGCATATAATAGAATTAGTGAATTGTTGTTATACATCTGCCATCAATGAAATCGTCATACATATTGTATGGACAAGGGTGTAATGAACTTATGTTTCATTTCAAAGAAATGATCTTTGATGGCAATGCCTATGTGTCATCAACTATACGGGATAGTTAAAGAGACAAATGTGTGTGACAAATGTAATGAATGTCATGATAACTGAAACTTGAATGCCTATAGCATAGTCATCTATAGTGCATAAATGAGAATTGCATTTCTAGAAATCCATATGATGGTTATCTAGACTCATTTTGGTTATTGAACCAATAGAGACATGCTAATCTCATTCATTGTGCAATATGACAAAGGTTCTTCACTAGATGTAGAGGGAGAACGATTATTCTATTAAGGATTATACATATTGATGTATATAGACCTTTTAGAATAAATGCTAAAGGTAATCAATAGTACTTCAATATATTTACTAATGGCCTCTTAGATATGGTAGTTTGTATTTGATAAATATAAACATGAATCTCTTGAAGTGTTCAAGGAGATCATAAATGAAGTACATTACAAACTTGATATAAGTATTAAACTTCAATATGATCGATATGGAAATACTTTGAGCCAAGAGTTCGAAACTTTCTAGAAGATCATGATGGACTCCACCTAAAACACAATGATAGTCTATCAATAGAAGTGTATCAGAAAGAAGGAATCACAACCTGATAGGTCAGAGTGTGAATACTAGCTAAACTTCTTATTTCCTTTTGGGAGAATGCTAAACACTAAAACAATGTATCATTAGTTCAAAAGACACCATAAGAGATATGGAATGGGAAGTGTCCCGTTATGTTTTTATAAAGATCAGGATTGAAAGCCTAAATAAGAAAATTGTTCCTTAAAAGGATTTGTACAAAAACTAAATAAATGTTATTTTGTTGAATACTACTTTGATATCCAAATCCAACAACAAAGGTGTTTTGGAAGGCTGCATTCCTAGAGGAGAACCTTGTTCTAAAGCAATCATTGGGAGAAAAGTAGAACTTGAAATGTTCGAGACAAACAAGAACAACATTGAACTTAAGGAGGTATAATGGGAATATAGAGAATCAAAAAATGTTGTGGAATCTCAATGTTCCTTAATTACCAAACAGAAGTGATGGTTTTAGTAGAACAGGCTTAGATCTTGAATGATATATGATATCTTATGGACAAGAAGGCAATGAGTTGATCATATGATGAGTCAACAGTCTACCTAGAAGCTAATGAGAGCCATAAACTGAGATATGGCTGGAAGCCATGAAATCCAAGATGAACTCCATGTACATCAACAAGGTATGACCTTGGTTGATCCACCTGAAGGGGTAAAACCCATAGGGTACTTTTAGGTCTTCTAAAAGTAGACTTACGTGGAGGGCAATTTAATTGCAAAGAGTTTCTAACACGTTCAAGGTGTTGAACATGATGAAATCTTTTCACCAGTTACCAAGGATAAATCCATCAAGATAATGCTTGCTATTGTAGCTTAATTGAAATAAAGTCCAGCTGCATATATCAGTTATTGGATTGAAGTGGGCACCTCAGAACTGGGATCTTCTATTTGACAAGATAGTCAAAGAGTTTGACTTCAGTCAAAATAAAGAAGTAATGTGTGATTACAAGAATTTAGTGGTCGCATATGTATATTCCACATATTTATGGGGAATAACATCCTTATACTGCAAACATTAAAACATGTCAACAAAGTGCATTCTAAAGTTTTAAAGAAGAGTCATATGTGATAGGAATCAAGATCTATAGAGACAGATCAAGAGGTCTTCTTGGCCTAAGAAAGAGAACATACATTGATAAGATGTTGAAAGGGTTCGACATGATGAGAGAAAACATGTCCATGTTCCATGGAGTTAGTCTCTCAAGAGCCAAGCATCCCAATTCTTATGAAGAATAAGGAACACATGGATAGATGCCATAGGCATTCACAATTGGATCTATCATGTATGAACTCATCTCGTTATCTTATATGTATTGGACATGACAAGAAAATATGAACTAATTGTCTTGAATGTATTGGACATGACAAGAATATACGAACTCATCATCTTGTATGTATTGGACATCACAAGAAGATATGAAATCCAATTATTTCATATGTATTGGACATGATGAATGGATATCTGTCGTACTCCAGTAAGAGTTACTAGAATAGCATGAAGAACATCTTTATGCACTTGTGAAGTGCTAAAAGAATTAGTTCTTTAGTTATGGTAATAAGTAAGAGTTGGGTGTAAAGAGTTACACCAATGGAAGATTCTGAAATGACAAAATTGTGTTTGATCTTAGAATAAGAATTGTTAGTTGGAAATGTTCCAAACATAAGACAATTGATTAATTCTACAATAAGAAGTCGAGTACCTTAGAGTTACGAACACTGTAAAAGATATTATATGGATCTAGAAGTTCATATGGATGAACTTATGGGAGGTTCCAACCATTGGTGACTCAGTAGTAATATTGTGACAAAAATGGAGCTACTGGTTAGGCAAAGGAATTTCAGATAGCATACTATGACGCTTCCATCTCATATGAACTATCATACAGCGAGGGGATGTGAAATATGCAATATACCGACTTGAAGCAAATGTTGCTTACCCGCTATAAAAGCATTTGTGCAGTAGAAACATGATGGACATGTTAAGATCACATAGAATATGATTCGTGGGTGATTGGCTCTAAGTGCAATTTGGAGTCTGTTGGTATAGTATACCCAGAGAGCCAATCATATGATGATTGCAATGAGGCATGTGATACTTGATTTGATAATAATAAAGGCAATTTCCATCTATATGTTTTAATCTATTTTGAGTTAATGATATAACATGTTACATCACTAGTACAGAAATGGTCTATAGCGTCAGTTTTTTTAAGCCTATAGCGTCACTTTTCAGCCGACGCCTAAGTGGTCGTCGCTACAAAAATTGCTCTGTAGCGTCGGTTATTTTAACCCAAAAAAACCAACCTTTTATAGTAAAAACCTACCCTATAGGCTCTCAAAAACTAAACTCAAATGAGAAATGAAACTGTACCTGAACCCTATAATGTCGGTTTTTTAATAAATAACCGACTCTAAAGATTATTTCTAAGGACCCTATAGCGTCGGTTTTCTTAAAAAACTGACCTTATAGCTTGGCCGTTCCGCGTAGAACGGCTGTGCTGCATAAAACGGCTGTGTTGGGATGAGGTAGAACGGTCGTGTCGCCTAGCACGGCTATGTTGGTTTATATTAGCACGGCCGTGCTACACAACACGCCCGTTCTACCATATCTCAACACAGCCGTTCTACGTGGCACAGCCGTTCTACCTCATCCCAACACGGCTGTTTTATGCAGCACGACCGTTCTACGAGGAACGGCCAAGACACCTATAAGGTCGGTTTTTTAAGAAAACTGACGCTATAGGGTTGAATTTTTTTTAAAATTTCTACAGAAACTGAACAGAACAAAATAGAAGAATAAGAATAAGATATGAGAGAGGGGAGCATTGATGCTCAACCGTCACCATTCCAAACCACACATTCATAACAAAAATGATTCATATATTGAGTTGAGTACACATAGTCACATCATAATTTACAAAATGATAGATTGCAAGTTTGAGATGATATTAAATGTCAGATACAGAAGTAAATATAAAAGAGTACTAAAACCACATACATAAATAGAACGTAACTGACATATTTATTCCAATGCTATATTGACTTCATTTAGAAAAGCATCTGACCACTCTTCTCGGAATTCATTTAAGTCCTCACGTGTGTAAGGCTGAGTTGTAAAGATCTGTAACAGAAAATGCACATGCCAATATTTTATAAAATGACTACAACTCACTTGTAAATTTATGATGTTATTCTTTATTATCTGATCTATAGTCTGAATGTCATTTGATGCTTGTTTGACAATAGTTTGCATATATTTCATTACATAGTAACCACAAGCCCAGTCATTATTTTGTATAGGACACTACAAATAACGAATTATACTTAATTTTAGTAACTACTATAAATAAAAGACTATAAGAGTTGACATATAAGAGTTGAAAATTAATACATATAAGACTAAGCAGTTTTCAAAGTAGCTACCTTGACATTTTTCAAAGTCCATGTCTTTAATTTTGTGGGTATTTGTCCTCTGCCTTCACGAAAAGCTTTTATACCCCTATCAATTAAAATGATAGTCGGTAAAATAAAAATTATAAACATAAATATCATGTTGAAGCATTTACTATATTTATGCTTACGCCATAGCTGGCAATTTCAGTTTGTGACCCCTTGTTGTATTTCCCATTGGGTTAAGATAATAAAGAGTCATCAATTTTGGGACAATCACCACTAATTCCCAATGTCTAGCTCTGAGTAAGAATAAAACAAACATTCAAATAAATACATGTATTCATTATTAAAATTATATTGAATAATAATACTTACTGGACGTTAAAAGGAATTAGGATAATTTCATTTCCCACAGTAGCAAAATATTTGAATGCATCAGAGAAGTACTCACTCACTTCCTCAATATGTGTCTCCACCTGACTAGTGACCGAAGGAACTAAGAATCCAACATTCTTTATATCAAAGTTTGTGGCCTCGGTATATAAATGGTTGTTAAACATTTGTAATTATTTTCATATGTAGAAATAAGCTAAAAATGTGTATTGGAATTTTATGTATTGATAGATCCTTACCTTATCCATACTTCTAATATCGAAGTATTCAACCAATCATAACGGAACAATTCTATAATATCATCAAGAAAAATATAATTGTCAAAGTCCCTCCCAGTTGCATCTTCTATTAAATTGATCAACATTTGTAGTCCAGAGCTTTGGTTGGCTAACTATCGACACAAACATTTACATTTACTTCCCAACTTGTCGAATGTGGATTCTGGAATAATAGATGGCTTGGGCATAGGAGGACGACTAGTAGAATTTTTACTTGTTGTTTGCAAACCTGTTAATTAAATTACATATTTCTATTACACAAGTTCATATATGCAGTCAAATATGAAAAACATGGTAGAATTCAAGTATACCTTGTCATTGATAACCAAGTGTCTGGGACAACCCACCATAGAACCCTCTACTTCTTCAACTGTACTATATTCAGGATTAGGTATGGGTAGTGGTTTGTCCCCCATTCTGTCATACACAAGATGGATGGACACACGACAAATGTCATCAGTAATTTGTTGGCAATGCAATGTACCACCAAGGTTGTACACCTTGCCCGCTGTCACAACATTATATTCTGGAATCTCCACTACAAGTTTACAGTTCATACTAACCTAGATTGAAATAATATAGGTTATATAAGAAGAAGTAGAATAGATACCTGTTACAACTATATATATTATCATATATATATCATACTAATAACACAACATATAGACCAAAAGCTTACTGCAGATTGTTGTGGTGGTTCATTAGGAGTGCTCCCATGACCTTCTACAAATATAGCATGGGCTTGTACCTCATCACTTGAGAGATGCAAAGCATGAATAGGTTGAGAAGGTTGAGTAGGCTGAAATGAAGACATTATTTCATTTACTTTCTATGCTACTAATGCTTCAACCTCCTCTTGTGTAAGACCTCCTGCACGACCTCTTTTAGATTGCGAAGGGCCAAAATAAGACTTGAATCCTATGCCAGCTCCTAATCCCCTAACACGGCCAGGATGCTCCTTCGTACCAAGAGCAACTAATAGTTCATCCATGTGGCCAGTTGGGATGAACTTTCCTTCCTTCCTTTTCTCATGGAGATCAATCTATTCATAGTTAATAAAAATATTAAATCACAATATCAATTAGATATAAATAAATCTAAGTTTGTGGGAGTTACTCTTTACTTAGTTGGGATAAACCTACCATCTTTTGTGCCACCTCCTTAGTTGTAGAGTTGACAATTTCACCTGCTCAATTCTTTCTAGCATCAATCCATGTCAAGTGTCGGGGTGGACGCTCAACTTGAGTTGTACTAGATTCTTCACCAAAAGAGGATTTCTTCTCTTGTAGTTGGCGGCGGAAGGCATAACCACCGGGCCCCAAGCGATTGTCATGCACATTTTTGGCCCGTCTTTCCTTTTGAGCCTGGTGGATAGCCTGATCATTTAAAATGAGATATTGCAATTTAGACTTGGCAAACATGTATAAAAAGATTCACCTCCTTAATTGTATAAAATTAAATATGCATACAATACAACACAATCTTTATTACCTGAAACTCTTCCGATCTCCTAGCTGCAACAAATGCTTCCCACACCTCAGGATCTATAAAAATATATACATATGTTGCTTTCTTCTTTTGTTTAGGATTATCTATAAATTCCCTTACGAGATATGTCTCAAAACCCCTCCATCGTACACCACAACGTTGTAGCACTATTTTCTTGTGATCTTTTTCATTTAAATGAAAAACACCCTATACATACAAAAGAAGCAATTAATAATGTTGTTTTTAAAAGCAATTAATTCCAAGCAAACTAAATTAGAATCAATAGATAAAAAAAACATATTAAAATAATATCACTTCTACTCATAGATATATCTTTCCATATGAGGTTTTTTTGGCATTAGGAACATCATGCCAATTTTCTATATCTATTGGCACCTTACTACGCATGGTCGCCCCTACGTAATGCTTGAAAGCACTAGCATGTTCCCCAACAGGTGCTCCTGTGATATCAAACTGGACTGGTAATTTGTCCCCTTTAGCCCTCAGCTCCTGCAGCCTACACATTAGTGTGGGACCTCTACTTTTCTTAGCATCACCACTACCATCCTCATGGTGCTCATTCCATTCTCAGAATGTTCATCTTCACTCGGGATTTTAGAACCTGCAAGTATACATGATAAAAAAAATAAGTGATAATAAAAGCACAAGTGATAAGGTATACTTGCTTGAATGATAATAAAATAAATAATTCAAAGAATGCATGCCTCTAGTATTGGTTGAGTTGTTAGTCAAGGAAAATTCCTTTAGCATGGTCTTGATGTTTATCATATTCATCGGTGTTATCTTCAACATTTACACTTGGAAAACCAACTGAGAATGGACTAGAATCAGCATACTTTTCATAGTATTCTTCTTCATTTATAGGATTTACAGTAAACTGTCTTTTTCCATGAAGAACGACAGACCAATTTTTATTTTCCGGGTCATCAATATAGAATACTTGTTTTGCTTGGTCTGCCATGATGAATGGCTCATCTTTCTCACCAATATTTTCAAAATTCACCAATTAGAAACCCAACTCATCCACTAAAACTCCTTTGTTGTTGTCAACCCAATTACACCTAAAGATAGGAACTCGAAAATTTGTATAGTCCGTTTCCCATATGTCCTCAATGATGCCGTAATATGAAATCTCATCTTTGCGTGGTCTTTTATCTTTGGCACTAGCAAAATACAACGAACAAGCTTGAACAGTGACCCCACTATTTTGAACTACACTACTTTCATCTTGACTCTTTGTGTAGTATGAAAATCCATTTATGTCATAACCTTCATATGACATGACATTCATTTTTGGCTTAAAGGCGAGCCATTTTATGTTCTCAGCAACATTATTCGGTGATTCAGATAGTTGATTAAATACTTTCTCTTCAAACCACCTAATAAATGTTCGATTATGCTCTCTTGCAAGCCACATTGAACTGGATCGCGGATGATTTCTCTTGATAAGATCATTGTGTTCTGTGATGTAGCTTCTAACTTCATCGATGTTGTGTAAAATATACAAATGTGCTTGTTCCCACAACTCACGACTGATTCCTTTCACTCGTCCTCCCAGAGTTCCTTTTCCACAATAAGATTCAGTGTGATGGGAAATTTTTTAGATCGCTAGAAGTTTCATTGCAATTCAAAAAATCATTGCAAAAGTCCATCACCTCCCTAGCCACGTAACCCTCAACAATACTCCCTTCAGGACGATAATGAATCCGAACATCACCTTTAAAAACACTCATGTAGCGTTCAAATGGATACATCCAGTGTAAGAAAATTGGACCCAACATCTTCACCTCCCTTGTAATATGTACTACAAGATGAACCATGATATCAAAAAATGAAGGAGGAAAGTACATTTTAAGCTGACACATGGTAACAATTACATATTTCTGTAATTTATCGAGAGTATCGGGATGTATCACTTTGTTGCATATTTCATTGAAGAAGAAACAAAGTCTTATGATTGCAAACCTTACATGCTTCGGCAATATAGATCGAATAGCCACAGGTAAAATTTGTTGCATTAAGGTGTGACAATCGTGAGATTTGAGACCTATCAACTTCAGATCCTTCATTGATACCAATCTACTAATATTAGAAGAGTATCTATGTGGAACCTTAATATTATACAAGCACTCACAGAAAGCCTTTTTCTCCTTCTTTGACAAAGTGTAACAAGCTGGTGGTAAATATGTGTGGTGACCCCTGATCTCCACTGATAATTCTTTTCTTATCCCCATTAATTCTAAATCTTTTCTAGATTTGATGCCATCTTTCATCTTTCCTGGTATGTTCAATAGCGTACTGATAATGCTATCACAAATATTTTTTTCAACATGCATGACGTCAATGCAATATCTAATTGCCAAAGATCTCCAATAAGGAAGATCCCGGAATATTGACCTCTTCTTGTATAGAGATTTGTCACATGCGAGTGTATGACTACTTGAACTCTTTCCAAAGTCATTAACAATATGTTTCACCCTATCATATACAACATTTCCTGGTATAGGTTTAGGAGCACTTCATTTCTTAGTTGACCCATTAAAGGTTTTGCGTTGCCTTCGATAAGGATGCACTGGTGGGAGAAATCTCCGATGACCAAGATATACAATTTTACCACCATGTTTCAGTTTGATTGAATCAGTATTTTCCTCACAAACAGGACATGCTTTGTATCCTTTTATGCTATATCCAGACAAATTTCCATAAGCTGGAAAGTCATTAATTGTACAAAACAACATAGCACGCAAATTGAAGATCTCTTTACGTGAAGCATCATATGTCATAATACCTTCTTCCCATAGTTTCATTAGGTCATCTATTAGAGGTTGAAGGTAAATATCAATATCATTTCCAGGTTGCTTGGGCCCTGATATCAATATTGACAACATGACATACTTATTTTTCATACACAACCAAGGAGGAAGATTGTATGTAACAATCATAACAGGCCACGTGCTATGTTGGATGCTTAATGTACCATAGGGATTCATTCCATCTGTACAGAGTCCAAGTCTTAAGTTTCTTGGTTTGTTACCAAATTGAGGGTATAATAAATAAATTTTCTTCCATTGTGGTGAATCAGATGCATGTCGTAGGACGCCATCATCATTGGCCTTTAACTCCCCATGCCAAGACAAATTTTGTGCATCTTCTATATTAGCAAATAAGCATTGAAATCGTGGTATTATTGGTAGATACCACATCACCTTGATAGGAGAGCCATTTTTAGCCTTAGCTAAATTTGTGGTCTTATACTTTGACGCACCACATTTTGGACAATTTATTAAATTACTATAGTCCTTCTGAAACAACACACAATCATTTGGACATGCATGAATCTTCTTAGCCTCCATTCCCATTGGGCACATTATTTTCTTTGCTTGATATGTTGAAATTGGAAGCTCGTTGCCTTCAGGAAGAATTTCCTTTAACAAAGACAACAGTGAAGTGAAACTCTTATCGCTCCACCAGTTTTGAGCTTTAAGAGTATATAATCGCATCACAACACCCAACCTCGTGAACTTAGTACAACCCTTATATAAAGGTTTTTCAGCATCATGGACTATGTTTGTAAATAAAGAAGGTGGATCAATGACATTGTCTCGACAACTGAGTAGCATCTCATCAACCATATCATCCTGAATCGGGTCATCCTGAATCGGTTCATCATTGACATTATCATCATTGTCTATATCTTCTATGCCACAACTATTAGTATCGACATTTTATGATCCATTATTAATTTTCTCTCCATGCCAATACCATTCATTATAACCTTGTATGATCCCATTGCATATGACATGATCCTTAATTTCCTCAGTAGTATCAACTTTCAAATTGTTACCACAATTTCTACATGGACAATAGAACCTATCTATAGGTAGTTTCCTATGTTCCTCAGCAAATCTGATAAATTCATCAAGACCTTTGGCAAACTCTGGACTACAACGGTTCTTGATAGACATCCAACTTCGAACCATTTTCTATATAACATTAAAAATTAATTATAAAACTAAGCATTTAATATAGATACTGTAAGATGTAAGTTTTTATTGATAGGAAGTTAATTACTTTTATACTAAAGTGGACCACCTATCCCATTTTTGAATATTTAATCTCATTAGTAACTGTATGATGTATGTTTAGTTTTGAAGAAAATTTCAGCAGCATTTCCCCTAAGTTCTCCAAGTACACTGATGTAAATGGTAAATAACCACTCACATATGTACCCAGAGAACGAATGAGGAAATACTACTAAAATTTTCTTCAAAACTAAACATACATTATACAGTTACATCCTAAGTGAGATTAAATATCCAAAAACAGTCCCAAACCGGGGACTATCCAAAATTTACGCCTATGAGTAAATTTTGAACGGGTTTCTAAGTTGATACATGCATAAATGTATTATTGCCATATTTATATATTAAGTTAAACATCATGCATCTGTGGGGCCAGTCGTCATTCCTGAAACTCTACTAGAGCATTGGACAGTGGGCCCGCGCATTAAATAAACCCTAAAGTTTCATTCTGAGACTACACAATGTCTACCCTTGTATTTCTAGAATGTCTACCAAGCGCTACCATACATGTATTAAATATTTGAATCAAAATGAAGCCTAATGGCACATTGGGAGAGTGAGAATATTATACCTCACTTGAAGGATGAAGAAGAAATATATGCAACTCAAAAACATCTGCAACAACACAAATGCACGATTCAATTCTCTTATAATGTAAGGCATTAGGGTCAATATACATCAATATTAGAGGAGCATAAAGATTTTAACAAATGCAGTTCAGCAACTCAGCCAACACGGTCGTGTTACCCAGCACGGTCATGCTACCTAACAAATATATTTACTCAGCCACAGCCACCATGGTCGTGCTACCCAGCACGACTGTGCTACCTAACAAATACATTAACTCAGCCACAACCACCACGGCCGTGCTACCCAGTATGGCCATGCTACCTAACAAATACATTCACTCAGCCACAACCACCACGTCTGTGCTACCTAACAAATATATTTACTCCGAACCTCTCCTCAATCGCGGCATGACAATAAGAAGAAAAATGGTTGTGGTTATGGCACAAACGTGCTATTACCACCAGCACCCATCGCTACCCACTGCCGACCCCAGCCCCGACCGCAGCACCCATCACCACCCACTGCCAGACCCCAGCCCCGACCACAGCAGCCCCCACCTACCCCGCCTCTCCTTTCCAACTGAGAAGGGCTCTTTGACAGCGGCACAACACGTACAATCGAGAAGCGTGCGACCGATTTTCGGTTAATAAAATGTACCTTGCGACCTTTAGTTAGCGGCGGCGGCACAACACGTACGGCTCGGCGGCAGCACTACATGGCTCGGCTCCTTGGACACGGCGGCCACAACACGACTCGGCTCGTTGGACACGACAGAGGCGTCAGAAGGACACGGAGATGGGCTCCTTGGACACAACGACAGAGAAGGAGGGGGTCTCTAGCGCTGTGCTTTCGAGCAAAACTGACACTAGAATTCAGGTATATAAGGTCGGTTATTCGAGGAAACCGACACTAAAGCCTAAGTGGTACCCGAATTTTCGTAAACCATCTACAAGGTCGGGTATTTGAAAAAACCGACCCTAGAGGTCAGTATCTATAAGGTCGTTTATCCATAAAAAGCGACCCTAGAGTTCCAAAATGGTGCCCGCATTTTTGTTTGACCCTATAGCATCAGTTATTTGGAAAAACCGACACTATAGATCGAGGCGCGAAGCCAAAATCACATGAATTTTTTCCGCGGGAAATCTGTAAAGTCAGTTTTTATGATAAAACTGATGCAATAGTCTATTAGGTCGGTTATTCTAATAAAAATGACGCTATGGGCAGCGGCATTACTGGACAAAAATGTAGTAGTGGATGTATAAAGAATTGTATTACTTAATGATGTATGTATTCAGGTTAAGGACCTGAACAATGAGATCATACGGATGTTAAGAGTATACATTCTTGTTATGTCCCAAGTTGGTTTTTATTTTGGATATAACCATAGACATCAATAACACAAAAGACTTGAGTGTGTGTTGGTTGATGACAAAATCTCATCAGTCATGATATATGATATCAAACCAAGCACATAGATACATGTTAGAGAACATTATATCAGACAGACCCACCATAAGAGTGGTGCATGGAAACCACATATGGTTAGTCAGGATCATCTCTTGCTGTATTGGTGGTGACTTTGGTTCTCATACCTAAAATCACTACACTCATCACATGTCATTCGGTACACTTTGAAATCATCAAACACTGTCCTGAAACATGGGTTGTTATAACGGTGATGATTGGGTGACTTTGACATATGGCGACTTGACTGTGAGTGAGAGATATGGAATTTGTCCCTCCTAAGGGAGTGTGATATCCTGGCCACTTGAGGAGTGAGATAGAGATGTGCATTGCCATGCACATGTAAGTCAATATATGATATTGAGCTTACATATATCTTAGACAGTCTACTCTGAACCAAGAAACATGGATTGAATGTTTGTAGAGGATGACAAGTCCATGCCTCGAGTTCAATCCAGATATTTTTTTTTTGGTCGGAGTTCAATCCAGATATTAGTGACAAAGGAACTATGCATTCACTGTAACACCAATAATATATTGTAGGTTGAAAGTTGTTCTCCAACTTTCCTTTTCACTTGGGTAGCACGTATGTGCGACTAGGCACCACTCGTTGCTTGAGATGTCATAATTTAGTTATGGAAATTCACTGCCAACGTGACATGGAACCTATAGGGTCACACACATAGGATTAAACTGGAAGATGAGTTTATCCATGAATGATGTTTAGATTAATTACTAAAGTGTTTAGATACTCAATCAATAGACTTGACTCAGAATCATCAAGTTCAAGTGTTGAACCAACTGATTAGAGTGTCAAATTGATTGAGAACTACATTGACTGAATTCTACCCAACCTGGACCACCAACCAAATGGTTCACTGGGTGAACTGATCAGCTGATGGTCAGTGAGGTGACCGGTTCACTCTTGTGAACCAATCAATTTACATGGACCAAACGAGCTAGTATTGGGTTTCCCAGTTTGTGAGAAAAGATCCTCATTTCACTTGTTCAATTCGATTGGGAAAAGAATTAATCTTTGCATTAATTAGAAGTATATAAGGAAAGTCAATTGTGGGAAAGTCTGGGAAGTGAAATGACCAGTTCACTGCGTGAACCGATCGGCTCACCTTCCCAAATGACCAGTTTAGTTATGCACCGATTGACTCACCTTCCCAAATAATCGGTTCAGTTGTGAATTAATCGGTTCGCCTGCCGTAGTACAATCAGTTTGTGGAAAATGTTGACCCTTCTACTCCTGCATAGACTGAGAACCTTGACCCTACCCTCTACTATAAATAGAGGGGTACAGGGGAATTCTTAGAACACACAACTCAGAACATCAGTTTCTCTACAGAGTTGTTGTTATCTCCGGTTTTGGTAACTGAGAGAGTCCAAGCAAGTTCTACCTGTCCAGGGAGGAATAGTGAGGGAAAGATAACTGCAAAAAAGTGACTGGTGGTGGGAGAGTGTGTCAGTGACTAGTACGCCGATAGAAGGGGACAACTCCTTCTAGTATGTCCATCAGGACGACTAGAGTACCCAGTGGTCTTTGTGGCCTATCTATAGAGGGGGAGATTTCTTCCGCTTAGAAGGATGACTGTCAACCGTAGTCTGGGTCAAGACCAAGAGATGCACAGACGCTTTCAAAGACTAGGTGGTTGAAGGCCACGTTAGTTTCGAGGCATTGTCGATGAGAAAGCCTTAGGACTAGGTATAACTTGCTAAACCATCTTTCCTACTGCATAGTTGTTGATGCAATCTGACAGTTATGGGTTTGTGGTTAGATATAAAAAAAAATGTGTTTTTGTTGCCTGTTATGTTCCACAAAACCCAACAGAGGCATCCCCTTGACCCCGTGTTCTCTACCTAGGCATGAAGATCCCCAAGTAGGAAAGTTTCCCCTATGTATCCCATGTTGTTTGTATGGATGTCAAAGATTAATTCATGTAGATTATCTAGTATGAAAAAAGATACTATCTTTAACACACACACACACACACAAATATATATATATATATATATATATATATATAGAGAGAGAGAGAGAGTTAGGCTAGTATACACTCGAGTGTACCAGAGACACCGTACACCTCATTCATTTTCAAAGATGTAGTAATTTTTTGAAAAATCTACACCATTGATCTTCTTAAATATCTTAAGAACATACTATATAAACAATTTCATTTGGGCACTTATAGGTCATGCATCAAAAGGAGACAAAAGTCATGCATTTCAAATTAGTTTTGTGCGTCGATTTTGTTGTCCTTGGATAAGTGACTTACACTCATCCAAATGAGCTCAAATTTTGTATGTGGCCTATTATTATTGTAGCCATGAAGATCAATGGAAAAGATTTTATAAAAATATGGTCGAGATAGGCAAATACCATTGGGGTGTATAGCGTGATTTGTACACTCGAGTGTGTGTGTATATATATATATATATATATATATATATATATATATATATATATAAACACACACACACATACATACATACATACATATATATAGATATATATACATATATATAGATATATACATACATATATATACATATATATGCATATATATACATATATATGTATATATATACATATATACATATATATATATATATATACATATATATATATATATATATAGAGAGAGAGAGAGAGAGTTAGGCTAGTATACACTCGAGTGTACCAGAGGCACCATACACCTCAGTCACTTTTAAAGATGCAGTAACTTTTTGAAAATTCTAAACCATTGATTTTCTTAAATATCTTAAGAATATACTATATAATATATTTTAGCTCATTTGGATCCTTATAAGTCGTGCATTTAAAGGAGGCAAGAATCATGCATTTCAAATTAGTTTTGTGCATTGATTTTGTTGTCCTTGGATGAGTGACTTACACTCATCCAAATGAGATCAAATTTTGTATTTGACCTATTATTATTGTAACCATGAAGATCAATGGATTGGATTTTGAAAAGACAAGGTCTAGATAGGCAAACACCATTGAGGTTTAAGGTGTAATCTACACACTCGAGTGAATTATTACCTGAATCTCTCTCTCTCTCTCTCTCTCTCTCTATATATATATATATATATATATATATTTGTGTGTGTGTGTGAGTGAGTGTGTGTGTAAGATATTAAAGAGGATTCTATCTTTAACATACACAGACACAAATATATATATATGTATACATACATACAAACATATATACATATATAATACAAATATATATATATATATATATATATATATATATATATATATATATATATATATATATACATACACACATATATGAATGTGTGTGTAAGACATGATATATCTATAAATCATTCACTTCACCTTTTGAAATGTGTTTGTTTTGGTGGATGATTGCATGATTATGGACAAAGACCCCTTTTGTATGTACATGTAGTTGTTGTTAGATGTGCTTGGAAGTTGATTGACAAGTATTAGACTTTCATGTTGAGCCTCATATCTATTATTCCATATGTAATGGTTATATTCCCTCTTAATACCCTCAAAAATAAGTCGGGGTTTCCACATATCTTATAATATTATATAGAAATAGTGTTAGTTTTGAAGGACTTGCCATGGCAAGGAAACTGTGAAGATCAAAGGAACGTCCATGGATTCATTGATCATAGTGAAACATAAAGACATGTCCATGTTAGAGTTCATAAGTTTATGATGCATAATATGCAAAGGGCCATAGGTGTACAGTAATCCATTGTATCTCTAAATGATTACATCAACATTTCCATAGCCTATATTGCATTTTTGTGCACTATGGACATAATGTATATATGATACATATTATAAGTATGTGGTGTTTTGATATGTATATTTAAATGAAAAAAATCATTGAAATAGTTTGAAAACCCTTTTATGCATTTCAATGTGCAACACACATCAAAACCTTGATCGATTATGTGTTGGCATGCCAGACCATGGTGCATTATCTATCTCGATAAATGTGAGAATAGATATGTGGATCTACCAATTCCATAAAAAAAAACTTGTTTCCTGATATGTTGTATTTCTTAGAAAGAAATGTATTTATAGAGAAATTAATGGGATGAAAATAGGACCCAAAGAAATGAGAGACCAAAATGATAACATTGAACCTATGGAGGTCAATAAGGAATAAGAGGAAAAACAAATTATTATAGAATCTCAAGTTTCTCCTATAACTCAAGAACCTCAAAGGTCTAGTAGGGCATGTCTTGAGTGAGAAAGATCTGGATTTCTCATTACTCAACAAGAGAATGTGTTGGTCATTGATGGAGATTAATTCATATCCTACATTGAGGCTATCTAAGGACCAGATTTTGAAAAATTTCTAGTAGCCATGATATTTGAGATGGAATCCATGTTTACCAAAAAGGAATGGACCTTGGTGGATCCACTTGAAGATGTAAAATCCACAAGGTATAACCAGGTCTTCAAGAAGAAGACCAACATGGATGGTAATGTGCAAACCTACAAAGGGTGAATGGTTGAGAATGATATAAAGCATGTTTTAGGTGTTTACTACAATGAAACCTCCCCTCATTTTGCAACTGCTAATTTCATAGAGATAATGCTTGCAGTTGCATCTTATCATTATTGTGAATCTAGAAAAACAAGTAGCATAAACCAAATATGATTATATCAATTCTAAGTCATTATATATCATATATTTATGTAGCTTTCATACTATTATTAAGATATGTTGAGGCAAAAGGCAAAATAGAATCAATAATAGCTTACCACATTTCCTATGAGTAGATAATAATGATGTACAAAGAAAGAGGGATGTGAGGTATACCTTTTCATGAAGTAAATTGATTGGTGTTGCACTTAAATAATATGTGACACATAGTCATATTTGGAAGCAATCCTTTCATGTAACTTTACTCGAAATTAGGGTTTCATGAAGCATCCTCTTGAATTAGGGTTTTTCATTATATTACCCTAAATTAGGATTTCTCATATCATCACCCTATATTAGGGTTACATTATTACCCTAAATTAGGGTTACATCATTACCCTAGATTAGGGTTACATAATTACCCTAGATTAGGGTTACACCTAGCATTGCCCTAAATTAGGGTTAAAACTTAGCTTCTGGAGAATCCATAGCTTGTTTGAAAGTAATAGGATCATCCTCAACATTGTAAGTGAGAAACTCACTTCCAAAGTCCTTGGATGTCCTAGGCCGTTTACTTCTCCTTGGTTCAACTATTTCTTCATAATCATCTGATTCAGAAATAGCTTGTTCTGAGTCGGCCCCCACATTTGTCATCCTTTCCATGTGCTCGGGAATGGAACCTGTGGTAAATGAATCTTCTTGAGATACTTCATTGGGCACACCAGTTTTCATAGGAAACACATCCTTAAAGAATGTTTCATCATGTAATTCCACCATTGTATTGACCTCAATGCCACAGATATCTGATTTTACAATCAGGAATTTGTCAGCATAGTTTGTCTCTACATAACCCAAAAATATGGCATCAACCATTTTCGGTCCCAATTTCTTCCATTTGTGTTCAGGGACAAGTACCTTTGCAAGGCACCCCCACACTCGAAGATATTTAAGACTCGGTCCTTCCTCTCCATAACCCAAACGGACTACTCTCTGAATGTTTATGGGGAACTCTATTCAGAATATGGCAAGCCGTATTCAAAGCTTCCCCCCACATAAAGTTGGGTAATCCAGATGTTTGGAGTAAGGTATTTACCATATCTATTAAGGTTCGGTTTTTACGTTCATCTATCCCATTTGATTGTGGTGAATAAGGAGCAGTGACCTCATGAACTATACCATGTAATTGGAAAAATTCCAAAAACAAGTTCGAGGTATACTCTCCTCCCCTATCAGACCTTAATCGCTTAAGTATTTTACCAGTTTGAGTTTCGGCTTCTTTCTTATAAATTTTAAATTTATCCAATGCCTCATCTTTACTTCTAAGTAAAAAGACATAACAGTATCTACTCGCATCGTCAATAATATAGTGATTTTATAACCCCTTTTTCCCTAATATGTATATTGAATCTGAGGCATGGAAATGCCATCCACTAAATGTTCAATCTTTGTTCCTTAATCTAGAGTATACTATTTGAGATACTTGTGATATTAATATCATAATTTGACTCAAATGAGCATGGATATGCATTTCATAGTATCACTCATCAAGTGACTGGATATGACTCTAATAGGAGGGACAAATTACATCTAGCTCACTCAAAATAATCAGCATGTGCCACAATGCACCCAAGTAGTCTTTGTATGGATACCTTATTCAAGGTCACCTTGAGTATTGCCAAAGTATACTGAAAAACATGTGATCATTATAGAGACTTCCAGTCTAAAGATCACAATCACCGCTATCACATGAGATATGATTCTGACTGCTATTTTTGTCTTCCATCTATCATAGTTATGTTTAGTATGTATGATATACTTATTCATAATAAGCACCTATGTATTTGACTTGGTATCCAATATCTTGACAATGAGATGTAGTCATTTATCAACACTTATACACGTCATAATATATTATTTTCATCCTAATTTCCATAATAATAGCTGACTAGGGGCCTAGACAAGAATGAATACCCTTAGAATATGCATGATCTGTTGTTCATCTCCTAATTTTAACAGTAATATCTTAGTTGGACCTAGATAGGAAGAAATACTCTTTGAATACAAATTGAGTAATATATTCTTAGGACATCTTTGTATTTTTTTAATTATCTCATTTTGAAACTAAATTTATTTTGTTTTCCAATTAAACAATTTTCACATATATCAAACTTCCAAATGCTACTTCCACATAAGGGTCCTATGTTTCTCAAGAAATCAATAGATTTATCGCTGATGTTCCCAATTCTAATATGCCAAAGTTTGATGGTATTTAGATCATAAGTGGATAAAGAAGAACAAACACAATTTTTTAATGTTATTTTGACTAAGAAGATAGTACTGATATCCAAACTATCTTTCACACTTGATCATAAAATATTTATCTTAAAAATGGACATGATTTTGTCTATTTTAGAATGTTAAAAATAACATCCTCCGGGTGTGCTTAAAGGGATGATTTTTTAGAGACACCTTGAGCATGATGGACACTGGAGATAGTTCTAATAACACCATTAAACATCTTAATGCAGGTAGAGACAATTCTAATAGTCTTATAGGTGGAAACATTAGCCATAGCGACAACTCCAGCTTCAACTACACTTTATGTGGAGAACCAATCCCTTCTAGGATGAATGTGATAGGAATAATCAAAGTCAAGTTTCTAATAATTCTAATTTATAGAAATAGAGGATTTTAGTAGAACAAGTTCTCCATTTCTTATGCAATGTTAGTATCACCCTATTTTCTTATTCAACATTGTTTTTATGGATTTATTACTTCTGAAACTATTAGTGTTCTTTCATCATTTCTACATTCTTTTTGCAATATATGCATGGCTTTTTTCTTAGGCCTTTACTTAGATATATCATATTCTTTGTTATTGTTCAAATGCTAATTAACAGTGAAATTTTGTACTTGGCTTCCATTAGAAGAAAGAATCAAATTACAATCTAACAAAGATTTAGACATGACTTGTAAGATACTCAAATTTTGTAAATTTGGGTTCTATGATCCCTAATTCAATAACAATGTACTGAGTTTTATTTTAAGACAACCACAGTAATATTAGAATTGTGAGTTCAATAGAATGACTTTGATTGAATTTGGATGATGAATATAAGTCCTAGAGTTAGATTGAGTCTTAAATTTAAGTAAATCATGGAACGTTGAGAAACTATATTAATATGATGCTTCATGTAATTAAGATAATACAAAACATGAGTTTGTATTAAGAATATAATTAAACTTGTGGACCCTTTGGAAGGCCCTAGGTATCATGAATGAGCCTTGGAACCTAATTCAAGTCATATGGACTTAACATATAGGTCCTTGAGAGAACAATGGTGAATTTGGTATTTCCTACTCCTAATAAATGTCCACAATAATTTTATTTGATATGTGATCGAATTATAGATTATGGCAGAAATTTCATAGAATTGTGAGTTTCTTGTAGCTCGGGTAATTTAATGATTAATTATCTAGATTTTACTTGTAATCCAAGTTTCAGATAATGAATTGAAGATTTAGTGGATTATCTTCTTTAAAATGAGAGAGAACAGTAATGGTAGGTTTATCCAACAAATTGGGATTAAAAGGAATGGACACAAAAACTTGAAGGTACTAAAGTTAGTATCAAAGATATTAGTTAGAAATCTTAGTACATTTTCTCATTTATAAGCTAGTTTCTCATGTATATGTTAGTGCCCTTTGAAAAATTGAATCTAACTCATTAAGGGAGTATTTTTTATAATTTTTATTCAATTCAAGTTCAATTAATGGAAATTGTTAATTACTATTTGTTTTTGTTAAATATGGATCCCAAAAACTTAGGTATTGATCATTATATCCTAGATCTCTATTAACTGGACCATGTTCAAATTTGGGGGTCGTCAAAAATGGTATCAGAGCCCATATTTATCAAATTATATTTTGTAGTATAGTACTAAAAGGAAAATTTTAAGGAATGCTCTAACGGTAATGGAATCTAGAAAGGATCGCGACCTTGGGGGATAGCAATGCTTTCCTCTATACTATTAAGTTACTATACGAGGACTCCCTAATCCAATGCGACACCTACTTGGCCAGAAACTAGGGTTTTCTTGAACTAATATTTTTCTAAGTCTTCCCATCTCTAATACATCCACTTCTCATCCCTTCATTAATAAACTCTAAAATTCACTTTTCTCCTCATCTTGAATTAGTGTTTTGGGAAGAAGTAGGATTAAGGCATCCTCCGCCAATTAAAGTACAAATAATGTCAATTAGAGAAATACATGTGAAAATGTGACACATAACTTATTCCCCTCTAGTGAAGGTAAACCCTAGGAATAGCTAGGCATTGGTGAAAAAACCTTGTAGTCCATAAAGGACTTGAGTGGGATAACCTAGTAGATATTAAAACCCAATCGGGTAAATGGAACTATAAGACACCTAAAATACAGGACATAGTCCCTAACCCTAACTCTAAACCCTAATCATGGGTAATGGAAGGAAGCATGGTTGAAAGCATAACCCTACCCAAACAAACCCTAATTAGTGGTAAAGGAAAGAGAAAATCAACATGAGTTTTGGAACTTCAATTTTAGTCCCAAAATTTATATACATGTAGGTTCCCATGCACGCAAGTACGTTGAGTACAACAACCATGCAGTCGTGGTGCACATGATGGGTTTAGTAATTGCAAATGAAACATATAAAATTAATAATTATATAAGGGCACATATATACCCTCAATTCATAATTGGGGGGGTGTCCCGTCCTGGGGTAGGTCAACCCAAGAATGGGAAAAGACCTATGGGGAGAGTAATAACCCTAAACCCATGGGGTCAGGTTTTGTATAGAAAGCCTAACCACATCCTCAAAGCTTAAAATACACGCTAGGTTAGGAACTTCCCTAGAAGGGTTGGTTGACAAACCTCATTATGTGATTTGAGGTAACCTTGGACGTCCTCAAGGGACCTAATCCAAATGAATGGGATATGATGGGATAGTATGGACACAAGGCATGCAATCCCTTATCCTTACCTTATAAAAATTAGTTGTACTTAATAAATGGGAAATATATTTCCAATATACACTAAGTGTGAAAACTTTGGTTAGAGAAATCACATGTAAATATTTGATGGAAAGTTAAATGCATTGAAAGAAATGTAACAATCACACGTCTAAGATATATAATCCCTATTGACACTAATTCCCAAAATTAAGGGTGTGCACCTGACTTAATGTCCAAGATACATAAATATATAAGAATTAAAGTTTTGATCAGAGAAATGTAAAGTGAAGTGTGTAATGAAAGATAACACATTGAAAGAAAACCTATGAAGGAAATCTAAGTTATGGACTCTCTTTGGATATGATGAGTCTTGGAATATAGAAATATAATTGGAAAGCCCTTTCCCAGAAAATGTTATAATTATAAGAGATAAAAAATTAAGTTATGACATCTCAATAAACTCTAGGTAGAGTAGATCCCAAAGTCGACCCTAGTGTAAAGTATAGGGATGGTTAAAGGTACATAAAACCCAAGGGAGTCAGGAGTTGATCATGTCGTAAGTGCATAAGGCCCATGGGGTGAATACAAAGTGATTCATGAGTACTTAAATCACAAGGGGTCAGCGAAATGGCCACCTACATGAGTACATAAGGCCTGAAGGGTCAATGTGAAAGGAACTTCATAAGTACATAAGACCGTTGGGGGTCAAGAGGAGATCACTCCAAAGGTACCTATACTCATAGAGACCTTAAGAGGATGGCTAAGGATAGTTATACATGAGATGTGGATATAAATAATGCAAGACATTATGTAATGATTGTTGAAGTACAAACTTAAGGGAAGTGGTGCACCAACTCAAGAGTTGAGAAAGCATTATCCCGTGATTTCAAGAAATTTATGGAAATTTATGGAATTGTTATGTATATTCATGGTTCGCAATCACTACTGAGGATGATTCAACCTAAAATAAATTATAATATAATATGTGGATACACTATCTCTATACATGTAATAGGATGAACGTTGTACTTGAACTGCAACCAAATGATTTATTCATCTTATTATGAGTGTGAGACATTTGGTAGCCACATAGGGAACATATAAGAGATATATGTGAATGAATACTCAAGTTGAAATGTATACTATAATTTAGAGTATCAAGATATTTCCTCACCCTTACACAAAAATAGATGAATAATAGGTCTGAACCCTGGTTGTAATGAAATCGTCAAGTGGAAATTAAATCACAAAGTGAAAATGTAATCACCGAGTAATAATATCATGATATAACTGAGGATGTGGAGATACCCTTGGGGTAAACTTGGGTTCTAAACTCACATCATAGATAATGTTTACCTGGATGAAACTTATTAGATATAATCTAGATAAAACATATTCAAAAAAGGTTTATATCTCTAATGATTGAGGCTAATATGAGTTAACATTCACTTTGACCTTATTAGGTTCGAATTTTGGGGAGAATTTTCCTTTTTAAGGATGGGTGAATGTAAGCTACTCAAATTTTGTAAATTTGGGTTCTATGATTAGGAATTCAAAAGTAATGTATTGAGTTTCACTTTAAGACAATCATAGTAACATTAGAATGAAGAGGTCAATAACATGACTTTAATTGAATAGGAATGATGAATCTATGCCCTAGACTTAGAATGAGTCTTCATGTAAAGTATATCATGGAATGTTGAGAAACTATATTATGAGGCTTTGGGTGATATGTTTTGATAATCCAAGCCTTGAGTTTGTATTAAAAAGATAATTAAGATTGTAGGCCATTTGGAAGGCCCAAAGTATCAGCCATGGGCCTTGGAACCTAGCTTAATCCCATATGAACTTATTTGTGTTTACATATAGGTACTTGAGAGAACAATGTTGAATATGGTATTTTGTACTTCTAATAAATGTCCATGATAAAAAAAGTTATGCTTGATCTAATATTTAGATAATGATAGAAAATTTAGAAAATTTTGAGTTATCTTGTAGCCAAGGAAATATATTGAGTAAATATGATTTTACTTGTAAGCCAAGTTTTAGATAATGAGTAGATAATTTAGTGGATTGTTTTCTATAAAATGACTGATAATATTAATGGTAGGTTTATCATAAAAATAGGACATGTGGTCTAAACGAAATGGAAAACATAAAATGAAATAGAGGTAGAGCCCCCTTTGTATCCAGATGTTGTATCCCAAGTGAAGATGCAATTGGAGGATCTCCCTTCCAACTCGAATCCACAAGGAGCCCTTCAAACAGAGAAGTCGGCACCCTCATGTTATCTCACCTGCCAATCTCTCTTTACCTCTCCAATCTTCACTAAACTCCACACATCCCTTCCCTGCATCCCAAAAAACTCTATCCAAATCCAAGGATGACATTATCATAGAAGATAAAGGAAGTAAGTGGCATTATCAACACATATCCAGAAGGCAATTTGCAGACCTAAAACTCACTCATAGAGCATATATAAGGATTGAGAAGCCCCTCGTGGAGGCAACACACATATACTTAGCAATGGAGAAATCATGTTACCCCAAGAACATGTGTTTGTTCCTTGGTTCCCAAGTCACGATAAACGACACCAGCAGGCCTCGAGATGACCCCTAACCCCAAAAATCATATGATCCTTGGAGAGTGTAGAAGATCTCTAGGAGGTCAAAACAGCTCATCCATCCCTATCATGATGCTTACGTATAGTCCTCAACCTTTCCACTTTGATTTCCAGTCCAGGTATACTATTGAGAAAGCTAACGTTATCCTCTCCCTTTCATGCCCCTTGACACGACCAAGCTCTCGAATGAGTTTAGTGAGGTTACACAAAGGTTCATGTACCATCTCTTGGTCCATCAATGGCCTGGAGAGGTAAGACGCATCCCCGATTGACCCTTCTAGGGACGGGTTCTAGCTCTTCCCACAGGGAAGATGATCCAAGGTCGTATTACCTAAAGGCCACATGAGACATGTTCAAAGATCCTGGGACATAATATCTTTTCACTAATATGACTCTATCCATCACCCAAATAGAAATCGAACCTATTTAGTGACGCGTCAGACCCTTATTGGTCCACTGACATTTGATTGTGATAATCGTTGAAACTTAATTATAGCTTTGATCGCAATGAACCCATATACGAGATGATCAGAAAAATAGGTAGATGATAGATAAAATAGTTTTAGAGTCTGAATATATTTCTAGTTCAAAAGTAATTTTAGTACATGTATATAAAGTGATGAATATAGTAGATCCTAGATTAATATAATCCTTAAATGAGTGAATCCATTTATTTTATGATAATACCAGACATTTTTTGTATCTAATGGTACCCTAAGATAATGATGTTGATAATGATGATGATGATATTTAGTGTTTCTAACGTCAATGATCAAATACATGTTGAATTAGGGTTATTAAAACAATGCATATAATGTGTTATGGTCTCAGTCCACATGGTAGATGTAGTCATTCATAATGACGTGATCTGTTAGATATGAGAACTAGAGCTACACCTGATATCTAATTAGGATTGCTAACTATCAGAAGCCATGATGTGATTGAATCAAGGTTTGATACCCTTATTCCAACTCCAAACCTCATGATAACCCTAAACCCTAGTTAGATCCTACTCTGGACCTAATTAGTATTATATGGATAAAATGATGACACATTTGTAGTATGTATATTTTAGATAAGGTTGCTTGATTATGGATTGCTTGAATGTACCATGATGATTGTATTACATGGATATAATTGCATGGTAACTCCAATTGAGGAACTTGGTTAACTTATGAATGAACACTATCAAATTTTGAAGTTTGCTGAGGATTTTGGATGAAACAACGTGTTGGATGTGTATTTACTTCTTGTTCATTTGTAATGCCAATATGAATATCACATAAAGTAAACCTATGATATTATAAACCCAGGGTTAGACCTATTAGTGAGCAGTTCACCTAAGTATAATGATGGATTTAGAAAGGTGGTTACACCCAAAGATGGTATGAAAAACACATTATAAGCTAGTTTTTCATGAATGTTATACCATCCTTCAAAACATTCTCATAACTCCTTAATGGAGTATTGTTTAAAAATTTATATACAATTCAAGTTCAATTAATGGGAATTTTAGGTCATTATTTGTTATTTGTTAAATATAGATCCTAAAAATTGAAGTATCGATCTGTATATTCTAGGTCTCTCTTAACTGAGATTTGTTTAGAATTGAGGGTCATTACACAAATTTTTATATCTTTTTTGAGTGTTTCATATAGCCAATAGTTTCACAAAATTACTTGTAGGAAGAGGGAAGTGAGCAAAAAGAATTATGGATTTATATTCATCTTCTACTTTGATGTCAAAATATTTTTAAGTCAATAATAGTGAAGTTCAACTCATCAATATGATCACGAATAGATATACTTTTTTCCATGCACAATAGATATAGATCTTTCTTATTATGAAATTTTGTTTGGAGAGTCGTTGTCATTTAGAGAGATTCAAGTTTCCACCTCAATCCTACAATAATCTTGTCTGTAGCTACTTCTTTAAGAATTGTTAATGTAAGAGACAACAACTGGATGGACTGGAGTTTTAATCATCCATCTCCTACTTTTGTTCATATCTTAATGAAGTTGAAACATTCTCTACTAGAGGCTCTTTAGTGACATCTTGTTGGACCAGTATGCCTCACATCTTAATATGTCATAACCCCCAAAGTTGATTGTGTGGTCAAACATCTCGATGTCATACTTTCTCATCACCATTTTTAATCAGCAAGCTCTGATACCAATTATCGAGTCAATGTATAGGAAATAATAACAAACAACATATGCAACAAGAAGAAGGACATAAATCCATACATACAACAAACTCTAGATGACCTGCTCCATAGGAGGAAAAGAAAATTTCACTATTACAAGAAAATTACAAAGAGGAGATGCTCTCACAGGAACGAGCCAAAATTCCTTGAGAAGCATACACCTAAACAAGAAAATGGACTCTTCGGTACAAGAAAACTGAAGGCCAAGGGTCATGTTTACTTGTTTCAAATTATAAGACTTCTACTAGGAATAAGCAATCACAGTAAGAGTCCAAAGCAATTCAATTCACCTCCTAATAGGAATAGCAATGCAAATCAAAGTAAGAATATGGGTTAGACTGAAACCTTGGCAAGATCTAAACTAAGACTGTCATACGATGCAGGATTAGGGTTACAATTAGGAGACTTTGAGGAATATTAAAATATAAGTAGTTTGTGATTAGTGGTTGTCCATTTTATTTAAATTTTGAGTCTGTAATAAAATAGTCTTGCAATCTTCGAAGTTTCCTTTTTTTTTGGGGTGTTTGCTTAGCGGAACAAGGAATTTAAACCACCGCGGCATGATCTATCCCATTCAGTGGACAACCAAATCGCTGTCACACGTCTCAATTAAGCCATACATGTACCAACTTCATTCATTCCCCGCCATTATCTACCAGAAATTCGGAAGTTAGCTATGAATTAGCATTTCAAGCTCTTGTAAGTAACTGTTGTTTAGGGATACACAGCCTGAAAAGAAGTAAATATTGTCCAGAACGCAATTGATGTTGCTGTGAACCCACTGATTTAACTCACTAATCATACCAATTACGCCATTATGAAGGCAAGCTTTCTGAATTCCTCAAAGAAGCAAAGAGATGTGATCCTTTCATCATCTTGAACTTGGACTGACAGACACCATGATTTGCTTCGTGGAAGAAAGAAAACAACCACACCATGATCCATCCACCATGGGGGACTATGAATCGTTGTCTCACGTCCCAATTAGATCCAACACACCATCATCAACCCCCGCCATCATCCGACAGCAATCGTGAAGTTAGCAATTAATCAGTCATCCCAAGCCACGTGCATGCCGCCAATAATGAATCTTTCTAAACCAAGGTGTCTGTGCACCCCTACCCTTGCAAACGCCCCACACACATAAACACAAACTCAAACCCCACATCACGTCAAAGATTCTCCTATGACAACCACGGCCCACCATTCTGCAATTCATCAAACACCACCTCCACGGCCTGGCACTGGCCTCACCTCCCGTACTCCATTATTGGCATTTAAGAATTCACCAAACTCCATTATTGAACGGTTGACATGGTCCCCGGGCCTCGAAACACAGACACACTCACTCTCACAGACATCTGGGGCGCGACTGACAACAACAGACCTCCGTCCATGTGGAGGCCTAGCTAGCCTCTTGGAAATACGTTATGTGCGGACAAAACCTCGACGGAGCAATCAGCGAATTGACCATCAGGGTAGACTAACGTCCATCGAATGAGAAGATGTCGTTGTGTCCGACCTCAACTTATGATCTCCCAGTTAAGCATGCGTCCACATCTCCATTGTCTTGCCTCAATGGAAATCAGGATTCTTAGCCCCCCCATCAATCGCCGAATTAAGCTGGTCCAGCTTTGTCACCTCTGCATCCGCTGACATAATGACATGTTTACTAAGCAGTTAGTAATTGCTTTACGTAAACGCTCGAATGTTTGTTTATTCGGTATCCGTGTTAAGCTACAGTGTTACGCATGTTTACGTAATACATGATATGGGAGACAGTCGCCTACAAGCATGCTACAGTGCCGGCGTTTAAATGGTCTGTTCACGCATACGGTTTCGCGACATAGTTTAGTTTATTCGTCATGGCTTCGTTTGAGCACGACAATGATAGAGGCCAGATTATAGAACAGAATTTGTTGAGCTCTGGAAAACGGTGGGCAGGGCAACCCAAATAATTAAGGAGACCCCATTAGTCTGTAAAGTAGCTTAATGGTATGATCATGGACAGAGGGGACAAGCCAATGGATTCTTCCGGGGGAAGAAGATTCAGTGCGCGCTCGTGAGATCCGCCTCCACCGCTACTGGACAAAATCAACGACCCCCCGTCTGCACTCTCATATGTTTGTTTGTCATAATCGCGATCGGTTTTTAAAATTTTAATTAGACAAAGCAGAAAGTGCTCATGTGAAACGCACAAAGTGCTCATGTGAATACTCATATATAATTAAGTTTGGCAAAGCTTTTGGGTAGCTGCAGAATGACATGGGTAGACATTGGGTCAATTGTTACCAAATCACTTTGACAAACACAGTATTCTCGTTTTATATTATTTTGTTCGATTTGTAACAATCGCCGAGATAACTGATTTCTAACTGTGAGAACTTGTTGCCATGGCTAATAGGCAATCGTGTTCAAAACAATGCAAGAGGATATTTTTGTCAAGACATATACATTATGTGCATTCATTTATGTAACTCATCACATTTCATGAAAAATTTCAGAAATAATGTTCTTTTTGTCACTTTTCAAATCAAAACATGGATTAATTATATTAATTGCATTATTTCCATTTTTTTAAATGCAAAAGATACGGGCTCAGCATGAATGACTTAACATAGTACAAAAAACTTAACAATGAAACATCATATATAATATAAGCAGTTGAAATAGACAACTGCATATCACACATACATACGAGATTCAAGTATCATAGAGACAATGCAGTTTACTACCAAAAATAAAATGTGACTACTCTACTAAATGTTTTCCCTTACCAGGGTAATATATTTGTTATTTTTATGATATTATTCTCCTCATCAATGACATTACAAAAAATTAAAGCATGGGATACATTCTCCTCATTATACAACGGCTACAAGCTCAATTACATGTTGATGCACACAAAATACATGAGTTAATCAGATCCCATTATACAATGTGTAACCATACATCTATATTAACTTATATGTAGTCCAGTAATATTCAATAAAGTTTATCTAATGGCATTTATATGTTCATTATTAAAATATCATTAGAAAAATGCCAAAAGAATCAATAGCTCATGGAAAATATTATTTTACATCTTGACTGGGACCCTATTATCTGAATTTCTCATCCTAAATTAGCCCTGGTTGTCCAAACTAAACCTATTGGTGAGCCAACTTCAATTGGACATTAGCATACAAATGTGCAAGATATACATCCAAAGATAGAATTTGAACCCAATTAGACTCACTTGGGTTATTAGGTTCGGATAGGGTTTTGGAAATATGATGTCTAGTGTTGTCCACTACAAAAATGTGTGTATTTTACAAATTCTAATATGAGAACAACTAATAAGATCGAGAGGTATTGTGTGACACTAAAAAAGATATTAGTCATGTACACTAAAATAAAAGGGGAGGCTTGTAACCTCCTTATATGGAGATATAGATATAATTATAAAAAAATGATTTTGCAAAATGCCTATGACAAAGCTCGAAATAAATGAAGAAAATGAAATTGACAAATAGGATGAAAGAAAATGCACACATATACGCTCAAACTACTCTCATACGAAAAATCCAGACATGTGATAAGAAAAACAATGTATGTCACATTCTATATGTAGATAAATATAAATATGTAGATAGTGTAGAGAAATATGACATCAGAATATGCTAAGGAAATAAAAAAATTACTGTCACATTCTCCATTAAACCAACGGATTGCGTCAACAACTATATAATGAAAAGATGGTTTCGAGGATGTACCTGATCTTGGACCAAGTCTAGCGACATTTCCTCGTCGTTGTAGTCATGCAACTATCTTCTAGTTGCACTGGGACTTGTCTATTGTACCTCCTAGTCTTCACCATGGACATTAGGTTGACGTCGTCCTCCTAGCGGCAGAAAACATCCTTCACATGGACCACCTATAACTCCTTTCATCCTACTAGAACGGATAAAAAGGAGTTGTCCCTTTTATTGGTATACTAGTCACCAACATGCTCTCCCATAATCATTCACCCTTGCTATCCCTCCCTTAATCGGGTAGGACTTGCTCTGGCTCTCTATAGGTTACCATAACAAGAGAGGACAATAATTGTTAGAGCAATTGAGTTGTGTCTTTGGGAAGCCCCAAGTACCCATCTAGTTATAGAAGAGGCTAGGGTCAGGGTACCCAGTTTGTGTAGGAGTAGAAGGAACCAAAATTTCTCAAATTTTCACAACCTACAACAGCAGAAACAATCAGTTTTCTAGTTAATCGATCGATTAGCATGTGAGCTGATCAGTTCACCCAGTGAACTGATTGTTTCAATATGTTACCCAATCACAATTGTATTAGAAATTCTAATCCAAACAATGCATGACATGATGTCAGCACTAATCTTTGATACAATCAAATTGTACATACGAACCAAGTGGGTCTATTCAATCGATGATCTCACGACCATGAGCCAATCGGTTCACATAGTGAACCAATCAGTTTGACCCTGATTCATCCAAAATTTAGCTGATGCAATATCCAATCAACCTGACACTCCAACCAGTCACTTCATCACATGAACTGATCGGTTGTGACTCTAGTCAGTTGATTAGTTGCTTGAATTGAATATCTAAACACTTTATCAATCAATCCAATTATCATTCATGATCAAAACTCCTCTTCTAGGTCAATTCCTATGTGTGTGACCCTATAGGTCTCATATTACGTTGGCAGTAAATTTCCATAGCATGTGATGACATCACAAGCAAAGAGTGGTGCCTAGTCGCACATCATTGATACCCAAATAAATGAAAATTTGGAGAACAACTTCAACCTAAAATATGTGTTTGGTGTTACCGTGTTTATATAGTTCCTTTGTCACTTATATCTAGATTGCACTCGAGGCATGGAATAGTCATCCTCTTCAACATTCAATTTTTGTTCCTTGAACTGGAGCTGACTGTTTGAGATATATGTAAGCTCAATATCATATATATTGACTCAGATGTGCATGGCCATGCTTTTATCAGTCTGGCTTATCAAGAGGCCTAGGATATTGTACTCCTATAGGAGGGACAAATCCCATCTACATCACTCACAGCCATCCCCATGTGAAACAACACACCAAATCATCACATTTATGTCAACCCTTTTTCAAGGTTACATCTGATGATGTCAAAGCATATCAAACGACATGCGATGAGTGTAGTGACTTAAAGTTTATGAACCACAATCACCACCAACACTCTGAGAGTTGACTATGACTACCATTGTAATGGTTTCCATGTGTTAGTCTCATTGTGGATCCGCCTGTTGGGTTTTATGGGACGAAATAGGCAGCGGAAATAAAAAATTTATCTTACCACAAACCAAAAACTAGCATATCGCATCAACAACTATGTAATAGGAAGGATGGTTTAGCGAGATATACTAGGTCATGAGGCTTGCTTAGTGACAATATCTCACATCCAGTGCGGTCTTCAAACACCTAGTCTTTAACGACGCCTGTGCAGCTCCTGTGTAGACTCAGACTACGGTTGGCGGTAATCCTCATGAGCAACAAAAATCTCCCTCCTCTATAAATAGTCCACACAGACTATCGGGAACTCTAGTCATCCTGAGAGGGACAGACTAGAAGGAGTCATTCCCTTCTGTAAGCGTACTAGTCACCGACAACTCTCCTACAATCAGTCACTTTTCTACAATTGTCTTTCCCTCGTTGTTCCTCCCTGGATGGGTAGAACTTGCTAGGGCTCTCTCGGTTACCACAACTAACAAGGACAACACCTTTGGAGAGCAACTGATGTTCTGAGTTATGTGTTCTGAGAAGCCCCCTGTACTCCTCTATTTATAGTAGAGGGTAGGTTCAGGGTTCTCAGTCTGTGTGGGAGTAGAAGGGTCTGGAATTTTCATGAATTGATTATATTGCGGTAGAGGAACTGCTCATTTCACAACTCATCCGGTCATTTGGGCAGGTGATCCGATCGGTTCACTTTTTAACTGGTTGGTTAGGAGTGTGAACAGGTCAGTTCACATAGTGAACCGATCGTTTCACTTCCCAAAATTTCCCACAATTGACTTTCCTTATTTGTTTCTAATTAATGCAAAGATTAATTCTTGTCCCAATCAAATTGAACATGTGAAACAAAAATATTTTCTCATAAATTAAGAAACCCAACACCTGCTCGGTTGGTCCATGTAGTTGTCTCACTGACCAAGAGTCGATCGGTTCACCCAATGAACTGGTCGGTTGGTGGTCCATGTTGTGTAGAACTCATTCAATGTAGTTATTAATCAATCTGACACTCTAATAAATTGGTTCAACACTTGAACTTGATGATTATGAGTCAAGTCAATTGATTGAATGTTCAATTGAGTCCTAAACACTTTAGTAATCAATCTAATCATCATTCGTGGATAAACTCCTCTTCCAAGTTAATCATATGTGTGTGACCCTATAGGTTCCATTTCATGTTGGCAGTGAATGTCCATAACTAACTTATGACATCACAAGCAAAGAGTGGTGCCCAGTCGCACATCAGTGATACCCCAGTGAAGAGGAAAGTTGGAGAACAAATTTCAACCTACAATCTATTATTGGTGTTACAGTGAATGTATAGTCCCTTTGTCACGTATTGACTTACATGTGCATGGCCATGCATTTCTCAGTCTCACTCCTCAATTGGCCATGATACCACACTCCCTTAGGAGGGACAAATTCCATATATATCACTCACAGTCAAGTCCTCATGTATCAAAGTCACCCAATCATCACTATTATAACAATCCATGTTTCAGGACTACATTTAATGATGTCAAAGTGTACCCAACCACATGTGACGAGTGCAGTGATTTTTGGTCTAAGAACCACAGTCACCACCAATACTATAAAAGATGATCCTGACTAACCAAGTGTGGTTTCCATGCATCACACTTATGTTGGGTCTATCTGATACACTATTCTCTAAGATGTATCTGTCTGCTTGGTTTGACTAATGAGACTCTGTCATCAACCAACACACACTAGTCTTTTTTTTCATTGATGTCTATGGTTATTTCTACAATAACAATCGACTAGGGACATTAGTGAGAATGTACACACTCTTAACACCCGTTTGATCTCATCGTCAAGTCATGTACTTGAAGACATACGTCATTGAGTTTTGTCATTCTCTAGACATCTATCATGTAATACTATTATCTCAAAATAGTAAAAACATATAGACACAAATTGCCTTTATTATTATTATTATTCAAATCATTTACAAAATATGCCATTACAATCATCACATGGCTGGCTCTATGGGCATACATACCAACAGACTCCCACTTGAACTTAGAGCCAATCACCCATGAACCTCATTCCTTGTCATCTAGCATGACCATCATGCTTTTTCTATGAAAGTACCTTAGTCAAGGGATCAACAATATTGTCTTTGGTTGGTACTCTGCAAATCTTTACATCTTCTCATTGTACGATCTCTCGTATGAGATGGAAGTGTCGTTGTATGTGCTTGGACCGCTGATGTGATCTGGGTTCTTAAGCTTGTGCAATAGCTCCATTGTTGTCACAATAAAGCTCAATTGCATCACAGATGCTAGGAACCACCCCAAGTTCATAAATGAACTTCTTGATCCACATAGCCTCCTTTGCCACATGGGATGCAACAATATACTCAGCCTCTGTCGTAGAATCTGTAAATGTCACTTGCTTGGAACTCTTCCAGCTCACAACTCTGTTGTTGAGGCAAAACACAAATCATGATTGTGATCTATAATCATCTTTATTGGTTTGGAAGGTTGCATCGGTGTAACCCTTTACCACCAACTCTTCCTCACCGTCGTAAATGAGGAACTGAGCCTTAGTCCTTCTCTATTTGAGGATGTTCTTCATGGTTGTCCAATGTGCATCTTTGGGATCTGACTAGTATCTGCTCATCATGCTAAGTGCATATGAGACATCAGGATGAGTGCACAACATTGTGTACATGATGGATCCAATTATTGATGCATATGGAATCCCATTCATGTGTTACCTATCTTCACAAGATTTGGGACATTGAGCTGTAGAGATGGGAACTCCATGCCTCATGGGTATGCTTCCTCTCTTTGAGTTCTCCATGATGAACCTCATCAACACTTTGTCAATGTATGTTCTTTGACTTAGTCCAAGAATCCTTCTAGATCTATCTCTATAAACCTTGATTCCTAAGATATACGATGCTTCTCCTAAGTCTTTCATTGAGAATGTATTTCCAAACCATGTCTTTACCTTTTGTAAAGCAGGAATGCCATTCCCATCAACAGTATGTCATCTACATACAATATGAGGAATGTAGTCAAGCTCCCACTAACCTACTTATACACACAAGGTTCATCTTCATTTTGACTAAAGCCAAACTCTTTGACTACTTCATCAAATTGAAGATTCCAACTATGAGATGCTTTCTTCAATCCATAGATTGACCTTTGTAGCTTACACACTTTATTTGCATCCTTTGGATTCATAAAACCTTCATATTGTTTCATGTACACATCCTCGACAAGATTCCTATTAAGGAATGTGGTTTTAACATCCATCTCCCAAATCTCATAGTCATAGTAGGCTGCAATAGAAAGCATGATCATGATGGACTTAATCATGGTAACTGGAGAAAAGGTTTAGTCATAGTCAACACCTTGAACTTGTATGAAACCCTTTGCAACCAATCTACCTTTATAAATTTTCACATTGCCATCCAAGTCAGTCTTCTTCTTGAAGACCCACTTGCACCCTATGGGTTTTACCCCTTCAGGTAGATCCACCAAGGTCATACCTTGTTGGTATACATGGATTCCATCTCAGATCTTATGGACTCCAGCCATTTCTTAGAATCTGGTCCTTGCGTAGCTTCTAGAGAGGTAGTTGGATCATCATCTATGACCAACTCACCGCCTTCTTGAGTCATAAGATATCCAAATCTTTCAGGCTCAAGGCGTGTCCTACTAGATCTACGAGGTTCCTGTGTTACTTGAGGAATTGGAGATTGCATAATAGTTTGTGGTTCTCTATGTTCCTCTTGTACATCTGTTGGTTCAATATTTTCTTTTTGGTCTCAAACCTCTTCGAGTTCCACTTTCCTCCCACTGCTTCCTTTAGAAATAAATTCCTTTTCTAGGAATAAAGCATTCCTTGCAACAAACACTTTGTTGTTAGTTGGGTTGTATAAGTAGTTTCCCCTTGTTTCTTTGCGATATTCAACAAAATAACACTTATTTGATTTGGGTCCAAGCTTTTTAGGAAACATTTTCTTGACATAAGCTCATCCCCAAACCTTCATAAAAGACATATTGGGATGCTTCCCGTACCATATCTCATATGGTGTCTTTTGAACCGATTTAGATGGATCGCGGTTAAGTGTAAACACAACAATTTCAAGAGCATAACCCCAGAAGGGAGTTGGAAGATCGGTAAAACTCATCATAGATCACACCATATCTAGTAATGTGTGATTCCTTCTTTCTGACACACCATTATGTTGTGGTGTTCCAGGTGGAGTCCATTGTGATATAGTACCACGGGCTCTGAGAAGGTCCTCAAACTCTTAGCTTAAGAATTCTCCACCTCAATCGGATCGAAGTGCCTTAATACTTTTCCAAAGTGGTTCTATACTTCATTCATGAAATCCTTGAACCTTTCAAGGTTTTCTAATTTATGTTTCATCAAGTAAACATAACCATACCTACTGAAATCATCAGTAAAGTTAATGAAGTATTGATAACCACCTCTAGCATTTGTTCTAAAAGGCCCACATACATCAATATGTGTGAATCCTAATAGATCACTCGCTCTCTCACCTTTTTGTGAAAAGGGAGCCTTGGTCATCTTACCCAATAAACAAGATTCACATATCTCTAATGATTCAAAATAAAAAAAGTCCAGATATCCATCTTTATGGAGTCTAGATATGCAATTCTCATTTTTGTGCCCTAGACGGCAATGCCAAAGGTATGTTTTGTTTTGAGTCATTGAGTTTTTGTCTTTTGGTATTAACGTTGTATACACTTGTCTATAGATCTATCAAATATAGACCATAAGACATCGGGGTACTACCATAAAATATCCCATCTTTAGAAATGGAACATTTTCCATTCTTATTAAGAAATTCAAATCCACCCTTGTCCAAACAAGATACATAAATGATATTCCTAATAATGTAAGGTACATAATAGTAGTTCTATAACTCTTTTATAGCCCACTTGGAAGAGATAACTCATAGGTTCCTACTTCACTGGAAGGAACTCTTGCTCCATTAGCAACATGTAGTTCAACCTCGCCTTTCGCTAAAGGCCTCATTCTTTTCCGATCTTTCACATTTGAAGAAATTTGTGATCCACATCCGATATTAAGTACCCATGATGAAGAAGTAGTAAATTTAATCTCCATTATGTATACACCGAAAGTAGAGATCTCTATCTCTTGCTTCATCTTCCTTGATTCCCTTAATCCTCTCCATATTCTGAGTGCAGAAGACTTGGACTTCATCTTGGCGGGAGAACACTTCTCTGTCTTGCATGTGTCCTTGGACTCCATTCCACTAATCACTATCATGGAACCATCCTTCTTCTTTTGTGCCTCAAACAACACCTTAAGCATACATAGAGCGGATTCTATGACCACTGGTATCTTAGGAATATGAGGAACACTTCTCATAGTCCTTAACCAGTTATGGAAATTTATCTCAATTAAATTGTCTGATTTCAATGATGATTTCCTTGCCATTTGATTCTACAAGAGAAAACATTTGCATTTTATCAAACTCCTTTTGATTTGATTTGAATAAATTTGACGATATTTAATTAGGCCTTTAATTAATTATTGCTCCCACTATTTTGATCAAATTGATAGCCCTCACCATCAATTCAGAAGATTACAGCATACAACCTTTTAGTGAGCAAGATCCTAATTTCCTCTAAGTTATGGACCAACTAGGGTTGTCACCCACAACTAGATTCTTTCAGGTAGGCAACTTTTTCCAATTGCACCTTATGCAAATCTTGACAAGTGTCATGCACAACTCCTTGTCATGTAAATCTCCATGCCTTAAGGTGCTTGATCTGATCAAGCTCACCTTGTTTAGTCCAACCCAAACACCAACACAATGAATATGCACCCTGATAGGACAGACTGTTACAACCCCAATTTTTGGGTTCATATGTTTGGAAATACAATTTCCCCAATAAATGTGGGATTATGGAAATTGTATGAATTATATGTATTGAATAGATTCCCTTTGCAATATTTTCTTTGTGCATGTGATTTCATGGATCATAATATGTTAATGAGTCCAATATCATTAAAAGAAAAAGAAGAAATTAAATATTGCTTTATTAAGAAGAAAATTTGAGATAATGATGTAAATTTAAGAAATATGTGGAAATATGGATAATGGAATTATCATGGATGAGATTTTGAATTCACAAGTTTCCCAATGGTAAAAGGGATTTAAATAAAGAGAATAAAAGAATAGGAGAGAGACAATATGCATAAAATATGCCTTATTAAGAGATAACTTGCATATGAAGAAAAGTCTCGCATACTTTTGATTTTGAGTACCAAACTTATCAGACAAGTAGTTTAAGTCATTATGAACTTTCCTCTCATATTTGGGATCAAATGGATAAACGGTTTAGGAGATATGATTTTTGCAAAATTTCCTAAAGTGAGAAGGATAACTTTTAATGTCATGATTTTCCAACTTAATCGAAATTATCTGTTCTTGGTGCATGGCATGAAAGCCGTTGGATCCTAGATCCAATAGAGGCTGCTCTTCATTTAAGATTAGGAGCGAAGAATAGTATGGGGAGTTTTCTCAATCATTTTTATCTCTGCATGGTCGACGAGCGAATTTGGAAGTAGTCCCAATGGATTCAGGATAGGTTTTGGTGACATTTGATCCTAAGTTTGAGTACCTTTAGGAATGTACTTGGGAATTCCCTAATCCTAAGCTTCTCACCGACTACCTATCATGGCCACATGCTATATAAGGGTATGATTCCTTTCTGTGAGTTTGCAAAACTCTTCGTGATGCTCTGTAACACCGAACTAAGTTGTCCCTGTGACTAATTTGATTAGGAACCCATCTTCCTCTTCATTTTCCCTTCCCTGTCTGCTGGTGCATGAGCTTTCCATTCTCCCTATCCATGCCATTCCCTGGGACATTGATGCCCTTGTAGAATTCAGAGTGACTAGGTGGAGCTTCTGGTGCCTTTGTTGCTGCCCAGAGGCCTGGAAGCCAAGAGTCAACCATCTTATTGACTCGTCTGAAAAGCCTGGACTCACGAGTAGGTTGGTCAAAGGACGAACATTCCCCTTGCGTGTTTGTAGATCAAGATCAATGAGGAAGGGCAGAGATATCCTTTCCGCATTAATCCCAGCTGGCTGCCAAGTTGAAAAAAGTTGGGTAAGTTGCTGACATGTCAGCTAGTGATTGGTCAACATATAATTATCTTGAAAAAATCATAACTCAATATTGGTAACTCGGATGGGAACATATTATTATTAATTTTGATCAGGAGATTTCAAGGAATCCATTAAAAATACAATTGAAGCTTAATTTTGCTTGAAATTTGAAAAGTACTTAAAGTTGATATTTTTAAAGTAGTTATGAATAAGAAATCCTAATTTTGATGTTGATGGGGTTTTAATGATATTATTTGGATAATTTAAGCCAACCCTAACCTATTCTTAATAAAAGGAAGAATTAGATCTAAAAATATGATCTTTATGTGTAACTGGCTTAATTTAGAGTTCCATGTACATGAATATGCATTAATGGGCTTAGAAACCCTAATCTAAGTGTTAATGGGGTTTAATGAATTATATTTTGAGAATCTTTTTATAAAGTGGATAATTAGGGTTTTTGTACCTAGAAATATTGAATTATGGTTTTGTGGACATAAAAGGGAAAAGTTGTAAATAGATCTAAAGGAACCCTAATGAAACCCTAATTCGAATTAGAAACCCTAGAAAGTGATTTCAAGTCAATAAAGTGGATTCTTGATGAAGTGTGTAGTAAATAGGTTGCATACACTATTCAAGATTCTTTGCTTTTGTGTGTTTGACTTGCTCACTTGGATTGTATTTCTTGATTGATTGGACTTTTCTTATTTCTTATGAAATCTCCAAATCAGGTATGTGGTTAATTATGAGTACACACTTTAGTTTCTTGTCATTTTATTGATGTTTTATCGATTGCAAGGAAATAAAAAGTTTGGATGCTTTTATTTCAGCAATCTTTAAAGTGAATATGATTATCACAACTTAAGTATATATGTGACTATCTTGAACCTACATACCATCTATGGATGTATGATGAAAGACCAAACCAAATAGGGAAGGTCTGAAGTGGTCAAGCCCCAGAGGGAAGACCACTAGGCACCCAGAGAGGTGACCCCAGGTACCAAGCTCATGATAGAGAAGGTATAATTAAGTGCCACGTACCAAGCAGTTGAGAAGTCACATTGAAAATGTAATTTTGCATTGTTAACAACTACTTGATATAATTAGGGTGTTAAAGCTTATGTGCAATGTTTTGTTTGTCCCCACATACCAGTATATTCAGTTATACTGACCGACATTTTTTTTGTTGGTGTTTTAGGAAATACCTAAAATTGGACAAATGGTAAAGTGGAACCTGTGAAAGATTAAAGTTAAATTATCAAGGAGGGTTTATCTAGATAGAATTCTACTACGAGTAGAATTCTCAGTTGCCTATTTTTGAAGGTATGTGAAAGTAAATTTTTATTCCAGTTTTTAGTTGAGTCTTTCATAGAATTTATTAATTATTTTTTATTATTTGCAAAACCATTGATCCTATATTTGGAATAACGCCTTTGACTTCTTGGTCTTCCTTAATTGGGGGTTACCGAGAAGCGGGGTCATTACACAGACCCACACACTCACATCACACTTCCACGAGATAGACGGTGCACCACGCTAGGGCGTGCCCACACTTAGTCGATCAAGCTTTTCATGTATGCTGCTTTTGGAAGGCATCTCAAACTGAACATTTATATTTAGGGGTTTGGTATTTATATACATATACATATCCAATCACCACATATACAGTATGCATCATATACATGCTACATCCCATAAGAAAACATGTGAAGCAATAAAGCTATGATTATCACCATCCTATTATAATTCCTTGAGGCATAAGGAATTATGGTCATCTAGGTCTACATCACATGGAGCAACCTATAGTTGATGAAGATCTGTGCTTGAGCCATTCCGAGTTGATCAGCATATCCTATGACTGATCAACTAGCCTCTTAGACAGTCAGTTGGTTGTCACCAATTGATCATCTGGCTCCTCCATACAGTCGATTCGTCAGGTCGTCTCGCTCCTCGTCAGGCTACCAGTCGCTCATCTCGCACCATCAGCCGGTCGTCTCAGTACTCCAATCGCTCATCTAGGCGTCCTTCGTTCTTTGACATAACAGGAAATAAAACTATCCTACTTTTACAAATTTCTTTGGGAAACATCGAGTTAAATTTCCAGGGGAGCAAAGGTAGAAGAGAAGGCTCGAGTTATCTTCAGTTACCTCTGGAATAGAAGAAAGGACTCGGTATGTAGATTCTTATGCAAGCAACCAAAACCAACCATGCACACACATAGGGGTTTAGAGGCCATAACCATGCTACACATCCACCATCAAAACCATTTTAGGGCAACACATATCGATTGCATATATATACCATATCATATATGTATATAGGGATTTGTGATGTTTAATTGGATATGCACATTAGCCAATTAAAGTATTCACATCGTATGCAATAAATAAATGGTGAAAAACCAAAATCTGATCATATCGATTAATCCTAAAATGTAGTATGTTTATGTGGCTCTGATACCACTGTTGGGTTTTGTGGGACAAAACAAGTAGTAGAAACAAAAATTTTATCTTGCCACAAACCCATAACCAGCAGATCACATCAAAAACTATGTAATAGGAAGTATGGTTTAGTGAGATATCCATGGTCCTAAGGCTTGCTCAGTGAAAATACCTCACAGCTAGTGTGGTCTTCAACCACCTAGTCTTCAACAATGTAGGTGCAGCTCCTGGTGTAGACTCGAACTACGATTGACGGTCGTCCTCCTGAGCGGTAGAAATCTCCTACCTCTATGGATAGTCCACATGGACTATCGAGAACTCTAGTCATCCTGAGATGGACAGACTAGAAGGAGTCATCCCCTTCTGTCGGCGTACTAGTCACTGACACACTCCCACAATCAGTCACTTTTCTACAGTTGTCTTTCCCTCATTGTTCCTTCCAGGACGGGTAGAACTTGCGTGGGCTCTCTTGGTTACCACAACCAGAGAGAACAACAACTTTGCAGAGCAACTGATGTTCTGAGTTGTGTGTTTTGAGAAGCCCCTTGTAACCCTCTATTTATAGTAGAGGGCAGGGTCAGGGTTCCCAATCTATGTGGGAGTAGAAGGGTCCGAAATTTCCATGAATTGATTGTACTGCGGCAGACGAACCTGTTGTTTCACAACTCAACCAGTCGTTTGGGCAGGTGAGCCGATCGATTCACTTTTGAACCAGTCAGTTGGGAGTGTGAACCAGTCGGTTCACTTAGTGAACCAACCATTTCACTTCCCAGACTTGCCCAAAATTGACTTTCCTTATTCGTTTCTAATTAATGCAAAGATTAATTCTTGTCCCAATCAAATTGAATAAGTGAAACAAAAATCTTTTCTCACAAATTGGGAAACCCAACACCTCCTCAGTTGGTCCATGTGAATGGATTGGTTTACTAGAGTGAACTGGTCATCTCACTGACCCTGAGTCGATCGGTTCACCCAGTGAATTGGTCAGTTGGTGTTCCATGTTGTGTAGAACTCAGTCAATGCAGTTCTCAATCAATCCGACACTAATCAATTGGTTCAACACTTGAACTTGATGATTCTGAGTCAATTCTATTGATTGAATGTTTAGTTGAGTACCTAAAAACTTTAGGAATCAATCTAAACATCATTCATGGATAAACTCCTCTTCCAGTTTAATCATGTGTGTGTGACCCTATAGGTTCCATTTCACGTTGGTAGAGAATGTCCATAACTAACTTATGACATCAAAAGCAAAGAGTGGTGCCTATTCGCACATCAGTGCTATCCAAGTGAAGAGGAAAGTTGGAGAACAACTTTCAACCTACAATTTGTTATTGGTGTTACAGATAATGTATAGTCCCTTTGTCACTGACATCCGGATTGAACTTGGGGCATGGACTTGTCATCCTCTACAAACGTTCAATCCATGTTTCTTGACTCAGAGTAGACTGTCTGAGATATATGTAAGCTCAATATCAGATATTGGCTTACATGTGCATGGCCATGCATTTCTCAGTCTCGCTCCTCAAGTAGCCAGGATATCACACTCCCTTAGGAGGGACAAATTCCATATGTATCACTCACACTAAAGTCCCCATGTATCAAAGTCACCCAATCATCACCGTTATAACAATCCATGTTTCAGAACTATGTTTGTTGATGTCAAAGTGTCCCCAACCACATGTGATGAGTGCAGTGATTTTAGGTCTAAGAACCATAGTCACCACCAATACTATAAGAGATGATCCTGACTAACCAAGTGTGGTTTCCATGCATCACTCTTATGGTGGGTATGTCTGATACACTATTCTCTAACATATATCTGTGTGCTTGGTTTGATATCACATATCATGACTAATGAGACTTTGTCATCAACCAACACACACTCTAGTCTTTTGTGTTATTGTTGTCTATGGTTATTTCCACAATAACAACTGACTAGGGACATTAGTGAGAATGTACACACTCGTAACATCTGTATGATCTCATTGTTCAAGTCTCGTACTTGAAGACATACGTCATTGAGTTTTGTCATTCTCTAGACATCTATCATGTAATACTATTATGTCAAAATAGCTAAAACATATAGACAGAAATTGCCTTTATTATTATTATTCAAATCATTTACAAAGTATGCCATTACAATCATCACACGGCTGGCTCTATGGGTACACATACCAATACTACCCTGGTACCATATTCTCTAATATGTATTTATGTGCTTGGTTTGATATAGCATATCATAACTAATGAGATTCTCTCATCAACCAACACACACTCTAGTCTTATGTGTTATTGTTGTCTATTTGCCTTCCATAATAACATCTGACCAGGGACATAATGGGAATGTATATACTCTTAACATTGATTATCTCATTGTTCAAGCTACCTACTTGAAGACATACATCATTGAATAATATCATTCTCTAGACATTTATTATGTTACATCATTATTTCATACTAAATAAAATAGAATAAATTGGAAGGTTGCCTTTATTATTAATCAAATCATTTACAAATTATTCCAATACAATCATCATATGATTGGCTCTCTAGGCATATATACCAATAGTAGATACATGTTGGAATAAAAAGGTAGATGCAAGAAAAGGTAGCCATGTCAACTACAAAATGTAGATGCAAATATAAAAGTATGTAGAAAACAAGAAGAGAAGTGATTATCAACTTCCAACATATAACCAACTTATAATTAAAACTATCCCAAAGTCAAAAATTATTTTTTCAAAGCAAATTTAATTAATTATGATTTGTGTTCCATGTTAAAATATAACTAAACCAAATTGCAAAAAATCCAAAAATGACCATCGCGATCATAAATTGAAATTCTATTTGCAAATTGAAACTGATTGTGTCACAAACCAAGAACCTACCATGGTTAAAAAACTCAAATTTGTGTTTTTTTGGGTAGGACTCATATAGGTTCAAGGATCAAAAAAACACTTCAACAAGCCTAATGGTAGAATCTATAACACTTGGGTCTACAACCCAAGGCTCTAGTAGATTTTGAAGAATGATGACATGCCCCCAAATACCAGGATTAGTCTCAGATTTGTGTTTTCATCGCTCACCCATATAATGGATTCAATTACATGTCACCTATTCTAGTATTACTTCGAGACTATCGCACTTGACATTTGCGTACCAATTGATGGGCTACTTGAGAAGGAGGTGGACCTTGGTGACATGGATAATCCAATGATTCTATTAAAGATCAGTTTATCTAAGACATCAAATCGTAGTTTGTTATCACTAGTACTTAAGAAAGACTAACTATAGTTTTTTTATACCTTGATTGGTGTTGATGCACCAAAGACAATATTCCTAGAAAAATGAAGTAGTTGTTAAAAAAGTAGGCATATCATCTAAGATACATATATATATATATATATATATATATATATATATATATATAATGATAAATAACATTTATAAAACAAAAAAAAAACTTATAGTCAATTACCAACCTACAATAGTATCTACCCCACAATAGTGCCCAAATTCTTATATATTATTTAAAATGTATCATTTTGAGTCTCATGTTAGAGAGAAGTGATCTAAATTTGTTAATATGGATATCAACTTGTGATCTACAAATAGAATAGTATTTCCAAAATCCAAGTTTAATCGACCCAACATCAATCCAATAAACTCAAAATTGACATAGATCATCAAATATAAAAGTATAAATTTTCTTCTAATTTGTATTTATAGATATTTGCATATAGATAAATTCTTGAAAAAACCATTATAAAACTTCAACCCATGATCCTAAATTAGATGCACCTTAGAATTAAACTATGATGATCATATATATAATCAAATAAAATTGAGTTGCACCCACTTATAGAAGCTGAAGTACAAATTTCTCATTCTTGTTTCAAATTGTGGTAAGATAAGTTTGTATTGATTTGGGGTTTCTCTTTATACTAGTAATATATATATATATATATATATATATATATATATATATATATTGTAATATATAAAATATTTGAGAAGATACTCAAAAACATAGAAGGAATTGTTAACATGAAGTTTAGTCATACAATGATCTAAATTCATTAGTAGTTGGATATCGAGAAAAGTGTGAGCATCAAGACCAATTTCTCACAAACTTCCTAAATTGTACTAAACATTGTCTTGCTAACTTGTGGAGCATTGTTGCAAGGTGGCTTTTTATATTATCTATTTCCATTTTATTACTATGTTTTGAACTACTAAAACTTGGATATTTATAAGTCTAGTAGTACAAATGGGGACACCAAGGGCACAAGGGGGGAGTGGTGGAGGCGGGAGAAATATGGGATTCTTTGAGAAAATGGGAGAAGGTGTCATTGCACCGGAGGTTGGTTGATATCATCCCTACGTGGGGGTGAGGAGTTCCATGTAAACAAATCTAACCCAAAAATCAATAAGGAAGACACAAGATGAAGGGCCAAAATGGGAGAATGTCACTAACTCTTAGGATTGTGTGGTGTCATGATAAAACCCAAAGATGGGGACCCCATCTACACCTACAATCAAAAACCCTGATAGCCATGTAACCTTCATCAATATTGTGGTTAGGGAACACATGTAAGGAGATGAAGCTTTCTTCTTAGAGAAGATGTATGAAGATAACCTCTCGATGGCAGTCATCTCTCTTGGTGAAATCGAAGGCAAGATGACACTAACCATTGATCATGATATCGAGTGCAACCTAACTAGACCTGGAAAATATGTAGTAGTAATCAAAATCCTAGATTGTGATGTGAGGTACATGAAGCTAAGAGAAGGTCCAAAATTTTGCAGGGTCTGAAAGGATGCTACAATATGTACGAGTTGGGTTTAGAAAACTTTTTCATTTAACTCCATGCATAATGGATTATGATGTAGCTCTTAAAGGAGGACCCTGAAAGCTTTTTGACCGTTGCTTACCAACTGAGACTGATAGTGAGTAGTATCACTTCAAATGAGTTTTCTACATGTATTATAACATTGGCCTTCAAACTAAATTCCCCCCTACATCTTTGTGTGCCAACCACATTTTAATACATGGGGATGGCGCTTCATAGACTTATCAAGGTGGAAAACCATAATGAAATGAGAACAATAAGAAAACTTTCTTGACTCGCAATAGAAGTTGACACCAACCATCCTTTAGTTTTGGAAATTCTCATAGTGGGATGGAGTATGAGGTAGAATATGAAGCCAAACAGTTTGGAAGAGCTTGATGTGTCAATATGGGACACACCTCTTTCCAATGTTGAGACACCCCTCAAAACATGGAGGATGATGCATGGAACAAACAAGCAGAGCAGAATAAAGCACAATAGGAGGCATCTATAAAGAATGGGGTATGTTAAAAACAAAGGAGGAGTAACAATGGACAAAGAAACCACATCCATATGTCAGAGAAGTCTACCATAATGGATGACACAAAAAAGAATAGATTCTCTAACCTGGGTGGTAAATTTACTCAAGAGGATGACAACACTTGTACTAGTAAGCATGTGGCACTGAGAAATTTGGAGGGAAGGAGAACCCGGTCTGTGAAATATGGAAGAAGAAGAAAACTATGGACATAGTTGAAATTTTAGATCAGAAACTACAAATCCTAAAGGAATATCAAATAATATTTGTACAAGCAAGGAATCTCAAAACCAAAAGGATGACAAAGATGAGGTAGTAAAGGTGGGTCATAGAGTGGTTAACCCTGTTGTTGATGAAGACATTGAAATTATGAACATCACAAATAGCATCAATATGAATTTCAATCACGACGGTGAAGTATAAGAAGCACAAGACATTGAGATCGACATGACAACATGATAAAGATATATAGTTTCCAAAGAAGTCATCATTTGGTGGGAAGATAAAAGGAAGTGGAACAAAAATGAAGAGATCTACAAAAGTAAAATGACCATTTTAAAATCAGAGGAAATGCATAAGGCTGGCTCAAATTCTAGATATTCAAGATGATATGGAGAAAAAGATTGAAAATGACATGGAGGGGGATAAAGCATATCAGAAATACAAGACTGCTTGAGGTAGAGGTCTTATTCTGCCAAGCTTTTTCTAGTTGTTAATGAAATATTTAATGTGTTGTATATTGTATGAATCAAAAAATCAAAAACATGTTGTGTCCTCATCGATCTCTTGTAAACTTTCAAACCAAAGCTACTTTCTATCTACAACCATGGTTATGTGGTTCAAAAGATGTTGCTAATATAAAGAAGGTGGGATTCATAAACTCATCCAATGATGAGGCAAGAGGATTTTTTGAAGGCATCTGGGTATGTTGGAATGATCACGAATGTGAAATCAGCATCATCAATTGCCATAGACAATTTGTCACATGCCGACATTGACAATTCATCTTTAGTAACTTTTGTGTATACCAACCAATATATCTCATATATTACTATTGAAGACCTCATTTACATGGGATCTAGATTCCAAATACAATGGATCTCCTTGGATAAATTTATTACTGATCTCATCCAAAGTGAGAAGAGTGCAAGGAAACACTACAACTATGTAGAGGAAAATGTTGTTAGATAAAAGGGCATCCAATACGGTTGTTGAAACAAAACTTTTACTGCCAAATTCCCTTTCAAAAGTAGATCACATTAACAACTATGTAATAGGAAAGAGGGTTGCAAGGCATATACATGGTCCTAGAGCAAGTCTGACGATAATGGTTGCTGCAATATGCTTCTTTCTCAAGTTTTACTTGGATGACTATCAGTGTCATCCTCCTGGTTGATCACCACATATAGTGGTTGACTGCATCCTCCTAGTGGGTCGCAAAGGCCTCCTCATCACTATAGTAGTACACACATATCACCAGGAACTCTTTTCATTCTAGATTCACAGACAAGAAGGAGTTGTCCCATCTAGTCAACGTGTTAGCATCAACTTGCTCTTCCAATTGTATATCCCATGCTATCCCTCCCTTTGACAGTTGGGACTTGCTCGGGTTCTCATTTTACCCCAACTATGAGAAGACAACAATTGTAGAGCTTATTGTTGTGTCTCTAGAAGGCCTTCCCTGCCCTTCTATTTATAGGAGGGTCAAATTCAGGGCTTCCCATTCATCTGAGAGTCGAAGAGACAACTTTTCATGGATTTTCCGGGACATGAAAATGACAAATTGGTCAGTTCATAGGTTATCTGATTGTTTCAATGCTTGAAATGGTTGTTTAAAAATCTTTCTAAATTGCAATTGTATCAGCAATTAATATTCAATTAATGCAAAACATGAAGTTAGAATCAATCCTTGATTAAATTGCATTGATCAACCAAATGGTCAGTTCACAACTTGAATTTGTCAATTCATCCATCTGAGCCAATCAGTTCACTTGGTGAATTGGTTGTTTCAGAGACTCGATTGCAAATCTTATTTAAATTGAATACCTGACACTTTAGGAATCACATTTTAACCACATTCAAGAATAAATTCCTATTCCATGTGTATCCTATGTCTGACGCTATAGATCCCAAGTCATGTAGGTAGTGAATGACCATAACTTATTTGTGACATTACAAGCAATGAATGGTATCTAGCAAGACATTATTGCTACCCAAGAAATTTGGAAAGTTGTAGAACAACTTCAACCAGCAGTCTATGATCACTCATATAGTTCATTTTTCTCTGATATCCAAATTGAACTCGAGGCATGCAATCATCATCCTCTCAGCAGTCAATCCATGTTCCAAGAACTAAAGCAGACTGTCTAAGAATAATTTGACTCAATACCATATATTGACTCACATGCGCATGGCCATGTTTTTCTCAAATTCACTTATCAAGTGGCCAGGATAGCAAACTCTTGTAAGAGGGAAAAATTGTATCTATTTCACTCACATTCACTTTCCATGTGTCACAACACATCTGAGCATCATCTTTTTGGCAACCCCTATCCAAGGTCACATTTGATAATGTTAAAGTACAACAAATAGCATGTGATGAGTGTAGCTATTTCAAGTCTAAGAACCACAATCACCACCATTACTATGAGAGATATTTTTGACTACCAATCATAATTTCCATGGATCACTTTCAAGGTGGGTCTTTCTAATATATTGTTCTCAAACAAGTGTATATGTGCTTGGTTTAATATCATATATCATGACTAATGAAATTATGTCATAAGCCAACACACACTCTAGTCATATGTGTTATTGTTGTCTATCAGCCTTCCATAATAGCATCTGACTTGGGACATAACAAGAATGTATATACTTGTAACATATGTGTGATCTCGTTATTTAGGTCCTCAACCTAAAGACATATGTCATTGAGTAACAACATTCTTTAGACATTTATTATGTTACATCATTTTCTCACAAGTGAATAAAATAGAATAAATGGAAGATTGTCTTTAATATTAATCAAATCTCTTACAAGATATTCCATTACAATCATTATATGATACGCTATATGGGCATACATACCAACAAAAGTATTGCAATAAACTTTTCTTGAGGAAGGCTTGTAGATCTCAGTTTCTCAGGGGTTAAATACATGTTTAAAGAGATGTAGACCATATGGATTGGGAAATTGTGAATACAACATTAATCCAAACCTACCCTGAGATCATTGATGGACACCTTTCTAGTCACCATTTGATGATTACCCATTCCTAGTATGATCAGCTAAGAAGGAGGCAAGAGCACAAACATTCATATCCAAACCATCATGGATCATAACAAATAATTCAAAAGGCTTATCTAAGAGAAATTACACAAAATGGACGATTTCAGTGTTACTATGGAATGTGCAAGGGATGATAGAAGCATGTGGGATAGATAGAATTCCATGGAATGAAGGAAAAAATGCTCTTCAACATAAAAACCATTTAAGTTGAACCGGCCTCTAATTACAATGTTGAATAGACATATTACTCAAGGGGGGAAGAAGAGTATTGGGAATAGAAAATCCATATCTACTGACTCAAGAATAGTAATAATAATATGAGATATTACAATCCCTATGTAAATTAGTGGAAAGATTTAAAATTTGTCAATGCTCAAAAATAGTGAAGGGGTATGGGTCATAGATGAACTCAAACAATAGTCTCTCATTAGAAATCATTCTTACAAACTGATTTCCACATTGACTAAAACTAACAACACTAGAACTAACCCCTTATTTGGACACTTCTGAAGACTATATGCAAATCAATTGAACATTATAACAGTTAAACCTATGGAGAATGGACACTACACTATACTGAAATTGATGAATCCATACAAAGTAGTTGGACATGATTGAATAGTGACCTTTTCTTGATAATGAACAAGGACATAGTCAAGAACTCAATCACACAAACCATTAGAAATATGCTTGTCTGTAAAAAAACTCAACAAAAAGCTATCCAATGCCACAATCATGCTGATCCCCAGAGTAGTGACGCCTAAATCCTATGAGATATATCATTAAATAATATTGGTATCAAGCTTACTTCAAAGTTCATTGTGAAGGGATTGAATAACTTCAGGCCAGAGTGGGTCTTGCTAGTACAAAGTAGTTTTGTACCTGCAAGATAAAAAATAATATTCCAATCATATAAGAAATCAATCATACTGTAAACAGAAGGAAAGGAGCTAAATTAATTGGTATTAAAGTTGATCATTCAAAAGCCTATGACTAAATTTCATGGTCATTTATCAGGTCTACCTCAGAAAAGATTAGACTGTGAGACGACATCACCAAGTACATTGTGAACTCCATATCATAAGGGGAATTCCTAGTTCAATGGGACAACATGGTGGTGGTACCCTTCAAATCCATCAAAGGCCTTAGGCAAGGAGATCCCCTCTACCTCTAAAACTTTGTTTGGTGTATTGAACGGTTAACTCATATGATCCAGGCACTAGTAGACAATGGTGAGTGGAAACATGCAACCCTAGGCTAAATGGCATCAAGATTTGACACCAATGTTTTGTAGATGATATAATAGTTTTTAGTCAAACACCAACGAAGTAAATGTACACCATCAAGTCATGCTTCAACAAGTTTGAGCTTTTCTTGGGCCAAGTCATTTTTGTTGTAAAAACACAAGTTTTCTTTTCTACTAGTGTTCCACAATCTACCGAGAGGCAGGTATGTAGAATCTACAAATTTAAATCGACTATGGATCTAAGGAAATACCTAGGAATTCCCTTAGTTCACTCCAAAGTGACGATCAGTACCTACATTGAAGAAAGTAGAGTCATGAATTAGTGCTTGGATTAATAAATTCCTATCTCTTGCATGGAAATTTTGCCTAGCTAAATCTACACTAACAACAATTCCCACATAAATTATGCATACTACTATACAAACACTTAACCTCAATAATCGCATAAATATCTCGATTAGAAGGTTTATTTGGAGACGTAACCATAACAGACTTCTTATTTCACTTATTGTGTGGGACAAGGTGACTAGAAAGAAGGAAGTAGGGGGATCTTGGGATCAAGACAATGATAGAATGGAGTCAAACCCTTATTATCAAGAATGCATGGAAAATAACAATCAATCTGGTGTAAACTTATGAAATGAAATATGTGGAATATATTGATGACAACACTATAATGTCGTGAGGTTGGGTAGATCTACCTTAAATAGTAAGCATATGATTGATGATAATTCCTATATTATACCCTTAAATATCATATCCATGAAGTTTAGAAAAATAAATGGTGGCATATTGGTTCTAAACTTGAGCAAATAGATCTAAAGAAATACCTAGGGACTTGAGAGATTTATGAGTTGCTAGCATAGTGAAGGAAGATAGAAGCTAGGATATTGACTTTCTGAGAGATCAACTCTATAGAAACATAAGAACTATAGATTTAAGAGTCTCGAAACACACTAAAATGGAAGGTTCACCACCAACTCAGCCTATTTGTTGATCTGCAAACACAAAGATATAGAAATAGTAGGCAAATGGGTGTGCATCTGAACTGCTAATGTCTCAAAGAAATTCAAAATGTTCATGTGGACCTTGACCACATGATGTGATCTTAACCAATATCAGATGTGTTAAAAGGAACTTAGCCATAGATCAAACCTGTGATAATTGTAGAGAAGATCAAGAAAAAATCATTCATTTTGTGCATGATTGTAAAAATGTTAAAGACATGTGGGATGAATTATTCCATAGAATGATAAATCTAGAGTTCTTTAACATGAATCTTTCTCTTTGGATAAAAAATAATACAAAATGCAATGACCATCATCACAACATGTTTATGATAGTGTCTCAGTACTTATGATAGGGTAGAAATAAACATCTATTTGAGTAATGCATTAGAAATACAACTTACCAAGTTTAGTTCATTCTTAAGGAACATTCCAGCTCCCCAGATGTTTGGAAAATGGGGAAAACCATCGAGAGAAAAGCACAAAACTTAGCTTGGAGGAGACTAGACATTGCAGAAATAAAAACTCAATTGCATGGGGCAAGAACTACACAATTATTTCCATTGTTGTAAGATATATGGAAGGTAGTTGTTTTGAGGATATGGGAAGAGTATCCACACACCCACAAAAACTCTAGTTAATATTTATGTTGTTGATATGGATTTAACCATTGCAGGTAATGAATATATTCAGTAAATGGTAGTGTAGACCGAATGTATAGGGATCACAAACATGCTAGCGATGCATCCTAAATCTTATCCAAAAGATGGAAATTGGATGGATAAGATTCAAAGAAACATGAAGGGGAAAAGCCAGTGGAGAGTTGCATTTAGGGAACGTAAGATGCAGTATATAGGTTGGCATAAAAACATCTCAAAAACAAAAATGGGTCCTTTTAGTACATTTAACCTATGGAGTTACTCAAATAGTGCCTAAATAAGGACATATGTTATGGTAGTAGTACCATTAGGTTTCATTATTATTTAAATATAAATAATTATATCTCAAATTTGAATTTGCTTATGCGAGTAGGGTGAGATGAATACGAAAACCTCCTAACTTAGAAAAAGAACTAAAAAACCTTCTTATAACTTATTGATATGCCAAGGTGAATCTTTCATTGATTATGAAATCCCCTTTCTATTCGTATTTTATAACATGTTGTTGAGCATTGAAGGTTTGAGAACATGTCAAACATACTGAAAGTATGGTATACATGAAACTACCATTTACTCTGAGTATAATACATGTATATAGTTTACTAAATCAAGAAAACTAAAAGGGAATTACAGAATGATTTAAACAATATAGGTAAAATGTTCAGTAAATTTTATTACCCAACTATAATATGAAAATATTAAAGAATCTATTGAAATAATATCGATATATTTATTTTGAAAAAGAAATGAATTACAGGATCCATCACATGTAATAGGAACACTATAAATTTTAATAAGAAGAGTATGAAGAGAATTAGATACGTGAAAAGAATGGGTTAAGATAGGCAACTTCCCTTCTAATATTTTAGAAAAATTTAGAAAATGATAAACTTAAAATATTAATAAGGAATGAATGCAAATTATTTTTATGTGTTTTCTTATCATAGTTGGTTTCTCATTAATTATTTATTCATTTTGACATTTCTAATACGTGGATAAAACCTTTAGGAAATATGTGAATGATAAATAGTTGATAAATACTATTTTAATATTTCAAACAATTAATTAAATGCCCAATTAGTATGGTCATTTACATACATAAATATTATCTTTTAAATCATGAAATTATATTACATACCCAAAAAGCATCTAAAAAAGGAAATACTGCCAAAATATTAATTCTGAATTTAGGCTTAGAGTTTTTGGTAGATGGTGTACAGTCCTCCCACGGGGATACCAATATTGTTTTGAACTATATAACCTAAGGAAAGTAGCTTTAATGCACTTAATATATGAACTTATGCGAATAATGAAAAATAATGAACCATTTGTGCAACAAAAATTTGACATAAATTTGAAGAGGAAGACTATCCTTCACAATATAGGTGGGTTTTCCAAAAAGCACAGAGCTCCTCAAGAAAGTATGCTATGCTATAGTGTGGAGATATTTAAACAAAATGTGTATCCATTTGAGAAGAGGCAAATGGATATTTTTTGATTGGATATAAAAGGATGGATACTTAGGGTAGGTGACAAAGAGTAAAAGCTTACCATAGGAGGGAGAGGTAAATAGTGAGGAAGAGGTTAATATAAGAAATGGAGTTGATAGTTTTGGTTGAGAAGAAAGAGGAATAATTACACATATTATTTGGGAATGACATGATAATAAATACTTATTTCTTCTTTAAAGTTTTTATTTGGTCAACATTATATGTATTATTTTTTGTTGTTATAGCTTGTTCTATGTCCCACTTTTGGTGGGTGTGATTACTTGTTCCAGAGAAGAAGTTCATCCCAATAACTAGGGAAGAGAGGAATTGAAAGCATGGTATGAGCTTGTAAAATCTATGAAATGAGAAAGATAATCAGAAAAAGAAAGAAAGTGGATGAGTGAGTCAGTGGGAACCTATTATATTATATAGAGATAGAAAAATTGATGTTTTATTAGGAAAAATGATTAGACAATTGCAAAAAGTGATGTAAAACAACATGCAACATGTCACTTCGCTACCCATTGCTTTCTCAAACACATGGATTCCAAAATTTGTCAATTATTTTTTTCCTTCGTCACCACAATAATATGGAAACTCTACCAAGTTCTCATTTTTTTCATGGCAAATTATTAACTTGACCAACAAGAAATCTATAATTACAGTGGGCACATATGTTTTCTCGAATTGCATAAGGGTAAGAGAAAAGGAGACCTTAACCATGCACAAATAGAGATGGTGATGCCAATGAATTTGGTTTTTTGCATATGAATTGGTTCTGGAAAGTGGTCAACTAAAACTAAAGTCAAATGAAAAATAATATGAATATGAAAATATTTTGAAAAAAGGAAAAAAAAGTGAGAGTTAATGATAATGTAAAAAAATTAAAATCCTAAAATCTAATTGGTTATTGGATAATGTAATTAAAAAATAGATTCACTCTAAGTATAGCAGTGTAGATAGTATGCATATAGGTACAAAGTTAGAAATTAAGTTAGTAGAAAAAGGCCATTAATTTGGTAAACTGATATGAGATATTTTTGGGAGTGGAAGAAAAAGGAAAATGTTATGGAGACTAGTTTTATGGTGTACTTAAAAGGAATTGTATACTTATGCGTTACATCTTGTTCATGGGAGAACATCAAGATGTTTCCTTTATCAGGCCTCTAGGAAGCACCTTCTATCTCATTTGTGGACTAGACTAATGGGAGATAACCACACATATCCTCATTTTCAAACTGAGAATGTCCCCTTCTATCTCATTTAGGGATGTTTTCATTGGAATATTGCTACCTACTTCTGGATGAATTTCCTCTTCTTACCATGAAGCACCTCTATCAAAGTTTTTGACAAATGAACCGGATTCCAATGATAGCATAAAAGACTTGTTGATTAAGATTCTAAAAATTATTTAAAATGCTAGGTTTTGAGATGAGATACATGTTAACATTAATAAATTCTAAAAGAATTGTTTAATTAAAAAAATCTCAATATGATTATGTTTCTCATATGTCTGCAATTGATCCTATTTGGTCCATTTATATAAAATGGTAAGGGTATGTCTAAAGGAGCATCTTCAAGCATATAAGAGATTTAGGGATAAAAAGATTCATTCAGGGCTAGTCACAAATAAAATCAATTTCTCTTGTCTTGGTTAAACTTTAACTTCAAATAGATATACTTTTGCCTGTACATAGTGCAACACATTTGCATAATGGTTAGGTTCTGGGTAGATTGTCAGTTTTTCTACTTGTTAGTCAAATTAAAATTTCAATGATTTAATATCCCAGCAAATTATAGCTCAATAAATATTGATCTATATTCCAACAACTCTCTTATCTTTCCTCATATAAACTATAACTTTGGCAAAAATTCATTTTGGTCAAACTTTTCTTCAACACTTTTCTTCCACTAGCGTAAATATCATTAAGAAGTCACTTTTGGTGCTATAAAAATGTGTAATTGAAGTTACCCCTTTCTTTGGCAGCATGCACAAAAGATAGATTTAAGTTTCAATTGTGATTGTCCAATTACAATATAGAAAACAAATGGACTTCTATACGAGTTCCAATGAACTAACTTAAATTCTAGTAATTTCTATTTCCATCAAAGTGTAGTGCATTATGTGCTTTTCTAACCCATGAGTCCTACAAAACATTATATAATATATAGAAACAACAATATGAAAAAAAAAACATGTCATTTATCATAAATATGTACAAATGTAATTGGGGCAATAATATTCTCCTTTTGATGATGGCATGTGCTTCTATAATAAAATATTATATGAATTAAAAGATATGAAACTGGATTTATGGACCATAACTTTTCCTTGTGATATTGAATACAATAAATGTTGAAAATTAGGGTAGATCTTTTAGCTTATACAAATTAGGTGAAACCTCAAGCATCAATTTTATTATAATTATATGTCTACATTTTCTAGAAACATTTAGAATATACATGCAATCCAAAAATCAATGGTCCAAGTAATATTCGAACCAAGAGGTCCCAAGTGATGAACACATGAAGTGGGAACACTATAAACTACCACCAACTAATCTTTTAGATACAAAAATAGGTTGAATGGTTGAATTATGAATTTAAGATTAAATTAACAAAAGGTTCATGCTATTGTTGTGGTGGTCAATCTTTGGTTGGTTGGTCATTCTCCTATCTCTTTTGCTCCATGAGTCTCTAGTACCTCTCTGACTCCCTGCTCATGTCAGACAATGGCATTCACCCCATTGTATTTGGCACCATTTTGCATCAACTTGTTTCTAAGATTTCAACAAAGCAAATAATGAAGTATGTTATCTCATATCTACAAGATCATCAATTTAGTGCAAGGATTCTTAAGGTGTTGAAGCTCTTTTTCATGTAGTGATGTTCCTTGTCCATGAACAACGTCATCTCCATACTCATACATTGACTCTTATGGACTTGTCAAATGCATTCAATATGGTTGATAGGTCCACCATTTTCTGAGAAGTCCATCTCTAATGCCAAATGTATTTTTGTTATTGTTTACTCTATCATCTTACTTGTGTGTGTATTATGTCTACTATTGGTGTCCAACAAGGTGATCCTCTAGCACGTCTTCATATTCTTTGTCTCTTCATCCCTTTATATTGCACCTAGAATCTGAATGCCACCTTGACCTATTGTCTTTCTACCTAGATGTTGGAATTCTCATTGGTGGCACTATTGACGTGTCTAATGCCTTATCTCATATTTCAAACTTTTAGCCCCAATTTTGGCCTCCATATCAATATAGAAAAGATAAAAAAAAAGTTAGCCTTCTAATGATCCAAGAAGAGCCCCATGTAGTGGATTTATCCCTCTTGACATATCACATCCTACATGGGAGTTGAAGCTTCTTGGTGGTCTAGTTTCCTTTGACCCAAGCTTTGCCTAGTATTTATTGAGGAAGTATGTGGACAAATCTCTAGGTATGATGAACCCCCTAGATTCACTAAATGATCCATAATGTGAACTTCTTCTTCTCAGGTAAAGCATTACAATGCCAAAGATATTGTTCTCCCTTCGAATAGCACCACCGAATTTTATTGATTCATTCTTGGACAAATTCTATTATGGACTCCTACATTTCTTGACAAACATCATAGTTGGAGACTTCCAATATTGGTGCCAATATTGGTGATCTATAATAGCACCTTGACACACTTCCAAAGTGATTTGGAGGGTTGGGCATTCCAACTTCCCATGATGTTGGCATCTACACATATGTTTCCTCTCGACTCCACACAAGACAACTTGAAGATCAGATTATATAAAAGGTAGGTTCTATTTCTTCTAGTGTGTTGTTTTATAATGCTTTTGCTACATTACATTATCTACTACCATCTTTCTTCTGGCCCAAGTTGTCATGTACTCTTTCTGCCACCCTAAATACACAGTTTCTTTTAGCAGTCCCCCACAACAACATGGTCTTTCGATGCTTCAAGACTTCTAACTTGTCATATTGACAACATGTTGTTCTTAATTCTCTATAAGCAGATCATGCACCAGATTTTCTTCTTTTTGTTCCTATTGATGGACTTGGATTATCCATGGAACGTACCAAATATTGAGTCATTCTAAGTTTTTGACTCATGACCCCCCTATATCGTAGAAATGAAAGATGTTCCCTTTGTCATTTTGTGGATCTTAATTTTTGGGGACCATGTTGTACGTTTTCATATCCGTCCAAGATTCAAATTTCATCATGATGTTTTTTGAGAGTACCTCTTTGGTATAACTTCTTGTGACGGGATAAAAGTTGTTAAAGAAGCTCTAACTGCCTTTCTTGGCAGCCAAAAAGATGGTTGACACTGCCAATGACCTACAAACATCCTATTATTTGATTGGACTGATAGAAAATATAGATGTATTGATCTTGCATGGGTATCTCCCTTGAATAGTATTATTTATCATAACTTCATGGTAGGTCAATATACCTCCTATGTGACCAAAACAAATCATAAGAACAGGGTAGCATGTGAGGAAAATCATCATCATTTCCTTCCCTTTGCATTTGATATATTGAGGGTGCTAGCTGATGATTCTATCTCTCTCTAATGATGCATTCAACATGTCACATATAGGAATATGATGTTGTCATCATCATGTTGCTTAGATTTTGTTCTAGATGTTTGTGTTTTTCCATACAAAAACATTTGGCAGCCCAATGTGCAGCTCATGCCTCTACGAGGCATTTATGTAGGTGTTGGAATGCAATCAAAACTAAATAAATCTATCCATATAGGAACAATAAGATCTCACTAACAAGCAACCTAAAGGCTGGTTAAAATCACAATGGATGGAATCACTAGGATTACAAATTTCATCACAATGTTATCTATACTTGACTTCATCTTATTGTTAATCAATGATATTGATATCTAAAGGGGGATGTGTAATTAGAATTTCCTCCTATTCAAGACTAGTACCATGTTCGAATAAGTAAAAATCTACTTCCATAGAATTTGGGATCCTAATTTGAATTGATTGAGATAAATTTCTGTGTTTTTCTCTGACTGTTGTATGCCTACTTCTAAAACACTTACCAATTGTGTTAATTAAGATTCACATAATAATCAATTGTCCTTTTGAATTCAAAAATTATCTAATTATGGTAATTAAGCATTGATAATAGCAATGAATTCTAAATTCAATGAAATCCAAGAAAATAAACTTACATTAATAAAACTTCATTCTCAAGTAAAAGATCACATTGGGATACTCATGAAACCTAGAGAAATGGGAATTATATTACCATTTTAAAAATGGTATCATAGTAGAAGAAGAAGAAAATCACATGAAAAAGAAATGAACTCCAAGTGAAACCACTGATGAAGTAGTTTGTCTAATTAGAGCATGATTTTACATGCTTTCCTCTGTCTAATCACATCTCTAGTTTGTTGAAAAAGTGTTCTTCTTCATTTTCTACTTATTCTCCTCCTTTGGTATGTGTAGTAGGAAAAGAAGATCCCTAGGTCTTTCTTAATGCCTTAGGTCTTGAGTGGAAGAGAAAAATACAATGAAACATGAGTTTTGTTATCATTTGTGTTAAAATTTGGCCCCAATGTACTTACAATGTCAATGGCATCACATAGAAAGTCATTTCTATTGGCTTGGATCACAAATTTTCCTCGTAGAATTTGGGTGCTAGAGTTGGTGTTGTCGGCTCTGCTATTTGTGGCATTCAATATGTTTGTCGTGTTGATTTGGATTGTCAGAAAGGTTTTTTCATTTTGGAATATTTCAAAAATAATCTCATTAGCACCGAGTGTGATGTTAGTGTCACCGCTAAGTGGTTTTCTTCTCAAAATTTTCCAATAACTAAACATGCAATACATTACACCAACTATTAATATAAGAACATATTTCAAATTTTGTGCAAAATAAGAAATAATGATGAACAAATAAGATATATTCTACTTTATGAAATACAAAAAATATGCAAGAGTATATAATAAACAAGTCATAAAGTAACCCTAAATATCATATAAATTAGCTACAATTATGCATGCATCAGATGCCCCTAATCTTAAGCTATTACTCTTCCTCAAGCAATACTACACTTATATTCAATTTAAGAGGTTTTAATATTTGTATTTGAAATATTTGTATCTACATTACAATCAGTCCCAAGATCATAATGTAGAAGGGGAAATCATTGTGGTATCCTACCAAAAGGAGAAATAAATGAACAAAATGGGTGGTTTTAATCAAGAGTTACCAAATATTACTGCAACAAAGTAAATGATAAACCTAAATGGTATATGGAATAAAATTCAACCTAATGTGTACAAAAATGATGGGGGAATGATGTATGTAATGGGATTTCTTATCCATATGACAAGATTGTGGGTAGAAGGTGTTTATGATGACAAATTAGTTCCACACATTTCAATTTTATTGAGGGATTGGGTTTACATTATTCAAGTTCTACTCCTTGTTAACCTATTTTCTTTATTTTGTTGTTTTAATTTTTTTAGTTTTTCATATTTTGTCTTTGGAAACACACATGTTGTCTAGAAAATTGAATACTAGGCCTTCACAACATTTGGAGATGTAGCAATAAATATAGATTTCCATTTTCAAGGTCAGTATATAACATAGTTAAATTGACAATTTATGAATAATGAATTCCAAATGCAATATAAATAAAGTAATCATCCAATCCTAATAAATGTATATGTTAATGCAAGAGCAAAAATGTTGATTCTTTCCTTAAAACAAGATGCATACAAAATTAGATTATATTTTTATGTACTTTGGTATTGAGAAATAAAATTATGGTTTGTGGATATTATTCAACTAAGAGAAATTATCTTTCTCAGCCATGATACGCGTCTCTCATGCTAGATTTGTAGATTGAGTAATTGTAAAACCTTTCCATGCAATCATATGAAATATCAATACTAGAGTTTGGTAGGTTGAACTTAAACCTCTTCATATTTTTGCATGTAATATGGTAAACCTGGAGTGTCATGTTACTGACAACTACCTTCAAGATCATCTTTTCATGAATTCTAAGTGTTTCATAGTAAAAAATAATACTATAAGGAGTGAGTCCTCAGAGGGACCACTCCTTACTTAAATTTAAGGAAATACTTGCACATGAACATAGTTTTTTTGTAGTGGAAATTTAAGTCTAACTATGAAATGATTTTCTCATCAAAGTTAAACTAATGTGCCATAGATGGCTTTTAATTGAAATCAAAGCTTAAACAACTTGGATCAGTTTGTGATGAGTAACCTCTCCATCTTAAAACTCCCCAACAATAGATCTAGGCATCACTACCTAACTTCTGGTCCTCATGTTGTGCAACTTTTTGGTGGGTTGAATGTAAAACCCAAGGTAGAGGATACAAAAAGTAAGGATGTCAGCGAACGTTGAGTATGTGTAGTAAATAAAACCTAGGCAATACTTAGGGCAATAAGGAGAGAAATAGTGAATACTTCAAACTAGGGATATTTAAGAGGATGAGTTCAAGAGACATAAAAGGGCAAGAGATGAGGCATTATATATAAATGTGATAATTAACATGAAGATAATTTTGTCACATAACAATAATAATAATTTTTAAATAGTGCATGTAAACAATTAGACAAATTTTATTTATGTAGGCTTGAGACCCATAAATCTCAAGCCAAAAAAGTATTTGGGGTGGAAGACACACACACACACGATAATGTAAAGGCAAGATTCAAGTTTGGTCATAAGAATCATGAAACAAATTAGGATGAGATCATCCAAGTCAGACGATAGGTCAGATGACAATAAGTGATAACTACAACAATAATTGGACATGAAACAAGGAACTTGAAAATATAATCAAGGAAAATATATATTTTACCCAGTAATGCCTCATATGGAAAATTTATTAATCATCTAGTACCTCGTAGATGATCGGGAAAGATTTACATACCATAACTTGAGGTGTTAAATCAGATATTGAATCCAAAATTCCAAGTCTAAAATCAATTGAACCTACATATAAGATTATGTCCATCAATTAGGGTTTAAATTCTAGTTTATATGTATTGTATAAACCCTAAAAATACAAATCCATTGGAAAAACCCTAGGTCAGCTCATGTTAAAGACATAATAATGAGTTTTGAGATTCTTAATGATATCTTGGTCTAAAATCACAACTTCATTCATTATGATATTATCTTTAGTAACTTTTAAGATCATAAGTGAAAGCAAAACCTTAAAACCTAAATATTCAGTAAAAACCTAGATTGAACATGATTTTATCTTAGAGATAGGGTCGAAGATTATTGATCATGGATTTGACTCCATGATCTCAACTTTTCCCTTTAAAACCTATACTCAATTATTAATGTGATATTATGAAGGTTTAAAACCCTATAGTCAATTCTTTTAGACTTGTAAACTAGGTGGTGAAAATTATATGAAAAGGTAGAGAAAATTCTCACAGTTCCAAAACATATTTTTTTGTTATTTTTGGAGAATCTAGTAAAACATTATGAATTTTTAAAGTTCTACCCAATTAGAAATTGCCAAAAACAATCCACATCGGTAGTAAGTGGGCCAAGCCAACCGAATTGATCCAATTGTGGGTTACCAAGTGGCGTCAGTCCATTTCCAGGTAGGCACTCATAAGAAACACAATCCATGTGATGAAAATACGCAACTACCCTTGGCAAGAAAATAAGAAAAGAAAACAAGGTGCAGGAAAAAGGGAAAAGTCACAGGAGGATCACCCCCTTTCCTGCTTGCTCACCATGGCTACGAGCAGCTGGAGCTAGCACAACATAGATTTGGGGAAATCCTGATTTGGCGATGATATTGTGGATTTTAGATACTAAAGAAAGAATAAAGATATCATAACTTACCCCTAAGATCAATTGGAGGTCAGTGATGCGGTTGTCAGTGTGAGGAACCGCAAACTCAAGATAGAGTCATGATCTGCATTGATAGTATACACGATAAGCTGTGAAATTGAGCCCATAGGAGCGAAGCTTGCGATGATGCAGAACTTGGGAGGTGTTTAGATATTTATAGGGAGGACAATTAGGATTTATTCTAGGGTGTGGTTCAACAAGCCTCGAGAGGAGAAATGGAAAAAAGTGAAATACTTGACAAAATTTGTGAGTTATAAATTGGTAAGTGTAGAATTGAAAAAGGAACATGTTGGCCAAGAAATTTCAAGAAATGGTTGAGAATCAGGAGCAAAATCTGAGTTTCATTCTCTACATATCCAGTGACCAGTTTTCAATCTACGAATGGGTTGAAGATGACCCCTGGGCCTTCGGATTTGGGATACAATGATCGAGAAAATTGTGTGGGTCAACTTTTAAAATATAACTCATGTGAAATTAATTTCTTTCCTCATCAATTTTGACTAAAATGAGATGTTATTAATTTCTTTTTCTTTCCCACTTAAATTGGGTGGGTAAAAATCATCCAAATAAAGTGAAATTTGGTGGGTAAGGTAATTAGGACCCAAAGAATCAATTTTTGGAGTCATATTTACCTTTTGGAAAACTTGAATACTTGAAACACACCTTTTTTGGAAAAGTATATTTTCTTCATATTAGTACATTCCTTTATTATTTATTAACCAATTTTTGTGTATAACTCTCTGTTAACCAAATCTATCTATAAGAAAAATGTAGAAGGATGATTTTAAACTTAAATGCCATCATTTGATAATTTTCCCAACTAACCCCATACTAGTACATTTCACTTATTTCTTTTATAAAACCCATAAACAATTGTGTTATTAGCAAAAACTTTTATATTTGAAGGTTATTTACATCCCAACACAATCTAATCAAATAAGGGAAGCTCAATATAATAGATATAAAATAAAGAGGAATAAAAGGTGATAATTACCTAAACTTGTGTACGTTACAAATACACAATAGCATAGAATGCATTCTTGATCACATATGCCAATTGGGTTAGCTTCCCTGCTATATTTTTCATATTTATTTCTTTTTAGAGATTTTATATATGTAGTTGTACTAGGTTGACATGAACCCTAATAGAAGAAAAAACTATGCAAATAAGAAAGATAGAAACAGTAGTGCAGAAAGGGGATATAGCATCATTTATTTTTGGCTATCTGCGTTGGTTCAAAACCAATGACCAAGTGGGAAATGGTAAAACTTAAACATTTTTTCATCGGTCATAAGAATCGATGAAGTAAGATTTATCTTGACGGTTCTTTGTTAGGGAAGCATCAATAACGTAGATAGCAACGGTTATAGTTCTTTGTTCTTCTCTAACATTTCATTGTTAGGTATAGGATAAAAACATCCGAGTCCACATCACCTGATGTCAGTTTTATCAGTGAATGAATAGTAAAATTTTGGGTTTATACCGTCATTTTATTCTATGTAACCGATGGGCAATATATATATATATATATATATATATATATATATATATATATATATATATATATATATATATATATATATATATATATATATATATATATATATATATATATAGTTGGTTATTCGCAAATAACTGACAAAAATTTTGACTTTTTTTTATTAACAGGCATGCAGACATGTTGCCCAGCCTGCTGTTTTGTAGAAAAGAAGGCTCTATGCAAGCATGGCAGCTACACAACAGGCCAGCATACCTACAAGAACAAAGGTAATTATAGTTACACAAGCCACATTATATCATTTTTTTGAGTTCAAATTTCACCCAAATCCATGAATTCACAACTCAATTGTTTCCATCTCAGCACATTTCAATTCATATGTATAAGCACAAACAAATACCATTCTTTTCCTTATATATCACATTCAAATTCACACAAAAATGTGCATTTAACATTCAATTCACACTCAAAAAATACATATCAACATCAGTTGTCATCTCAAATTTTAAGTCACAATGTCATCAACATTCAATTCACACTCACAAAATGCATATAAAAAATCAGATATCAATGTTTCCAACTACAAAAAAAATCAATCAAACCTCAAATTTTTCGTTCAAATCCACATTTCCAATGAAGCAGGTTACCCACTGCTCACATAGGTCATTCAGTAGGTCCAATGTATATAGGTCAATCTTCTTAAAAAACTACAAAAGGAATGAGACTTGTAATTAGAATTGATTGTTTGTAATGATATTGCTTCATTGAAATATGATCCAAGACTTCTAACTTATGTTCTCTATACATTTGATTTGTTATGTGTGACTGTCAACCACCTGCATATACATCATCACATAATATGTGCATGCCCAAGCATTGTCTTGTGTAGGGGCGTGTAGATTTACAATTACATTAATAAATGCAATCAAGTAGAGTTTGCCATATATTAAACAATTGGAATGAGAACACTATACATCAACACTCGCCCAAGTTACTAATTTCTTTTTCTTATCTGCCTTTCCTTTGTCATAACAGAATGCTTTCACACCTCTATAAGTTAAATTAACATATATGTTTCATTATTAAACTTTCATAAGTGATACAAACAATAACAAAGAGAATGGGCACGGAGAAACTATACTTATGCATGAATCAGAAATTTCATTAGGTGTCCAAATTTTTGTAACAGTTTTTCAACTAAAGGATCAAAGAGATACATCCTCCAGGTCTCGGGAACAATCACTAACCATTTCTAATGCACACCTATGAGTGAATACGAAGGCAAATAAAATACAAAATTAAATCACAACCCAAAATTGTATTCATATATAGGTTAGAAATATAAACAACAAAGACAAAAACTTACTTAACGTTGAAGGGAGCTAATATCGCGTTCTTAGAAGTACTAAAATATTGCATCGTGGTACTCACATATTCTTTGACACCACTTGGATCTCTCTCAACATCGCTAATCAATGACGACATTAGAAATCCCACATTTGCTTTTCTAAAGTCACGAGCCTCAAAATACAAATGATTGAAATATATTATATAACCAATACTCAGTTTATATGTAGGAAACAATTAAAAAAATTTCACATATGATGTGATATTCTCACTATATTGAAAGTTCTATATCTATTGTGCTCAGCCAATCATACTTAGATATATTAGAAACATCTGCCAACACTATAGCAATGTCCCACTGTACACCTACCATATCCTCTACAAGGTTGATCATAATGGTATTTGTTTGGTCTATAGTGTCTAACCATCATGTCAAATTCTGGCATTGAGGGCCTAAGGATTCAAAGAAGTCCTATGGATTAAAGTGAGGGGGTAGAGGCCTCAAAACTTTAGAGGGCTTTTGAGCCGTTATATATTACATATATGTATTCTAATTTATCTACTAATTAATTTATATAAGTTTCAATTTACATTTGTCATACCTAAAGAAATGTAATGAGTCATTTGGGTCACCCAATAAAGCCACCTTCTACCTCTCCGACTGTGGTGGAATCTAGGTGCTCATATGGGAAAGGTATATTGCTCATTCCTGGAGAGACATTTATGACATTCACACAATAGTGATCAACGGGTAGAGGAATACCATGAACCATATCAACGTCATCAGCCTTGGCATCTACCACGACATTGCATGTTGGAACATCGATGGTTAGACGACATCTTCTGGGCTTATACATTTTTATAAAACACAAAATTTAATTTGACAAACATAAATATTGACTTGAAGAATTATTTTATCACAAGGTAATAAAAATTGACTTGATTTGAGACGTACCCCGGCTGTGCCCTACGGGTCCGATGGACTACTCCCAATAAACTCTTTGGGAGAGTGAAGAACTAGTTCTATGATGGCTAGAGAAGCTGGTTTCTATGTCGCCTGATAAGCTATATATTTCTCTAAGGCTACATCTACAATTCTCTGAACATACTCTACATCTACTACCCCTTTCCTAGCTTGTTTGTGCTTATGCTGGGATGCACACAAAAAAAAAGATTTTATCCCATACCCAGATCCAAAGCCTCTAACACGTCCAAGATGCCCTTCTGTCCCTAGAGAAACTACCAATTTATCGTGTTTGTCCTGAGGGGTGAACTTTCCGTCTTTTACTTAGGCAGCTAGATCCAACTAATTATCAAAAACCATGAACTAAACATTAAAACAAACCCTAATAAAAGAACATGGTCAATTATTGTGAAACCAAGAAATTTACCATTTTATTTTCCGCCTCATGTGTTTCTTGGATGGGGAATTCTCTGACTTTATTTCTCCTTGCATCTATACACTCAATATAGCAAGGAACTCGTCTAGAAACACTAGAAGACTCGGTAGTAGAAGGAGTAGAAGTAGAAGGCCCTTGTTGTTGTCCTTATTCATCCATACTATTGTTCTTTCTCTTCATCTTTCTCTTGTTCTTATTGTCCTTGTATCTCTTTCTCTTGTTGTAGCAGCTCTCTCAACATGTAGAGTTTCCAATAACCACATGAACCCAACTGGTGGTTGTGTGCATTCTTTGCATGCATTTCTTTTTGAGTGAGGAGAAGGGACTATAATTCATTCAAGTGATATTGTTAAGTAACCATAAGAAATCATAAAAATGTAACTAATTCAATACCTGGAATGCATTTGTTTCTCTCCGCCGAATAAATTCCTTCCAATCATCTTGATTAATATAGTTTCATTTATGCCAGGGTTCCTTCTTGTCTCAAAAAACATAGACTTTTGTGAGGATTGTCCGCCAATCTCTATGCCTTCTCACGACAAGCTCCATAACAAACTTATGATGTTGCTTTTCAACAAGTTCATGCCGGCCCTAAAAAGGTTCAACATTCAATACTATTTTGAAAAGTTAAAGTAAAAAAATAGGAAAAAGATTATAAAACGTATTTTCATCTATCTCACCTCTAACTCCCTCTACATGAGGTCTTTTTGGACCATACTCGCTTGTATCCAATCATCAACAAGGATATTGGCTTTGCTTCGACCAAGGAGCCCACGATAACTGACAAACTCTTTTGTAGGTGGAGTTCCTGCTTCACTAAATTCAACGATGCTCTTCCTCCCTTGCCTATTTGCAGCATATTTCATCATAGTTATCCCTCAAACTCCTTTATGTTTTAGAGGGAGAGCACCATCAACACCCTAGTCTAGATGATCAACATCCTCATGCTCATGATCATTGTGATCTTGGTTAGATTCCACCTATAAAATCAAAAGTACACAAATGAATGAATTCATATCACATAAAAAAGTCAACACTAAAAAAACCAGATCACATATGAACAAATACACATATTACATAATGAAAAAAATAGTTTGGATCACATATGAAATGTATACCTTAAACGAATATCCCTTCTGTGTGATCTTCATGTGTATAATCATTAGTGTTAGATTCAACATTAACACTTGGTAAGCCAACAGAAAATGGACTGGAGTCATCATACTTGTCATAGTACTCTTCTCTTCACAATCGAGATATTTCATGTTTATCTCACATCGATCTGGCATTAACATTATCGGGAGATTCATGATACATCCATCCCGACACATACAATGATGGATTGAGAGATTTAATGTTTATCTCACATCAGTCCCTCATTAGGGCATAAGGATATTCACGCCCATAACCCCCACATACTCAACAGTATGCCCTATAGGAGATCCCGTGGGAAAATCTATATATCACCATCACCAACTACTGACGATGATGGATCTATGGCTAGGGCTCTACATGATAATATTTTACTTGATTAATTAAGCATATTACCATATTCTTTTAGCATCAGTCAGGTTTTCAAACATAATTTATTACAACAAATGCTACAAAGAATGTGTAATACTTCCATCAAGTACTTTTCGAAGCTTTATAAAACATTGCAATCTCAATCCCTTGTCACATCATGGGCATTCTCATCCCTTAACATCTCATCATCATGATTATGGAATATGGTTATTCAAACCCTTAGTTCATCAAAGAACACTTGTTACCACTTATCAGGTAACTAATACCTTCACGTCATCTGACCAAGGTAAACATGATACTTGCTACACAAGCATCTCATATGGCTCTCAAGCCCATTTAATCTCTTGTTACCTCTTACTAGGCAACAAAGCATATTATGGCTCACAAGGCCCATAAAACAATTTCAATAATAAAACATCATAGCTCATACCTGGCTATGCCCAACGTCTCATGATACCTGCATGGTTAGTACTCATGATAGGAGTTATATCAATTACATATCAGCACTATGCAATGTAAGGGTAGCATCACTATTCCCTCATTAGGGTTAGGATTTCCCAAATTCATGTCAATTAGGGATACTCATCCCATTACCCAAAATTAGGGTTATAGTTTATCATCATATTGCCCAAGATTAGGGTTTCTTGCATTAGAAGCCAAAAATTAGGGTTTCACATACCTTCACCCTATATTAGGGTTAGGGTTTCATATAGCATTACATAGCATCCCTCTGTATTAGAGTTTCACATCACATCACTGCATTAGGGTTTCACATGGCATCACCCTAGATCAAGGTTTCACACATCATTATCTTGAATTAAGGTTCCTTATAACTTTTCCCTAAATTAGGGTTTCGTGTAACTTTACCTAAAATTAGGGTTTCATGAAGCATCCTCTTAAATTAGGGTTTTTAATTATATTACCCTGAATTGGGATTTCTAATATCATCACCCTAGATTAGGGTTACACCATTACCCTAGATTAGGGTTTCACCTAGCATTGCCCTAAATTAGGGTTAGGGTTCATCAACCTTCTCGATTAGGGTTTTATGATCTCTTTATCAAGGATCATAACCTAATTACATATTTTATACATATTGAAAGTCTTGAGGCTTTAACCACTACATGATTATTATACATGTATGAATTACTCTCTCTCTCATCCTCTCTAGGATGTTGATTACTTCGAACTTGATTAGGTTAGGTCAACCCTTCATTCAAGTACATACATTTAGGGTTATCATGGTGTATTGAGATATTACTTTCATAAGCATCAAAGGTTTACCCCTCTAAGGGTACTAATCACCCTAGTACATTAAAGTTAGAACTATTTTAATTATCTTTGATATACATCATTAAAAATCATGGGGTTAATTGATCTTTCATCACATTAGCTCTTCAAATGGCTTTAGTTGCATTGAACCTCCTAACGGTTTTGACCCCTCAACCTCCAAATAGTTTTGAGACCGTTTGCCCTCCAAACGGTTTTGAAATCATTTGGGCATCTAGGGTTAATGCCGCTTGCCCTCTAAATGGTTTGGAAACCATTTGGGCATCTAACCCTTGAAACTGTTTGATCATATGTGCATTGAAACTGATTGGACCCATCAACATTTGAAATCGATTGGATAAATCAGCCTTGAAACCGATTGGACCTCCAAACAGTTTGAGACCGTTTGATCTCAAACAGTTTGAAGACCGTTTTATCCCAAATGGTTTCAAGACCGTTTGGACTCAAACAGTCTCAAGAACGTTTGGTCCAAACTACCTTGAAACTGAAAGGATCATCTAGGGTTTCCTTCAACTAATCAATTAGGGTTTGCTTCATTGAATCATCCATCAATTGGACCATTGAGAGTACATTAAATTATAAACTTTGGATCTCCAACCATCCATCACAGCCGTTGACCTCCAAATGGTCTTGAAATCGTTTGGCCTCAAATGGTCTTGAGACTGATTGGACCATCAACCATGAAATTGATTCAATTCAATTAGGGTTTCAACACTTCAACCCGATTAGAGTTTGTAATTAGTGGGTTATCCATCACTGAACCTATTATGAGTCAATCAATTAGAACCATTGGATCAACATCCAACTACATCAGCTAGTATCCCCAAATGGTTTTGAGACCATTTGATCCCAAATGGTCTTGAGACCGTTTGCACCCAAACGGTCTTGAGACCATCTGGTTTCAATAGGTTTTGAGACTGTTTGGTCTCAAGTTGAAACTGTTAGGACCTGATATGTATTGACGTGTGTGCTAAGATTACATCATAATCTTCAAGCTACAAACCTTTGAATTTTTGTGTGATCTTTGTGGTGATTTCAAAAATTAATCAAAAGGAAATTCGGGAAAGGGAAAGGAATCAACATATGATGAAGAAATGAAATCAATAATGATATTTAAGGGTTCAAGTTATATAACCCGCCTTCAAAGTTGAATCCAAGCTTCAAGATTCACGTCTTTAATGGTGAATGAAGCTTTCTCAACTTCCCAAGGTCCGTCCTCAAGTCTTTGAGTGAAAAGAATGGCTAAAGTTGAAGATTGAATGGAGAAAAGAAGAAAATAAGCATTCAATTTCGATTTCCACCATGAAATCAACGTTGAAGATGATTAAGGAGCTCACCTACAGGTTGGGGTACATCCTCCTGTTGCTCCTAAGCTCCCTTGTGCTCAGACAAAGCAAGGAAAGAAAGTAGAGTTGAAAAAGTCTTTCATGTGGGTGAAAGAATGGAGTGTATATAAGGGAAATTCAAGAGAGAGAAAGTGTTACAAAAATTCTTCAATTCCCTAAATTGGTGCCACTTATCCCCGTCAATTCCTTGCATATGAATCCATCATCCTCCCCTTAAAAATACTCTTCTTTATCCATGAATTAAAAGAAAACAATTAAGCACCTAAATCAATATAATAATAATATCTAAAAATTAGTGGATATTTTTCTTTAACTAATGTGAGTGGACTCTCCACTCACTTTAGATATTTCGGTGCCATTTAGTGGCAAAGGGACGTCCATAATTATATAAATTCAACCATAACATTTTTGGTTGAAGGTCACTTCCATTAATGTATTTATTTTTGCATTAAATTGAATTAGGGTTTCAATTATGCTTAAATCTTGATTATTTTAATATCAAGATTCTCTCTCCTCCAAAGAGATTCAAATGAGACGCCCCTTTAATTTTCTTGTCTCTATGTGATACCAAGAAACATTAGGGACTCTCTAGAAGTAGTATTTTGCATATTGAACCCTAGATTTTGGGTAAATTGCACATTACACCAAAACTAGGTTTTAATGCACAAACATTGCTTAATAAGCTCTTTCTTGGTTCTCAGGCTTGTGGAAGCCATACCTCAGCATCATTTTCATTCTTATAATTCTTCAACACTTGAGGAACATTTTATCATGTAACATTTGCAAGTTAACTCCTCAACTTGGGTAATTTGCACTTTAGTCCAAAATGGGCAAAACATTATTTTCAACATTATTCAAAAAGGACTAAAATTGAAACATAAGTTCCTCTTGAGCCTTAATTACTTTTCAAAAGATAAGAGCAAGCATATAATTATCTTTCTTAAACAAAACATCTAGGGTTAAAGCATAACCCAGGTCAGGGATGTTATAGTGGGCCCCAATAAGTAGGTGATTGTGTCTGATCAACCAAATGAGAATGTAGGTTTAAGGTGGACATTTTTAAATGCCTAAAACTTCTTATAAAAAATGGTGTCTACACATGGATAAGTGAAGAATTTGTACATTTTATTGGCAAAGTAAAAAGTATCCTATCTTCAGGTATGATTTGGAGAGTTAAGAGAAAGAGTGTTGTGTTGCATAAAAAAGGGATGTCATTGGGGTTAAAGTGATTAGAGATAATTCATCTCTTATGAGAGTTGTCACGATTGGATTGGAGTAAGGATTTTTCTTGAATAGTAGTAACAAAGGAATGTTCTTAAAACTTTCACTTTCAAACTTGACATCCATTTTTCCAAGGGTTAGACCAAAAATAAGAATTATGGGATAAGAAAGAGTGAATTATGATTTCCTTATGGATAATGTAAATAATTTAGTTGATGTGTTTCCATACATGTGATAGGTTGGTCTACCAACATCTATGTCGATGATTGTAATATTCGTAATATTTTTTCAAGATGTGCTCATTCCAAATAGTGGGTTACCCTCACAAAGATACACAATAATGTTATTGATGAGGCGGTGTGAATGTATCTCAATGTTGGATTCCCCAACCACCATGGGATTTAGATTATAAAATTTGTTCCAATTCATTAAGAAATATTTGACCTTGTCAACCATACCCATAAAAAGTATCTTATTATATCAATTTGGGAGATGATATTTGTTGGAAGAGAAATGCAACTACGAAAATACATGACATTGGGAGTGAGGGGTCGACTTTAGAAGAGTGAGACATCAAGTCAAGCATAGAATTTTGGTTTTCCATGTGTAGGATTCCACACTAAACTGCAAAGTGTGGTGGATGAGAAAGAGCATAAAAATATATCCTTTGAGGAACTTTCTCTTATTTACAATCAGGCATGAGTTCAAAGTGTTCCATGTCATATGGGCTAATGTGAGTGATGTTGGGAATTATGCCATTAGATAAGACATCGGAAACAAAAAAAAGCTTTCTATATTCCCCTTTGAACAGTAGATCACATCAATAATTATGTAATGGAAAAAGGTTTGCAAGGTTAATACCTGATCCTAGATCAATCCTAGCGACAATCCCTTATAGCAGTGTATGACTTTCTTCAAGTTACACCTGGACAGCGTCAACAGCAGCCTCCTAGTTTATCATTATGGATGGTAGTTGACTTCGTCCTCTTAGAGGCAAGAAATAGCCACCTCATCTCTATAGTAGTCCATGGACCACCATGAACTCATGTCATTCTAGATGAAGGGATGGGAAAGAGGTGTCTCTCTTAGTTAGCATGCTAGCACTGACTTGCTTTCCCAATTGTCTCTCCCTTTCTATCCCTCTCTTTATCGGGTAGGACTTGCTCGAGCTCTATCAGTTACCATAAGTAGAGAGGACAACAATTGTCAGAGCTTATTGTTATGTCTCTAGAAGGCCCCCAGTACCCCTCTATTTATAGGAGGGTTAGGGTCAGGGCTTCTAATCTGAGCAGGACTCAAAGAGACAGAATTTCATGAAGTTTTCAAAACTTGTAACCATTGAACTGGTTGGTTGACTACTGAATCAGTCACTTCATTGTATAACCGGTCAGTTCACATGTGAGAGGATCAGTTCAACCCTTGAAATGGTCATTTTACTATGAATCCAAATCACAATTGTATTCGGAATTAATATCTAATTAATGCAAACTAAGATGTCAGTGTCAATCATTGATCCTATTGAGATGATCAACCAAATAGTTGATTGACAACCTAAATCACTCAGTTCACAAAATTGAGTGTATCAGTTCACTTGCTGAACCAGTCATCTCATACATCTAATTGCCAATTTTAGTTCAATTGACCTTACACTTGAGTCGATCAGTTCAACACTTAAACTGGTTGGTTCAAAGTTCAATCAGTCAACTTTCAGTCATTGTTGTTTCAATTGAATACCCAACACTTTATTAATCTAGTTTAAACTACATTCATGAATAAACTCCTATTCCAAGTGTATCCTATGTGTGTGATACTATAGTTTTCAAGTTGCATTGGCAGTGAATGTCCATAATTGATTTATGGCATTACAAGCAATGAGTGGTATCTAGCAAGACATCATTAATAACCAAGTAATTGGAAAGTTGGAGAACAATTTTAACCTATAATCTATGGTTGGTGTTACAGTGGTGATCGTATAGTTCCTTTGTCTCTGATGTCTATATTGAACTTGGGCATGCAATCATCATCCTCTTCAATGTTCAACCCATGTTCCATGAATTAGAGAAGATTCTCTAACATATATGGTAATCTCAATATCACATATTGACTCACATGCACATGGCCATGCAGTTCTCGGTCTCACTTATCAAGTTGCCAGGATATCAAACACCTTTAGGAGGGAAAACTCCCATCTACATCACTCACAATCATTCCCATGTGTCACAATGCACCCAAGCACCAACTTTATGGAAACTCTTATTCAAGATCACAGTGTATGATGCCAAGTACATCAAACGACATGCGATGAGTGTAGAGATTTTTGTTCTAAGAACCATAATCAACACCATCACTATGAGCAATGAATTTGACTACCAGTCATGCATCACAAGGTGGGTGTGTCTGATACACTATTATATAACAAGTATTTATGTGTTTGGTTTAATATTACATGTCATAACTAATGAGATCTGGTCATCAACCAACACACAGTCTAGTCTTATGTGTTACTGTTGTCTATTAACCTTACACAATAACAATTGAAAAGGGACATAATAAGAATGTGCATACTCTTAACATCCATATGATCTCATTGTTTAGGTCCTCAACCGGGAGACATACGTCATTGAGTAATATCATTCTTTAGATATTTATTATGTTACATCATTATCTCATAACTGAATAAAACAAAATAAATTGGAAGATTACATTTACTATTAATCAAATCATTTACAAGATATGTCATTACACTCATGATATGATTGGTTATTTGGGCATACATACCAATAGAATCACACTTGCACTTTGACACAATCACCTATGAACTTAATCCCAAGTGATCTAACACAACCTTCGTACTTCTGAAACAAAAGTTCTTTTGTCAAGGGGTCGGCAACGTTGTTCTTGGTTGGTACTCTACAAATCTTCACACCTACTCATTGTACAATTTCTTGTATGAGATGGGACTGCCTTTGTATATGCTTGGAACATTGGCACCATATGGGTTCCTTATCTTGTTCAATAGCTCCATTTTTGTCACAATATAGCTTAGTTGCGTCACAGCTACTTAGAACCACCCCTAGTTCACTGATGTACTTTTCAATCCAAACAACTTCCTTTATTGCCTTGGATGCAACAATATACTCGGCCTTTATTGCATAATATGCAAAAGTCTCATTCTTGGAACTCTTCCAGCTCCTAGCTCCATTGTTGATGCAAAACACAAATCTTGATTGCAATCGATAATCATCTTTGTCAGTTTGGAATCTTGTATAAGTGTAAGCATGTACCACCAACGCTTCCTCACCACCATAGACAATGAATTGATCCTTAGTTCTTCTCAAGTACATAAGAATGTTCTTCATGGCATTCTAGTGACTCTCACTAGGATTTGACTGATATCTTCTCTTCATAATCAAGGCATGTGAGACATCTAGACGAGTAGATAACATTGCGTACATGATAGATCCAATAGAAGAGGCATATGAAATCTTACTCATGTGCTCCCTTTCTTTACAAGAATTGGCACATTTAGATATAGAGATAGTAACACCATAAGACATGGGAAGATTCACTCTCTTTGAGTTCTTCATGTTGAACTTCGTCAACACTTTGTCAATGTATGTGCTCTGACTTAGTCCAAGAAGTCTTCTAAATCTATCTCTATAGATCTTGATTCCTAGGATGTAGGATGATTCACCTAAGTCCTTCTTAGAGAATGTATTTCTTATCCATGTCTTTACAATCTACAAAGTAGGTACGTCATTCCCCATTAATAGTATATCATCTACATACAATATGAGGAATATGATTATTCTCTGACTTACCTTCTTGTACACACATTGTTGATCTTCATTTTGACTAATGCCAAACTCTTTGAATGCCTCATCAAAATGGATGTTCCAGCTATGAGATGATTTCTTCAATCCATAGACTGACCTTTGTAGCTTGCAGACTTTATTTGCATCCTTTTGATTTATAAATCCCTCAAGTTCTATCATGTACACATCCTCAAGAAGATTACCATTAAGAAATGTTGGTTTAACATCCATATGCCAAATCTCATAGTCATAGTAAGTTATAATGGCAAGCATGATCCTAATGGACTTAACCATGGCAACTGTTAAGAAAGTTTCATCAGAGTCAACAACTTGAACTTTTTAAAATCTTTTGCAACCAATCTACCTTTATGGGTTTGTACATCACCATCCATGTCAGGATTCTTCTTGAAGACCCACTAGCACCCTATGGGTTGTACCCCTTTTCATGGCTCCGGCAAGGTCCATACCTTGTTAGTATACATGGATTCTATCTCATATCTCATAGCCTCTAGACATCTCACAGACTCTGGTCCCTCAATAACTTCTAGATAGGTAGTTTTCTCATCATCAATGACCAACTCATCACCTTCTTGAGTCTATAGATAGTATCCCCTTGTTTATCTAGGATATCCAACAAAATAACATTTATCTGATTTGGATCCAAGCATTTTAGGAAACATTTTCTTGGCATAAGCTTCACATCCCCAAATCATCATAAAAGACACATCTGGATATTTCCCATACCATATCTCATATGGTGTCTTTTGAACCGATTTAGATGATATGTGGTTAAGTGCAAATGTTGTGATTTCTAGAGCATAACCCCAGAAGGAAGTCGAAAGATCAGCAAAAATCATCATTAATCACACAATATCTAGCAATGTGTGATTCCTTCTTTTTGATACTCCATTGTGTTGTGGTGTTCATGATGGAGTCCATTGTGATATGATACCACGGGCTCACAAAAGGTCCTCAAACTCTTGGCTTAAGTATTCTTCACCTCAATCAGAACAAAGTGCCTTAATACTCTTACCAAGTTGGTTATGTACCACATTCATGAAATCCTTGAACTTTTCTAGGGTTTCTGACTTATGTTTCATTGAGTGAACATAACCATACCTACATAAGTCGTTAGTAAAGGTAATAAAGTATTGATAACCACCTCTAGCATTTTTTCTAAAAGGGACACATACATCAGTATGTATGAGTCCTAATAGATCACTCACCCTATCACTATTTCTAGTGAAGGGAGTCTTTGTCATCTTGACAAACAAACAAGATTTGCATGTCTCTATTGATTCAAAATCAAAAGATTCCAGATATCCATCTTTATGGAGTCTAGAAATGTGTTTCTCATTGATGTGCCCTAGATGACAATGGCAAAGGTATATTTGGTTTGAGTTATCAAATTTGTCTTTGGTATTGATGTTATACACACTTGTCTCCAGATCTATCAAGTATAAACCATAAAACATTGGGGCACTGGAATAAAAGATCCCATCTTTACTAATAGAGCATCGACCATTCTTTATAAGAAATTTGAATCTATTCTTGTCCCAACAAGATACAATTATGATGTTCCTATTAAAGGAAGGTACATAATAGAAGTTCTCTAACTCTATTACAAGCCCACTAGGTAGAGACAACTCATAGGTTCCAACTTCACTTGTAGCAACTCTCGCTCCATTAGCAATGTGCAGTTTAACCTCACCTTTCTTCAAAGGTCTACATCTTTTAAGATCCTTCACATTTGAGAAAATATGTGATCCACATATTGTATCCAATACCCAAGATGAAGAAGTAGTGAAGTTAATATCAATTATGTATATAATAGAAGTAGATATCTCTATCCCTTGGTTCATCTTCCTTGGTTTCCTTAACCCTCTCCTTATTTTGAGTGCAAAAGACTTAGACATCAACTTAGCCTAAAAACACTTCTTATCCTTGCCTTTGTGATTGGATTTATTCTGTTGATCACCATAATAGGTTTTTCCTTCTTCATTTATGCTTCAGTATTTATCATAATGTCAAGCAACTCAGACATCAGTTTAACCATGCTACTCAAGTGATAATACTTGATAAACTGGCTACTATGTGATTTAGGCAATGACTGCAAAATCAGCTCATTGGCCAACTCTTTTTTTGTGAACCCATCTCATCTATTGCTTTTTTTTAAATTTTGTGTATGTACAACCTTATGGAACAAAATCCACTAAGGGTACTATCAAAGGTGAACAAAAGAAGTCACTGTACAATCTAAGCCAATATGCCTAAGAAAAGGAAGTACAAAAAGAAAAGGACTATAACATCTATGAGAGACAATCTCACAAATAAAGAATGGTATCACTAAACTACTAACAAATAGATTAACCTCATTCAGAATAAAAAAAACATACCTGGAGATCACCTTTTGTAGAGCCTCTATGAATATGACTGTTCCTCTCTCTCCAGAGCCATTGAAAAATAGACAAGCTTAGCAAAAGTTGCTTTTTTCTTCGGGGATTATAAAGAACTTCCAAGGAACCAGGTCTTTGAAAATCAAACGAAGTACTAGTGAACCTCCAAATGTTAATGGAAAAGGTACATTAAAATAAGATGTGTTCTACTTCCTCTTCATCAAACTTGTAGAGAATGCACATAGATGACTGGCATATGCCAAGTCCTTTAATATAAATAAAAGCTAGGATTCTATGATGACCAATCTTCCATCCTAGAACCTAAAATCTATTGGGGAACTTATATCTCCATAGCCATTAAAAGTATGTATTAGGTTCTTATTTTGATCTCAAATAATCCCATGTAAACCTAAAATTTACATCAGATCTTCCAACAATATGCCTAAGGGAGTGATACATGATGTCTTACCTGGCATATTGTGAATTTTATAATATGTGACTACCTTCCTTAAGCTTTCACAATATCACTCCACTTAGTCAGATTTATAGAATTCTTATTATCAAATCTCCCCCTGATGAAATCTCGACATAATTCCTCTTCCATACTCTATTTATGATGACATTGAGAAATTATGTCGTTATTTCATCTGGGGGAGATTTGATAATAAGAATTCTATAAAACTAACTAAGTGGAGTGATATTGGTCTTGGTATCGATAATATTAGAGAGCTCATTATATCTTTGATTCTGCTGAATGGTTGGAACATAGAAAGAAAGAAGGACAACATTTGGATCAAATGGATTCACGAGTAGTATTTATCTAGACATTCATTTAATATGACTAAGGGAGTGATACATGATGTCTTACCTGGCATATTGTGAATTCTATAATATTATTGATACCATTATTACCGAGCAGAAGGAAGGTAGGAAAGTGGGGACAGGTAACGGGGTGGACAAAAGCATCAAAGGAAGCGGGACGAAGATGAAGAGAAAGGGTAAGACCAAAAAACTATTATCCTCAATTCCTCTGTGATGTAGCCTAAGATTCATTCAAAATGTGTTTGATGATATGGGGTTGCTTGCAGCTATGGAGTTGTTGAACTCGGCCGATTAGGAGACTAACTCAACTAACCCGTAAAGGAGTCGGTGCAATAGACATCATTTCTTTTATGGCAGACATCCTTTGTTGGATCATTTGGGGGATAGGTAATGAAGCCACATGCAATGTGCTGAAAGAACTCATCTATATAAAAAAAACCAAAGATTGTTGTGATTCTAGAACCACGTATAAGTTCAACTCGTGCTACTGCAACAATCAAGAAGCTGGGATTCACGCACTCTCATCGGGTGGAGGCACGAGGGTTTATAGGTGGTATCTAGATATGCTGGAAGGGAAATAGAATCTCAGTAGAAATTGTGTATATCCACAGACAATTCATCACATTCCGAATCGGACCTCGCTTCATTGCAACATTTATCTATGTGAACCCACACACAACTATAAGAAGTTTGTTGTGGAAGCACCTCATAGAGATGGGAAACCAATTTAAAGAACTATGGGTTGTTGTAGGAGATTTCAATACTATTCTAAACCCTGGAGAGAAGACAGGGAGTGAGTATTATTGTGATAGGGAAACTAGAATCTTTAGGGAAACTCTTCTTGAAGCGGGTCTGGCAGACATGGGGTTTTCTGGTCCCAAGTACACCTATCATGGGCTGCTACAAGAACGGCTCAACAGAGCTGTATCTAACAATTCTTTCCTAATTTTGTTTACAAGTGAAATAGTTGAACATCTACCTCAGATTCAGTCTGATCACTACCCACTACTGCTAAGAGTTAACGAGCGCAGGCAGGTAGTGAGGCACTTTTGAACTAAAGCTTCTTGGAATTTTGAAGTCGAGTTCAGAAACCTGCTCAGAGAGTACTGGAACTCGGAGAAAGATTTCAACAGAGCAGTCTCAGAAGTACAAGAGAAAATTATCCATTGGGATAGGATGGAGGAAAGGGAACGACGAGTGAAGAAGGACCGAATCACCGGAAACATTGCCACATTGCAAAATAACCTAGTAGAGAAGTATGATAACATCTCCGATGAGATGTGTATTGGGATGCAGTTAGAGCTAGAGAAAATGTTACGTGTGGAGGAAGAAGTCTGGAAGAAGAAGAGCCACATTAATTGCCTCAAAAATGCAGACAACAACGCACATTTTTATCAAGCATAAGTGAATCAAAGAAGAGGAACTAAAACTATAAAAGCTTTGAAGAACACTAGAGGTGAATGGGTGACTAGAGGTGAATGGGTGCGGGAGGAAAGTGTCATGAATCTTTTGTGGAGCATTTTAGTAATGTCCTGACAGAACCAATACTAGATAGAATCGAAGCCTGTCATAGAATGCCAGGAGTTTTCAAATAATTTTTGAGGGAGCAGCAGGAGACTATGGCGGTGGAACCATCTAAGGTGGAAGTGTGGGAGATTATTCGAAACTTGAATCCGTACAAGGCCGCTGGGCCAGATGGAGAGGATGCTTTATTCATATAGAGGAATTGGGATATCGTGGGGTCATCTGTTCACAAAACTATTGTGAATGGATTGCATGGGGAAGTGCTACCTGAAAATCTATGTCAGTCCATGATAGTCCTGATATTGAAGGTGCCCAAGACAGAAAAGTGTGAGCAGTTGTGGCCGATATCGTTGAACAACATATGCTTGAAGATATGTTCTAAGGTTGTTGTGGAGAGACTGAAAACATTCCTTCCAGACTGGGTTTCTATTGAACAAAGTAGCTTCATTCCTGGAAAGAGGATAACGAACAACATTGCCACTGTGCAAGACGTAATCCACGGGATGAAGAGGAAGAAAGGAGTGAGGACAATGGCCATTAAGATAGATTTAACAAAGGCATACGATCAACTATCACGGTGTTTCATTGATGATACACTTAATAAGCTGGGGCTGCCACTGAATATCCAAAAGTATATAATGAACTCAGTGAGGGGAGGTTCGTTGACGATTTTCTAGAACAACATCAACTCAAGAAGCTTCAAGGCGAGAAGGGGGGTGAGGCAGGGGGGTATGCTGTCACCCTACATATTTGTATTGTGTATTGACAGACTTAGCCAAATGTTAAGACACAGTGTGGAGTTGGAGGACTAGAAACCAGTAAGGGTTGGGAGGCAAGGACCAGCTGTGGCACATGTGTGTTTTGTGAATGATCTTATTTTGTTTTCAGAAGCATCAAAGAAACAAATGAGAGTCATTAAGCAAATCTTCAAAACTTTTGGGGTAGCTTCAGGACAAACCATCTCAAATAAAAAAACAAGAATCCTTTTCTCTAGGAGTGTACCCCATGAGGTGTAGAAAGAGATTGAGAAGCTAAGAAACTTTAAAGCAACAAAAAACCTTGGCAAGTATCTGGGAGTGCCTATAACACACTCTAGAATCAACAACCAGACCTACTTGGAGATTCTAGACAAGATGAACACGAAGACCAATGCTTGGGCAGCTAAAAGTTTGTCATTAGCAGGAAGGATATGTCTAGAAAAGGTGAGTTTAGAAACAATTCCCACATACATTATGCAGACCGTTGTTTACCCAATCAGTTGTGTGACAGAGTGGACAGGTTGGCCAGGAGATTTATTTGGGGTGGTGCTCATAGAGACAATCTGATGTCACTAGTTGCATGGTGAAGGATTCTACTAGCAAGAAAAACATGGAGGGTTGGGGCTAAAAACCATGAGAGAGTGGAATGAAGCACTCTTACTGTGTAATTAATGGGACCTTTTGACAAGAAGGGAATCACTATGGACCAGCAGCCATAAGCACATAATCACTAATGGATGAGGCAGCAGTTGTTCTACACCATCTAGGCTGAGAAGAGAAGCTTTGAAATGGATCACATCACTTGTGACTAACTCGATGATGAGTATGATAAGCGGGGAACATACAAACATCTGGTTTGATTGGTGGGCAAAGGAGGGAATTCTTCTAAAAGACTTTGTAGTAAGAAGCATACCGTCTGACATCGAAGACATGATAGTGAGATGCATGGTCAATGGGACAAAGGCTTCATAAAGGAATGGTTTGTAACTGATATGGGGGAAACAATCAAGAAAATTCAACCACCGTTTGAGAAGGGGAAGAACATCTGAATATGAAACAATATAACTTATGGCAGATTCACTACCAAATCAACATACGAAGCCATTAGGAGAAGTAAGGAAGTGGTGGCTGAGGGGAGATGGGAGAATATTTGGAAGCATAGAGTGTTGAACCATCTATGGCTCTTAACCTGTCTTATCGAGCACATAGCTTTACTTACAAATATGAGGAGGAAGGCTAGGAACTTGACTGATAATGGAATCTATAGTAGATGCAATGAAGCTGACGAGACATTGTTACATGCATTGTGTGATTACAAATATGCTAAGCCAGTGTGGAAAAGAGTTTTCATTTATTCGCAATACACAAAGTTGATGGAGGGAGTCGACACATTTGAATGGATGCATAAAAACATTGGAGGTAATATAGATGATACAACCATGTTTCTCACAGCTTGTCATTAGATATGGAACTACATAAATGCTCAGTTGTTTGAAGGAGTCCAAAGAACAACTGAACATCAAGCCATCCATATATTGCAATGATGGATACTGAACAAGAAGGCAGGTGAAACAGAGGGGGTGGAAGAGAAGGAAGATCACACATGAACCTGGGTAGCACTTGATCGGGGAGTACACAAGTTTAATACTAATGCGACATTGGAAATAGGAGGTGTAGTTGTAGCTGTCATCATTAGAGATAGTAAAGGCAAATTGTGAGGTGGTTTTGTGGAGAAAGTACCAACCAAAAATGTAACTGTGGCATAACTACATGGTATATATCGATCTATAATGATTGCAAAGGAAAGGGGGTTTCGTTGAGTAGCTGTCGAATTAGACGGTAAAGAGGCAATTAAGCTAAACAAGAGCGACTGTAATAACTTCCCACAATATTTGGGAATTGGGGGTATGATATAGAGGGAGATGATGACTTTGACCAAAGTTGACTTCATCTGTAGATAGAAGAATATGGTAGCTGACGAACTCATAAAGAGCTTCAAAAACATCAATCCCAATCCACATTGGATTGAGGAACCACCTTCGGGTATACATAATACCTTAAAAATGGGGGAATGTAGGGCATTAAATACTGGCTCTGGGACAATATGTAATGTAGTGGATGAAGAGTTTGCTAGCATTGAGTAAGATGAATAAAGTTGACTAATTTTCTCAAAAGAGTATGGAAGTGGATACATAGAAGGCCAATGCTAGTACATGGTTGAGAGAGTAGAATGAACAAGTTCAACCCTTCCAGCCACATAAAGTTGGCTAGCCTTCCAGCCATCTAACTTTTCTTTGAATTCATCCAGTAGCTCTAACAGCCTGTCCCCTTGCGACCTTTCGCTCTGGCGATTAGGTTTTGTAGGACGTGGATGACTCCCTTTCTTTGATTAGGGATTTCCCTTGCAGGTTCAAGAAGGCGACTTTTAGTCTTGGTCCCATCTCTTCCATGGTGTCGGAGCTGGTGGAAAAGTATGTTGGTCTGAAACTATCTGAGGAAGAGGAGGACCCTATTAACGTGCAACTGGTTGGGACCAGTGGTGAGGAAGATGATCACACGGTGCTGGCTTTGGTGGGTAGTCTTCTCATAGATCAGACCTTCAACTTTCGAATGATGGAGAGGATGTTGTCCCTGGCATTAAGTCTGAGAGAAATAGTTGAGTTCAAGCAACTGGAAGGGGAAGCATTCGTGATGCAGTTTACGCACTGGCGGGATAAGCAGCGGATCATCGACGGTGGCCCATGGAACTTCGACGACAGGTTGCTGCTCTTCAAGGAGGTGGAAAAAGAGGACCAACTGGGGCAGTTGACCATCAACAATGTAGCTTTCTGGGTCCGTCTCTATGGCGTTCCATTAGGATACCAAGCTGATGCAACCATCAGGGACATTGCGAGCCGCATAGGAGAGGTTCTAGCAACCGACAGAGACGACATGGGGTGGGACTCCTCTCTACGATTCTGGGTGCTTTTAGATGTCAGCAAGCCTCTCAAACGAACCCTGAGGATTAGGGTGAAGAGTGGGGCTATAGTGGATGTTGAAATCAAGTATGATCGGCTATCAAACTTCTACTTTGCTTGCGGGAGACTTGGCCACATCAACAGGGACTGCCAGTGCAGTGTCGGCGACGATGAGCAACAGCAACAATGTGGGAATTGGTTGCGAGCTTCTCTATGAAAACAAAGGCGTCAAGAAGGAATTAGCGACAGGGGTAATGGAGGGGTGAGACGTAAGCTCACTTTCAAGGTGAGCTCGTCAGGGGGCGGGAGTAGGGCAGGCGGAGAAGATGACAGCAGTAGCGTTGCCGGGGTTATGGTGAAGAGGGCAAGCACCGAGGGGAGGGTGCAGTGGAACAAATTGGGCGGGAGGACAAGGAAAGAATGAGGGAAGTGGAGGGAAAATGGAGAGAAAAGGAGGCAGGTGATGACGAACAGATGACGGGGATGAGGGCATCCAATGACGCCTACTTCAATGATGGAGATGGCGCGACAGGGTGAGGAGCACACAGGGAGACGGAGTCGACACAAGGGGAGGGCGAGAAGAAGAAGCAGAAGACGGCTACCCGTTTCACAAGGCAGGAGCTGGTGGCTTTGCATGGCGTATAATGGATCGATGAGGAGGCCCTAGATGATGGGGCACCACCGGATGAAGAAGAAAGAGTGACGAACGACCAAGGAGAAGGGCAGCATCGAGGGAGGCATCAATGGATATGCAAGATCAGGTGACGACGTGGCTGCAACAAGCTGACCAATTGCAAGTGGATGAAGGGCTGCATGTGGGACAGAACCAGAAGACCATGGGACTGTTGGGTTTTAGGGGAGACAGAGAAGGAAGCAGAAACAAAAATTTTCTCCCCCAACCCATACCGAGGAAACGCGTCAACGTCTATATAATAGGAAAGGATGGTTTGTGGAATCATACCTTGTCCCGAGGCTTGCTCGGCGACAATACCTCGCGCAATGCGTGGTCTTCAACTCCGGTCTTGGACGGTGTCTGTGCAGCTCCTGGTCGCACCGGGACTGACGACTCCTCCTCCTACCGGACTGTCGGATGACAGTTGTCCTCCTGAGCAGCAGTGTCCTCCCGCCTCTGTAGTAGTCCACACAGACCACTTGGAACTCCACTCTCCTTGTCCCATAAGGAAGTGGAAGGAGTCACACCCTCCTGTTGACGTACTAGTCGCCAACACACTCTCCTACTACCACGTGCAACTGCAGTTGTCCTTCCCTTGCTGCACCTCACTTTTGCGGGAAGCACTTGCTCAGGATCTCTCACGGTTACCAAAACCAGAGAGAACGACAACTTCGCAAAGCAACCGAATTGCACTGAGTTGTACTTTGAGAAGCCCCCAATACCCCTATATATATAAGCGGGTCACGGGACAGGGTTCTCTGTGCCCATAAATATGGGACTAAAGCAGGAGTAGAAGGGTTCGAGAATTTTCCACAAAAAGCAACCAACTCGCAACCTGAACCGATCGGTTCACAAGTGAACCGGTCGGTTGGGGACCTGAACCGGTCGGTTGGAGCACCAACCGATCGGTTGGGACCCATGAGCCGATCGATTCACTTCTGAACCGATCGGTTCGTGGTCCTGATTAGTTTTCGATTGACTTTCCAACTTTCGTTTCTAATTGGTATCGAATACCAATCCTTGTTCCAATAAAATTGGGCAAGTGAAATGCAAGGAAAATTCTCACCGACCTGACTTTCCCAACTTGCTTGGTTGCACCAGTTGAACCGATCGGTTCAACACTTGAACCGCTCATTTCAGCCTGGTCTTGAGCCGATCGGCTCAACTCTTGAGCCGATCGGCTCAACTCTTGAGCCGATCGGCTCAACTCTTGAGCCGACCGGTTCAGCAACCTCAGCCGACCGGTTCAACACTTGAACCGATCGGTTGGGAGTACAGGTTGTGCAGAATCAGTCAAATGTGATTTCAATCAATCCGATACTCCAATCAATGCGTCCAACACCTTGAACCATATGATATTGAGTCATCGACTGATTGAGTGTTTAATTGAACTACTAAACTCCTTTAGTAATCAATTTAAACGTTGCTTGTGGACAAAACTCCTCTTCCAGGTTAAATCCTATGTGTGTGACCCTGCAGGTCCATTTCACGTTGGCAGTGAAAGTCCATAACACTTATGACTTCACAAGCAAAGAGCGGTGCCTAGTCACACATCAGTGCTACCCAAGTGAAAGTAGAAAGTTGGAGAACAACTTTCATCCTACAATCCGTGAATGGTGTTACAGTGAATGTATAATTCCTTTGTCACTGATATCCTGAATGAACTCAAGGCATGGAACAGTCATCCTGTCAACGTTCATTCACTTTCTTGATCTCAGAGTAGATTGAAGGAGATATGTATGACATCAATATCACATACTGATTCACACATGCGTGTGCACGCCTATCTCAATCCTACTCATCAAGTGGCCTTGGATATCAAACTCCCTCAGGAGGGACAAATCCCATATCTATCACTCACCCCTCAAAAGCCCCATGTGTCAAAGCCACCCAATCATCACCTTTATAACAACCCATGTTTCAGGACTGCGTTTGATGATGTCAAAGTGTGCCCAACGACATGTGTTGAGTGTAGTGATTTCAGGTCAAAGAATCACACTCACCACCATCACTGTGAGTACTGACTGTGACTACCATCTCATGGTTCCATGTGTCAAACTCACGGTGGGTTTGTCCGGTAACACTTGTTCTCTAACAAGTACCTATGTGTTTGGTTTGATATCTCTATATCATGACTACTGAGATTCTGTCATCAACCAACACCACAATCTAGTCTTGTGTGTCATTGTTGTCTATCTACCTTCCATAATGACATCCGACTAGGGACATAACAAGAATGTACAAACTCTTAGCATCCGTATGATCTCATCGTTCAGGTCATGAACCTGAAGGCATACGTCATTGAGTACTGTCATTCTCTAGACATTCAATATGTTCTATCACTATCTCATATGACTGAACCAGAAAGAATCGGAAGCTTGCCTTTGATGTTTATCAAATCAAGCTTAATGTATCCCACCAATCATCCCATGATTGGCTCTCAGGGCATACATACCAACAGACTCCCACTTGCACTATGAGCCAATCACCCATGAATCATATTCATAGTGATCTTCAAACATGTCCCACATGTTACCGTGCTCTTGTGCCAATATAGTGAGTAATGGAAACACCTTGCCAAAGTCAGTATAAATTGCATATCTCTCATCTCTTCGTTGTACGTCACACGTATGAGATGGAGTTGCCGTAATATGCGATCTAGTATTCCATTGCTAACCTTTAGCCATATTGCATGATCAAGGATTCCAGACTTGTCATCAATGAGTGGAATATCTATAAGTTCATCTCATGAACTTCCAGATCCATATAGTATCCACTGTTGTTCTCTAACACACGGATACTCGACATTTCCCTTTTAAATGGTTTTATTGGAACACTTCCAATTATCAACAAACTTTCACTTTTATACATCCTATGTATATTTTGCGATTAATTTTCTGTCCTTTCGGAAGTTCACATCAATGTAACTCTTTACATCGAACTCTTCCTTATCTCCATAGAACTAGTACTTCCCAAGTACTTATCAAGTTCTTATGGTATTTCAGTAACCCTTACTAGAAGTAGACAGACATCCACTCGTCATGTCCTACATACGAGTTATCAGGATGAGCACATCATATTGCCATGTTTTACATACAAGATGATGAATGTGTTTTATTCTTGCCATGTCATACATGCAAGACAATGGGATGATTACATACATGATAGATCCATATCTATTCTTAGTGTTCCCATTCTTCATAAGAATTGGACACTTGGCCTTGGGATACTAATATCCATATAACATGGACAAGTTTTCTCCCACTGAATCTGTGCATACTGAACCCTTCAGTACAGATTGCCAATGTATGCTCTCTCTTTTCCAGGTCAAGAGATTTGTCGAGAACTATCTCTATAGATCTCTATTCCTATCATATAGGAAACATCTCTATCTTCCTTAAAGATAATTTCCACTTTTGGATTTCCATTCTAGAACAATTCCATTTCACATCAACATGTGGAATGTGAACACGCTCCCACTAAATCACAGATCAATTCTTTATCTTTGACATGTCAGTCAAACCCTTTGACTATATCATCAAAGTAAAGATCCAATTATGAGTTTCTTGTACTCAATCAATCACATTGATTAGTCCATTGTAACTTATAGACTTCATTTGCATTAGTGGATTCATAAACCTTATAGGTTGTGTCACGTACACATCCTTGTTTTATTCCTCATAGGAATGTGGTTTTAGTATCCATATGCCAAATGTCTCAGTCATTAAGTTGAAATCAACAAGCATTATCCTTCTCAAAATGTTATCCATGTGTCTTAACACTTAAGACTCATTTGCACTTATGGATTTCATCCAATGAGTGCTACCATCAAGGTCATACCTTATGGTTCACATAGAAATCATTTAGGATGTAATGGTCTTATACCATAACTCAAAATATGATTCCTCATATTCATCTAGATAGTTGACTCATCATATGAACAACTCATCACATAGATAATTGAGGTGTATCTGTCAAGAATATAAGAATTCACAACCCTTGTGATTCTTAATGTCCTTTATTAGTGTGGGGTATTCTTTTATTAAGAAGAATTCAGTTATTTGATAATCATTCTCTAACTCCTTAGAGTATGATTCCTTCTTGATTTAGACATCACCATGCCTTAATCATGAGTTCACTATGATACACTATCATAATCACTCATAAGGATCTCAAACATTTGGTCCAAGTATTTCATTCATTGATCTCATCAAGAATTAATGCTTTACCAAATTTGTACTTCATTTATGATAATCTTGAACACTTCAAGACATTCATATTGGTATTTCTCTAAACACCATTTGAAGTATTAGCATCTGTTCCAATAGGTATGTAAATACATCATATGTATTATACCTAATAGGACAATCATTTTTCCACTACCTTTAGTGAAGATTGATTAATCATGTACAAGAGATTCATGTCTCTTACTGGTTCTCTAACCAAAAGAGTCTAGATTTATCCATCATATGGAAACTAGAAATGAATTTCTCATGATTGATGCTAATTTGATTGTTTGAGTTATCTATAGCTTCAAGGTATCATTTTATCTTATACATACCAGGTATTACAAGATAAACAAGGCATTGCCACAAAGATCATATCTTTAAGATTGAAACATCAACTTTATTAATTGCCATCATTGTCATACAATATGCAAAAATAAAGTGTTTCTATCTATTGGCAATATATGAAATAGCAGTTCTCAACTCTATTTTGTGCCCTTTTAGGCTGAAATAAACTGAAAGATACTCCTATTTATGGCAGCAACACTTGCTCCAATGATGGGTACTTCTTTCTTGGTCCTTTCACAAAGGCCATCACTTCTTTGCGGATATTGCATATCATATATGACATATCCATATCTTGGTATCATATACCTCGGATAAAGAAGCGGTTCACTTCATGATACCTTAGGTGGAGATCTCCATCCCCTCCTTCATCTTCTTTTGTTCTTCCAGATATAGAGGGCAATCCCTCATACACCCTTTCCCCATGTGCCTTGAGGCTGAAGACGGCTTGGGCTGCTGGCTAGCATCAGAACACTTCTTTGCTTTGTCCTTGCCCTTGCCTTTAAGACTTACCTTTTCTTTGATCACATCAAAGATTATGGTTTGTCTTTCTTCATCTTTGCCTCTACTATTCTCAACATGTCCAACAACTCTGTCAACGCTTGTCAAAGTTGTTCATGTTGTAGCTTATCATGAATTGTATGATTCTCACAACATTTGCAGTACATACCAATAGCCAACTCTTGGCTCAGAGGGAATCCTCCTTAATCAGGTTTTCCACATACCCAATCACATTGAGTGTGTGAATACCTTACTGGATCTCCTTCTGTCATGACATACTAGGACAATATCTTAGAGACATCATATGTCTCATGTTGTCTCTGCAACTCATAGTTCAGAGAACACAACATCAAGCACTCCTCATCAATGTCATCCTCAGTATGCTTCCATAAGCATACTTTCAGCCATTGATGTGGTGGGATCGAGTTCATCTGGTTCTGGTATAACTAGGACTTAGAGCTTTCGCTCTTTGATTGAGAACACTTCTCATCATCATCCTAACCAGTCGTGGAATTATTCCCATTTAATTTTTTGGTCTCAAAGACCGATCGCAAATAAAGTGATTTGTTGATTAACCATTTATTTTAACAAAAGGAAATATATGCAATTTCAGTCCAAAACTCTTTTGACTTATTTGATTGATTTGAAAAGTTGACGATAAAATTAGGCCTTTAATTAATTATCGCTCCCACTATTTTACTTCAAATTGATAGCCCTCACCATCAGTTCGGAAGATTGCAGCGTACAACCTTCTAGTGGGCAAGATCTTGAAATCCTCTAAGCCATGGACCAGCTGGGGCTGTCACCCACAACATAGATCTCTCAGGTAGGAAACTTTTGCCAATTGCATCATATGCAACTCTTGATAAGATGTCATATACAACTCCTTGCAATGATCATCTCCATGCCTCAAGGCGCTAGATCCTATCTAGGTCACCTTGTTAAGTCCGACCCAAAGCAAACACGATGAATATGCACCCTGCTAGGGTAGACCCACACATTCATCCTTCACTCTTCCACGAGGTAGACGGTGCACCACGCTAGGGCATGCCCACACTTGGTCGAACAAGTTTTTCACGTGTGTCTCATTTGGAAGGCATCTAAAACTTAATATTTTAATGAGGGATTTGGTTTTTATATATATATACATATCCAATCACCACAATACATAGTATGTATCATATACATGCTATATCCCACAGAAAACATGCACAAAACGATAAAAGCGATGATTATGGCCATCCTAATGTGATTCCTCGAGCCAAGAGGAATCACGGTCATCTAGGTCTACATCACATGCAACCTTTACAAGATGAACTATGTGCCTTTGCCTTTCGAGTTGATCAACTCATCTCATGAATGATCTGTACTCTCCAGCCAGTCGTCTGGGTGCCACCAGCCGATCGGTTGGCTCCTCCAACCGATCGGTTCGCCTGGTCATCGTGCATCTCGTCATGTCCGCCACCCACTCGTCTCGCTCATCGAACCGGTCATCAACCGATCGGTTCACTCCTTGAACTGACTGTCTGGAACGTCAACCGATCGGTTCACTCCTTGAACCGATCGTTTCAACTGTCGTCTTGATGTCCGCCGGTCTATGACATAACAGGAAATAAAATCTATCCTAATTATTACATTGCTTTAAAAAGGGAAACCCCGAGTTACATTCGGGGGGAGAAAAGGTAGGAAAGAATCTCGAATTATTTTGAGTTACATCAGGAATAAGAGAGGGAAGATCGGTGCGCAGACCGAGATGCAAGCAACCACAAACAACCACACACAGATAGGGGTTTATAGGCCATAATCATGCTACACACATCCACCACAAAACTCGTTTAAGGGTGACGCGTATCAAGTGCATTAATAATACATATCATATATGTAATTAGGGATTTGTGGATTTAGGATTGGACATGCATAAAGCCGATATTATTCGCATCGTATGCAATAAATAAAGGCGACAAACCAAAATCGATCATATCGATATTCCTAAAATATAGAACAGCTGACGTGGCTCTGATACCACTGTTGGGTTTTAGGGGAGACAGAGAAGGCAGCGGAAACAAAAATTTTCTCCCCCAACCCATACCGAGGAAACGCGTCAACGTCTATATAATAGGAAAGGATGGTTTGTGGAATCATACCTTGTCCCGAGGCTTGCTCGGCGACAATACCTCGCACAATGTGCGGTCTTCAACTCCGGTCTTGGACGGTGTCTGTGCAGCTCCTGGTCGCATCGGGACTGACGACTCCTCCTCCTACCGGACTGTCGGATGACAGTTGTCCTCCTGAGCGGAAGTGTCCTCCCGCCTCTGTAGTAGTCCACACGGACCACCTGGAACTCCACTCTCCTTGTCCCACAAAGAAGTGGAAGGAGTCACACCCTCATGTTGACGTACTAGTCGCCAACACACTCTCCTGCTACCAGTTGCAACTGCAGTTGTCCTTCCCTTGCTGCACCTCCCTTTTGCGGGAAGCACATGCTCGAGATCTCTCACGGTTACCAAAACCAGAGAGAACGACAACTTCGCAAAGCAACCGGCTTGCATTGAGTTGTACTTTGAGAAGCCCCCAATACCCCTATATATATAGGCGGGTCATGGGACAGGGTTCTCTGTGCCCAGCAATATGGGACTAAAGCAGGAGTAGAAGGGTTTGAGAATTTTCCACAAAAAGCAACCAACTCGCAACCTAAACCGATCGGTTCACAAGTGAACCAGTCGGTTGGGAACCTGAACCGATCGGTTGGAGCACCAACCGATCGGTTGGGACCCATGAGCCGATCGGTTCACTTCTGAACTGGTCGGTTCGTGGTCCTGATCAGTTCCCGATTGACTTTCCAACTTTCGTTTCTAATTGGTATCGAATACCAATCCTTGTTCTAATCAAATTGGGCAAGTGAAACGCAAGGAAAATTCTCACCGACCGGACTTTCCCAACTTGCTTGGTTGCACCAGTTGAACCGATCGGTTCAACACTTGAACCGCTCGTTTCAGCCTGTTCTTGAGTCGATCGGCTCAACTCTTGAGCCGACCGGTTCAGCAACCTCAGTCGACCGGTTCAACACTTGAACCGATCGGTTGGGAGTACATGTTGTGCAGAATCAGTCAAATGCGATTTCAATTAATCTGATACTCCAATCAATGCGTCCAACACCTTGAACCATATGATATTGAGTCATCGATTGATTGAGTGTTTAATTGAACTACTAAACTCCTTTAGTAATCAATCTAAACGTTTCTTGTGGACAAAACTCCTCTTCCAGGTTAAATCCTATGTGTGTGACCCTGCAGGTCCATTTCACGTTGGCAGTGAAAGTCTATAACACTTATGACTTCACAAGCAAAGAGCGGTGCCTAGTCACACATCAGTGCTACCCAAGTGAAAGTAGAAAGTTGGAGAACAACTTTCATCCTACAATCCGTGAATGGTGTTACAGTGAATGTATAATTCCTTTGTCACTGATATCCCGAATGAACTCAAGGCATGGAACAGTCATCCTGTCAACGTTCATTCACTTTCTTGATCTCAGAGTAGATTGAAGGAGATATGTATGACATCAATATCACATACTGATTCACACATGCGTGCGCACGCCTATCTCAATCCTACTCATCAAGTGGCCTTGGATATCAAACTCCCTCAGGAGGGACAAATCCCATATCTATCACTCACCCCTCAAAAGCCCCATGTGTCAAAGCCACCCAATCATCACCTTTATAACAACCCATGTTTCAGGACTGCGTTTGATGATGTCAAAGTGTGCCCAACGACATGTGTTGAGTGTAGTGATTTCAGGTCAAAGAATCACACTCACCACCATCACTGTGAGTACTGACTGTGACTACCATCTCATGGTTCCATGTGTCAAACTCACGATGGGTCTGTCCGGTACACTTGTTCTCTAACAAGTACCTATGTGTTTGGTTTGATATCTCTATATCATGACTACTGAGATTCTGTCATCAACCAACACCACAATCTAGTCTTGTGTGTCATTGTTGTCTATCTACCTTCCACAATGACATCCGACTAGGGACATAACAAGAATGTACAAACTCTTAGCATTCGTATGATCTCATCGTTCAGGTCATGAACCTGAAGGCATACGTCATTGAGTATTGTCATTCTCTAGACATTCAATCTGTTCTATCACTATCTCATATGATTGAACCAGAAAGAATCGGAAGCTTGCCTTTTATGTATATCAAATCAATCTTAATGTATCCCACCAATCATCCCATGATTGGCTCTCAGGGCATACATACCAATAGGGACGTGACATGCCAAGTAAGAGTGGTCATCCTGACTAGGTCAAGGAGGCACACCAACGGATGGCTCAGTATATAGATGCAACGATGACACAGTATAAAGGGGAGAGGGGAGCAATTACTAGGGCACAAAGGAGGAAAGAAGCAGGGGCAAAAAAGAAACAGGGAAGCAAACAAGGCCAGGGGAAAAAGAAGCACCAATTGTGGGTTTACAAGATGAGAAGGGGGGCTCGATTGGGCATTCTAGAAGAAGAGGTGGTATGGGAGCAAGCAATGGGGAAGAGGGGCAGATGTATGGAATTATGCGATATGGACCTAGATGACCAACCAACACAGGAAGTGAGAGAAAAAAAGATCAAGGAGTTTCACTAAAGGCATGACAGTCAGTGAGGGGGTTGTCACAATCCAAGTAGCAGAAATTGGCAGAGCCCAATCCTGTGAAGGCCAATGAAAATTTTCAATTGGAACTGTCAGGGTTTGGGTGACCCTGATACGTGCAAAGCTCTCTGGGCCTGGGTCTGGAGAGAGAACCCAAATATAGTTTTCATTATGGAAACTATGATTGCAGAGAGGAAAATAGAAGAGGTCAGAGGGAGTTTTGGTTTTACAGATGGTTTGTGTATTTCTAGCATTGGCAGGGCAGGTGGGCTTGGTTTGTGGTGGAAGGATGTTGATGTGGAGATTTGTAGCTACTCAAGCAGGCATGTATCCACTATTGTCAAAGATGAGGCCAATGGTGCTAGGTGGAGAGTGTTTGGGATTTATGGATGGGCTGACCAGCAGAGCAAGACAAAAATGTGGGAACTCATGAGGAGACTAAAAGATGAAGCAGCAGATCCCATCCTTTTCTTTGGGAATTTTAATGAAATTGTTTCCAATGAGGAAAAGAAAGGGGGTCCTCCTAAAGAAGAAAAGTTTCTACAGAACTTCTGAGATGCCATAGATGATTGTGGCTTAGTTGACGTGGGATTTGAAGGAAATATTTTCACATGGAAAAGGGGGTTGTCTGAAAGAACTATGGTGCAAGAGAGGCTTGATAGATTTCTTCCTGAGCTTACGTGGAGGAATATGTTTAAGTATTGCAGAGTTTTCCACCTTCCCATCTATGAATCTGATCACGCACCCATTATCCTAAAGGAGGACAACATGGACAACAGAAGAACAAAGTGGAAAGATCACTTTATGTTTGAACCCATGTGGGTGGGTGAAGAGGGATGTGCCGACACCATCAAGGAGGTATGGGGAGATGAGGGAGGGGCTGATTTGAACACCAAGTTGTGGAGATGCAAAGAAAGCTTGAAGGAATGGGCTGCAAAAAATTTGGTGAGATGCAGAAAAGGGTTATGGCTTTGGAAAGTGATCTGAAACACCTACAATCCCTTCCACTAGACCACACAACTCTTAATTTAGTAGAGGAGAAATCCAAGGAGTTGAAATACTGGATGCAAAAGAATGAAGAGTATTGGGTTGCCCGGGCACGGGTTAAAGAGCTAAAGGAAGGTGACCAGAATACAACTTACTTCCACCAAAAAGCAACAAATAGAAGGCAAAGGAACAGGATAGAAGGCTTAGAAGATGAGCAAGGTGTTATGAGAACTCAGGAGGATGAAGTCACTGGCATCATCTTGAGGTATTTTGCGCAACTCCTTTAGTCTAGCAATCCTACGGGTTTTGAAGAGGCGATAAAAGGAATTTGGGAAATGATTAATGAGGCACAAAGGGAGGATCTAGAGAGGTATACTACTGAGGAGGAAATATGGACAGCTCTACAGCAGATGCATCCAAATAAAGCACCGGGACCTGATGGCATGAAGGCTATGTTTTATCAGAAATATTGGGGTATTGTGGGGAAGGATGTTTCTAGTTAGATCAAAGGGTGGTGGAAAGGAGAAAGAAGCTTGAAGACTGTAAATGATATGCTAGTTGTGCTAATACAAAAGATGGAAAAGCCTAAAACAGTGGTTGAGTTTAGGCCTATTAGTCTCTGTAATGTGGTGTACAAAATAGCGTCCAAGGTGCTCACAAATAGATTAAAGCCTCTCATGAACAACATTGTTTCTGAAAATCAAAGCACTTTTGTTCCAGGGAGAATGATCATGGACAATGCCCTCATAGCTTATGAGATTTTCCATACTATGAAGAGAGATAAAGGAAAGAAAAAAGGCAGCCTTGCACTGAAGTTGGACATGTTCAAATTCTATGACAGAGTAGAGTGGAACTTCCTAGACTTTGTTATGGAGAGGTTGGGGTTTGGGATGAAGTGGAGGAGAAAGATCCAAGAATTCATTACATCCGTCCAGCATACTTTCTCCATTAATGGAGACCAGACCAAGAGCACAAAGCCAACATGTGGACTTCGCCAGGGTGACCCTCTTTCTCCCTATCTTTTTATCTTGTGTGCTGAAGCTTTCTCTACCTTGATATCCACTGCTGCCTGTGACACCCACCTACACGGCATAAATCTGAGTAGGGGTGCACCCCACATCTCACATCTCTTTTTTACAGACGAGAGTATCCTTTTTGCTAGAGTAACCATTACAGAGTGCTTGAAGATAGCTGAAATCATCAGCCAATATGAACGGGCCTCTGGGCAAAAGATTAATTTTGCAAAGACAGAGGTTGTTTTCAACAAAGGGATAGAGGCCACAAAATGGGAGGATCTAAGACACCTCTTGGATGTGAGAGTGGTGGACCGGCATGCTAGTTACTTGGGACTTTCGACAGCTATGGGAAGGTCACAGAAGTAGGTGTTCAATTTTATTAAAGAAAGAATATGGAGGAAACTGCAAGGATGGTCGAAAAACTGTTGTCTAAGGCAGGGAGGGAGGTTCTCATCAAAGCGGTGGCACAGGCTATTCCCACATACGTCATGAGCATTTTCCAGTTGTCGGCAGGTGTAATAGAGGAAATCCAAAGAATGATATCCAGATTCTAGTGGGGAGCAAAGCATAAAGAGCAGAAACTCTCATGGATGAGCTGGGACAGGTTATGTAGACCAAAGCGGCAGGGGGGCCTTGAGTTTAGGTACTTCCACACCTTTAACCAAGCCCTTCTGGCGAGGCAACTTTGGCGGATGGTCAGCCATCCAAAGGCCCTTATGACTAGAGTGCTAAAAGCTAGATACTTCCCAAGGACATCTATTTGGGAAGCAAGAAGAGGCTATGACCCTAGCTACACATGGAGGAGTCTATGGGGGGCTAAGGCTCTTCTAAAAGAAGGAGTCCAATTGAGAGTGCGGGATGGAGTAGAGGTTAACATATGGGAGGACATATGGCTACCCAAGGAAGATGCCTCGCTTACTTGTCACAAACTGGAGGGCAGCCCAGAGTACAACAAAGTTAGAGAGCTCATGTTAGAGGATGGCACAGGATGGGATGAGGATAAAGTGTGGGAATGCTTCTCGGACAGCTATGCTAGGAGGATATACGCTATACCACTCAGCATCAGGAAGCCCAAGGATATGTGGATGTGGTGGCCATCAAAGAATGGGGAGTTCTCAGTTCTCTCAACTTACTAGATGGGGATGCTAGGAAAGGAGGAAGCCAGATGCTATAGTGCCCAACAAGGAGACGGGTTATGGAGGAGAATTTGGCATATATGATGGAGTCCCAAAACAGCTCATTTCTTATGGAGAATATGCATTGGGGGCTAGCTACCAGAGGGCGTCTATTTGATAGACACTGTGTAGAGGATGGCACCAGCTCACTCTACATGACGGAGAAGGAAATTATACCTCACATGTTGTTCTGGTGTCCTAATGCGATGGAAGTATGGGATCAAATGGCAAGTGAAGTTCAAGAATGGGTGGCAGGTAACAAAGATGTGGATGTTCACTCATCCATGTCAGCTTCTTTAGAGAAGACGAACTTGCTAGAGGTTGAGGTCTTAATGGCTGCTATGTGGGTGATATGGAGAGGGAGATGCATGAGGGTCTTCCAGAGTGGTGATGTGTACAACGACTTCTTATTCTGTGGTGACATGGCTATGGTCAGGGCGGGATGAGTGAATGACTACAAGGGAGGGGGAAATGGCATGACCCCTTACAACGTCCAGCAATGCCATGCAAGGGGGAATGTAGTGTCGTCGGAGAGAAGCAAGGGCACGGGCTGGAGGGTACCGAGAGAAGGTAGGTTAAAGCTAAATGTAGATGGCTCTTGTGGTGATAATGGAGGGGCGGAGGTGGGTATGGTGGTGAGGGATGAAGTGGGCAGGTTGGTGGGAATGATGGGCGAGAAGGTGAAGTTGGGGGAGGATGCCTCCATGACTGAAGCTCTTGCTATGCGGGCAGTGCTGGTATGGGCAAGGAAAGAAGGATTAGAACAAGTGGAGGTGGAGTCGGACTCTATGGAGGTCATCCATGCAAGCAAAAATAGAAACCCAAGAAGGGACTATCTAGGAGCTCTAGTTGAAGACATTCTTTCTTTGAAGCAATTCTTTTCTTTTTGTAGCTTGAGTCATGTGAGTCGTAGGAGTAATTTGGCTGCCCATGAGGTTGCCAACTATGCCCGTAGGGGCCAAGTAGATAGTTTCTTTGTTTCGAAGTCTTTCCCTTTGAACATTATGAGGCTTGTAACCTATGATTTAGCAAGTTAATAGATGGCAGGGAGCCCAATCATGGGGCTTCCCATCCTTCTCTCAAAAAAAAATCTAACTTTTCTTTGATTTTGTATAATACAGGACTATAGTGACCCTTCATCATTTTTCCAATAAAAAGTGGAATTCTGAGATATCATTGAGGTTGAGAACCCTTTTTGATACCTAAAATACCACCAACTCTTTCTCCATTGACCCCTTGGCTATAAAACCAATGCGTTTCTCTGTGTTGATCCTCAAACCAGTCACATAATACAGCTTGTTAAGAAACCTTTTAATAGCCATAGCGCTTTGATCATTTGTTTCAAGGAAGACCATAAGGTTGTCTACAAAAATCAAGTGCAACACAGAAAAGTTGGAAGACAATCTTTGTGGTTTAAAGTTTCCCTCTGCAACTTCTTTATTACACAAGAGAGTCACAACCTGCATCACCAAGACAAAAATGTATGGAGACAAGGGGTCACACTGACGAACTCCATTACTAGTCTTGAACACCTTAGCAACTTCTTCATTAATCAACAATTCTTAAGACATAGTATTGAAGATCTCTTTAAGACAAATAACCCAAAAATGGCGGAAATTCATAAGATGAAGAATGCAAAAAAAATATCTTCCCAAGAAACAGAATCATATGCTTTCAAAATGTCAATCTTGAGGAATAACTTAGGCTTCCAACCCTTCTTATTAAATTTTTGGATAAGTTCATTTGACAAAAGAACATCATCTTTAATACTTCTACCTTTTACAATGGCACACTGGTTACTACTAATAATATATGACAGAACACCTAGAACCATGTTTGTTAGGAGCTTCGAAATAATCTTATAAAAGATATTGCACAAATCAATAGGTCTAAGGTTCTTCAAATCATTAGATTCCTTGGCTTTAGGGATGAGAATTATGAAAGTGTGATTAGCTTATTTTAAGTAACTTGCCTAAATTAAAAAAACTATGTATTGCTTCAACTAACATTAGAATAGATAATATTCCAAAATTCCTTAAAAACATGCCATTAAACCCATCGGGTCTTGGGCATTTATCATAATTCAACTTCTTGACAATGTCAATGTATCCTTTACTGAAAAGGATCTACCTAAAAACAACTTATCAATGTCATTGAGCCTGGGAAATATAAGATTGTTCAGAATGTCTAAATCAACAACTTGAGCATTGTTGAAAATATTAGAATAGTACTCGACAATATGCATCTTGATAGAACCAGACTATATGCAAATAGACCCATTAATGGAAAGTGCCTTGATGTGATTTAAGTCCCTTATGACCTTAATTGAGGCATAAAAAAGTTTAGAGTTAAAATCACCATCTTTTAACTAACTCACTCTGTACTTCTACCTAAGCATAGATTTTCCATGTAACCTTGCCTTAAAAGCTTCCTTTCTCTTCTCACTTGCTTCAAGTTGAAAAACAACATTAGAAGGATATGAATCTATCTTTGATCGGTCCTCAACAACAATAAACACCTTTCTTTTTGCTACATCAGAGAAATTACCTACAGAAGTCTTATCCAAGATGACAAGTCAAACCTTAACCTTTTGAACTTAGAGTAGACTTTGAAAATAGGAAAACCAATAGTATCAAGAGACCAACTTCTTCTCATAGTATCAATGAAATCTTCCTTCTCATACCACGCATTAATGAATCTAAAGGAAGACTTTCTTTACCTCTCTTACCAATATCAAGAGTCAAAACCTTGTTTTCATTAATAATATTGGAGCAAAGAATAACTTTGAAATTAGGAAAATCGTTCAAAAATTTATCATTGTATAGTATTCTATCTATGTAATAAGTGACAAAATTTTCACCACATCGGCGATTGTCCCAAGAGAATAGAGGATCGTTAAGTTTGATCTCAAAAAGGTCACAGTTGAGCATGCAATTGTTGAAATCCTCCATGGGTTTTTTGAAGGTGGACCTTACCCAACTTCTTATCCTCCTTCCTAATAGCATTGAAGTCACCCAGAATAATCCAAGGAAAGATTCAATTTTGTCCTAAAGATGTACCCTATCAATATTAGGATTATGGTCGTAGATAGCAGTAAGGAAGAAATTTTTTTTGGCACAAGACACTTTGATATGCATAGACTGATCATTTGTATGTATCTTCCTCACATCAAAATCACATTCCTTCCATAGAAAGACAACTCTACCAAGAACATGATATCATTGATAGGACATTGAATTATACTCACAAAAAACTTTACTAAAAAGCTTACTCAACTTCCTTTCTCTCACTTTAGCCTCGTTCAATAAAACAATATGGGGTTTGAACTCATTTATTTTACTCCGGACTGAAGAGGCTTTGAGATTAAGCCATCTTACATTCCAGGAAAAAATATTGATATTAGACCTATCCATTTGAACAAGTTGAAACCAGTACTTCACTGGCTTGAGCATCATCCCTATCCAAAGGAAAAATTAGAACCAATCTTCAAGTTATCAAATTTGTTGGACAAAGAAATATGAATGATATGATTTGATTCCTTGTTGACATTAGAAGTCTTCCTTCCTTTCCCATTAGCTTTTTTCTTTCTATTACCTTTTTGAATCTCGAATCTTGACTCTTCAATTGCAGAAGCATCAAGAGTTGGTGGAGCAGATAGATCCACAACCATCCCAACCACCCCTTGTGAAACAAATCCATCCTCCTCAGAGAACTCAGAACTAGACGATATGTTGTCATCAAATGAATTGTTAGGAATGTGAAACTCTTCTTCTCCATTACTAGTCATTGGACCATTACTTACAATAAGTTGAATAGATGAAATTGATTTTTTAGGAATTTTCTAAATAACGTTTGGGACAGCTATAGGAGCGGACTTCTTCACCCAGACCTTCTTCACCATTGGTCCACTGGAGATTCCCTTGAAATCATTATGGCCAAATAGATTACAAATAGAACAAGCCTTCTACCTCCACTCATACTTAAATTTAATCAAGTGAGTAACTCCCTTATCAGTAGAGACCTCTAATTCCAAAGGGAATTCCAAAGAAGCGGGCATAAGAGTCTACAACCTTGTAAATTCTAAGTTCCTTAGTTCAAAAGTAGCTTTGTCAGTGCAAAGAGGATTACCTAGGAAAGAGCCTATCCTAGAAAAAATCTTCACAGCCCACAGCTCAAGTGGTAGGTTGTGAACATGGACCCAGATAGACATTCTTGACCTAAACAAAATCCTAGTCCCTCTATATGTTACACATACCCAATCACATTGAGCCATGGGGCTCAATTGGATCTCCCTATGTCAGTTTACACTCAAACAATGCCATAGAGACTTATACCTTTCATGATGCTTATGCAACTCATAGTTCATATTGGTCGGCATAAGGTCTTTAATGTCTATGGCATTATTTCCATGCTTCAAGTAAGCATCCATTTCAGCCTTAGGCACATATGGAGCAGATTGCACTAGGACTAATATTTCAAGAACATAGAGAACGCTTGTCGAAGTCATGAATTATTTGTGGAAGTAAATCTCATTTAGATTGTCCTTCATAATAGTTGATCGCAATGATTGTTTGTTTTCCATTTGATTCTATAAGAAAAAATTACAATTTGTCAAAATACTTTTGATATAATTTTATTAATAAATGATTTGACGATGTTTAATTAGGCCTTTGATTAATTATTGCTCCCACGACATTCTTCAAATTGATAGCCATCACTATCAATTTAGAAGATTACATCATACAACCTTCTAGTGAGTCAAGATCCAAAACAACTAAGTCAATACCCAACCAATGTTGGCACTCATGACCAATTATTAAGGTGTACAACATTTGCCAAATGCATCTCATGCAATTATGGATATTTGGTATACACAACCCCTTGCCATAGTCCATATCTATTCTTCTTGGCACTTAATCCAATTAAGGTCACCTAGTTAAGCATGGCTCATAAGCCAACACGATAGGGCATGCACCCTGCTAGGGCAAACCCACATATCTACCACCTCACTTCCATGACATAGATGGCACACCATGATAGGGCGTGACCACGCTTTGTCGATCTGGATTTTCATGTGTGTTTATTATAGAAAGCATCTTATACTTCATATTTTTTGAGGGATTTTATATTTATATGTACATATACATATTCAAGAACCACATACTTATAGTATGTATCATATGCATGCTATATCCCGTAAAATGAAAACATGCAAGTAAAACACAACCAATGGTTATGGTCATACTATAGTAATTCCTTGGAGACATAAGGAATTACTACCACCTAAGGTCTACATCATATGCAACAACATGTTGTAGATGAAGATTTGTCTTGCACCAATCCCGATTGATCGGTTCAACACTTAAACCAATGGTCTCACCTCCTGATCGATCGGTCAATCTGTCAAATTGCTCATCTGGCCTTCGATCCAAATGACATTTGGACATCTCTAGACACTTAGTTAGGCCACCAACTGATCAGTTTGTTCCTCCTATCATTTGTCCTCCTAGTTCCTCTACGCAGTCATCTCATTATCTAGAATGGGATGTTCATCTAGTGTTGAGTGTCTTTTTCCTCATATCAAATTAGAATATCCTATTGCTATTAAAAATTACATTGTAATATAGAAATCTCAAGTTACATTTGAGGGGAGTATAGGAAGGAGAGAATAACACTTTTACATATGGAGGAAAAGATATAGGCTCGGTATGCAAATCAAGATACAAATAGGAACAAAGAACCAAAACCAAGAAAATAGATCTAGGGTTATTAGCAATAACTATGCTACACATCCACCATCAAAAACTGATTTTAGGGAGACGCATGTAAATTGCATACACACACACACAGAGATATATATATATATATATATATATATATAGACATATATGTATATATACATATATATATGTATATATATGTATATATATATTTATATATATATGTATATATGTTTATGTATATGTATATGTATATGTATATATATTTATATTTATATATATATATATATACACATATGTATATATATACATATATGTATATGTATATATATGTAGAGAGAGACATGCTAGTGTACACTCAAGTGTACCGGAGGCACCATACACCTCAGTCATTTTTATGAACGTACTATATAAAAAATTTAAGCTCGTTAGGACACTTATAGACCGTTCATCTAAAGGAGGTAAAAATCATGCATCTCAAATTAGTTTTATGCGTCAATTTTGTTGTCCTTGGAGGAGTGACTTACACTCATCCAATGAGCTCAAATTTTGCATGTGGACTACTATTATTGTAACCAAGAAGATCAATGGATTAAATTTTGGAAAAACATGGTCTAGATAAGAAAACACCATTGGGGTGTACAAAGTGATATGTACACTCGAGTGTATTCTAACCTGACTACATATATACTTACATATATATATATATATATATATATAAGATGGAATCATATGTGATATTCATCAGATATGCACATTCATTATTTTAAATATTCGCATCATATACAAAAAATAAATGATAAAATAGAAATTCAATCATATCGATTAAATCTCAAAACATACTAAATTGATGGCTTTGATGCCACTGTTAGGAAATATGGTATCAGATAAGGTAGAGGAAATAAAAATGAAGTTAGCATATTCCCCTTTGAATAGTATATTGTTTCAACAACTATGTAATTTAAAAAGAGTTACAAGGTTTATACCTAGTCCTGGAGTAAGTCCGGGGACAATCCCTCGTAGTAGTAAGTGACTTTCTTCAAGTTGCACCTAGACAACATCAGTAGTGGCCTCCTGGTTGATCACCATGGGTGGCGGTTGACTTTATCCTCCTAGAGGTAGGAAACACATTCTTGCCTCTACAGTAGTCCACAAACACCACTAGGAACTCCTGTCATTCTAGATGAACAAAGTGGAAAGAGTTGTCTCTCCTAGTCAGCGTGCTAGCACCAACTTACTCTCACAATTGTCTCTCCCTTGATATCCGTTCTCATTTTCAAGTACCGCCAATGTTTCAAAAAAAAGGTTGCACATGCCTGGTAAGTGGTCCGCATATTTTTAGCCGCTTATAAGGACGATTAGTCAGTGAATTTTTGATGGACATTTATTATCCTAACCCAGACTAGATTATATATATATTGATAGAATTCTCTTGATGTACTAGTTTGTTGTATGTTTTGTATAGGAGACACATGCTTATTTAGTGTTTGTTGTCTCAAACTTGTAGGACATGCAGAAATCCTTTTGTATGATATGGTTAGTCTATATTGTTATGTACTTGTGTTAAACCATTTCATTCATGCTTCATTGTATTTTGTGCTTAAATGATACTACAATGCATTCTAAATGGTGCCTTACTTTTCAAAGTTTCATTGAAACTTTAAATTTGAATCTATCTCAAGTTTTAGGGTCCAAATATTGATTATATATATTAAATATACAATTTTCTGATTAACTTATATATAGTATTCAAATTATTAAAAAAATCCAAAACGGTATATACTCAGCATATAGTCCTACGTACTACATATACTCTATAAGGTGGCCTCTCTACACGCATATCGCATACTTTTTTAATAAACACTGGTTACCAGAACTAGAGAGAACAAAATTTTTCAAATCTTATTGTTCTGTCTCTGGAAAGCCCCAGTACCCCTCTATCTATAGTAGGGTCAGGGTCAGGGATTCCAATCTAAGCGGGAGTTGAAGCGATGCAATTTCATGATTTTTTTGGAACCTACGATTGTTGAACCAGTTGGTTCACATGTGAGCCAATCAGTTCGACCCTTGAATCGGTCATTTCGCTATGTTTCCTAATCGCAATTGTATTGGGCATTCATATCCCATTAATACACAAAATGACGTTAACATCAATCCTTGACCAATTGAATTGATCAAAAAAATAGTTGGTTCACAACCTTACCCAGTCGTTTCATAAGCCTGAGCCTATCGGTTCACTTGTTGAACCAGTCGTCTCATGCATCTAATTGCCAATTTTGGTTCAATTGGCCTGACACTTGAGTTGTCACAGTTTATTTAGTCAAGTTTTAGCCATTGTTGTTTAAATTTAATACCTAACACCTTAGTAATAATTTTTAAACTACATTCATGAATAAACTACAATCTCATGTGTATCTTATGTGTTTGACCCTATAGAATCCAAGTTACATTAGCATTGAATGCACATAATTGATTTATGACATCACAAGCAATGAGTGGTATCTAGCAAGACTTCATTACTACCCAAGTAATTGGAAAGTTGTAGAATAGCTTCAAACTACAATTTGTTATTGGTGTTATAGCGATTGTATCATTCCTTTGTCTCTGATATCTAGATTGAACTTGAGGCATGGAATCGTCATCCTATTCAAGGTTCAATTCATGTTCCTTGAACTAGAGTAGACTGTCTGAGATGTATGTAAGCTCAATATCACATATTGAGCCACATGTGCATGACCATGCATTTCTTAGTCTCATTTATCAAGTGGCTAAGATATCATACGCCTGTAGGAGAGACAAATCTCATATACATCTCTCACAGTCATCCCCATGTGTCACATTACACCCAAGCACCACCTTAATGGAGCCCCTTATTCAAGTTCATGGAGGATGATGTCAAAGTACATCAAATGACATGTAATGAGTGTAGTGATTTCAAGTCCAAGAACCACAATCACCACCATCACTATGAGAATGACTCTGACTACCAATCATCATTTTCGTGCATCACTCTATAGGTCAATATGTCTGATATACTATTCTATAAAAAGTATATGTGTTTGGTTTGATATCACATATCATGACTAATGGGATTTTGTCATCAACCAACACACCCTCTAGTCTTATGTGTTATTTTTGTCTATTAGCCTTCCATAATAGCAACCGACTAGGGACATAACAAGAATGTATATACTCTTAACATCCATATGATCTCATTATTCAGGTACTCAACTGAAAGACATACATCATTGAGTAATATCATTCTTTAGACATTATTATGTTACATCATTATCTCATAACTAAATAAAATAGAATAAATTGAAAGATTGTCTTCATTATTAATCAAATTGTTTACAAGATATGTCATTAAAATCATCAAATAATTGGCTCACTGGGCATACTTACCAACAAGTGTGACGTATCATTGACTGAAATTAATCCTAAAAGTTGATAGTTTGGGGAAAATATGGAGGATGCACTTAGTGTTTGTAATATTTGTGTAATCAAGATTTCCAAATAAAATTAATCATTGGAATATAAAATTTAGCCTAGGCATTTGGGGATGGAATCGATGAGGTGGGCCTTTATCAGTGCTAAATTTGAACATCTTAATAAGTATGTATGTGACTAATGAAGAGATAAGCATACATCATATCACTATGTTGAAGTTCATTAGATCTTGGAAAGCAATCAAATGTTGATCTATTGATCATGGTGGAGAAATGCAATGATATGATGCAACCATAGATCCATTTTTCCAATGATGGGGAAATTCCAAACATTGATACAATCCATAATGAGTTTTCAATTTAGGACTTTCATACTTGAGGACGTTAGGTATGATCTTATAAGTGGAATTTATGAGACGAACCATGTGAAAGTACTAAACTATTGTAGAATCTTGTTGTTTCTTTATTAATTCAATGTGTCTTTTGTTGGCCAAATTGGATATTTACATAGTTTCTCTTGTGATGATGACAACATTTTTCTTTGAGGGAGCTCGATGTATTTAGAATAGAGTTTGTAAGAAATATTATTAAACAAGTGTGATTATTTTATCATGTTACTCAATGTATAACATTTGAACAAGGAAAAAAATTGTACAACTCATTATATATCAAGTAAAATCATGATATGAGTTAAATCCAACTATCATAAACCCTATACTACACTTATATCAAGACTTTAGGATACTTATGTTTCATTCAAACAATTATTTAGTGTGTTTCCCAATATATTAGTAGTGTGTATTTAGGGAAATTCTTGATCGAACTCTTTCTCGACCAAGATACATATAGTTGAATTACACCTCAACTGAGTAAGAGAAGCTATATTGTTATGCCAATGAATAACTCTTGGTCGAAGTACGGCTCCACTAAGAGGTATTTTGGTTGAAGAATAGTCTGACTGAGCAAGTTCCACATAGAAATTTCTGAACATACTACTAGCAATTATAAATCTAATTTATCATAGTTTAATGGCTAGTTTGACCTTGATCACGTACTAGATACCCCCAACAACTATCTCAAGTACTCCTAAGTTTTTTATATAAATAGGATAGTCTTATGGACACCCAAAGAACATTTGAGCACCCCATTACTTGCATAGTTGATCTTGGACTAGAGAATTGCAATTTCCTAACAGCTACAAAATCTAGCTCCACTCAAGTGTCTTACTCCACCACTTAAACCTTGTCCTAATTGTAGTGGTAGTGACTCATAAGCTTGACATAGGATGCTTGTGTATGTTATTAGCTTGAATTGTTCTCTCTCTCTCTCTCCAATCTTATTCTATAAAATTGTTCGATTATAGTTGAACTACTTCTTATGAGAAGGCTATTTGGGGACTTTCTAGAGAAGGAGTCTTCTCAAAGGTGCTCTTCACAGTCATTAAAGAAGAGGTGAATGTTTAGTGATCTTCCATAGTCGTTAAAGAAGAGGGTAACAATTGTACTTTGTATTTGCCCTTGTGAGTTAAATAAAATTAGATTGTTGCAAATCCTAGTTGGGACAACTACATAGTGGAGTGATGTATTTTTATGGAACCACTATATATCTTTTCCTCTTATGCTTGATTACTTGTCTATAATTTCTTTAACTATTAGTTTTATTATTAAAATTATAATATTAACTCTATTCACTCCTCCTTGACGATTTATCAATTGGTATCAGAGCAGGTCTTCAAGGAGTTGTAACAACTCTTGAAGGATGGGGGAAAACGTGCTCAGCCATCTCAACCTTGAAAGATCACATGTGATTCGACTGTCGGTGATTGGTGGCACACACTATACATATTGGAATATAGTGATGCAATTCTACTTATAAGTATGGGGAAAACATGCCCAGCCATGTCAACCTCATAACAGGTCTTGAAGGATGGGGGAAAATATGATCAGTCATCTCAACCTCTAAAGATCACATGTGATCCGATCACCAGTGTTTGACAGGACAAGCCAGACATATTAATGGTGTAATTATACTTATAAGGCATCATCTTTGAGTTGTGTGTAAGGCCCCTAAACTTGCTTAATGATTTAAATGAGATTAATTACCATATTTGAATGCTTAGAAACCTAATATAACCTTTTGATATTTTTTGAAATCATAATACAAGCTTAAGTTTCAAATTTGGTCCAATTTCGACACTATTTGAGCAAGTTGTGCAATTTTCTGTACATTTTGGACTTTTCTACAATTTACCCAATTGAGGGGTTTTATTTGTAATTTGTCACATACATTATGTTACTTAGATGTTATATTATCATTCTTGAGATTTTTGACCCATGGGGCTCCTAGTTGAGCCATGGTTTGAAGGTGTTTTCATCAAGGGTATTTTAGGGTTTACCCCTTCACGGATGAGCTACTTTTAGTAGCTATCAACAAATGAATTATGTGATTGGCTGGGAATTTCGACAAAGGAAAGCTAATCAGGTTAATAGGGATGGTGGGGGAGCTGCTTGTGTGTGTGCTTGTATATTCTTAATAGTTTAAGTCCATAAACACATGGGGAAGCTACTTTTACACCTCATGCTTGCTTTTATCCTTATCCATGGTCTATATTTGCCTCTTCCTTGCCCAAATACGAAACTATGCTTGCTTTCTCTTTCCTATAACATGGAGAAACGAATACACTATGTTTTTCTGCGGAATCAACTGCTCTAAGGTAGAATACAACCCCTTTTTGGAGAAGAAGGTCTCCTAGGGTTCCATCTAGCCCACCTAGGGTTTCCAAGGTCATCTTCTAGGGAATTCGACCAAGGCAAGTTGTCTTCTTCCTTCCGTCTTTGTTTTTATTGCTCTTCTCCTTCCTTATACCTTCCTCCAGGTCGGAACCTTGCTGTTCCATGGTAGAATTTTCTCTGAAGCTCTAAAACCCTACCTTTCTTGCTCCTTATGCTTAGGGTTTGCTCATTTGACGGAGAAAGGTGCTAGATGGACAAATTCATAGCTTATTCTTGTATTTTATACCCTGCCTGATCGATATTTCTTCTGTATGGGGTTTCATCTTCTCATTAGAGGCAAGTTTATAACTTTCTCCACGTTTATTGCTTACCATAAGCTTTCTAGAGCATGTTCTTGCTTGGAAATGATGATCCATGCACTAAAAAGCTATGCTTGACTTGGATTTCGATTTTTATAATGTTCCCTGTTCTGATTTCAGTTATAGATGAACCTGTAATCATGTGTACATTATTGTTAATGTATAATATGACTTGTATCAGGTTGTTTTGACAACCTATGGTGCTAAGCACCTATCAACCAATGGTCAGTTTTAGTGTTTTAAGTTGATTTCCTCGATAAAACCATGACCCAATGATGGTACCATTGAAACAACCCTATGGTGTTGTATTTATGACAATGGATGGTGGTAATAAAGGGTGTCAAATTACGTTCACCCCCTTAGGTCATGTTTTGGCCTAATTAGAAGCCTAGTAATTAACAACTAAGTATCCTAATAATGTTATCAATCAATGGTGATATTAGTTTGATATTTGTTGTTGATTAACGAATATAGTGCTGATCTAACAACCTATGGTGACTTATTGGTCACTAATGATGGTGTATCAGGTCTCTAAAACCTATTTTGAGTCAAGCATTGTAGTTGTATCATCAATTAATCCTTAGACCAATGGTTTCTTGGGTCATTTGATGCAATGGTCGGACCTATACTGTAATTGATGGTTTTAATATATGAACTTGACTCAATGGTCAAGATCTACTGTTTATTCCTCCAATAAAGTGGAATGATGGCCAATGTAATATGTTGGTCCTAATAATGTGATTTATATGGTTTCCTTTATATGATCAACTTAAGGAGCTTAATTGTTGACAATGGATGGCTTGTTTTAAATGAACGGTCAATTGTGGGTTTTACCCTACTCTCAATGGAACCTTTTGTGTTGTTAATCAAGGGATGTCTAGGGTTAGATGGTGACTCTTTCTAGAGAACAAATCAAGGACTTCATAGGTTTTTTATCCAAGGTGTTTACTTATGTAAACAATCAATGGTCTTACCTTTTAAACATCCAATGGTTATGGGTGACATTATGGTATGGTGATATGGGTTGAATGATGATGGAACAAATGGAGGGTTACCCTTAATAAGGTAGTCTTACCTATTCACTCATATTAATAGAAGGGATGATAATCATATTGTGTTGATAAGTAACCCTAATGAGGTATAGCCTTCTATACCTAGCTTTAATATAACTAAATGATGGTAATTGGGTAAGAATAGTCCTTGAATGACTAATACAATCATGGACTACTCTCTTATTGTTGTTGAAGCCCTAGTATGCTATAACCTGATGGTTACAACTTGATTTATGTGTGGGTTCATACTTGAGAATAGTATGGAATGTGATGGTGATGCTTCACCTTATGTATCGATGATCCAATGGGGATGTCGTGAGTTAGGGTTTGGGTATGAGTGTTGATTAGTAACATTGATATAATTTATCATGTTGAACCTAACTCTAATGCAAATAGATAAATATGAGTATTCATGTTTAACATTTTTATATGATGAAATGATGGTAGAATAACCTCCTTAACATGATCATAACCTTAATGTGTTCATTGGTGATTATCATAACCACATGGTTGATACTTTCTTATGCTAAACATGTGCATTATGAATATGATGAGTGTTAATCATATCTCGATTCCTTGCATGTTGATGTAATAAAGGAATGTTGTTAATGTTAATATAGCCCTGTTATGATTGTTTATGAATATCTCCTAGCTCATTAATGCAATATTGTGTTGATCTGGTGTATAATATGTAAGTGATGTTGTTGAGCCTTGTTATAAGGCATGGAAAGATAATGATGATCTTGTAGGGAATAGTATGATGGTCTTAATGACCTTTGGGCATGGTTGATCCCTGAATGAGGTGTAATCCTCTTGTGTTGATAAGGGTTGATATCCTGTGACATAGTGGTAAGGATTTATATCTTGTGGTAGTATGATGACTAGTGTGGTCTCATGAATGGCAAGTGAATAGTACCATGTGATGATGAAATGAGAAATTATGTTTCACTCATTTTATATCTTTTGAAGTAGTGATATTTATGTGCTTGTTAAAAGTGAATTTGGGTTTGTATATCCACTTGTTTGATGCATCCTTAATTCACCCAATTGGCATAACTAATCAAGTGAAACTCTAATCATGTAGTGCCCTGTGCCATAGATCCATCGGAGTGTCAGAACTTGCCAGATGGTGAAATGAGTATTCCTAAGGGAAACTTGGAGCGCATACTGATGAGTATGTGGGGTGCCTGTCATCCTGAATTTAAGTGTTTAGGGAGGATGAGTACAGTAATACCTAGCCCTCAGTTTGAGAACGGATGTGGTCGTGTCTCAGTGATTATATATGTGATGATATTGGAGGACAACTATGGTTGTACCTCGGATGGTAGGGTATGCGTACCCACCTCCTTTCACTAGTGCTGTAACATGTACCAAGGACAGACTAGGCTATTAGCAGCTTGACCTTTTGTGTCGTTGTGGCAGACCTGTACTGACTGGGGGCGGAGAAGATCTTAGGAGTCCGACTCTTCCTAGATCTTGTATGGCACTGATTTTGACTTAGAAGTGGTCAGTTGGATTTTGAGTGGTACCCTGAATTTCCTCAGGGCTTAATAAAAGATGTAATATAGCTGTGTAGCATATTTATTTAGGGTTATACACAATGCTTCATATTGGATGAAAACCCTTGTTTGCTTTCTTTTCACTGAGATCATGTATAATACAATAAGAGATAATAGATATGCTTATGTTGTAGTTATGCTCATGTTGTAAACATACTTATGTTGTCAAATATACTGACACAGATGGTTAAGATGATGTTGCTAGCTATGCTTAATATTGCTAGCCATGCCTTTGTAACTAAAGATGCATATACTGCTAATCATGCTTATCCAGATAGTTGTACTATTGTTGTTAGCTCTTCTTATGATGTTGATATGTTCAACCAATTAAACATGCTCATGTTGTTAGATATGCTATGTTACTAGACTTGCTCATGATGTTGGATATGCATATGCAACTGAATTTCTTATATTGGCAACAAGATAAAGGATGATATTCTGGCTAATGATGATAGTTATTATCTGCTCCTTTATGTATTTGTGAATCATTAGTATTACTGATCTTATTTGTTATATCCGATTAAACTACTTAATTGTTTAATTACTTAAAAATGTTGTAATCAATAAATGTTGTTGGAGGTTATATCTCTTGTTGGGACATGGGTCTCACCCATGTGGTTTCCCACATTTTTTTTAGGTAATCGGAAGAGATGAAACCAAACCGGTGGCAGCAAAGAGTAGCTATAGTAATGAATATGTGAGAAAATTGATTAGATGTCTATTGTGTCCTAGAGTCATCCTTGTACTCTTAGGTCTGGGTGAGAAAAAGTTTGTATATGTATTTCAAACGAATTAGACTTTTGTTAGCATATTAATGTTTGTTTGTGTGGCATAAATGAATATAGTTCTCCTGTGTATATATGTGGTGGCTAAGATGATAGAACAATTTGTATCAAATTCTTGGCATAGTATGGATACAAGAAAGAAGTTGGGCTCTTGCGCAAATGTTTTTGAGTGGGTGTTGATGTTGAAATCAGTTTTAATTTACCCATATTTTTGGGTATGTGATTAATTAGTGATGGATAGTGTTTTATGTTTTGAGTAATCTCATTTAGTGTAACGGGTTCTCACAAGTTGGTATCAGAGCTTTAGGTTCATTGAGTCTACAGGGACACTAAGACTTAGGTCTAGGATGATGTCAAAATTAGGTATATGACATAAAAATATGGTGCATACTACCTAATCTCAGTATTTCAGTGCCCTGGCCAGGTATTTAATTATTGAAGAAAAGGTAAGTATGGAACTCTTAGATTGTTATCTTTCTGATTACTCTTATCAAGTAGTCATTTTGAGACAATCTAAAGAGCATAACGAATAAGAAATCATGGTGTGAATATCTCAATCCTACCTTAAAGAAGATGAGAATTGCATCATTATCAATCAAAACTTGAATGTTTGGTAACTATAAGAGAAAGATACAACACTATGAAATCTAAATTTGAATACAAATAAGGAAAAGAGAAGTTCTTGAAGATGTGTATCAAGAAGATAATAAAGTAAAAGACAAACAAGTCTATGCTAATAAAGTGAATCAAGGTATGAAATCTACATAAGATAGAGAGAACTCCTATAACAAGTACAAAATGAGAAGACGAATGGGAACAATGACAAAGAAATAAGGTAGAACTTGAGTTAATCTCAGACCAACCTATGTGTGTAAGAAAGTGTTAATGTAAAATAAGCATGGCGTTTGAATGAAATTAATACATATGATCCATGTTTAATAAAGAAAATGAAGAATATGATGATTTATATGTTGATAAGTGGTTGAAAAATATAATAAAATAAGAGAACATACCCAAGTTTGATAAATATGCATCAAGGAAGGAGTAATGAGATATGTTAATAATGATGATTCCTATGCTAATGGCAAGGAACCTGAAATGAAAAAGGTAAAATGATACATAAGAAATTGTAACCTGCATAATGAAAATAGAATTGGTTACCTTTTTGCTAGTGACCCTTGAAAAATACTACTATGGTATGGGAAGTGTGTTTCACTTTGTGTCTTTTCTTTCCAGGGCACAACTTTCAAGTGGATCATTGCTGCTTGGTATGTGTGGATTTGTTGTAAACATGAGGGTGGATAGCTTATTATAGCATAAGGTTGTTTGGACTATGGTTCCAAGATCATAAAGTTTGTGATGATTTTGCTTTTGAGCCTTACAATAATTAGGAAGACTCCTCTTATATGTCTTGATATTTGTTATGTTGGTAAAAGTAGATGATATAAGGATGTGAGTTGCTTATATCACATGAGGTGGATACCAAGGTAACGAATCCTAGTATCCAAGATGTATTAATAATATGAGAAATATGTGAAGGTTGGAGATGTTTATTAAATGAACATTCCAAGTATTTCTCTTCTGTAGAGAGAGAGGGAGAGAGAGTTGATGATGACCCTCTAAATGTTGTTTGGAAGGAAAAACAAAAGTGATTCTATAATGTTGTGTATGGTTCAGTGATAGCTGGGCAAGACCACTATCAAGGATAGTGGTTTGTTGGTTTATAGATATGTGATATTGTGTTCCTTTAAAGATAAACCTATGATAAAATATCAATGCATAAGAGTTAGATTGGATGACATAATTTACATGATCATGATGAGTTTAGAGTTATGTCCTTTAGACTAACCAATGTACCAATAGAATTTATGAATAGGAGGAAAAAGGTGTTCAAGTAATGTCTTACAAGTTGTAGCAAGCTTTGAATGATGACATGTCAAAGTATTTCAAATATGGTCAAAAATATGATCAATATTTCTTCAACAACCTTAGGGTCGTTGAAGCAGAAATAGCTATGAGACAAGTTGAATAAGAGTGAGATGAGGTTGATTAAATTTCTTTATGCGGTCATGATATGTCTTCTAAGTAGGTTGTGTAAATCCTAGTAAGGTGAAGATAGTGTTGTTGTTTCACCCCTAACAAGGTTGACTAGTAATGATGTTTCCTTGTATGGAATGACAGCTTCCAGCATCAGCATTTCTTTTGATGCTAAAAAAGAACTGACAAGTGTTCCAGTGTCAGTGTATCTAGAAAAAAAAGGATGGATACATTGCCTTTTTTATGCTTCAAAGGAATGGTATGGGACACATGCCATGATTGGTAAAAATCTAGCAAGTATGACTTTTAAGTAATGTATTGATACAATAGATATAATTTTTGGATGATATCTAGAATTTAAAGTTGAAAATTACTACTAGAGTTGTACAAATGACACAACAAGTTTCTATGTTCCATATTTGCAAATGTCTTCTTATGTGGGGGTTTTTGTGCTGACCCAATATGAGATATGTATGAATGATGTGACATCACAATGATATGCAAGTAACTATGTGAAGGTAATAGGATGAGGTGCAAAGGAAGTACCCATCTTTGTTTACCTTGGATTTCGGGAGCGAAATCCCTGTTTGGGGTTTATATTGTGTAAGATAATTTCTCTCCCATACCTCCTTCCAAATGAGGAGATGGAAAAGTGGAATCCAGAGACGGTAAAGAATGCAACACTTAATGTAAAAGCTATAAGCATTCTTAATAGTTTTCTATCTACTAGTGAGTTCAATTGCATCTCCTCAAGGGATTCTGTATAAGAAATGTGGAGGAAACCCTCTGTGACACATGAAGAAGCTAAATAAGTGAAGAGTATTACAATAAATACGTTGAAGCATAAGTTTAAATTATTCCGCATGACTAAACTGAGACTACTTCTAAAATATATTCTTCATTTTATACTCTTATAAATGGTTCGATTGATTTAGGAAAGCATATAACTAAATAAGAATAAGTCTCAAAGATACTTAGATCCTTGCCTCCTAAGTTCAAATATACAGTAAATGCTATAGAACAATCAAGTGACCTATCTACATAATTGATGAAGCAACTCATTGATATCTTGGAGACACGTGAAGTAAAGCTCGAGGAGGAGGCCAAAATAGAAGTGGAAGAAAATAAAGTCAAGAAGGACATTGCCCTAAAATCCACCATCAAAGCTACCTCCAAAATCACCACTCAACCTAGAAGTAATTCGAGTGATGATAATGAAGATGCCTTAATTGTGAATGGTAATAAGTATAATTGATTTCATTCTAACAAGAATCTAGTGTTTATTATTCCTCTACTTTGAGGTGTTTTGAATGTGTAAATAAATGACACATAAAGAATGAATGTCCTAAGATATACAAAATCAAGAAAGTTTCATTCAAAAATAAAAGGGATAGAGAGGACAAGTCCTACAAACTTAAATGGGATGCATCAAGTAGAGAAAGTGAAAGTGGTGATGAAGATGAAGGATTGGAATGTTACATGGCTAAAACAATCATATATGAATAAGAAACAAATCATGTAGACATTTTTTATTGATAGCATTATCGAAGTAACTATTAACAAGTACATTGATTGCAAATCAAAAAGAAGAAACTAGAGTGATGATTTAGTAGTTGAAAAAGATGAATTGCTCACTAATATCTCTTATTAAAATAAATATGTATCTAGTTTAATTGAATGAAATAGTAAAGTATAATATATTATCTCTAGAATAATGCAAGGAAATAAAATCTTGAAAATATTCTGCATACATCTTACAAGAAAGTTGGGAATATAGGATTGGAATATGTGCCAAGGTACAAAGACACACATGTTCCTAAGAATAAAACTATATATGTACCTAAGAACAAAGTGGTTGATTCACAAACCATTACAAAGAAAGATCAAATATCATATATGTCAAGTCATTATTGTTAACGCCTTGGACATTAATAATTTATATGCTCTTATCCCAAGAAGGAATCCATTGACATGGTCTAGGTTCCAAAAGCCACAAACTTAAATTAAGTTGGGGATACACTTTTATGTCACTTCCTCAAGTTGATATGATTATATTTCTTGATCTTATAAATAAAACATTTATGTTTCTCATTGGATTCCTATTTATTGAAAAACAATTTGACAGATGGATCCTCCGGTGAAACTACATATCGACCAAAAACAAGTTTGTCAGAATCTAGAATTTGTTGATATATAATAGATTTAACTATCAAACTAAAAATATTTTTCTTCATCTAAAAAAACTTATTTATCTTGAATATTTACAAATACAAAAGCACAAAAATATGGTTGTTCATTCATTTTTCTATGTTCTACCATCAAGGACTCCACTTGGGTACCAAAACCTCCTATATTTGCTGGATTAGGTGGTTGGATTGTGATTGGTGAAAGTGCACGACAGGAGACATGATTGTCTTCAACAAACTTGGAAAGAAAATAAATGAATATGTTACCTTTCTTGGAAATGGCAAAGTAATTGTTATGGAATTGGTAATGTTAGATCAAATATTACTATTAAAAATGTGCTTCTAGTTGATTGTCTGCATCATAATCTTCTTAGTGTAAGTAAACTTTGTGGTAGGGGATATGATGTCTTGTTTAACAAATTTTGCTACAAATTACTTAATAAAAATACTAGTAATGTCATCTATGAAGGAAAAATAGTAGCAATCTATCCATACTTAGGCCTAACACCATTAAAATTTGTTATTGTTCAAAGAAAATACTGATGGCACTCAAACTTTTCATAGAAGACTAGTATATGTTAGTACTCATGTGATAAGGAATTTAATAAAACATGATTTAGTATGTGGTTTACCTAAATCTCTTTTGATAAACCTAAAAAATATGAGTCATGTACTTTAGGTAAACAAGTCAAAACTTCTTTGAAATCAGAGTCTATGCTTAGTACTACTTGCCTACTTGAACTTATTCATATGGATTTATTTAATCCCATGCAAAGTCAATCAATAGGTGGTAAAAAGTATTGCTTTATATTTTTTTATGATTATAGTATATATGCATGGGTTCAATTTCTTTTTTCCTAAGATGATACTATTAAAATATTTATGAAGTTTTACTCTAGAGTAGAAAATCAACTTCAAACAAAAAATTGTACTATTAGAAGTGACCATGGTATTGAGTTTAAAAATCATATATTTGAAGAATTTTAATCATCAAAAGTTTATAGAGATAATTTGTTCTCCCGAACACCACAAAAACATAAACTTGAAAAAACAAATCCATCTTTAAAAGAAATAGCTAGAATTATACTTTTAGAACATGACACTCCTAAAAGATTTTGGTTTGAAGACGTAAATACTTCTTGTTATGTATTTTAGTACATCCATGTCATACAAAGACTTCATATGATATACATGTCTCTAAAAATCCTAAATTGGCTTATTTTCATATCTTTGGAACACCTTTTTATATCCTTAAATCTAAAGAAGATAGACACAAATTTGATCCTAAATCACAAATAAGTTTCTTTTTGGCTATTCAATCCCAAGTGAAGATTATAGGATTTATAATTATGTCTCTAACAAAGTAGAAGAATCAATTCATATAAATTTCATGAAATCTTAATCAATAATAACTTAAATAATGACATCACTCCTATGGTAGAAGGGATGTCTATCTCAACAAAAGATGATAACAGTGCTGAATATGAAAAAACATGAGAACAAAATATGAAAACACCACTACTCACACCAAAAATAATTAAAGATCATCCACAAAAATTTCATTGGAAATCAATTTGACAAAGTAAAAATAAGATCATTTTGTGGAGATGAAGCAAGTATAGCTCCTGTCTCAATTGGTGAACCTAAGCAAATGGATGAGTCTTTAAAGGTGATTATTAGATTATAATTATGGAAGTAGAACTAAACCAATTCACTAAAAATGATGTGTTGAATTTGGTTCCAATACCTAAATATAAAAGAATTATTAGGACAAAATGGTTATTTTAAAATATACTAATTGAAGTCAATCAAGTTGGAGATAGTAATAATAAATTTTTCTACAATAAATTTTTCTACAACTTGGAGATAGTAATAATAAATTTTTCTACAACTCATAATAGAAGGCAGAGGAACAATATTAATATGCTTCTTATTGATGGGGTTCGAGTTACTGATGTTGCTGCTATTAATTATCATATTATGGAATAATATTGTAACCTGTCCAAAGAGCCTAATGATTTTGCTTCTGATTGGAAAGATGATTAGATTCTGCCCAAGCTTGATGATTCTCATATCCAGATTCTTAGCAATGAAGTTACTAGAGCTGAGATTGATGATGTGATTGCCAAGGCGGATGGTGGGAAGGCCCCTGGCCCAGATGGGTTTAATAGAAATTTCTATAAGTCTTCTTGGCATATTATTGGAGATGTTGTTTCCAAGGCAGTGTTGGATTTCTTTAATAAAGGTAAGCCTCTTAAGGAGGTGAATAGGACGTTCATCACTCTCATTCCCAAATGTAAGAATGCTACTTCTATCAAAAGACTGGAGGCCGATAGCTTTATGCAATTTTGTGCAAAAGATCATCTCCAAATTTCTTGCTAATCGACTCAGTAGAATCTTACCTGATGTGATTGATATCATTCAATGTGCTTTTGTTCATGGGAGGAATATTAAAGATGCTATTCTGACTTCTAAAGAGTTACTATCTAATTTCAATAAAGCCACATGTGGGTCCAAATTTTGTGTGAAGGAAGATATTACGAAGAAATATGACTCTGTTAGGTGGTCCTACCTCTTGAGGATTATGGAAGGTATGGGGTTTCCTTCCTTCTGGTGTAACTGGATCTACACTATCCTGGATACGGTTTCTTATCAGATTCTTATTAATGGAGAGCCGTCTATTCCCTTTAAACCTTATAGAGGTCTGAGACAAGGAGATCCTCTTGCTCCTCTTTTATTTGTTATTTGTATGCAAGGTTTTTCTAGTATCATCAATGCTGAAGTGAAGAAGAAATCATTTAAACCTATTAAGTCCAGGGGCTCGGATATGAATATTTCTCATATTCTGTTTGCGGATGACCTTATGGTCTTTGGAGAAGCTTCTGAGAACAACTTGTGTGCTATGAATTCCATTATTCAAGACTTTGGCAATGCTTCTGGTCTTCGGCTTAATCAAGGCAAAAGTTCTATTTTCTTCAGTAAACAGGCTTCTATCACTAATCTTGCGGATAAGTGTAATATTCCTGTTGGGGATTTGTCTGTTATCTATTTGGGTATTCCTTTGTTTTTTGGTCGTCTCACCAAGAGTCTCTTCCATCCTCTTATTGATAAGATTAAAAGCAACCTTGAAGCATGGAAGTGTAAGTCTCTCTCTTTGGCTGGGCGTCTTGAACTGATTAGATCTACCTTATCTGCTATGTATGGCTTTTGGGCAAATGTCTTTCCTCTACCTTCTATTGTCTGCAATGAAGTTGATCGTATGTGTCGTGATTTTTTGTGGGGAGATAAGGAGGACGCTAAACACATTCACCTTATGGCCTGGGAGAAAGTGTGTAAGTCGAAGAAAGAAGGGGGGTTGAACATTAGACTCTCTAGAGATGTGTGTAATGCTGCCTTGCTGGTGAATTTCTGGAATGTCGCTAATAGGAAGGACTCTTTGTGGGTTCGATGGATTCATTGTAGATACTTAAAATCGGATTCAATTTGGAAGATGGATCCTATTCTTAACTGTTCTTGGATGTGTAGTAGTATCTTTAAAGCTAGAGATACTACGTTGAAGTACACTAGATTTATCATTGGCAATGGTGAAAGAATCTAACTTTGGCGTGATCCCTGGCTGAAAGATGGTAAGTTCTTGGCTGATATTTTTGATAAAGAGGCTTAACTCAATCTTGGGTATGGTCTTCATGCTAAAGCCCGCTGTATTATCTCTAATGGGCAATGGAGCATTGCTAATACTAGAAGACTTGAGCCCTTAAAAAGCTTTCTGGTGGACAATTATAATCCTTCTATTAATGAAGATTGTGTTCTTTTCGATGGGAAGGAATATGTTAATCTTAAGATGGTATGGAATACTATTAGATGTACATCTCCTGCTACTCAATGGAGTTCTTGGATCTGGAAGGAACATGCTCCTATTAGATTTAAAATTAATGCATGGAAGATCTTCACTGGATGCTTGCCTACTGTGGATAATTTGAGAAGAAGAGGAATGGTGATGACTTCTATTTGCCTTCTTTGTTATTCTGCTGGGGAGGATATTTTTCATCTGTTCTGTCATTGCTCGTTTGCTGCTGAGCTTTGGAATAAAGCTGTAGCCAGTGGTTACATTGACTTCAAGCCTGCCCAGATCAATGATCTACTGAAGATGAAGAAGTCTAGGGAGATTGGTTGCTGTCTAACCATTCTTTTTCATATTTGGAGATACAAGAACCTTGCTATTTTTGAAGAGTGGTTTCCTAGTGTAGATGGTTGCTGGAAATCCATAGATACAGATTGTATAGCTCTGTATAGCTGATTATGTTTGTTCTTTGGACTTTTGTACATGTTTTGGAAGTGGTGTTGAACCCTTCCATTTTTCAATAAAGGTATTGCACGCTTGGGTGACCAAAAGAAGTCAGTCAAGTTGATACAAACAAAGAAACATTAATTGCTCAAGGTTACAATCAACAAGAAGGAATGTATATTGGCGAGACGTATGCACTTGTTGCTAGGCTTGAATCAATTAGAATACTCTTAGCTCTAGATACACATAAAAACATCACACTATTTCAAATGAATGTAAAAAGTGATTCTAAATGGAATAATTGAAGAAGAAGTATATGTTTCCCATCTCCCCATTTTGAATATTTAAAACACATTGATCGTGTTTATAAACATAAAAATGTTGTATATGGGTTAAAACAAGCTCTTAGAAATTGGCATGACCACCTTAAAACTTTTCTCTTCCAAAATAAGTTTTTTATTGGCAAATCAGATACTACTTTGTTCATCAAGAGATATGACTCAGATTTTCTTTTTGTTCAAATATAGGTAGATGATATTATTTTTGGTGCATCTCAAGAATCTCTTTGCACTAAATTTAGTGACGTCATGCAAAAATAATTTGAAATGGGAAATTAGATCAAACTTCTCGTGGTAATATACAAAATACTTTTAAAACACTAATGCCTCAACTCACATGGCCACATCTACTAAAATTGACAAAGATGATAATGGAGAACCCATTGAAAATTTGTTATATAGAGTTATGATTGGAAGCTTATTATATTTAATTGCCTCTTGCCCAAATATCATGTTTTATGTTGGTTTATGTGCTCCATTTCAATATAATCCAATGCAAACACATCAACTAGTCATCAAATATATTCTAAAAAATTTGTTTACAACAATCGACTATGAAATTTGGTATCCTAAAAACCAATCTTTCAATCTTCAAGAATATACTAAAACTTATCATGTTGGTTGTTGTCTTGATCTAAAGAGTACAAGTGGTGGTTGTTTCTTGTTCGGAATATCTTTAGTTCCTTGGTTTAGTAAGAAAAAAAATATTGTTGTGTTATCGACCACTGAAGCCAAATATATATTTGTTGGTAGTTGTTGTCCACAAGTGCTTTAGATGCAACAAGCATTATGTGATTATGATTTTTCTCTATCCATGACGTCCATTTTCAGTGATAATACTAGTGCCATACTTATCTCATAATCCCACTTTTCATAGTTGACCTAAACATGTAGAGATAAGACATCATTTTTTCATGATCGCATAGCCAAAATGATGTATGCCTTCATCATGTTGATACTGAAAATTTGTTGTCTCACATTTTTATAAATCTCTTGCCTTGGAATAATTTTGAGTTATTAGAGAAAAATTAAACATTTTTCCTCTTGGAGATGTATATTTCAATATATTACTAAAATATGATGATCATTCTTTCAAATAGAATAAACTATGTTTATTTATGCTTTGCATACTCTTTACTGCCATTTTAATTCATTTCATAATTAACTCATTGATTATATTATTCAAGTGAAATTGGTTTTATTTCTAAAATAGTACATTTTTTAGTTGTAGTTCGGTCGAGAAATCAATCGGCTGGAAAAATCAAGATTGGTAAACCCCCTCAGTCGATGTTTCTATACACATTCAGTGTTTCGGTCAACAAATGGTTTAACTAACTGAATCTTGGTTGAATAAAGTTTGACAAAGAAAATGTGCCATGTACTCACCTCAAATGAAACTATCCATTTTATAGATGTAGGGCATCTTGTTCGAACACTAGTTCGACCAAGAATTAACTTCTTTCTTGTAAAAGCTACCCATATCGGCCATTTTACGCACACCACTCTTGGCTATCATCTCCTTTCTTCTGTGGGAAATTACCATACCACCCATTCAACTATTTTGAGTCAGAAGCCACTTTCAAACTTCTTTCCTCTCATATTTCCACTACATTATATCCTTCTTCTCCCAATTTCCACCAGCAACACCCAATGGTGTCAACATCTCGTTGTGGGAACAAGAATAATGTCTCTGGAAAGAAGTCAATAGCCCAACCACTAATCATCAACGACATAACCTTAATTGACTCTTGCACCGCGAATAAGTTCTTTAACTTGTCTTCATGGTCACCTCTTCCTAGATGGTTGATGTATGTTGATTTCTTTTCAAGGGTGATTAAACTTGGTAAACTCTTTAAATTTCAGTATCTTCGAGAGTTTTTTTATCTCAACCCATCGTTCTTTGTCATCTAGAGTTGTCCACGATCTCTATGCAAAGTTAATTCCTGTAGAAATTGACACATATTCCTTTTCCTCCATGATAAATGGTATTTACTTTATGTTTGATGTAAATGATATGCGAAACATACTTGACATAGATATGAGTGATTTTGTGAACTACATTGATCTCACTAAGACCAAACCTCTCAACACTTTCCAAAAAGATTTGGAAGAACACCTTTCTCTCACCTCAATTAAAAGATTTTTCTTCTTCTCGGTGCTACCTCTCATGTGAAAAGAGATACTCTCTATGCCTCCTCTTTTATTCAAGAAACTTTCATTATGAACCTTATCATTAGTATAAATACTATGTATCAGACCAAAAAATCTAAAATCCCACAATTTTGAATGTTTCTCATGTATGTCATCCTAAAAAAATCTTGTTAACTTTGTTAGAATCCTTCTCCATTGGATGATTGATTTTGAGGGGTCATCTCCTTTTGCTAATTTATTTGTGAAATCATTGAGAATCTCTCTTGATAAAAAAACTCTCCAACATAGGGTATTCCGATGACCGCCTTTCCCAAAGAACTACCCTCAACACATTTGAAAAAATGTCTATCGACTTTGGTCATAAATGATATCAAATTGAAGAAGAGGTTCTGCAAGATTCCATGTCTCTTTCTCCTCATTCCTCTTGCACCCATTAGATGATCTTGAATATTTCAAAGGTGTTTCTTACCAACTTGGAAGGCACATTGATTACCAACATCATGAAATGCAAAATCTAAATGAATCCATGCAAGCCTTAACTCCTCATGACTCAAATAACTACCATGCTCATCTTTATCCTGGTCACATTCCTCCCTATAATCCAAACATAAATTATTCTCAATCACCAGCACTACCATCCAACCTTCATCATAAACAATTTTCAGAAGCACAACTTCAAGACATAGTTGATCACTTCAACTTTTCTCAAGTACCAACTTTTTTGAATCATGTGACTTGGTGACTACGAAGGGTCTAAACTTAGAAACTCTTGTTCAATATTTTGGTATTTCTCCATTGAAAGGACATGATCCCAAAATAGACTACAAACTTAGTCTTAGTGAGAATATATAAAAAAAATTGGGATTCATGTTGCTTGATATCTTTATTCATGTACTTGTCTTCAGTTGAGCATTTTAATTTTTATTGTCATAATGGAGGAATGAATTAAGTGTTGGATTCTTATGCATCCCTATATAATTCTTGTACTTTCCTGGTGAAATATGATTTTTATCTTTTACCATAAACATTGTATGCTATACCTAAGAAAGACCATTCTATTAAGGTGGAGTATCATATCTAAGGGGAGTCATGTTTACCCCAGCCTTTTTGTAAGTGAAACAGGGGGAGCAATAATTCATAAAGAGGAATCTTTAAATTCCTTGATTTTCTTGATTTTTATTCACTTAATTGAGATGGATAATTCATTCCTTCTCCCTGTGTTAGAGATACATTTTCTTGATATAAATTGTTGTATATTTATCTTGAGAAACAAATGTCTTGCACCATATTTGTGTGTAAGGCTAAACCTGTGCTTTATAAAGGCTTAGACCTCACTGTGAAAAGACGTTGGGGTTTTTGTAGTTAAGTCCCCTGAGGGGTTTGTTTTTGTAGTTACCCTTGTACAGAAAAGTATAGGTCCCATATACTTTTATTTATAGTAATATTTTACTCGATCAAAAAAAATAGCACACAATTTTGAAGAAAACTAAGAAACGCAAATTTAGGTATAATTTTCTTGCTTTAAACATTGCTTATATTTGAAATATTTGTCATCTTCAAAAGGGGGATTTTTGGCTAAATTTAATATTTTCACACTTTCTCTTTTGATGATGACAACATTTCTCTTTTTTGCATCTAATTTTCCATCTAGTGTTCATAGACCAATAAGAAAAGAGTTTGGAATAAATTTGATTAAACAAATGTGATTATTTTATCACATGTACTCAACGTATAACACTTATACAAGCCACAAATGCCCAAGACATTAGAAATAATGTATGATCAAGATATAAGTTAGTACCGACTATCCTAAATCCTATTCCACACATATAAATCTTTTAGGATAGTTAGGGTTAACTACAAAAATTATTTAGTGTGTTTATCAAAAAATTCATAGTGCATTTATAGGAAAATTGTCATTCAAACTTTTTCTTGATCGAAATACATCTGGTCAGGTACACCTAGATCAAGAAAGAGTCTTTACACTTTTTTTACCAAATAACAACTTTAGATCAAAGTACAATTTGATCAAAGTCTTTCTATCAAAGTATAATTTGACCTCGGAAGTTTTGCAAATAAGTTTCTCAGCGGTCTACTAGTCGTTGTTAATCCTACTTATCATATTCTAATGGATAGTTGGACCTTAATCATGTCCTAAACTCCCCCAACAGCTATCTTAAGGATCCTAACTATTTTCTATATATAGGATAGTCCTATGGATATCCAAAGCACACTTGAGCACTCCATTTCTTGCTTACTTGAGCATAGACTAGAGTGATTTCCTACTAGCTACAAGTTTGAGATCTACAAAAGTGTCTTTCTCCACCACTTAAGCCTTGCCCTATTTTTAGTGGTAGTGACTCATAAGCTTTATTAGGATAATTATGTATGTTGTGAGCTTATATTATTCTCACTCACTCTCCAATCTTGTTCTATAAAGTTTTTTTATTATTCTTGGACTACTTCTTGTGAGAAGGTTCTATGGGGACTTGCTAGAGAAGAACTCTTCTCTCTAGTGCTCTTCACAGTTGTTAAAGAAGAGGTGAGGGTTCGGTACTCTTCCATAGCTGTGAAAGAACACAGTAATAATTGTACTTCATATTTGTCTTTGCGAGGTAAATAAAAGTTGATTGATGCAAATCCTAGTTGGGAAAAACTAGGTAGTGGATTGGTGTCTTTTGACAGAACCACTATATATCTTTTCCTCTTGTGGTTGATTATTTGTCTTCATTTTTTAACAATTATTTTTTTGTATAATCATATTAATATCTATTCCCCCACCTCTAAATCTATCATTTTTTGTTTAACATACCAATCTATAGAGTGATATCATCTTGATGATGAATGTAAATGACTAGATTGCAGAAGGAAGAATTAATGTCATCTCATTAAATGTAATAGAAATCTATGGCAAATCTACTGTGTCCCAATTATTTGTTGAAACCTATAATTTTGATCGCATAAAAATTCAATACTTAATGGCAAGGAGATGTGATCATTATGTCTAGAAACCTTAATTGGTCCCAATATTTTCCAATTGAGTTTGGAAAGGTTGAAGGTTGAAAGAACATGGTTGAAAAGGTCTGAAGCACGATCACATAAGTGTTTGATGACATTATATGTGTTTGTAATCAAGGAGTCGTGAACTTATATGTGGAATATGTAAGACTATTGTTTATGGGAACAAAAAATCTTATTAAATATCTAGAGTTCTTGTCACCTTATTTAAGATGAGAGATTTTTATGTATGTTTCCATTAATTCTCTTATTTATCAATTAGAGAGTGGAGATCCATTTTAATAATTTCAAAATAGGTGGGTTAGTTTGTGGAGAAATCTCAACAATTTGAGGGTTTGTTTCTAGCTGCTATAACATTTTGTGGATGTTCATAGTTTCTTGTCGATTCCATGGAATAAGTTCATATCTACAATGATTGTAGTTTTGGTGGATTATGAAACTTTGTTCAGGCTCAAAAGAACTGGATTTTCATGTTGTGGTGACTAAGTCTATGAAAGAGTAGTGTTCAATCCAAAAACACTCAAAGTGGAGAAACGTAGATCCCTAAGGTATGAATTTGGTATTCAAAATGATTGGAAAATGGTCCGAGATGGGTCCACGTGAGTTATTGGTGAACATAAGTGGATGATTGGATATTGTGAATCCCATTTTCTTTTTCAAAGAAAATTATCTAGTCTAGTCCACAAGTCACCTATGCTCCATGTACAATTGGGGTTAGAGGAAGAGAGGTCAGTCAATTGGTAGTCAAGAATGAATTTTTTGTATATGTTGTTTTGTCCATGTCCGTTTCTAGATGTGCATGTCTCATTTCATTTTATATGTGACCTAGTTAAACACCACCTATAATCCATGTTGTGCCTTTGAAATTAATGCAAGATCAAATACTTGAAGAAAATCATTGCCTTATAACGTAGCGAGTTTCAACATATACACCACAAAAATAGTAGTTTACAATAATAACACCACCTTAACCAATAGACAATACTTTAACTAATGAGGTAGTGTATTTTCCACCTATGTTATTGATATGCAAATTAGATAAAGTAGTTTTTCTATGTCTTGGACAGATATAATGTGATTTTTAATTTTCCTTCATCTATCAATAGTAACTACACTATAGACATTCCATGTAGCAAGGATCATAAACAAAGGTAGCTAAACATAGGTAAAAATCAATTTAGTGGTGAATGAAATTTGTTCTTCAAACATTTGGTCGACCGCTAATGAGACGGTTGTCTATTATGCCAACCACAAATTATTTTAGTTTGATTAAGGGTAAAATTTTCAAGCAAATGATTGTTAGATTTGATACCTATCATATTTGAGAACAAAAGAAATTCATAAATATTTACGCAAGAAAAAATACAAAAAATGGGTTCATAATCATTATTGTGAACATGAGAAAAGGCATCAACTGAAGTGATAGGTACACTTGAAGAATTGCTAGCAAAAAAATATATGATTGTTTATCTTGTTAGATGTGAGAATGAAAGTGTTGTCATAGTCATGAAGGTGTGTTTTTTCTCTATATTTTTTGTTTTGATTAACGGTTCTTATTATTTCTTATCGCATCCACAATCTCAGTCCTAATTTGTGCAATAGTATTGTTCATATTCATTTGATTTATGTTTAGAGTGATACAAACATTAGGATTTTCTAAGAATGATCCAAGAGTTCTTGTGAAGTTATGTTTTGGTGGTGGTAGATTCGAGCTTTTTTTTAGATTTATGAGAGAACCACCCCCGTAGAAGCACCACATTCGTGACCCCCCTAGGCGGCGTAAACTCTCGGGTCCCTGGGCATCCCGCAAACCCAGGAACCATTTAAAGCGCACAGTTGGCCGGCCTGTGCGACGGGTAAACACTTCAGGGGCGGCCGCTGGGTATCGAACCCGGGTCCCTTCATGAGGGGGCCCGTGCCCGAACCACCTGAACCCCCCCGGTGTAGATTCGGGCTTTTGATAGTATGGATGGGAGGTTTTTATAATTGGCATAGCTTCCTCTTGTCATGGTATGATTTTTTTTTGTTAGTGAGGGTGGTTGTTGTTTTTTGGGTTTTGAGTGGGTTATTTAGTTTTTTGATGAATTCATGTGTTACATTTCTAACCCATACATGCTATTTGTTGTTGGGTAAGGCAATACTAATAGCTTTTGAGATGAAACTCTTGTTCTTATACATAGGAATATATAAAGAAGTGGGTGGAATTAAAGCTCTAAAAGGATGGAGGTTAAGTCATGAGATTCTTAATCCTCAAATATAATGTTGCAAGAGACTTTAGAAAATTAAATGTTCATATTTATATGAAGGCAAGTTTCTTTGACAACTGAGATAATAAAAAACTTTGGTGTATATTTTTGATGTTGACGTATCTACATGTACAAATTGGAGAGTAGGCCCCACAATTGCAGCAATCTTCTTGACAATATCCACACCCCATAGGTATGGAGGTAGTCTAGTGATAGATAGCCATCTAACCCCTTCATCTAGTTTAGGTCCATCTAACCCCTTCATCTAGCATACACAAAATTGTAGACACATGGCTTAAATATTCCCAAACTGGCCAAATGTTCTGTTATGGTTCTATTGGGAAGGGTATACATGAGTTGGTTTTTCATAAGAATTTTTGGTTTATTGAGAGTGAAACATGTTATAAGGAAACCAAGAGTATGTCACATCTAGTGCAATGATAATTTTTACTTTGAAGTCATTGTGTATGTTGATAAGAAGACTATGCCCAATGATCTTTTTATATTCCCATGGAATTGAAAGGAAGGTCTAGAACCTATTCATCATGAGTAGGTAAAGTTTCACATTCCATGGTGGACTTTTTGTTGTCACTGCCCCTCGATGAGCATAGTATGCAAGGAGAAGTGAAGTACTTTTCTATTCAGCACACCAAATTTTCTATAACTATTGTGTGCTTATACTCATGCACATTTCCCATATGTGTTGCAAATTAGGTAATCATAGATCTTATTTGGTTTTTTTCCTCACTAGTCGGTGAAAGTTGGTGTCCAGAGAAGGAATGGAGAGGTACAAAGTGTTTGTGAAGAGTAATTAGTGATTGTTAATGATGAATGTGAGTGTTGGGGTGTGACTATTTGAGTGCAGGGTAAGGTGGAAAGTGTGCTTGTGTTGATGTGTTTTGAGTTGTCAAACAATCATGGGGTCTTCTAATCTCTAATTCACACTCATATGGGAAATGTCACGTTTGTCTAAAATGGTAACACAAATGAGGTAAGTGACAAATGAAACGTTTGTGACCATATAGATTACAACACTTACAATGTATGTATAGTTTTCATGTATTTGTTTCTTCCAAACTACCTTGATCCATGGTTTGTTGTGGTCGAGATAGTCAAAATAAAATATATTTCATGGTAAAATAAGATATAGTTTGAATATCAATATTGTTTTTGGTATTTGAAAAAGGTTGTAGATGAGTTGAAACGGTTGTTTGATGAGGATATGTAGTTAGTATCATCCTAAACCATTTCATCATCAATGTGCTTTGCCACAAAGTTGTTTGTTTCTTGAACATGATCTTTATTATGAGGTGTTTATTCTAGGAGAAGATTAACCAATGTAGGTTCCACTGCAATATATGCTGGACCAATGGTAAGAGATGGTGGACAGATATGTCCAGTATAAACTTGGACCCATAAGGTGACATGTTGTCTGGTCAAGGGAGGAGCATCGTTGAACCTAGTAGAAGAAACAACATCCGGATCATCACCTATGTAAAGTGTAGATTGTTGTTGATTGCAGTTCTCAGTGAAAACATGGGGTATCATTTTGCTAATATAGGGAATCCTCATATTTTTAAAATTTTGATGAGGGGTGATGTTGAGATCTTGCATGTGTTGGCTCCATCCCCACACGACATGTAATCAAATTCATCATTCCATTGGAACAAACATAATAAAATTAGCTATTGAGGGGGATGTGGAATCCATCCAGAGCCAACATTACGCTGACTGCCTCACAGTTGTAAGGAAACTATAAGGTTGTGGAGGGTATGAGAATGCACTTTAATAAATATTTAATCATATCATAGCGCCATATAAATATTAAGGTAAATGGTGGATGTGGGCTTGATATAAGTTCGAGAATGTTATGTGCATGTTGTACTTATAGGATGTGGTACCATCTTATATAGTCAACTAGAATATGAGGATGAAAGTGCATGACCAAAATAACCATAGAATGTGTTTTTCTATCACACTATAAAACATCTGCACTATGTAGCATGTCGAGGTCAGAGGGAGGATAGGGATATTTGGTATATAAGTAGAACATATGTTCTCATGTTACTATGAGAAAGACTTATATAAAGGAATGTGGTTGATGTACTCAATTGGTACCTCTGCTCAATGTAGCTAAAAGATGTTGTCAGCTACCCTCAAGGCCCATCAAGTGGTGAAAAGGAGCATTGAAGCAAGACAATATATGAGATGAAATGTAGCCTATTGTGTGGATGTTGGTGAGTATAAACTTACCAATGTCTCAAGTTTGGCATCCGTCAAATGATAGATTATGTCACGGTCATCATTTCCCTCTGATGCCTTTCACTTTAACTAGGGTGTAAGACAATATGCCACCTACATAACACACCCTACAACAATGGTTATTCAACAAGTAGGTAAAGACTAGCATCCCAATTTAGGATAACGTCAGTAAAGGTGTCATTCAGAAATGAGTAGTGTAGGAGAGGAGCTAGAGAGAAAGTATAGAAACATGAATTGTTTCCCTTTGCAATTAGATATGATATAGAGCATCCCTATATATGATAACCAAGAAGCAACAGTAAGTATCAAGGAAAAATATTGGTGCAATTTGCATGTAGGAATATATCTTGATATCAAAAACTATAGGAAACATATTCACATTGTGCAAAGCCTCCATAATGTGAGAATTTAAACTAATTTAAGAAACAAAAATGACAATATAAACAATGAAAATAGTGACATAAATGATGACTCTAACGACATAAATAAGTTGCCATTCTTACCATGTGATTCACTTTGAAGAGTATTCATGTATGTTTATAGAACTTTGTGCCCCATCTTTTCCGACAAACAACATTGGTGTGCATCGTATGTATTTCTACATAAGTGGTGCATTTTTTGTTGAGTAGCGGCTGCACAAATGTACATATTATCCATATAAATATCTTCTCAAAACAGTTTTGCAATTTCCTTGTGATGTCGGTTGATATTTCTTTCATGTCCCTTGTAAGAACTTAAGAGATATTACATGAACACAAAATAAAATATCGTAAGCCATAAATATACAAGAATTCTAGACATATCTTGAAACATTGTAATGTAGTTGTTTTACCCCCTTTGGTAAAACGTTTAAAATCATAAAAAATTGTATGTGAGATCATCAATAAGACATGTTTTCAACATATTTATCGAAAAAATGTAGTGCATTTAACCATAACAAACATCAAAATAGTGCAAAAAGAATTTTTCAAATGAAAATTTTAGTGGCATGATTGAGCATAATTTATACATTAATAATTTTGATTATAAATAGGTTTTGTTATTAGAGAAGATAATAAATAGGTTTTGTGATAAGAAAAGACAATATCAGGATCATATTAATTTAGTTTCCTCCTACTAATATGATAGCATGATAAAAATATGCATATATGTTTTAGGAATGTTTTTTTTTATGACCGAGAGAACCCACCCCGGATGAAGCCGACATGGTAAACTCTCGAGGCATGAGAGGGTGTGGTCCGGTCACCCCCCTCCCGCACCTAATCAGCGTGGATTGTCGTTCGCAAAGTGCCTTCGGTGAGGTTCAAACCCAGGTCCTTCATTGGGACTTACCAAGCTCTTACCACCCGGGCTACTATGGCTCTTAGAAATGTTATATATGGAAATGTATGGAATATACATAGATCTCATATGTAAACTACATAATACATGTTCATTATTGTAAGGATGATATTGCATGTCGTCAACATATAATGTCAAATTTCATTTTAACACTTGTTCTTTACCTTGAATCAAAGGTGTAGAAGATAATCCCAATGGATTATGCTACAAAGAATACTTTTATAGAAATGCCTTCTTCACAAATGCACGAGCTACAAATACTATAATAAATTTGATAAACGAGTTTACATGTATATATGGACAATTAGCAAGTTAAATGAAACTAAAATAGTTGAAGACACCCAAAAAAAATTCAAAGAAATTTAATATGAGTAACCCATATTATAAGATCATCAAAGTACTTCCTCACAAAAAAATTCAAGAATATACAGTAAGTACGTAGCGTAGATTAGCAAAAATCATAATTATGTGTTCAAAAACATATATCTAGTATTATTTTCTATAGACATGATGTAAAAAATGTATGCGCATATTCAATATTTTGTCAAATAATCTAAGAACCAAATATTTTACTAGAAAGGTGAACGTAAGAATATGTACTTGATTCCATTTCTATTTCTAGATAAAATTTCCATAATGCTAAGATTGTCAAGTCATTATCCATATAGTGATTGAAAACATTTGTGACAAAGCATGTCAATCTTTTCTAAAAAATGTTCATTGTCTTGTGAGGTAGTCTATAAATAATGAAAAATCAAGCACATGATTGTTTCTATATGGCAACATTGTGTATCAAACAAATTCTTGAAGAAAAATAGATTCTAATAAATAGGCTTCAAAAAATAATATTTGTATGTATTTTCCGTTAATATTTGAAGATGACAAGATGAAAATTTATGCATGTGAGTCATAATTCACATATAAATATACCATAAATATGACCCATATAAATATTTCCTTATAGTCCCTTGGGGCATGATTTTGGGTATCAATATATATATATATATATATATATATATATATATATATATATATATATATATATATATATATTGATACACTCAAGTGTGTTTGCATATCAAGACTATTTTTTACAAAATGTAAATCATTGATCTTCACCGTCATACTATAACAAGGCTACATACAAATTTTGAGCGGATTTGGATGAGTATAATTCACTCATCCAAGGGCAACAAAATTGACGCGCGAAACTAATTTGAAATGTATAATTTTTGCGATCTTTATAACATGACCTATAAATATCCAAATGTGCTCAAATTTTGCGTACGAGCTATTCGCAACATGTTTAATAAGTTCAATGGATTATACTTTTGAAAAAAATATTGCATCATGAAAAACTACTTGAGTGTATTCTGCTTTGAATACACTTGTGTGTATTCTAGCCTGACCATATATTTATATATATATATGGACCAAATACATTTTTGGTGTCATATCAAAGAACGATCTTATGTAATATGATTGATAAGATCATCAAGATAACTTTATAGGGAAAATATGTATTATGCTTTAATAATTTCTAATTATATAACTCGATAAATCCAACATATTTGGTAGATTGAAATGTGCATAAACTATCTATCTACATGAATACTTCTATAAAAACACTAAACATGAGATTTTTAACTTTCTAGACAATGTTTGTAGTAAGGATATATACTAAATATCCATACATGAAGCTCATCATGAAAATTATTTAATAGAGCATATTTTATTTTGTACTGAAGTTTATGTTGTCAAAAAAATATTATGTAACATGTTGATGTTCTGCTTGGTACCATAGACGATTAAGTGTTATCAAATTTGTCATAAGTATGCTATTTGAAAATTCTCAAGATGAAAAAGTATCTAATAAAAGAATGTGTGTGATATTAAATCCATGGATCTCAATTAATTAATAATCCGATCAAACCATAAGTTCCTATAGATTATCCATGATCAAATTATATTTGTTCAATGTATCATTGTCAATATGAATTGAATATTCAGAAGAAAAAAAAGAAAACAAAATATTGACAAACTTCTTAGTTGAACTTCATGTTGTCTAAAGGAGGTCATGTCATCCAAGATACATTCAGACTATACTATTGGTGCTAATATCTGACATATGATAACATATATACATATGTAATGTGCAATATAACAATAATCAAAGTCACAAATATAGATATATGCATTATGCTAGATTATAACAGAAATTAAATGTTAAGAAGGGAGTTGCAGTCAAGTGGGATAATGTTCACTTTCTATTCAAATAAGATTCCTTTGGTCGCCCTTCTTATAGTGGCACTAGCAGACATGATATCTTGCATGATTGCAAAAGAGAATAGACTCTTATTCTTTTTTAGGAGTGGATGGACTCAAATGGTTTGATGTACCATCTATTGGATGGTTGGTTTTTAAGTTCATATCCGATTCTACTTCAACCCACTTCTTTATACGAATGATATCGTACTTTGTCAAAATCAGGCTTTCAATTGAAGAATTTTGAAATTTTGCTTTTGTAGGAATTGTTTCCACTCATTGAACAACATACATTGGTTTGACATGACAAAAATCAAGAAGAGAGGTTTTTCTTTTCATCGCAAATACAAACATAATCTTTCTAATTTCTTATGACTGGTTGAGGTAGATAAGAATGCAACTTCTCTAAAGGAGAAGTATTTTAATAACTCAAGCAAACATTAACTTCTAAAACATCAATTCTAATTGTAGGTAGAACTAACATCACCGTAGATTTTAGGTCATTTAATTCATGTGTCAATTTCTCAACTTACTCAGTCAAACTATCAACAAGTTTAGAAAACTCCTTATGACTACTACTGAATCTAAGAATTTTAGATCTAGAATAAGAATGCATCACAATAGGTTCATTTTTACAAATACTATGAAGATCGACATCATGTAGTCTTGCCCATTATTTTTTCCATGTAGCATTCAGTGTTGATATCCTCATCTTCATCTACCCCTTGTTGGCGAGAGGAAGATAACCATTCCTAATCTCCACTCCCACTTTGAACTCTTTCTTCCCATTTGTTGAACAACATTTTGCTTTCTACTCCAAGTTGAGACTTTCATTTTATGTTTTTTTCCATATTTTCAATCTTTGTTGGATGTACCTATAATTAGGATCTGACTTCGAATTAAAAAAAAATCATCGTCTACTTCTTCTTTAGATCTTGTCTATGGGAGAATACCAAACTATGTCTTTTACTGCGCCTCTAATTAAGAAGCCACCTTTTAGAGATGTGACCGACGGAAGATCACCTCATGCATCTTTTATGCTAGGATGAGGAGGGTCAACTTCTTTGTCCTTTAGGCTCGGTTGGTTCACTGCATTAAGTCTAGGATTGCTTTATAAGCCTCAGCTTTATCCAAATCTTAGTCTCGTTTTGAGAAAAATGATATAGGATTGACATCCAGCCTGCATCGACATCTGCTTGGCGTTGCATTAATAAAATCTACCGCACACGCTGAATTCAGTAGCCCATCATGGTACCCACAATCACAACTATAACACCGACTAATGCAGAGATTCTACCGTCTTTACAATAGAACCTCGACTTTCCACCTCTTTCGCAATACTCCAACCTTGAATCGTGCGCCACATCTCCGTTCTCCAGGTCTATAGCCATAGGAGGTTATCAGAACTCATTCTCCATCTTCTCATCTGGCTTGACGGCATCTCCCTGTTGTCACTCCATTGGTAACATGGACCATCAAGAGGACTATGAAAAGTGACGAACAATGTTGTAATGAGAACAACCTGGTATGAGGAATTCATCGGTAGGGTGTTGGAGATGGACAATTAGCTGCTTTTATTGTTGTTGTCTCGGTGGTAAGGGTTTCGCTCTCCAAATTTGTAGCCATAGGAGCTAGGTGATCATAAGGTCTCGATATACAGCTCACCCCAACCCGTCGTGCACACAAGGGAAGCATGCATCTCTTTGTCTCATGACGCAACAATCATAGTACCACGGACAAGTAGGGATCAAGTAAAACAGTTGCTATCAGGTCAGGTTCATATTATTCTACATTGTCAAAAGCTATAGATTCGCAGTCTGGAAATCATGGTTCTACCATCCTGGAAATCATGGTTTGAGCACCAGAAGTCCTTCAAAATCACTTGTTGAAGTGGTGCACATATCCGATCTTGAGTTTCTGATGGGTACATCAAAAGGGAAGAACACATCCACAGATAACACACATACAGACTCATCCGATCCTGGTACTCATCCCATATGTTTCCCTTTCCATGAACCAAATGGGACCTTAGGACATTGTTGGGGTAATAACATTGTGTATTGTACACCATTTGTCCGTTAAACACTGTGAAGTACATCGTGACGGATTTACAATAAGTGAACTAGATCAAAAGTTAGAATTACAATGATATTTAAAATACTTGTTGATTGAGATTTTCAAATAAGATTGGGAATTTTCAAGATTTAAGATAAGCTACACTTGAGCAGCAAGCAATTCCAGAAGCACAAATAACTGAGGTTCTCTTAATATAATTATAGGGGTAAGCATGTGTAAAATTGTTCTATATGGTACTTGGTTATAGGAATATATTATGATACTCCTAGAAGAGCGTCTGGAAGCATCTACGAATGTTAGCGATCAAAAGAGTCATTGTGGATTGGTCAGAAATGAAATATGTTATTTAATTGTGTGATAAACGTATTGTCTCAATTGAAGTTGAACTTCAAATGAGATATCATTACGTTTAGCTTTGACTTTTAATTAAGGTATAAGAAGGTGAAGCATATTTCCACACATCTAGTAATTGACTAAATTGTCATTTAGCTATCCATCTGTCAAACTAGGAGTTTGACTGATTTGAGGTCTGACCTATCTTCAAGTTTGATTGAAATTAATCCTAAATTCCAAAGACTATCTTCCTGATTGAAACATAATTTTGGTCAAACATCATTTTGATGAACTATATCTTTAATCTAAATTTCTCTTACATGACTCTGACTAGAAAGTCACTTTTGGATCTAGACATATATTTCATAAAAGTTATTCCTTCTTGAGGCTCCCTAGGGTTCTAACTATTGATAGGATATTTGAGACGCTCATCAAAAGTTCTCATTTCACTAGATGGAAAATAAGTGGACTTTTTCATTTGAATCCATAAAATTGTAGGTCTATTATGTGTTGCTCATGAAACATCAGATAGAATTAATTATTAGAAGCAACAATATGATAAAGAACGCCATCCATCAAAATATGAGTATAAAATTCCATTCGCCCAACATCTATAAGTTACATACACACAGAGAGAGAATGTGTGTATAGAGTTGAGATAAACATGAAAATTTGAATTATCTCTACACAAAGAAACTTTGCTAGAATGTTGACGTATCAAAAATGTATTTCGTGGTATTTAGAAATTGGGGAGGTTGTGAATGCGAAACAATGCAAGTTTGTGAGAGAAAATTAATAAAAATAATAAACATTGGTGAAAATGTGGACAAAGATTTGGAATTTCACAATCGGAGCGGGAAGAACCAACACCATTAAAAGAATTCTTGTTCCCATACTAAAATTAAGATCATGTCTTGATTTAACATCCTCACATATCTGCTTGCGCTACTAGTTTGGGAGAAGGGGGCAGTGAGGGAATCCTTCTCTCTTAATCCCAAAGACTGTAGCGTTTTCAAAAATATACAATCAGATTGGCTACACTTTCTATAACGAAATATAAATCCAATATGTACAGTTTGTTCATTACAATTGTTTTTTTCGCTAGTATAGATAAAAGTATACACAAATTCAATATTTCAACGCCCTGTACTTTTGCCATGCAACCTACTCAATTAAATCACAGGCGGCTGCTTCATGCAACCTGTGGATGGCGAATGGCCCAGCCTACTTCCTTTGTCCTGAGCAATACACTGACCGATTGAGTTATGGCATCTCCTCGTTCCTTACGTCATTGATCGGGTTGATTGGCCTGCACAAGTTTCTCGAGATCCTGTTCATTCGCTGTCAGTTTGGCATTTTCTGCTGCCAAAAAGCATGCACAGTACTCATAGGCGAAATCATTCCTGCATATACGTACAATGTTGATCAGGTAGTGTATGCTGCGCAGAACCAATTGGTAAAATAATGACCACCATGAGCAGCTTCGCAAAAAGTATCTATATATGTTTATGTAGGCTTTGCATTATAATGCACGTGCATCCAAACAAATATCCGTCGAATTGAGCAATAGTAAAGTAAGGAGAAATCAATTGTCGTTGAAGGGGTACTTGAAGTTTTCGTTGAACGACGGTTCTGCTTGGTTCTTACTGCAAGAAATGTGTCATAAGACAATGTCAAAATCATCATATAATTATTTAGATGAGTGATAGTTACAACTTCATCAAATTCCTGGGATCGCATGTTGTTCCATAAACAATGACTTGATTGTGACACTAATAATGATATTGGCAGTCTAATGATGCACTACACTAAATTACAACAATTGTGAGAACTACTAAAACGATACATCAGCAGCCACAACTTGATTAAACCCTTACTGTGACCCCTGCAAGCTCCTAAGTCTAATAGCGTGCGAGGTGGAGCTAAGGTCATCTAAGGAGCAGCTTGGTCTAGCTCGGAGGGAGCTGCATCCAGCTTGGTTTAGCATAATTAAAAGGGAGTTAGCTCGTCTTAGCTCAACTCTAGCTCGGCCAGCTCGGGAGCACCTCGACCAACCTTGGGCCAACTCAAATATGGGACTTGACAAAGGCCAACCCGCAAGTTAGCTCAGAATTAGCACGGATATTGATATGTGTGCCGAGCGTGTGGAGCAGGGGCGTAGTCGAGCGTGTATTTAAGGTCGCTGGTTCGATTCCCCACAACTAAAAATTTTGTTCTTACGGTCCATAACTCTTAACAAATCTGAATTGTATGTATAAAATACTTTCAAATGTACACACAACCAGTATCTAGTTGAATGGTAAATTTCAATGGCTTACAATTTGAGATCATAGGCTCAAATCTCATCTTCAGCTAAACTTTTTCAATCTCAGCCCCCCCTATAGTAAATTCCTAAATCCGCCACTGGTGCCGAGTCAACGTCAGATGATTGAAGCATCAATGAGGAGACAGTCACACGACCGACGAAGCTCCACGACGTTGGAAAAGTGGGAGTAAGCACATACGGATCAAGGAGGCGCGGAGTGGAGTGTAATTGTCGCCCGGGCTTGGGCATTAGCAAAATGGTGCCAACAAGGCCACGATCCCACCAAGGGACGAGGGTTGGACGTGCCATCTGCCAAAGGAGATCAGTGAAGTTACTGCCAGTGAAGCGACACGACATGAAGTGCAACGTGAGAATGTGTACGAGTGCATGTGCCCCTTCAGATAGAACGAAGGACCTAATCGTTGGTGTCTTGTACCAGTAACTGCCACTATGGATAAGGATAACTAGGGAGCGATCCTGAGGGAGTTAGAGAGTGCATCGGGTACCATTGGAACCAGATGGCACCCCTCCATCCCTTATTGCATGTAATTGCCCCGCGCAGTGCTTGTATAAACGAAGGTACTCTGTCAACCGAGAGAAAATATGAGAGAGTTAGCCTGATCTTGTGTTGTGCAACTCCTTGTGAGTTTTTGTACAACCCATTGAGATTGCAATAGAAGAGAGAAGAGTATCGGACAGTTGTTCCTTTTGTGTGATTCATCCCTTTGTCCCCTTAGTCATTTTCTTTATGTCCCTTAGAGGAAATCTGAGTGAAGGTTGAAGTGAGGGAAGGCAAACCTTACTACCGTACACCTGGAAAAAAATTAAGGGGTGTAGTAAGTGGTGTCAAGGTGTTGTTTCTTCTACAATTCGTTGGATCCCACATCTACAACCATGATTTGTAAAGAACAGAAGCAAGTATAGATGAGGACAAGGTAATGACTCTCTGTCCTAGAGGATACTTTCATGAAGCTACAGGCAAAGTTACTTGGCCTTGTAAAATGTTTACAAGGGATGGAGAGTGTTGAATCATCCGACTTGCAGGCCCCAATGTGTGAAAGTTTTCTTTGCATATCTCAATTACCGTGCAACCCTCAGTCAGACTCTAGATTTTCTTCATGAGAAAATTGGCATTGACGTAGTCAAACTCCAAGAGGAATTACTAATGGTCCAATGTCCTGCCACGAGTGGTGACTCTTTGAAATCGTCGATGGTGCCTAAACTGAAGGCGTTCACAAGTGTTCGTAGTGCTAAGGAAGTGGAAAATTTCCTTTGGGGTTTGGACCACTTTTTTTGGCACAACACACCCAGGAGATAGAGAAGAAGATGATTTCGTCAATATGTCTCACTATCGTTGCAAAGCTTTTGGTGACAAACCTGATCGGAGGACAAGTCATGGCTGACGATTGTCTCTTGGGACTCATTTTCTAAGGAGATTTGAGAGACATTTTTCTCTACAAACACTATCCGGACAACAACGGACGCGATCAACCACCTCAAGTAAAATAGGACGGTTCATGACTATGTCAAGTCATTTTCATCCTTGTTGTTGGATGCAAAGGAAATGTCTAAAGAAGACAAACTCTATCATTTCACACATGGGCCCAAGAACTGGGCTCAGTTGAAATTACAGCGCCAAGGCGTTAAGGGCATACAGAGTGCCATGGTGGCGATCGATACACTCGTGGGCATGCGCTATAACTCCAAAGACAAGGAGTCGAAGGGGAAAATCCTTGAAGGTAAGGGAAACAATAAGAAAGCCAAGGGGAAATAGAAGGTTGGGGATGGACCCTCGAAGCCTTCACACTACAACAACAACAAGAAGCCATTGGGTTGCTTTCTTTGTAATGAACCACACCATATGGAGGACTGTGCTCAGAAGGAGAAAGGTTCTGCCTTGGTATTTGAGCAAAGAGAGGAGGAACCCTCACGATTTTCCCCTTATAATTTCTAAATGCTATTGCTACCTCCTAGCTGGTGAAGCTATAGAAAAGTTGACACTTTTTTTAGATGAATGGAGTGTCGGTGGAAGTTATGGTGGACATGGGTGCCACTCACAACTTTGTATCTGATGTTGAGATGGATACTCTCAAGTTGAAGGGATTGAAATGTGGGGTAAGGTTTTTTTTTGGTGAACCCATCCCATCTATTACTATTTTTGAATTTTTCTAAATGTACAAGTATGTAGGTACCCTTGTGGAACAACTACCACAAGAGCACTATCCAGAGTAGAAGAAAAGAAAACAAGGATTGTAGATAATGTACAAAGAGCACCAGCCTAATTGCTCAAAAAGAGATCAAAATCATTGAGGACCAGCTTCCAAAGCTGAGAGGCACTTCTGTAGCCTCCTCTATGAATACGTTCATTTCTCTCCCTCCAAATCCAGTGAAAGACATAGAGACAGATCATGAAAAGATTCATGTCGTGCAGCCTACAAATATTCTCCATAGAATCAGGTTTCAGAAAACTAAGGTGATTACTGGCGAGATTCCAAACCTTCTTAGAGAAATCACAAGTGAAGAACAAATGGTCAACCTCTTCTTCATCATTATTGTAAAGGAAGCACATAGATGCCAAACTTCTACTAAGATCTTTAATGTAACAAGAGGTAGGAAGTCTATGGTTCCCAATTTTCCAACCCAAAATAGAGAAACTACTAGGGCTTCTATGGATCCACAGCCATTCAAAGAAAGGAACTACAACTAATTTGGATCAAACACAAACCAATATTAATTTGACATTTACTTCAGCTCTACCTTCAAACAGAATATTGTCACCTTCATCCATGGGAGCAGGAAATGATATGAGGAGTTCACCCAATCTACCATGAAGTCTTGAATTATCAACATCCCACTTCTCATCCCTAATGAGACATCTCACCTTAGCATCAGTAGGGAAACCAAGCTGAATAACGCACTGATGACCCAAGACATCAGTAAGAAATCTCAAACTATGGACCCATGGGTCGTTCCTAATGGAAGTACTAAACCCATCACCAATGGTTAAAGCAATATACTTTCTCAAATTATCTCTTTCAGCTAGAATTCTTTGAAGAATCCAGGAAGACGACTCATTGATAGATATAGACCAAAAGGATGACTTGTTGAAATATTTTTCATGTACCCATTTAATCCATACACTATCTTTCTTTTTGGCTAGGTTCCAAGAATTCATCAAGATAGTAGATTTAATGATATACCTGATATTTCAGATACCCATACCTCCCTCCAACTTTGGTCTCATAATATCCTTCCACTTAACCAAGTGAATGGGATTCAAATTCTTCGTCTTTCTCGAAATGAAGTTCCGACACAAACGATCAATGTCGTCATTAACAGAAGAAGGAAGAGGGAAAACAGAGTTCCAATACTGATACATGGTGGTGAGAGTAGATTGGACCAACTCTAATCTACCCTCCATAGAGAGGTGGCTTGCCTTCCAACCATCCAACCTTCCTTTAATTCTTTCAAGAAGAGAACTGTAGTGGATTCTTTTCAATTTTCCAATGACCAATGGAATACGAAGGTACCTCTGTGGAATGATTCCTTCATTAATGCCTAAAATAGAACCAGTTACATCCATGTTAGCTCCATGACTGTAGAAACTAACACTCCAGTCGTAGAAAAGAGATTATTAAGAACTATTTTAATCTCCATAGCACTTTTTTCATCAGCCTCAGAGAAAATCATGAGGTCATCAATGAAAATAAAATGAGAAACAACAAAATTAGAGGACGCTTTTAAAGGTTTCAAATTTCCTTCAGCCACTTCCTTGTCAAGGAGAAGAAAAAGAAACCTACATTACCAAGACAAAGATGCAAGGAGCCAATGGATTCCCTTATCAGACACCATTGCTAGGTTTAAAAGTCCTAGAAGCCTCACCATTAATCAGCAACTCATAAGACATTGTGTAAAAGATCTCTTTGATCCATATTACCCAACACTGAGGAAAATTCATGAAAATAAGAATATGGAAAATAGCCTCCCAAGACACTGAGTTGTAGGCCTTAGAGATATCAATTTTGAGGAAAAGTTTGGGATTCCCTCCCTTCTTGTTAAAATCATGGATGAGTTAATTAGAGAGAAGTATAGCATCTTGAATCGATCTGCCCTTAACAAATGCACATTGGTTGTAGCCGATAACAGAAGGTAGCACATTTTGCACACTATTAGTCAACAACTTAGAAATAATCTTATAGAAGATGTTGCAGAGGGCAATCAGTGTGAGGTTCTTGAGCTCATTAGAATCTTTAACCTTAGGAATGAGAGTAATGAAGGTAAGGTTGGCTTCTTTAAGCAACCTACCATTATTGAAGAAACTAAAAATAGCCTCAACAGTTTCAATTCAAATGATGCTCCAACAAGTTTTGAAGAACATGCCATTGAACCCATCAGGGCCAGGGCATTTGTCAGCATTCAAGTTTTTGAAAATTTCAATGATATCCTTCATTGAGAAGACCCTATCAAGAACTAGATTATCCACATCATTGAGCTTCAAAAAGGTAAGAGAATCCAGAATTCTAAGATCAACCTTGTGATTTTTGTTGAATATACTAGAGTAAAACTCCACAATATGCTTCCTGATAACTTCACTATCTGTGCACATAGACCCATTAATAGAAAGAGCTCTAAAATGATTCATGTTCCTTCTGACTTTAGTTGAAGCATAGAAAAACTTCGAGTTGAAATTACCTTCCATAAGACACCTCATTCTTAACTTCTATCTCAAAAGATATTCTTCATGAAGTCTAGATATAACAACCTCTTTTCTCTTGACACAAGCATCAACCTATAATTCAATTTGGAAGGAGAAACATCGAGCTTAGCTTGGGCTTCGGTAGCTAGAAAATCTTTCCTTATGGCTACATTAGAGTAATTCCCCATGAAATCCTTATTCCACTTGGATAGCTCAAAATGTAGCCTTCTAAGCTTACTTTGAAGATAGGAAACCCAATATCAGTAGAATACCAAGTCTTTCTCACAATGCCCTTGAAATCATCTTTAACAGTCCACGTGTTTATAGATATGAAGGGATAAACCACCTTTCCTCTCTTGCCAATATCGAGAGTTAGGATTTTGTGATCGCTAATTGTATTAGGATGCAAGATGCTTTTACAGTCAGAAAACTCAAATAGAAAATCACCATTATAAATAACTCTATCTATGTAGGAAGTGGCGAACTTATCTCCACATTGATGGTTATCCATGAGAACAAAGGACCATTCAACTTAAGTTCAAAGAGTCCATAATTAAGTTAGCAATTATTGAAGTCTTACATAGATTTCCTAGAAGGTGGATCCCTCCCCATCTTTTCATCCTCCCTTCTGACAGCATTGAAGTCCCCAAGGATAAACTAAGGAGAAAGCATACCAGAACTAATGCACGCAATGCCATTCTAAAGGTGAACCCTATCAACATTAGGGTTGTGTCCATACATAGCTTTGAGACAGAAGTTCATGTTGGAATGAGAAACTTCAACATGAACAAACTAATCATCCTCACTAATCTTCATCACATTACACTCACCCTCCTTCCAGAGAGTGTAACCACTCTCCCAAGAACATGGGATCTATGATTATAAATTCAATTAAACTCAGGGAAAACATCACCAATCAGCTTTGAAATCTTCCTTTCTCTAACTTTGGTCTCATTTAACATAACTATATGGGATCTGAACTCCTTTATTTTCTCCCAAACTGAAGAGGCATTAATATTCAGGCCTCTTACATTCCAGAAAAGAATATTCAGATTAAATCTATCCATTAGAAATGATTTGGACCAGTACTTCACTGGTTTGTGACTCACCACCAGTAGTGGGTACATAATTCACAAGTTTCAGATTATCAAATTTATTTGACAAAGAGGTCTGTTCAGAGTGATCTGCCACCTTAGAAACTTTCCTCCCTTTCCCTTTGGGTTTCTTTCTTCTATTACCTTTTTGTACTTCAAACTCGTCATCTTCTACAATCAAAACATTGAGAGAAGGAGGGGTAGATAAATCCATAATTCCCTCCACCGTTCCCTATGAACTAGTTCCATCCCCTTCAGAGTTAGTCGACACATTGTCTTCAAATGATTCGTTAGGCATATGGAAATCTTCCTCTTCATTGCTCACCCCCATTGCTTCAGTAAAGTTTGATTGAACTGGTGAGTCCACCTTCTCAATTGTTTTCTCATTAAGAACCTGAACAGAGGTAGGATGACCAGGTAAATTTATATTCTCAGTAATTTTCTCAGTAACTTCCTGGGTGCCCAAAGGAATGATAGACCCTCCCTTCTTTACCCAAACCTTCTTCACTTCCTAAATAGAACTACTGGTATTTCCTTTACAATCAAAATGTTTGAATAGTTTGCACACCTCACAGACCCTTGGCCGACACTCATATTCAAAATTAATCAAGTGAATATTGCCTTTATCACTAGACACTTCCAGCTCCACCGAAAATTCAGACGATGCCGGCATGAGAATCTATAGCCTAGAAAACTCAAGGTTTCTCAATTCAAAGGTCAATCTATCCATGCAAAGAGGAGTCCCAAGATTCAAACCAATCCTTACAAACATTTTCATGTCCCATAACTCGAGAGGTAGATTATGGACTCTGATCTAGAATGGCATATTTGTCAACTTGAACCTCCTCAACGAGTCTCTCGGCTTCCACTTCATTAGAACCATAGGTTTCCCTCTAACAAAATATATGCCATTATCCAGTACGTTCTCCAGATCCAGTTCATCTGAAAATTTGATGAGGAAGATTCCCTGCCTGTAGTTCATGATCTCCAACGAACCCTTCAAAATCCAGATTTGAGACAGGTAACTTTCTAGAGTAGGCAGATGAGGCTTAAAGCTGACAATGTACCCTGTGATGCATCTCTTCCAATGCTCAACATTCTTCTTCGCCTCCTCTTCTGGGTAGATGATCTTTCAGCCCTAAATCTCAACATTCACTTTCTCCAATGAAGTGTCAAATAGTCTTGGTTTCATCAGGTCCACCCGTGACTTCGATAGTTCAAAATGATTCAGAAATTTTGATCCTAGAATTAATTCATAGGAAGGAATGAGAACTGGGGAAGGGGGCATCCCAACGTGTCGAGAACCTCCTTTGTTGTCGCCCTCTTTGTCATGTCGTTGGTCACCAAATCTCGTATAGATCACCGATTTCTAAACCTTTCTCACAACATGTGTTATGAAGGATATTGAGGTCTATGTTGCTAGAGAGGTTATGGACTTTTATAATAAGGTGACTTTCCCCGATGACTTCAATGTCATTCTTGGGCTAGATTTCCTTATGAAGTCTCAAACTGATGTGATACCTCATCTGTAAGGGAAACTGGTCATGGGAGGATCAAAACCTTGTTTCTTGAAGGATACTAGCATGGCTAAGGAAGAAGTTCCTTTGTTGTTTGCGTTGCAAGTTGTTGATGGTCTAAAAAGGGAGAGAAGATCTTTCTGTCCCTCATCACTGAGAAACAACTATTGAGCCCAATGGCATCATAAGAATTGCACAAATCCTCATGGACTTTTATGATGTGCTTCTTGAACAAATGCCTACAAGCTACCTCTAAAAATGGATATCGATCATTCAATAGAATTGGTACCAAGTGTGTGGTCGCCCCCTACCCAATGACCTTATAGTATGCCCCAACACACTTGGGAGTTATGGAGGCAATCGAGAGAACTGGTTAATGCTAGTTACATTAGGCCTAGTAGGGCCCCATTTGGTTCCCTATTCTTGTTTTAGAAGAAGAAAGATGGGATACTCGAAATGTGTGTAGACTAGATTGTCCATTTTAGGGCAACATTTATGTAAAATACAAAACTTTCAACAATATGGAGGTTTGAATAGTATGTAATAGTAAAGAGGGAAAAATCTCTAAGATTGGAAAAAACCCTCACAAAAGTGTCATGTGTAACTTATGTATCATGTAATTGTGGAGATATAGTGATTATATGTAGGAGTCTTATGCAAATATTACTAAATAGATGACAAATTACTTGCCTTTATATGCATATCACAATTTACAATAAGTAAATACATCTTGTAGCCTACCTAAATCTAGGATGATACCTTAACCCTTCATTCACCTAGACCCTCTTTAGTTATGTGAACATAATTTATTTTCCTAGATTAGATACAAATGAGTACCAATTGGAGTCAAGTAATATAATATCTTAGAAAATATCCTAGATGAGGTTTCTAGGATAAATTGGCTAATTAAGTTTTCAATTGAGATAAGTTTCATAAACTCTCCAATTAATGGATTTTGATTTTAGATTGACACTCTATAATCTCTTCAAGTACGAGGATAAAGTAAAATGAATGAATATGATATATTATATTGAAAATTAGTAAGAGAGGCAACAAAAAGATTAATTAAGTTCATGACTTACAAGTGACCAAATAAAATATCAAGCATTTTTTAAATTGGAAATTGACATTAAATTTGGATTCCTCACACCATAATTAGTAAACCTTTAATTTTCAAGCCAATCAGATGTCATTTTCCCCTCTAGCGAAATTAGAGAAAGAAAGATATATCTTGACCAAAGTTTCATTGATTTAAGTAATCACATTAAATTTTTCTATATCATCTTTTTATTTTCAAGATGCAATATAAGATTTCTCTCTATTGTGGTTCTTATTCATCAATCGGGAACTGTTTCCACATCTTCACTACGTGGTGGCACCTCCCATCCTTGCCTCTCGTAATATTTCTTATTCTTCTCCTCTTCATCCCTTCCCATACTCCTCACCATTTCTTCCTCCCCTATTCATAAACGACGCCCCCAAAACTCTAGCATGCCTTTTTTTAATGTAAACCACCATAACCATCCTAGACAACCCCATTCCTTTCAGGATGACTCAAGTCTTAAGTGAAAATGCTTGGTTTTGTCTCATATTAGTTGTAGTGGTCGGGACAACCATAATGTGTTTGCCGACATTCCATTGAGGTTGCATCCTACAATGGGCCATCATTGGCCACCTACAATTTTGGAGATGGTTCTAAGAGTTTTCATCCAATCTCTACGACATTCTTACAGACTTACATCTATCCTTTACCTTCATATATCAAAAGAAGGGGGACTTTGTAGAGTCTCAAACTTGTTGGCAAGCTAGATTGGTTGGAGAAACTTATTTTATGCCTCAGAAGCCATCCCATCACCAAGTTTTGTCATCTTCTCCCTTGTGTCCCAACTGACCTCACTTATCCTTGATGATTTGCACAAAAAGATTCTAATTTTAAGGGTTAGTTCTAACTAATTTCCTTTGGATGGATCCAACTTGGTACTTTCCAACAATGACCCGAGTTCCATAGGGATCTTCCTCATATCAGGTGCAATACTATCTATCTTCCCTTTGTGGGTGTCAATGACGGTTCCTAATCATGCCACAATAAGACATGCATGAGATCCCATGGGATGTAATATACCTTTTTATTGTAATTGCAATCCATTGTTAGGTCCACTATCTAGGTTTGCTGATTTTTTATTTTGTCCATAGCACTTGAGTTTTAGACAACATAATTTATGGCATTCATCATCAGTTTCCTACACTTATGTCTGAGTACCTCTACAAAGATCATTCAACATTAGAAACATCATCTTGGGTAAAAGCTTCTTGATTGATAATTTCTAGTTCCATGAAGATGAGTAACAGTATGTGCTCTTCCATGTCATTTAAAAGTACATAATACCTTCCATGCCTCTTAAAACTAGAGAATATCTTTGACTCAAAACTGTCATTACACCCTTGCATTGGTTTTCTTTTATCTCATGTGCCCAGGGAAATCTCATCTTTCTATTATTGGAGTTCCATGATTTTGAGTTTTTTCTTGACTTGTACACCCTATCATGCATTTGGGATTTTATGCCTCGTCGTGTGAGGGTAATCTGATCTTTTTCTACTAGCTTCAAACAATAAATTTAGTATTCACGCATAACTTAGAAAAAGCATAGCTATCAAGTGAGACATCAAAAAAATATAATGAAATAGTTTCCAAATAATAAAAATATTTTGTATTGGTTGTTACTAGTTTCATAGCCTAAATAAGCATATATAAAAAGGTAATTATAGGGTTAGTACATATAGCACAAACTAACACTAATTCTTAAATGAATAGTTATATGAATATTTGTGACTCTAAATATTCGACCTGGGATACAAGACCTTAGGTCTAAACATAAGGTATGTGCTCCTTCCCTATTTAAGTTGGGTATATAATGACTTGGAATCTCTTATTTTCTTCATTGAGTCACAAATCCTAAATAGACTTATGTATTTCATCACATTTCAAATTTCCTATTCAAATATACTATTCATGATCAGCATCCCCTCTTCTTGGTTACTGAAATTGTGGACTCCTTATTTATGTGCCTTATGACTCCAACTGGCATATGTTGGATATTCTTATCCTCTATGTACAAGATTATCAATTTGACTATACTTGTGAACTTGCCTACTTGATTATGCATGTTGGAATTGGACTAGTAATAACTATAGTATTGTAACCATGTTTTAGTCATTGGATTTTATTCCCATGCCAAGAAGTGGGCTTCATTCACCTAGTCTTATAATCAGGCAATGGGTTTTATTCCTCTACCAGGTACTGAGTTTTCTCATGCCATATTTTGTATATATGGAGACTGAAGTTTTGTTCCTCCTACCATGTCCAGTAGTTTATGGTTCTCTAGACCTACTTTATATTATTCAAATCTTGTTTAATCTGTGTGCATTCTTTTATATGTTGTTGTTTGGGATTAAAGGTAAGAAATACTTTATTTTATACATTTCTTTCTTTAAGTCGATAATGCCTCAATATTTATTACCCATCCATTTGTTACTCATTGTTTTAATGAAATTATATTGGACTTTCCAAATTGGTAATGCCCCCTAGTCGATAATGTCTCAATCTTTATTACTCATCCATTGATTACTCATTCATTTTAATAAAATTATATTGAACTTACCCAATTGCTAACGACCCCTTTATATGTGGGCACACCAACCTTGTGCTTATGATCTTTTTAATTCCATAAATGTCATATAAATACACATACTCAATGATTATGACCCATACTTTACGTATCTATTTTTGGGTGTTGTTCCCTAAACCACCTAGGTGTAGGTGCATTAAAGGGTCTTGGCTCTGGAAGAGATTGTACAAGATTGATTATCTTCAGAATAGTTTGGAATGTTCTAGTGGCCCTCCATAAGGGTCTCACATTTAAATAGATGTTACACTTTTAGTTTGTTTTACCACCTTCTTCGGGTGAAGAACAATGTATTAGGAATAATTGATAAATGAAATAGTTATATTTTTTCCACTGCTTTATTTTTACATGGCTCTTTGTATCATACCATTTGACTAGATCATTTATTAGGTCTCACTCTTTATAAAAGGGCATTAGATCCTAAGTAGTTAGTGATTTAACTATTTCAATGTACACATGTAGTTCCTTATTAGGTAGTTAAGTAACCCTATATAGGACATTGATATGCCTATCCATGTGTCATAGTATACCAACTTAGGGTTTCAATCCAGGACTAAATTGGCCACTTTCTCTCCCCAAACTGTATGTGTGGTTGATACTCAGTCCTTAGTAACACTTAAGACCCCTACCCTCTTTATGGAGGTGGTCTTTCATGATGATGTAGTTTAATATATGATTAGAGATAAGTGTTAAATGGTGGATGATGTTCCTTCTTAGGATATGTTAGAAGTTGAAGGTGTATAGTAATAATACGTTTCCCCTCCTACTCTTAAGTTAGAGATGCTATTAGTATGTCCTTTCCTATGTTAAAAAACACTTTTGGTAGAAGGAAGCGATGGTAGGATAACAGTACATGGTCATTGTGGTGGAGTTTTGGATACTTGGTTCTGTGATCAATTTTGGTGCTAGTTTTTGGATATTCATCACAAAGTTTTTATTGTAAACCTTTTTTTTCATTAGAAAATTATATGTATAAAAAATCTTTTAGATTTTATTTATGGGTTTTGGAACCAAGTCACCACCACAAGAAAATTTGAGTATCAAAGAAACCCTTTAGTGAAGAACCCCCTCAATTGATCAACACTGAGCACCTAGGCATATGTGTGATGTAGTGAGTTCCAAGAAGAAGTTATGGATATATAAGACATAGTAGATCCACCATTTTTTCCCTCTAAATGATTAGTTAAGTTATATATTAATCCTTTTCATGGGTGGAGTCATGTACGCTTAGAAGTGTAGCTTAACCTAACCAAGGTTAATGAGTAAGCCTTGCTAATTCTACTATCATAGATTATTACTTGGATAATTAAAATAAATAAACTTAAGAAAGGTAAAGTACAAAGTTAAGTTGTAAAAAAAAGGTCAACCCCTAACTTTTTTTATATTAATGTTCCTATATCCTAATTTTCTTTAGGATCAATAATATGGATTACTCTAACCTAGAAACTAGGTTTAACACACTAAAGATACTAAACATAATGCATGTATACAATGCACATGTAATCATAAATAATTAAAGTGAAAATGAGTGAAATACACCTTAAATATATCTTTTGTAACTTATAATGTATACTAATATCATTAATGATTAGTTCACAAAGTCGCATACAATACACTATAATGCTTGAATGTGAATAGTAAAACTTGTATGCAACAAAACCCTTATCTTTCACCTCAAACCTAATATCCCTAATGGGATATATGAAATGGCTTGGTCATTAGATGTGAGATAATTAATTCTCCTTAGTAAAATCTACAAATATAATCAACTTAAGAAATAGCTATAACAATCAGAAAATAAGGAGTGATGTCAACCATGATTATCAGTGTAGGTCACCATAACATATACACAATATTAAGAAAATCCTAGGTTTTGGTGTTACATTCCCAAGTCAACATAAAATATGAGAAGAATAATAAGAACTTGATTCATAGAGTTATATAGTTCCACTATTGGTTAGACTATAACTTTGTTATTGGGTGGCATACTATGATTGACTACATCAAGTGAACTCAAAACCTATAATTTGGTTAGAATGTATAACGTAGTACACCAAGAAATAGTTCGATGAATTTCTAGGACAAAATCCTCCTTAAGAGGTGGAGCATTTTAACATACTCAAATCTATGTCAATGACTTAAACCTCCCTTCACCTAGACCCCCTTTTGATTATGTTAGTATGAATTATTTTACCCTAAATTAGATATGAATGAGTAGTAGTTGGAGCCAAGAAATATAATGTCCTAGAAAATATCACATATGAGGTTTCTAGAACAAATTGACTAATTAAATTTTCAATTGAAATGAGATATACGAACTCTTCAATTAATGGATTTTTATTTTAGATTGACACTTTAGAATATTTCTAAGATATGAGGATAAAGTAAACAAATGAATATGATGTATTATATAAAAAATTATTAAGAAATGTAATATATATATTAATTGAGTTATTGATAGCTCTAAGTTCGGGCCTAACAACTTTCTAAGTGATATTATTTCAAATGGAGTGTGGGATGTTCCTAATGTTAGGGGGCAGATAGCATTCTAAAAATCTACAGAAGATTACAGCTGGGCAGTGGTGATGATGTTTGCATGCTCATGAACTTGAAGTTTGTATCTTTGAAGGATGGTTGGAACTTTTGCAGAACCAAACATGACGAACTTCCATGGACCAACTGGCTTTGGAAGTCTAGGGCCCCTAAATGAGTTATCTTGTACTGCTAGAAGGTTATGCATGGTAGGTTTGTTACTAAAGACCACTTATAGAGGAAGGGGTTCAGCTTGGTGTCCAGATGCATCCTATGCTATAAAGATGTAGATATGAGTAGCCATCTTCTGTGGAACTGTGTGGTGGCCACTAATATATGGAGCAGAGCTGCTCCTATGCTTTCCTTTATTCCAGGATGCAAGGAGGATCTCCACTTCTTGAAGAAGAGAAATGAAGCTTTGCTTGTAATTCTTATAATATATCACATATGGATTCATAGAAACTAAACCATTTTTGAAGACAGTAGTGTAAACCCACATAATGTGTGGTGTTGTATCGCTACTGACTATAGAAGCCTGCATAGATAGGTTTAACTTTTTTTCTAAAATCTACATAGATAGAATTATTGAGATATGCTCCCCCAATTGTACATTTTGTGATTAAGGAATGAGAAGTACGCTTAATGATAAAAAAAAGACATACAAGTGAGTAAATAAAATATCAAACATTTTGAAAGGGGAAATTAACATTAAATTTGGATTCCTCACAACATAATTAGTATACCCATAAATTTTCCAATCAGTCAGATGTTATTTTCCCTTCCAATTAAATCTGAGAAAGAAAAAACTATCTTGAACAAAGTTAAATTGAATTAACCAATGTCATTAAATTTTATATATCTCCATTTTTTCAGATGTAACACAAGATTTCTCTCTTTTGCAGTTCCCCTATGTCAAACAGATGCCATTGTTGCATCTTCAATAACCTACGACTCCTCCCATCCTTGCCTCTTCCCATATTTAATCTACTTCCCCTCTTCTTCCATTCCCCTACTCCTCTCCACTTCTTCCACATATTTTCATACATGTCGCCACCAAAACCCTAGCCTACCATTTTTTCACTTATAAGCCAATGTAACCATCCTAGAAAAGTGAATCTCTTCCATGATGACTCAAGTATTAAGTGATGATAGTTGGTGGTGTCTCTACTTAGTTGTTGTGGTTATAACAGCCCTAATATGTTCGTGGACGCCCCATTGAGGTTGCATCTTGCTTTGGGCAACCATTGACCGCCTACAATTTTGGAGACAGTTCCAAGAATTTTGGGCAAATGTTCAAGGCATTCTACCAAACTTTCCTCCTCACTTCTTCCTTCATAGCTTGATGGGATAGGGAGATTCTTAGGGTCCCAAACTTGCTTGAACTTGGATTGTTTGGAGCAATCCAGTTTACTCTGTGGAAGCCTTCCCATCATCAAGTTATGTCATCTCCTTCATTGAGTCCCAACTGACCTAACTTAAACTTGATGGGTTGCAGAACAATGTCCCAGTTCTATGGGTAAATCTAGGTATTTTCTTTGTTCAGATCCTTCTTGATACTGCCAACAATCTTGAGTTATGTATTGATCTACCTTGGATCAGGTTCTATTGCCTATCTTCTTTAGTGTCTGACAACGACGATGCTAAGGTAGTTTGCACCAGACCTGAACATGCCTCAAGAAGATAAGCACAAGATCCCATGGGAAGGCAATGGACGTTGTACTATAATTCGAATTAATTGTTAGGTCACCTATCTAGGTTTCCTAATTTTTGGTTTTTTTTCATAGAACTTGAGTTTTAGACCCTAATTATTGGACCTATGATACTAATATGGACCTTTCGGTCTAGACATAGAATATGTGCTTCTTCTGTATATAAATAAGGCATTTAATGACTTAAAATCTCTTATTTTCATCATTGAGGCATAAATCCTAAATGGACTTCTATATTGTGTCACATTTGAATTTTTTACTCAAATATACTTTTGATGATTAGTATTCCCTCTTCTTGGTTACTAAAATTGTGATTTCTTACGTATGTATCTTATGAACCCAATTGACATATGTTGGATATCCTTATCCTTTATGTACGTGATTACCAATTTGACTGTATGTGTGAACTTGCCTACTCAATTATGCATGTTGGATTTGGACTAGTAATAACTGATAGTAGTGTAATCATATTTTAGGCACCATGTTTTATTCCCATGCCATGTATTGTGTTTTAATCTGCTATTAGGCATTGGGTTTTATTCTAGTGTCATTGTTATATATATGGGCACTGAATTTATTCTTCCTAATGTGGCTAGTAATTTATGGTTCTCTAATCCTACTTTAGATTATTCTAGTCTTGTTTAATCAACATGCACTTTTTTATCTATTGTTATTTAGGATTCAAGGAAAGAAATTTTTTATTTCATAAGATTGTTTCTCCAAGTCGATAATGCCTCAATATTTATTGTTCATCCATTTGATACTCACTTATTTTTATGAGATTCATATTGAAATTACCCAACTTCTAATTACCCCTCTTTGTATTGGAATATCATTCTTATGCTTATGGTCTCTATAATACCATCAAAGAGGGTAGGTAGTAGAAAAAACAATAACAAACATAAGAGGAAAGGCAAGCATTTACATGGATTCAAGTTGAACTAGCTTAAGAACATGATATCTAAGATTAATATTATAAGAACTTGAAGAATCACCCACATGAACTAACATGCACCATCTACACCTCCAAATCACCATCATCTTCCTTTAACAACATTGTATAGGAAAAAAATCTTAAGAATCCATAGGGTTGAGATGATCATGTATTTATAGGGTTTGATCAGTAAAAATTTCATTTC